>JBBBVM010001196.1:0-714707 GCA_037355625.1 Petunia x hybrida
GTGTTGATCGATGGTGGTTCGGGCTCAATATATGTCCGTTAGCAACCTGAAGGAACTCGGAATTGACACTGGCAAAATCAGACAAAGTAATGTGAAAGCAAGGGCTTTTGATGGGGCTCAAAGGTGCACCTAGGAGAGGTCGATCTTGATCTGCAAATAGGTCCTGTGAACTTCTCTGTGGAGTTTCAAGTGTTCGACATCCCGTCTACCTATAATATGCTACTGGGAAGACCTTGGATCCACATGGCCGGAGCCGTCCCTTCCACTTTGCATCAAAGCGTGAAATTCATATGGGATAACGAAGAAGTTGGTTAAGGGCGAGGGAAACAGCCCCATGCATGCTAGCACCACAATTCCTATGGTAGACATGCCACTGAGCTTGATGGGACTACTTTTCACACTGTTGAGCTAATGAATGTGACCCGAGCATCTAATGATGATTCGAAAGAGGTACCCTACCAGAGTGCCCAAGATGATTGCTGTGGAAATGTTAAGGAACTGTTTCGAACCTGGCTTGGATTGGGAGCAAATCTAAATGGCATTACTGAACCTATTTGCTTGCCAGGAATCTGGGTACTTTCGGTTTGGGTTATTGTCCAACCAAGGAAGAAGCGGATAAGGCCAAGTTCAAAACCAAGAAGCCAGACATTGTCATTCCAAAGCCTTTGCCTTTGCTAAATCAGTCATTTGTCAAGGCACCAGAAGTCATTATACCAGATCTGGTTGAAGGAGTTGGTAATTTGTTCTTCTGAGTGATGGATTGGGAATGCGGGTATTATTATTGAAGACTATGCTGAGGAATCACCTGTGCAGAATGCTGAGGCAAAGGATCCGATGGCCAATTGGACCTGTGTCCCAGTGGAAGAAACTTGGTGAATGAACTCACAAGTTTATTTTGGCATCACAGTCAGATTGAGGCCCTGAACTGTGTTTTGCCTTGGTTTATGTTTACGTCTTTTTCAAATAACTTATTTATATTCTGCATGTTTTCTTTAATGTATTGCCTCCCTAAACTAGACTTTTGAAACAAATAAAATGCACTGCATTCCCCCTACTATTATTTTGCTATGCTTTAATTATTTACTTTATTTTACGCTTTTTGATTAATGTTGTTTCTGTTTCAGCTTTCCACTTAACAAAACTGCCGAAACTTTGCTTGTGACATATAATGAAACAACTGAACAAACTGGTACCGATGCACTGGATATTGGGGAATTGATGAAGATTTTGTTCCTGATGAAATAACAAGAGAAGTCGATCAGTTTGAGAACAAACCAAAGCCTAACTTGGAAGAAACCGAGTCAATCAACTTGGGGACTTCAGAAGATGTTAGAGAAACCAGAATCAGTGTTCATTTGACCTCGGAAGAAAGAAGACCTTATATTGAACTATTGAACGAGTATCGAGACATCTTTGCTTGGTCTTATGATGATATGCCCAGTTTGAGTATCGATCTTGTCACTCACAAGTTGCCTACTGATCCTTCATTTCCGCCTGTTAAGCAAAAGAAAGAAAACTTCAAAACTTCCACAAGCAAACAAATTTGGAAGAAGTGCAAAAGCAATTGACCGCTAAGGTGATTCAATCTCTCAAATATCCCACTTGGTTAGCGAATATTGTGCCGGTGCCCAAGAAAGACGGCAAAGTTAGAGTTTGTGTTGATTATCGTGATCTCAACAAAGCAAGTCCAAAGGATGATTTTCCATTGCCAAATATTCATATCCTTATTGATAGCTGTGCAAAACATGAGCTTCAGTCTTTTGTAGATTGCTTTGCTGGCTATCACCAGATTCTAATGGATGAAGATGACGCTGAAAAGACCGCTTTCATCATGCCTTGGGGTGTGTTCTGTTATAGAGTTATGCCTTTCGGTTTGAAGAATGCCGGGGCAACATATATGAGAGCGATGACAACTCTTTTCCATGATATGATTCACAAAGAGATTGAAGTCTATGTAGATGATGTTGTTATCAAGTCAAAGAAGAAAGAAGAGCATTTGACTGATTTGAGAAAATTCTTCAACCGCCTTCGGCGGTATAACTTGAAGCTTAATCCTGCAAAATGTGCGTTTGGTGTTCCCGCGGTAAGATGTTGGGTTTCATTGTAAGCCGGAGGGGTATAGAATTGGATCCGTCTAAAATCAAGACTATCCAAGACTTGCCTCCTCCAAAGAGCCGGAAGGATGTGATGAGCTTTCTTGGCCGCTTGAACTACATAAGCCGCTTCATTGCACAATCCACGGTTATTTGTGAACCAATAATCAAGCTGTTGAAGAAAGATGCTGTTATTGAGTGGACAGAAGATTGTCAAAAGGCTTTTGATAGGATCAAGGAGTATCTATCTAATCCGCCTGTGTTAGTTCCTCCTGAACCTGGAAGACCATTGATCTTATATTTGTCCGTCTCGAAAAATGCATTTGGATGTGTCTTGGGGCAACATGACAAGACCGGGAAGAAAGAACAAGCCATTTATTATCTAAGCAAGAAGTTCACCCCTTATGAAGCCAGGTATACTCTTTTGGAGCGAACTTGTTGCGCCTTGACTTGGACCGCACAAAGGTTAAGGCGCTATCTTTCATCCTATACAACTTATCTTATCTCGAGGATGGATCCTTTTAAATATATCTTTCAAAAGCCGATGCCCACGGGAAATTGGCAAAATGGCAGATTTTGTTGAGCGAATTTGACATAGTCTATGTCACCCAAAAGGCGGTAAAAGCACAAGCATTGGCGGATCATTTAGCTGAAAATCCTGTTGATGACAATTATGAACCATTGAGAACTTACTTTCCCGATGAAGAGGTCTTGTTTCTAGGTGAAGACATCTCTTCTGAATATGATGGTTGGCGTCTTTTCTTTGACGGAGCAGCAAATTTCAAAGGTGTTGGTATTGGAGCTGTCTTAATTTCTGAAACAGGTCAGCAATATCCTGTTTCGGCCAAGCTCAGATTTCCATGCACTAACAACACGGCTGAGTATGAAGCATGCATTTTGGGTCTTCGATTGGCAGTTGATATGAATATTCAAGAACTTTTAGTGATCGGGGATTCTGACTTGCTGATTCACCAAGTACAAGGCGAGTGGAACACCAAGAATGCAAAGATTCTTCCTTATTTGCGTTGTGTCAAGGAATTGTGCAAAAGGTTCGCAAAGATTGAGTTCAAGCATGTTCCAAGACTTCAAAATGAGTTTGCCGATGCTTTGGCAACTTTATCTTCTATGATCCAACATCCTGACAAGAATTATATTGATCCTATCGAAATTGAATTGCACGATAGGCCAGCCTATTGTTTTCAAGTTGAGGAAGAGCGAGATGGTCATCCTTGGTATTTTGATATCAAGAATTATCTCAAGGTTGGGAGTTATCCTGAAAATGCAACAAGTGTTCAAAAGAAGAGCATTCGGAGGTTAGCAAATCAATTCTTTCTAAGCGGTGAAATCCTATATAGGAGGACCCCAGACTTAGGACTCTTAAGGTGTGTTGATGCCATTGAAGCAAATAAATTGCTTATGGAAGTGCATACGGGAGTTTGTGGACCGCACATGAATGGTTTTGTCTTGGCAAAGAAGATCTTGAGAGCAGGTTATTTTTGGCTAACTATGGAAACTGATTGTGTTCAGTTTGTGCGGAAATGCCATCAATGTCAAATTCACGGAGATATGATCAAAAGACCTCCTTCTGAACTTCATGCAATGAGTTCTCCCTGGCCTTTTGTTGCTTGGGGAATGGATGTTATTGGTCCTATTGAGCCGGCCGCTTCAAATGGACATCGCTTTATTTTGGTGGCTATTGATTACTTCACCAAGTGGGTAGAAGCAACTTCTCACAAGTCCGTAACCAAGAAAGTGGTATCAGATTTTGTGCGCAACAATATCATTTGTAGATTCGGAGTTCCTGAATCAATCATCACTGATAATGGTACAAACTTGAATAGTGATTTAATGAGAGCAACTTGTGAAAGCTTCAAGATTACTCATCGCAACTCTACTGCATACCGGCCTCAAATGAATGGAGCTGTTGAAGCGGCAAATAAGAACATCAAGCGTATTCTTCGTAAGATGATTGGTAATTATAGAGATTGGCATGAAAAATTGCCTTTTGCACTTCTTGGGTACCGCACCACCACTAGAACTTCAACTGGGGCAACTCCCTATCTTTTGGTGTACGGCACCGAAGCAGTCTTACCCGCTGAAGTAGAAATTCCTTCTTTGAAAATCATTCAAGAAGCTGAGCTAGAAAATGCTGAATGGGTAAAGATCAGATGTGAACAGTTGATGCTTATTGATGAGAAAAGAATGAATGCAATTTTTCATGGGCAACTTTATCGAAATCGCATGATCAAGTCTTTTTGCAAGAAAGTGAGAGTGAGAGATTTCAAACCGGGGCAATTGGTGCTAAAGAAGATCTTTCCTAATCAAGAAGAAGCAAGGGGCAAATTTGCACCGAATTGGCAAGGTCCATATGTGGTTCATCGGGTTTTATCCGGAGGAGTACTGATTCTGGCAGAAATGGATGGTCAAGTTTGGCCAAAAGCAATCAACGCAGACGCCGTCAAAAGATACTATGTCTGAAGCGATCACAAGTTAGCAATGTTCTGAATGTAATTTTTGATGTAATGCGAACTACGCGTGACCTGAATCCCAAGGCGGGATACGTAGTAACTCACATCGAGTTTGGTTGCATTGATATAAGAATATCCCATTTTCCCTTTGATGTAAGATTTGAACTACTTCTGACCTGATTCCTGGAATGGCAACAGGATAAGTAGGCAATCCCCATCGGATTCGGTCAAATATTGTAACACTTTAGGTTTTTTATCTTTTATGATGTAATTCCGAACTTCGCATCTGGGCAGATGTGTAAGTTTTCCAAATCGGATGCGGCTTCGTACTTAGATTGCCATATTTTCCCCAAAAATCTTTATGTAAGCAGAACTACGCGCAGTCTGATTCCCATGGAGGGATACGTAGGCGCTCTTAACGGGTTCGACTCTATAATATTAAAATTTTCAGTCTCCCCTGAGGCAAGCAACTGGGGCAATTTTGCCAGATAATTTGAAGATTTGAAAGATAGCAACTGGGGCAATTTTGCAAGATAATTTGAAGATATGGGAGATAGAAACTGGGGCAATTGTTGCAAAAAGTGGTTCGAAGGCATAAAGATTATAACTGGGGCAGATTTTTGTAAAAATTGGTTTGCTTATCAAAGGATGAAGCGGCAAAGTTCTAAAAGTATTCAAGATTAGCACGAGTGGCAAATACAAAGGACGTTCAGTTTGTTTCAAGATATGTCATGAGTTTGAGTTAAAGCAGGAATTTTAAATGCATTATAAACTTTTTGTTTGCATATCAGTGATTACTTGCTTACTATTTTATCAAATTACTTTATTTTGCCTCTATCTCAAGATGAGTTATACTATTGAGTTCATAAACCAAGTTTCCAAGAATGGTTTTCAAATCCAAGTCTCACGAAGAAGAGGAAGCGATAGCAGCAAATTCAAGATGAATCAGCACAAATCAAACACCCCTCCCCAAAACTAACAAATTTTTCTTTGAGAGCAGGAACATGAAAGCTTGCAATGAAAGGATCATTCGCACTATGGATGAATAATTTACTGAACGCGCATTCAAAGTTGCCTTGCAGATTGCGTTGCATTGCCTTTTCATGACTTAAAGCGTTATGCTTCGTCATGGGTTATTGCCGAACAGGCGGCATTTCTACCTCTATGATTTTCATTCCCAAATGAGCAATGAAGCCAAGGCATGCGTTATGTTTTCAAATCGCGCCAAAATAAGCATTGCCTTATTTTAATTGACAATCTGCTCAAGACCATCATTGCCTGATTGTCTCGCCAATTGATTTATCAAATGGCTATTGCACTGATTACATTTCCGCACTGCTTTGTTTTGCACTTGCTTTAAATCTTGCCTTTATATTTGCTTTAAATTAATGCTTTGCTTTACTTTTTTAGGTCAACCGTCAGTTTCTCGGAGATTATTCGCCTTGTCGCATAGGAATTGAACATCAAATTCAATATGAACTGAAGGGAGCATTCAACACTTTGCACCACTATCAATACAAGCAACACCAATCAAGTTGACGACGTATATGATTCGGCTCGACAGATCATTCAAATCTACTCTTGTGGCATCTAAGCATTACATTTGATTATTGCCGAAAAGGCGGCACTTTTCTTTTCTCAAAATCTTAACATCGTGATAGAATTTACCTCGCGATAGTGAATTGACAAGTCAACTTTGAGACACCATGAGCGGTGTGTCTCGCCGGTTGGTTGTCCTGCAAAAGCTTTACATTATGCACTTGTTTAAATTATGAATTGACAAGTCAACTATGGGGCACCATGTGCGGTGTGTCCCGCCGGTTGGTTGTCCTGCAAAAGCATTATATTATACTGGTTTAGAATAGATTCGACAAGTCAACTATGGGGCACCATGTGCGGTGTGTCCCGCCGGTTGGTTGTCCTGCAAAAGCATTATATTATACTTGTTTAGAATAGATTCGACAAGTCAACTATGGGGCACCATGTGCGGTGTGTCCCGCCGGTTGGTTGTCCTGCAAAAGCATTTATATTATACTTGGTTAGAATAGATTCGACAAGTCAACTATGGGCACCATGTGCGGTATGTCCCGCCGGTTGGTTGTCCTACAAAAGTATTATATTATACTTGTTTAGAATAGATTCGACAAGTCAACTATGGGGCACCATGTGCGGTGTGTCCTGCCGGTTGGTTGTCCTGCAAGAGCATTATATTATACTTGTTTAGAATAGAATTGACAAGTCAACTATGAGACACCATGTGTGGTGTGTCTCGCCGGTTGGTTGTCCTGCAAAAGCATTATATTTTATACCTGCATAGACTAAGATTTGGCAAAGCAACTCGAGGCATTATATCTTGTTAGTCGATTTATTTTGTTTATTGTTCGGCAATTCGTACCCGCTTTACTTACTGTCTTGCTTTACTATTTCAGAATAATGATCATCCTAGAGGTTCTCCGGGCGGGGCGCCTCGTCAGTTGATCGAAGGAAGAACTTGTTGATAGCATCACAACCAGCATTTACAATTTTATATTATCCCTTTATTTATTTCTTATTCCAATTATTATAGTTTATTAGTAGTTGCTCGGTTACCGTTTGTTAAGTCTTTACAGAATTTTTGCAATACCGCAGCAGCATTTGGAGCAAAACGTGGAACTCTTTCTTAGCAGTGAACTGGGGCAATCGTTGATATGAGCTAGACTCGTCAGCGAAGATCTGAAGAATCGCACTCGAACAAGCAAGTCTTACCTAATCTTTCAATCCAGATTAGGGGTCAGTTTGAATTCTTTCCTATTCGTGCGTCCTTTTCTATCAATCGTGCGAGTTTTCGTGTCTAAGTATCGTTGAACTACATATGGCCTGATTCTCTTTTAGCCCGAGATATGTAGGCAACTCGGAGACCGGGGTTCGGCCATGCCCATAAGCCTCGCACTTTGGTCCTTGGAACCAAAGTCCTTGGCTTTATCGTGACAAAATTAAGTTTCCGTCAACTTCTTTACCCTGAAAACTCTTTCATCCTTTTCGGGTAAAGAGGGGCAGCTATTGACACCCAATTTTGTCCCGAAACATTTTAACCAGCGTCTAATTATTTTAAATAAGTTCAATTTTAAAAGAAAGGGGTTAAAATCATAATGTGCAGCCTTAAATTCAATCTACCCACGCAATTCTTAAATTCCCTAATCCATTCTAAAACAGGCTAAATGTGCAAACCCAGCCTTAATTTTAGCTTACCCTTGCAATTCCTCCACTTGCCTTTATAGTTAAATCCAATAGGGCTAAAATCGTTCCTTATCAGCGAAATCTGCCTATGTATGTAAACAATATATATATCTATACATACACCCCTTTCTTCTCAGATTAACCCACGCACCCTTAATCCCAAATTCAAACCCTAATCAGAAATTAACCCACACTGTCACACCAAATCCCTCTCACGTAAACCTTAATCGCCCTAAAACGCCAAATCTGCTATCATCATCCGTGGTCCTGCAACCCTTTTCTCCTGCATACGGCGTCGAATTATACCCTTTCCTCTCATTTTCCAGTACAATCGCTTTTGTGCTGGAAAAATGAGAAGAGAGGAGTACAATCCACTCTTTTCATCCATCCAGATCAGAAGTCGATTCGTTTTCTACCGTTAGATCAAGTGTATGAGGTAATTTTTTTCACTTTTCTTTCTTTCAATTCACAGCTGATAACACTTTTGATCCCACATCGAAATCTAAGTGTTTTACACTCCTTAGAACCCCTATAAATACCCCTCTACACAGTAAGAATGGGGGTTGGAAAAATGAGGAATGTGAGGGGTTTTTCCATACTCTTTTTTACTTTAATATTTGTCTTGCGCTTGTTCGTGTTGGCTCGTTCCCTCAGATCCGCGCTTCATTTCACTGCTCATAAACAGGTCAGTTGCCTTGCTCTTTTCCTTGTTTGATATGGTGTGTTTATGACTAGCTTGATGGTAGTTTAAGCAATTAAGTGTTAATGACAGTCTCATAGTTGTTTCTCTGGATTAGTATCCGCTTAGGTTTAAATTAAAATAAATGATCAGCAAGTCAGTTTTTAGTAAGATGTTTGTATGTTTAGCTTATGCAAGAAAACACAAAGAAGCTCTCGTTTAGCTTGAAAACCTGGAAAACTGTTAAAATAGTGATAAGTTTGAAATTCTTAAGTAACCTTTAACCGCTTAAAAGAAACAAGTCATCTAAAATTAGTCTTCCTTCAGTTTCAGATCTTTCTTTTAAAATGCAAAGGCCTGTAGAAAATCATGTTAAGCTTGATCCTTTTTCAATGCTATATTAGTCTGTCTATGTCCATTGATGTTGCTATCTGGTTTGTGAGAAGAAGAAGTGGATTGAGGGTGTTCTGTTGGCTCTTGTTTCTGGCTGACTGTGAATGTCAAGGGAGTGGTCTGTTCTGGTGAGTTCCTGATGGTCTTGATAGGTTCAGGTATCAAAGTAGTGTATGCAGGTGTGAGAAGCTGTTTTAGGAGTCTTGATTAGTTATGGGTTCAGGAGAAGAAGCTCAGGTGTCTGTGAGGATGTGCAATTGCAGGTTTGTGTGCTATGAAAGTATGCAGGGTATTTAAGGAGGTTATGGGGCTGGTTTGAGGTAGTTTGTAAAGGATATATGTATGCAGGGTAGTGGAAGTGGTCTAGCAGGTCTAAGGGATTTTGTCTAAAGGGTCTGGAATTAGTGTAAGGGTCCATGGAAGTGTGGTGTGAAGGCTTAGTGAGTTTGCAGGTGTAGGAGCTGTGGGGTTTTCTAGTCTTGTTTCCAGGCAGCAGGGTGTTATTTGTGTGAGTTGAGGGAGTCCAGGTTATAGGAGGTGAGGTTGTTCTTGGTCTGTAGATGTAATGAGAGATTAGTTCTGAGTAAGAGTTTGGAAAATATTCAGGTTGGAGGGGATGGTTGTTCAGGGCAGTGTGAATGCCTGATTGTGTGTGTGTGCAGCTATGTATGTGTGTGTCTGTTTCCACCTATGTGTGTCTGCTTGTAGGTGTAGGTATCTGCTTGTGTGTGGGTGTGAGTTGGTATGCAGGCTTTGCCCTGTTTGTGTAAGTGTTTCAGGGGTGAAGGGGTTTGGCCAAGAGTTTGTTCAGAGTTGGTTTTGTTAAGTGAGGGGTTGCCTGATGAGAATTCAGGGATTTTTAGTTGTTAGCAAGGTGCTTGGGTGGTTTCAAGTGCATGATTGTTTCTGCGAGGGAATAGTTCAGGGTGGTTGCAGGTCTTGGTTTAGTTCAAATGGAGTCAGTTTCATTTGTTTCCCTCTTAAGTCCAAAATTGAAAGTGGTGTTTAGTTAATAAATTCTGCCTTTATTTGAAGCAATAGTGGTCTGCGTATCCTGGTTTGTGCTATAAAATCTGACTTGAATCTGGTATGGTTAAGCTCAAGGTTGTAGGTCTGATTCTAGTTTGCTTGTTTCTGGTAACCTGATGCTTGGGGTCTGCATATCTTCTTTAATTCTCTGGAATCTGAATTTACCAAGTCTGCATGCTTTCTTGAAAGTTTAGTATCCTGATAGGTTCTAGTTGAGAGTCATTCTCTATTACCTAGATGCTTCCTGCATGTGTTCGCTTATTTTCTGTCATTATTGTTATACTATTAGCGGTTGCTAATCCTTTGTTTCTTCTTTCTTTGGGCATGAAAACACTCCTTGGGACGAGTTCGAGTTGGGTAAAACTCACAAATTGGGACGGTCTTTGGGATAAGGTCGCATTGGAGTCAACTCGTATTTTAGACTCAAGTTCAAGTCAAGAAGGAGGACTTTAAAAATGCTTTGTTGAGCCGCTTAATATAACTTACGCTCATGGGCATAATGAAAAAATAAAAGTAGTCATTCAATCCGCAATCTCCGGGTTCTACCTTCTAAACTCCTTCTCTCCCGTCCCCTTTTAGAAAGCATGTTTTAGGAAGCCCTGAAACCGGACTAGGATTTGCATGTTAGAAGCTTGGTAGGATAGCCGCTTTTATTAAACTGTTATCTTATCGTATGTTTAGAATTGATTATATAATTGCATATCCCGTCTCTTTGGGACTCGCCAATTACTTTAAGATAGTAGGAATCTTTAGTTAATTATCGAGTGCAAAGAAATAAAATTAAATTATACCTATTTATTCATTACTTATATTTAAGTTAATTATTTATCTATTTATTAATTTATTTATTCATTAATTAAATTAATCAAGTAGTATTTATTATTAATTTATTTATTTAAGTTTAATTAATCACTTATTTGCCTAATCAACTATAATTATTTATTTATTTATTCATTAATTAAGTGGTATGTATTTATTAATTTATTTATTCATTTAATTAATTTTAATCTATTATCTATTTGTTTAATCAATTATAATTATTTATTTAATCATTTAATTAGTCAATTATTATTATCTAACCATTTATTTTATTCATTTACTTAATTTTATTTAGCCCTTATTTATCTAATTAATCAATCAACCATTATCTCATTATTCATTTAATTAATCTTAAGTTTTGTTCAAGTATTGTCATAATCAATTTTATCTTCTTTACATGATTCATTTATTTATCCTAAATTAATTATCTTTAAGTAAAGTTCGTGAAAACCGCCGGATTAACCGCTTTTAGCGGATTTTCGAAAGTGCTTCCGTTAGGGACCTTTTTTCGAATTTAATAGAACCACTTACCTAAGAATCTCTGAATTATTTTCCTTTAAATAAGGAATAAAATTGCACTCTTTAGTTAACTTAGGTTCCTAATAATCCTCAAATTAGGTGGCGACTCCAAAGAAACCCTTTGGAGTCCCCATTTTGTTGATATCAAATCCCGATGCATACTTGTGTGCATTTTTTTTGGGAGGGTTCAACAAGGAGCACCCCACGGAGAAATACTCGGCCTAATGAACCCTTTATCAAGCAAATCTTGCAACTACTCCTTCAGCTCCTTTAACTCTGATGGAGCCATGCGATAAGGAGGGATAGAAATAGGCTGAGCCCCTGGCGCTATATCAATACCAAACTCGATCTCTCGATCAGGAGGATGTCCTGGCAAATCATCTGGAAACACATCAGGGAACTCCCTAACGACAGGAACAGAATCAAGAGATGGAATCTCCACAGTGGTATCTCGAACTATGGCAAGATACGCTGAACACCCTTTATCCATCATCCGCTTTGCCTTCAGGAAAGAAATAACATGCCCCATGGGTGGCAAATAAGAGCCCTGCCACACCACCGGTGATGAACAAGGAAGAGACAACTGAAGAGACTTAGCATGACAATCTAATGTGGCATGACACGACGCCAACCAATCCATGCCAATAATGACATCAAAATCAACCATATCTAGGATTAGAAGATCTACCAGTGTCTCACGACCCCCAAAAGATATGGTACAAGCTGGATAAACTCGATCCACGATGATAATGTCTCCAATAGGAGTAGAAACACAGAATGGATCACGAGACACATATAATCAACATGAAAACCCGAAGCAAAATAAGGAGTTACATATGAATATGTAGATCCTGGATCCACCAAAGAATATGCATCTCGACCACAAATAGATAAAATACCTGTAACAACAGCTGGTGATGCCTCGGCATCCTGCCTGGCCGGCAGTGCATATAGCTGTCTCTGCGGCTGAGCTGAACCACTACCCTGAGATCCACCCCTGGAGGGACCACCTGAACCACGACCCCGACCTCTACCAGATGGTGGTGCACCTCTAGCTGGCTGAGACCCTGAAGGGGCACCCTGAGGCTGCTGCTGCATAGGCGCTGGAGGGCGAGGGAAAGAACTGCTACTACCCTGCTGATAAAGATAAGGGCAACCTTTCTTATGATGCCCTAGCTCACGACAATGGAAACACCCTGGGCCATACTGGCGGTGCACAAACATCTGATGACTACTAGGAGGAAGCTAGGGATGACCCCGTCGAGGTCCTGGCGCGTCCTGAAAACCACGCGCTGAAAACTGAGCTGGTCTGACAAGAGGCCTACTCTGCTGCTGATAACTCCTACCTCCATACGAGGTACTAGAATGCCCTGGACCACGAGATCTCTTACTCTCCCGCTCTAACTCCTCCATCTCCAATCTATGATAGGCCTCATACCTCCTGGCAATATCAACAGCGACATCAAATAGAGTACCAGCCTCAACTTACGAGCCATCTGGGACCGCAAATGAGGAGAAAGCCCATCAATAAAATGTCTGACCCTCTCGGAGGGCTCCTACACGAGATCTGGAGCATAGCTGGACATCTCTGAAAACAAAAGCTCATACTCTGAGACTGACAGGTTACTCTATCCAATCCTTTCAAACTGTCTCCTCTTCTCATCCTACTGACTGCGAGGGAGAAACTTCTCCATGAATCGGTGAGAGAACTCACTCTAGGTCAGCTTAGGCAAGCCCTGCCTAGCTGATCGAAGTGCAGTCCACCAAGCTAAAGCCGGACCCTCAAACTGGAAGGCAGTATACTCAACTCCATACTGCTGAAGATACCCAAGGGCCTCTAAGATACGCTGGCAACGATCAAGAAACTCACGGGGCTTAAGCTTATATGATGTACGACCAGAGAATTTCGGAGGATCAAGTCGGGTAAAATAATGCAACCTTGCTGGATCATCAACCTGACCTACTACCGGGACTGGCTGACCAGGCTGAACAACCGGAGGTACAACACCCGCTACCTCTGGAACATGACCACCTGGAACATGAACTGCTGGGGCTACATGTGGAGCTGGAATAGGGGCTTCCTGAACCTGAGAACCGATATCTACTGCAGCCTGAGGAGCTGCCTGAGGGATAGGAGCATCTACGATAGCCTGAGGAATAAGAGCATCTACAGCAGCCTGAGGAATAGGAGCATTTACGGCAGCCTGAGGAATAGGAGCATCTACGGCAGCCTGAGGAATAGGAGGTCCCTGGGCATCTGCGTCGCTAAGAATCTCATAAAAGCGTCATGAAGTGCGGGGGGAATGAATAAGCCCTGCTCCCCCTGCCCAGCAAAAGCTGGCAATACCGGAACCTCTGCAGCAGGATCAACATGATCCACCATCCTCGCGGCCTGGGCAACTCTACCTCTGCCTCGACCACGACCTCTACCGCGGCCAACACCACCACCTCGCGGAGCAGCAGGCATAGGGGCGACCGCTGGCTCCACCGCCTCTCGCTGAGCATTCGCGCGCGTTCTCACCATTTACTGCGGAGAATAAAAAATATTTAATTTCAGATAAGAAGACTCACGCACGACGAGGAAAGAAAGAAGGGAAACTGCCCAAAATGTCACCATAGCCTCTCGTAGATAGGTACGGACGTCTCCGCCCGATCAAGGGGACTCTATTAGACACTGTCATGATCTGGAAAGACTCTAAACCTCGCTCTGATACCAACTGACACGACCCGAATTCTCGGTTAGGCCGTGTGGGCACCCGACCACCTCCCTAAACCTGTCGGGCGAACCCTATTGACTGAATCGATATACATTGTGAAGAATTACCTTGAAATGGAAATGAACCAAACTTTAACAACATAAGATAACTCTCAAGGATAGACAAACATACAAGCTGTCTGAATAATACAAATAACTACCCAGAAGATACATTTTAAAGGTTTCTAGATCAGACATCTAAGAAGGCCAAAAGATATACACACCTCCCGAAGGGAGCAAAAGTAAGGAAAACTGTAATATCTGAAGTTGGTGGCCGCAATGAACAGGATGGCTCACCGTAGACAGCTGAGAACGTACTACTCCTCAATCACGGCGCGACTGGCTGGGTCCTGGAGCAGAATCTGCCGAACGAAAAGAAAATACAAGAACAAATAGGGGGTGAGTCATAAGGACTCAATAAATGAGGACAAACTAGCAACCTCGAAAAATAGATACGCTAGTCAGGGAAACAGAAGCCATAACAGTCAACCAGATAAATCATTCACAGATAATTAATGCAATAAATCTATACAGCTAAAAAAATGCATATAAAGATATGCAATGATGTATCATGATGTAATGGTGTCACATGTGCTCGAAACCTATCTGCGGTGCGGGACTCTCATCGTCTACCAGGAGATATATACAATAATGATCTTTCACCGGCGCGGGACTCTCATCGACTACCGGGAAGTATATGCAGTAATGACCCTTCACCGGCTCGGGATTCTCATCGATTACCGGGAAGTATATGCTGTAATGATAGCTAGAGTACAATGCTCAGATACTCAATGCAATACCAGCAACAAGACATAACATATAATATACAGCGTAAATTCAAGGCTAAGGCGTAATAAGTACGCCTATCGGCAGCTACACACGTAAGGAACACGTGGTTGAAAATCCACGAGGCCAGGTGCCTCCAAAGAAATGGATGTAATCACTTACCGTATTCCAAATCTAGTCTTGTTACTCAACCACTGCTTTTTCCTTTGGATTAACTGCCAAACGATCTCTTTCTATTCAATAAGCAGAAAAATTATATCAAATAAAGCTAAAGGCTTCATTTCTTATGTCTTAGGGCAATCCAGTTAAGAACCTGATACCCTATTTGCATACGCTATACGCAGGCCAGGCCTATCTACAGGGTTCAAAGTCCCATAACCAAACCCTAAATAAATTATATTTATATGTTGCCCATAACTCACTGAGTACGAATATATAATCATTTCCATCATCGGGGTCCAATTGACCCTTTAAACTATCAATTTACGTCATTAGGGCGATGTATAATATCCCTATTTTTACCGTAAAAATATATTCAAACATACGTAATAAGCTAAGATAATGAGTTAACATCATTACCTGGCGATTTGGGGTAGAAATTTTACTATTTTTCCACCTCTTTTTCCCTTTTTTCCTCTCTCTTTTCTAATTTTTCCTTTCTCTGTCTTTGTTCAAATGTTTCTATTTGCATATCGTATGTAGCTGATGGCTAAGGGATTTAATCCCTTAGCTAACCGACTTTCTAAATTATTATTTTTTTTTTTGATAAATTCGCTACGACGATTAAAATTAAAATGGAACCCTAGAGAAGTCGAAATAATCCTTAATTTTTCAAGTAAGTTATACAAAAATATATGTAACATACTCGCGAAGACGGATCTCAAATCGGACTCCCGAAACTCAAGATGCGAATTTAAAGGAAAAAGGTCAAATTATTTAACTTTCGGCATTTTAGCGGAAACTAGCCGAACAACATCGAAATTCACTTTCGAAAAATCACAAAAGTCAGAAATAATCATACGAACCTAACGACGCTTTCGGATTTCGAATCGGAGCTCATTCGCCAAAACCGAGCTCAAAATCACTTTTTAATATTTATCGACAATAAAAAACTAAAACCTTCTTCCGATGCCTATCAAACGAGGTCTGATTTAGCTCAAATTTTACAGACAGGTCCTAATGGACCTTACGAATATTTTAAAATTATCAACACGCCAATCGGAGTCCTATCTTCCGAAACAACTGACCGAGGTCGTTTCAATATATTTCTAGTTCTTCATCATCAGTGTCTATACTACCTGCCTGCCTATGTTTGTTTCTTGTTTTTTTTCCCTTTGTCTGCACTGCTTATACTTGTGTGAAACTTATGCTGGCTTTGGGTCCTTTTTGGAGCCCTATTTAACCCCTGAGTGCAGCTTTTGAATGGATGGCTTCACAGGCCATACCAGGTCTGTTTAGTTGCAGGTTTAAGATCTTGCAAAATCCATCAGTTGTGCTAGGCATTGACTACCTAAGCACAGTTATTTGATACCCCTGCTCTGCTTGAATTCACTAAAGACAGTCCACTTGTCTTTTTTGTACACTTTTCCCTTTAGGAACTGTCCTTATCTGTGTATATTCATTAGGATTCCCGTTTGTATCTGTATAACACAGGGAACACAGCTACTAAGCTGTGTATATGGGCTACTCAGGAGCCTCTTCTTCTTCTTCCCTTTTACCCTCTTATTTGCTGCATCATTCAGAGTCATAATCTCCTTTTGAAAATCTGAGTAGTACGCTAAGTTATATCATATTTTTAAAAGGTCTGCATGCTTTTTGAACAACAACACTGCCCTATATGATATGTCTCACAAGTCTCAGAATTTTAATGCCTGAAAACGTATTTTATGACGTTGAATTTGGAATTCTGCTTAAAATCGAGGCCATCTGTAAAAAATGCTAAAATCTGGTCCGTTTCGGTTAAATTTGAACTGTTCCTGTTTGCACAAATAATCTAGGCCCAAAACTATTTTTAAAATGTGGCCTTTATATGTATTAAAACTCTTCTATCATTTTAAGAAGCTCTTATACACTAATCTAATAGTGTATAGGGGTGTATACGTGATTTGCGGTCGACTATACGACTATGTAAAGACTTTCTAAAAGTTATAACTGTCACCTAGTTATATATTTGCATGCTTATACATATATATACACACACATTATGTGTGCGACAGCCCTTGATTGCATTTGTGTACTTATGTGCAACCCATTTTTGAAAACAGCCCCTTCGCCTATATATATCTTTCAAAAACTGACCCCCTAAAATAAAAGGCCATTAAGGTTAGGGCTCGACAACTAATGACGAGTCACACCGACCCTAAATAGCCAACATTTCGTTTTAAAACAAATACCTATTTGGTTTTCGGTACAAATCTAAAATTTCTTTGCAATATTGTCTATTTATGCAAAATTGCTTTAAATGCTAGAATTGTACAAATAGGTTGAAATTAAACTCTCTTACTTGCTTGAACCATACTTACGATTAGGCATTTGCATTAGAGGCCGTAAAATGCGACTAAGCTTTAAATATAGGCCGTATATGAAACCTATTTGTATGTATAATGATTTAAATTGCATGGACATGTTGCCTCTTTGAATTAAATGGTAAAATGACCTTCCAAGTTAGTATTTATGATAATTTTTATCATTTTTATCCCAAAGTATAGACTCGGACGGGAACCACCTTTCGTTGGACTCAGGGAAGTGCCAAACACCTTCTTTCCCGAGTCATTTGGACTTCTTACCCTTTCGAATCTCTGAAATAGACTAGTGTGACTGCTCAACTTAACCTTAGACACTCAGGTGACCTAATACACCCTAGAAGACTATATTAGGTGGCGACTCCAAATATTTGAACTCAAACGAGTTACCCAGTCAAATCCAAAACCCGACTCGCCTCGAGTTGACTCCAAAATCAGGTATGACAGATGATGCTGGATTTTATTGTTTATAATGTTTCATCTAATCTAAGATAAAATAAACTAGTTGAATATATGTCAACATCAACTAGTTTATTTTACATAACATTATAAAACATCGACACTTATGCAATCGTAATGTATAATGGCAATGTGGTCATTTCAAACAAATAAGAGATGTTAATGAAAACTTAAGCACCATGACCAGATGGGCTACATCCAATTTTTTTTTTTTAAAAACTCTGAAATGATAACAAATATTCGGTCATTAATATTTGCATAACAACTTTCCTACCTAAGACAATCCCCGATAATATAAATTCTACCTACATAGCCCTCATTCCAAAGGTTAAAAGTTTAGAGTGCATTACTCAATACAGGCTCATTAGCTTTTGCAATACCATTTACAAGGTCATTTTTGAATCATTGTAAATAGAATTAGGCATTTTCTCCGTAATATCATTAGCCCTAACTAATGTAGCTTTCTCCTGGGTAGACGGGCATCTGATAATGTTGTTATAGTTTAAGAAGCCATTCTAACTTTAGCTAAAACTAAAGGTGGAAAATCAAAGATGGTCATTAAACTTGATCTTGAAAAAGCTTTTGACAGATTAGAATGGTTTTTCATTAAAAATTCTCTAGAAAGCCTTAATTTTCAGCCAGATATTATTGCACTTATATGTCTTGCATTTCAACCACCACTATCTCAATTCTCATAAATGCCGCCCCTACAGAAATTATTACTCCTACCAGAGGAATCAGACAAGGAGATCCCTTATCCGCTTATATTTTTATTATCTGTATGGAAGCACTTACCAGAAAAATTAATGAGGCTGTTACCGCAGGTAACTGGAAATAAATTACGCTATCCAGATCTGGGCCAAAGTTTTCTCATCTACTACAGGCGGATGATTTGGTTCTATTTTAGAGAGTCTCCCACGACACTACTAGAGCAATTCTCAAATTTCTAACAGAGCTTGGAGAGGCATCGAGGCCAAAAAATAAATAATGCAAAGTAAAGAATGGTCTTTTCTGCAAATTACGTCCCCAGCCAAAGGGAAGCCACGTGTACAAGTCTCAACATTCGAGAAGCCAATTCCTTTGAAAAATATTTGGGTTTTTCAATCACTAATGGGAAACCAAGAATGATGGATTACCAATACCTCCTATACAGAATGAGAACAAGGCTAAAAGGCTGGAAAATTCATATTCTCTCTATGGAAGGCCGCACCATACTTGCAAAATCTATGCTCACAATCATTCGTACTTATGTTGTGCAAAGCACCCTCCTCCCTATCACTATATTAGATAATATGGAAAGAATTGTTAGAAGCTTTATCTGGGGTACCACAACTGAGAAAAGGAAGTCTTATCTAATCAAATGGGATACGGTAACACTTCCTAAAAAAATAGTAGGCTTGGGCATAAGCAAAGCTCGTACTAAGGATTCAAAATTGCTAACTAGCCTAGCTTGGCGCTTTAGATCTAACCCTAAACCTCCCTGGATTGACATCCTAAATGCAAAATACAATCCCCATAACCGATGTCTTAGCCTCTTAAAACCTAAAAGCACTTACTCTTTGATGCAATGTAAAAGGCAGAAGCAATAAAGTAAAGATAAAAGCAAGATGAAGCTTGAACGATTACCTAAGTAGCACCGAGGAACTAAGTCTCGATACACCTCCAGTGAATGCCAAGGGCCACCTATACTAAGCAACTATCCTCGAGAGACACTCTACTCTCGCAAACAGAATGATCAAGAAAGGATTGAAGTTCAACTTGGATTCTACCAAGTGAAATCAAGCCCGCACAAGGGGTTTTCATTGAGATTCTCTCAATATGTCCATCATTCAATATTCAAAGTCTAAGTTGGGTAAATGAAATAAAAGCCTAAGAAAGACTTTTATAGTCTTCCTCTACATAATATGAAAGATCCTAAATACCCCAAAGTGAGCTTAAACAATAAGATCACGCAGGGTCAAAATAGTAATAACTAAGTAAAATTTGGATTGCAAAAGCAGGCAGGCAGTGCGCCCACACCTAGGCGGAGCACCTGGATAACTTGACCAGTGGCCAGTTGAGGCGAAGCGCCTCACTTGAGGAGGAGCGCCTGTTAGGAGGAGCCTTGGTTGCTGAGGATGAGCGCTTGGGCTTTGAGGTGGAGCGCCCAAGTCTTGAGGTGGAGCGTCTAAAGCTGAATCCAAGCGACAAGTCTTCAAATTGCTTCTGAACTCTCCTCTGAATCTCTTGATTTTCCGTCATTTGAATCCTTCAAGTTTGGCTCTTGATGGTTGGTGCATCAGCTCAATTTGGGCTGCATCATCCTCCCCTTCTTGAAAGGATTTCTTCCTCGAAATCAAAACATCAAGACCTACAAGCAAAGACAATCACAAGCAAAACTTCCTAATACGGAAGTAAGTTAGTGCATACCGTGTGGAAAACAACTCTTATGGTGTAGCCAAGTATCAATAATAATGAAAAAGCTCACGTCTCCCAAGGAAACAACAAGTACTTGACTTAACAAAGAAGTGCACCCAATGCAAGAACAAACAAAGAGATCAATAGGGCATGGAAAATGCAAGATCAATCTATCAATAATCCTATGATTCCTAAGCTCATTACCAACACACGAAACCTTCAATACAATGTCTTCACAAAGTGGCACATTGGTTTTGGCATGCTCAACTCTCAAAGTGTGATCAATATATAGGATGGAGTAAGCACAATAGTTCAACCTACAACTAGCATCAATTACTCCACTCCCCTCCTTAAAAGCACTCATACTCACACCAAGAGACAACTCCTTACCTCCAAATCTATCCTTAAGGCAACCCTCCTCACAAGGCAAACTCTCAAGAAAGGTATTAATAATGGCTTCTTCATCATCATAACTCAAACAATCAAGAGTAGGGTCACTAGAAGAATCATGCACCTCACTCGAAATTTAAAACAAAGTGTTATCTATGGAGTCAAATCCTTTACACCATGGAGGTTCTAACTCATTCTCAACTCTAGTTCGATACAAATCACCACCACAAATAAAGATGTCCTCAAACAAAGGATTAGTAAAAGTAGACATCTCAACTTCATTTTTAACAAAGGTGAAGTATCAAAGCTAGGTTCATCACTCACACTTGAGGAGTCATCAAAGATAACTCTATCCATCTTTTGCAATAGAGACCCCTCAAGGTCATGATTATCCTCACTTCGACATAAAAGACCACCATTATCAAATAACCATCAAAGGGAAGAATAGGATATTCATTTAACTCATCTTCTCATTTTATCAAAACACGTGGAAGCAATAAAACGAGATAACAAGAAAGTTAAGATTTGGGAGAATAGAAATAGAAGAAAGAATGAATCAAACTCACATACGTAGATTGATTCCAAGGAAGAAAGAGAGACTTGAACCGCTCAAGGAATCATACTAGGATGACCTTCCATCGATTCCAAGTTTAAAGAGATACATGAAGCTTAAGCTTCTACAAAGAAGGCAATGCCTCTCTTTTCTTTCTTCTCTATCAAATATGGGTGGTGTGTCATAACAAGGTTCACAAACAAGGTCAACTACAACTTCTTCACTAAAGAGAGGTTCTTTGAACACCGGGCTCACATCATGATGTGGCTTATCAACCCTCTCAACTAGTGGTTCACATGCACTTACAAGTTTACCAATAGACTCTACACTAGTTGAAAATACATTGTAATCATACAAATCATCAACTAGCATGGAGTTTTCACAAACACTATCACAAGACAAGGAAGTAACATGCTCATGGAAAGAAGAACTAACACTTATATTTGAGTTGCCATCTTGCTCACTCAAAGCACTTGAAGTATTATGGCTAGCTCCTCCACCTTGTAGCTCACAATGGGAATCTTCTTCACTTTGCCTTTCCGCTTTGGAACATGATTGAGGCTCCACCAGTTTGTCTCCAAGAATACCTATACAATAACTCACACAAGTAGAAGAAGAAGAAGATAAAGAGTTAGTGTTAGAATAAGGGGTGTCCTCATTCTCAATGATCCTTTTTTCCTCTCTCTTCTCCCTCATTTTCTTTCCAAGGCCGGGTGTAGATTCGGGTGGTGACAACCCACTCACATCACTCAACACAATCTCTCCTTTTCCCACTCGAGAGTTGTCACCGGTCACTCCCTTACTCCTCTCAATCTTTTATCTCTCATATTCGGGCGAGTTGGGACGAGGCCCAAGAATAACCATAGCCGGAGTAGGTGGACTCTTTACATCAACTCGGAATTTAGGACTTAGAGATTCATCACTTGAGGTCTCCTTCTTCTTTGTTGGTGAACCACTTGGCTTTGAAACTTGTGGTTTCGGGCTCACCTTTTTGACACTTGTCAACCCTTCACTTGCATTTGTACCACCTTCTCTTGTGTTTCTAGGATTTCTCGAATGCACCATTTCAACCATAGAATGAAGTTCTCGCTCCTTGCTTCTTTGAATAGCCAAAGAATATGCATTAGTAGGCAACTTGTCTCTTGCCCGGCAAGGTGTAAAGTCATAGACCTTTTGACCTATGCCCACAAAATACGCATCATTCATAATATTATATCGCACCCTCTTGTCAAGCAACCATGGCTCACCTAGCCATATATCAATATGCCACATGGGATACACATCACACCAAACATAACCTTCATAACTCTTATGAGATATGAGCACCCAAGCTTTCTTGGAAACCCACACTCCATTATACTCATAAGGACGTTCTAGCCATGGCATGGTATCCTTAGCCTATCAACCAAAGAGGTGCTAATGCAACTGGCATCGATCTCCCCAATTTTGAGCAATTTTCCCTCATACCCATTTACCTCAACAACAAACCTACGTCTACCCAAGTATTGTAGATATACATCCAAGCAAGGACTTGAATGCCTAAGAGTGTCAACACCATCAACTTGGGTCTCCCTTATCCCTCCTCTCCTAGCAACATTGCTAGAGTAACTTCCAGTTCCCGTTACTCTTCCAACATTAGATGTGTTGTTGAAAGTCGAGGAAGGAGTCTCGCCATGGAACCCATAAGAACTCCTCTAAGAGGTAGGAGTATGGTAGAAACTCTCTCCCCTCCTCTTGGTTCCATAGCCAATAGCACCACTCCTACTACAACTACCCATACCCCTCACGACATTGATAGAACCATACAAGCCTTTTGTAGCAAGAGGAACACCTTTTCTCAAGTCACCTTTCACATGGGAATTATAAGCATTAAGT
Organism: Petunia x hybrida; assembly: GCA_037355625.1. Classification (NCBI taxonomy): domain Eukaryota; kingdom Viridiplantae; phylum Streptophyta; class Magnoliopsida; order Solanales; family Solanaceae; genus Petunia; species Petunia x hybrida. The sequence goes on from JBBBVM010001196.1 coordinate 22,954, forward strand.
CGTTTAGCGCAACTAGAAGATGCAAGCTTTCCCTTTCCCATGGAACAACCACCACTTCTTCCCATCCCAATGGAAAGACCTCTACCATCCTCTTGTTTGTATGGAGCAACAAAAAGAGAAGAAGATGCACATGAATAATCTCTATAACATTCTTCATCAACATTCTCTATGTCACTATTTTCATATTCAAATTCATCATAAGAAGAGTAAGTAGGAACATCAAACCTTGAAGCATTACCATCTTCGACTTTTTGACTAGAAGCATAAGAGTCTTCATAGTCTTCATGAGTCTCATGATCATCATAGTAACCCGCTTCATCACCATACGATCCATGGTTCCCCGAATCATCATAGCAATACCCATCATCACCATCATAGGAACCATAGTCTCCATCATCTCCACACGAGTCATAGCCTCCACAATCTTCATCCGAGGACATAGTCGTAACAAAAAAGAGCAAAGGACCTCACAAATTCACTCCTCACGTGTATCACTCAATATATGAACACTCAATTTTCTTTTCACTCGTGTATACACTCAAGGTCGTTGGCTTTTGTGACCACACTTTATTGCTCTCACCACTCAATCCTTTTTCCACTCAAAGATTGTCTTGTTCTCTTAGGAACCACAATGGTAAGATCAACAACTAGTACGTCCAAGTATTGGTTCGGAATGGAGTTTATGTGACTTTATGTACGGACGGCTATTTAATGTGCGCACTTGAAGTCAAGAAAGTTCTACGACTTTAGAAAAAAGCTTCAAGACACACAAGACCCTAAAAGCTCAAGAGTTAGTATCAACGTAGGACAATTACTCAAGAACACTAACCAAGAAGTTTGGAAGCAACGAAAACACGAAAAACCAAGAAACAAAACTACCCGAACCCGACACAGGGGTGGGCGGTCCGCCTGGTCAAGTGACCAGTGAGCAATTAAGGCGCTTCGCCCAGCTCTTGGGCACTCCGCCTGGACTTGCACCCAAATTTCCAACGTTTTCCACACGTTTCTCAATTCCAAAGGTACCCAAAGGTGTATTCAACTATTCTAAACAATCCCCAATAGTTTTCACCCCAAAAAACAAGTTTCGATTCAAGTTTGAAGCGATTTCAAGGGTTTTCAAAATTTTAAGATTTTAAATTTTCAAATTTCAATCCGTAACACCAAATCGTGATATGGGGGTACCAAAACAACGGGAATACATTATATATCAATCCCCAATAATTTTTAACACTTGGGGAATCAAGTCCAATCCGATCTATGAATTTTTTTTGTGGTTTTCAACTTTTTCAATTTTTTTCTTCTTTTTCTTTACCAAGAACAACAAGAACACTAAAACAACAAACACAAAGAAAAAATGGCACGATCGAGGGTCTGTAAGAAAAAAATCTAGCCGTGCTCTGATACCAACTGATGCAATGTAAAAGGCGAAAGCAATAAAGTAAAGATAAAAGCAAGACGAAGCTTGAACGATTACCTAAGTAGCACCGAGGAACTAAGTCTCGATACACCTCGGGTGAATGCTGTTGAACCCCCAAAAAAATAACTCTGAAAGGCTAAATTTAGGAATATCAACTGAATTGACTAACACTTTTGAAGTTTTTGGAGTCGCCAACCAATTTAAGGAAAAACGGGAAACCAAATAAGCAAATGCGTGAAAAACTCCGTTTTTGAAAAAAAAGTAGTCTTTCAGAGATTCTAAAGTAAGATGTTTTATTAATTTCAAAAGAAGGTTTTTAAGGCACTTTCGAAATTCCGTTAAAAACGGTTAATCCGACAGGTTTCAAAATTAATTTGCAAGTGCTATTTATGCGCTCTTCTAAAATAATTAATTGAACCATTAATTAATTCAACTAATTAAATTTAGTAAGTTTTCAAAAGATTTATCATTTATTTAAAAGCTTTAATTATTTTCAAAATAAAATAAAATAAAAGCGTTTTTTTTTAAAAGGAACGATTTGATCGTCCTAATTTCTTTGCCAACTCGTATGTGATAGCGCATAAATGGAACTTGCTTAAATTCAACTTTAAAATCCGAATATCTCACCATAAGATGGAACTTAGATTTCAAGTCGCTTTTTGCAAAGTCATTTCGGGACATTTAGAAGTTAATTTAAACTTCTTTATAAGTTTTGACTTTTTAAAGAAACTACTTCGTATCGATAATATAGAAGTCTTTTCTTATAGTCATTTATTAATCGTGGTTTTGAAAATTTATAAAATTTTGCATGCATTAAACTTAAAAGGCCTGATTTACAATAAATTAAATAACGACTTCAAAATAAAGGATGATGAACATAAAGTGAATCAAATAACTCAAACAAATCGATATATATATATAAATAAAATATTTCTATAAAGTTTACATAAATATTCTAAAGGAAAAGGAAGGATAAGATTAAAAGATAAAACCCAGGAATTTGACAAACTCGCGGGAGCCTTGAATTTCCTAAAATTGCTAAAGTCTTTAAAGCTTGGGCCCGAACTTGACCCCAATGTGATTCCAATGCCAACTCCATTGCAAACCATCCCAACTTGTGAGTTAACCAAACACGATCCCAAGGAGTATTTCATGCAAAAAAATAAGAAGGAAATAAAGATCAGGAACCTATTCAAGGAAGGAAGAATGCATCGAAGTGAAAGAAAACACCACTTATTACAAAACTGAAACGTGAAAACTGGCGATTTAATCAAACTTATCTAAACACACATGACAGCCAGCCTCAAAGAAATAAATGTAAAGCCAAATGTTCGTTCAAAAATTATATTCAAACAAACACAATTATAGATGAGAGACAAAGTTAACTTTGGTTGCACTAGCAAAACTTTCCAAATGCCAACAGTAATCAAATGAAAAGAAGCCTAAAACTTGATTACCAGTACTTAACCAACTTATTTAAATGAATTCCAAACCAAATGAACTTGACAGAACCATAACCATAACAAGATTTATAGCTTGGTTACTTTACCACCTTACCAGAACCAAGACCAAAGATTAAACTGGGCAAACACATAAATTTCATATGCCAAACAGGATGGTTCTTCAACATTTTGAAACACAAACTGTAGCAGCCTATCAGAACCTTGGCTATGGTTTATGACACAACCAGACCAAAACCAATCCATGAAATATTAATTACAATTAACTAAAAATTGACTCTTTCAAAAGAACACCATAATACCTAAGAAAAATGTAATCTTTGGCAAAGAGTACCTAAACAATTGATAACTTTCATATTATGTACAAACTACCCGACCATTGGGAAATTTATAAGAAAATGACTTAAAATGCAAGCTTGATTATTAGAATGCACTTACAATCGCACAAAGCAATCAGAAGTACTCCAAAATACAACCTAGGATTGGATATTAACGCTAACAATTTAAGCTAATTAAACTCACCTCAATAGCTTAGTTATAAGAATAAACCGAAACAGAACCAATCAAATGACTAACACTGGAGTGAGAAACTATATCAAACCAGAAAAGGATTAAGGGAGAAACAAACTGACTAGAAAAATACAAACATAAACTGAGAGGGTCAAGGAAAATTTCAAGCTGGCTGCTTTGACATTTAACAATAAATTCAAGTAGAAGCTAATATAAAGAGGAGAACTTCTAATTAACCAACTTAACCCAATGATACACAACCTGGAACTAACATAAGTCTAAGAAAATGACTTGCTAGAAATGGGCATAAACTGCCTGACCTTACATACTTTCCACAAACACCTTGCATCAGCTAGAAAGCTTTAGACAACACCTATAACTAACCAAAGCAATCTTACTGACTCTGCACCTACACCACAGACCTGCTGCCCCTGAAACTAACTCAACTAAACATCCCTGCACTCTACAGATCCCTTAGAATAGACTGCAGAAAGGAACATCCCACAAAACCCCAAGAGAATCCTCCACTCACAAATTCTCACTTCTCTGCTTCCTCTTTTGTTCACTACACACACAAAGAACAAAACTGTGGAGAAATACTTCCAGCATTTGCATAAATTAGAAAAAATGAATCAAACATACTCTTTTTCACTCCAGAAACAACCTACAGCACATGCCCTTTCAACTCCCAGCATACCAGAAACATTTGAAACATGCCCCTGCTACTCATCACAGCCTACAAGACCTGCTTACAGCTCCCTGAACCATCCTGCACACCAACTACAAACTCCAGACTTCCAAGAACACCTTCACACCTTCCTTAACCCCTCACAGCACAACTAGACCCTTTAATCTACTCGCAAAGCAACTAAAACAACTGAACGTAGAACCACTTCATTTCAACTTTTGGGACATTGATATACAAGTAGCAACATAGCAGAATAAGACTCTATCATTCTCTAAATCCTCAATATTCAGCTTATGGATCCAGAAGTTGAGAAATAAGACAATATGCTATCGATAAAAGAAATATTCAAGTCTTTTACATAGACTGGATACATATAAGAGCCATAGCATTAACTCAATACATTTATGGACAACAATATTAATAGCAGGTAATGAAAAAGTGAGATAAAAGTCACTGCTTTTAAACCTTATATGTATCAAAATTACAGAAATGAAATAATCACAAGATTACACTAATAGAGAAAATAATAATAAAAAAATGAGAGGTCGAGTGGTTTACCTGCTTCGGCGCAGTGAGCTAGGGCGAGGATCTGAAGTAAAGCGACTCGAACAAGAGGAGGTCGACGACTCGGAGGAGGTCGACGACTTGAATGGAGATACTTGTAGAACACAAAAACAATAACGCTGAAGATCGAGGTTCTTAAACTAAAAATAAAAGTTTATGGACCTTTTATCTTGTTTGTGCCATCTCCAGTCTATTTTCCCCTCTAAAATTTGGACTCATAGAACCAAAACACGAACCCCATTTTTTCCCTTCACGGTTGCTCCTTTTTCCCCTCTTTATATATGAAATTATAGGGTTTTAGAAATGAATCCCATCCTTGACGAAATGACCAACGCACCCCACTAACGGTACAAATCGGATAAGATTTTTGTCTGAAGATGATGTGGAACGAGTGGGGTCGATCGATTTTCAAATTTTCAGGGAGGGAATCGGGTCTTCGGGTTAGGGATTCTAGAAAACGGGTATTGGAACTGGAAAAGGGACGGGTGGTTTTTGATTAGGGATAGTAAATTGTGAAGATTTTTAATTAGGGTGGAAATTTACACAGATAGGCTGATTTGGGGATATGCTATGCGATTTTGGCCTCCTTTCTTTGAAATTACTCAATTCGCTTTTGATTTTTAAAATTAGCCTTATTTAAATAATTAGACATTAATTCAAACTTTTCTGGGATAAAATTAGGTGTCAACAGCTGTCCCTCTTTACCCGAAAAGGATGAAAGAGTTTTCAGGGTAAAAAAGTTGACGGAAAAGCAATTTTGTCCCAATAAAGCCAAGACTTTGATTCCAAGGACCAAAATGTGAGGCTTATGACATGGCCTAACTCCGGTTTCTGAATTGACTACATATCTCGGGCTGGAAGAGAATCAGGCCATACATAGTTCGACGACACTCAGATACGAAGACTCGCACGAGTGGCAGAAAAGGACGCACGAGTAAGAAAGAATTCAAATTTACGTCCTAATCTGAAACTAAATATTAGGATAGAATTTGCTTGTTCGAGTGCGATTCTTCAGATCCTCGTTGACGAGTCTAGCTCATATCAACGATTGCCCCAGTTCACTGCTAAGAAAAAGTTCCACGTTATGCTCCAAATACTGTTGCGGTGCTGCTAAAATCCTGTTATAAACTCGACAAACGGTAAGTGAGTAACTGCAAATAAAGCTTAACGAATGAAGTAATAAATGAATAATGATAAAAAAAATTTTTAGATGCTGGTTGCAATATCAATGATAAGCTTGTCTCCAATCAACTAACAAAGAATTCCAGCTTTGTGAGGCAAGATGACTTCGGGGCCGTTGGTAGACTGAAAAGAAAGCAATAAAAAGCTTCAATTAATAGGAACATAAAGTGAAATTTAAATACAATCATAACGGTAAAAAAAATGCCGCCTTTTCGGCAATAAACCATGATAAAGCATAATGCTTTAAATCATGAAGAGTCAATTTGAATGCAATCTTGGATTGTACTCCAACCAAAAGTAAGAATACGTCCGAAGTATTCACATTATCCTGCATGTCTTAACGAACTTATTAGCAACATAAGGTCATTAAAATAGGTATAAGCAAATATATAAATGTCTCAGGAGGCTACAAAATATACTTAAGAAAGTGTGCAAATATTAAAACGCCTATCGAAACCATAAAATTACACCTTAGAAGCATTCAAATAATTAACACTTTCGAGGTGACATAAATACGCCTTTGAGGCCACAAAATTACGCCTCAGAGGCATTCAAATAATTAACACCTTCGAGGTGACAAAAATACGCCTTCGAGGCAACAAAATTACGCCTTAGAGGCATTCAGATAATTAACACCTTCGAGGTGACACAAATACGCCTCCGGGGCAATAAAATTATGCCTTAGAGGCATTCAAATAATTAACACCTTCGAGGTGACACAACTACGCCTCCGGGGCAAGAAAATTACGTCTTAGAGGCATTCAAATAATTAAAACCTTCGAGGTGACACAACTACGCCTCCGGGGCAAGAAAATTACGCCTTAGAGGCATTCAAATAATTAACACCTTCGAGGTGACACAAATACGCCTCCAGGGCAACAAAATTACACCTTAGAGGCATTCAAATAATTAACACCTTCGAGGTGACACAAATACGCCTCCGAGGCAATGAAATTACGCCTTAGAGGCATTCAAATAATTAGCACCTTTGAGGTGACACAAATATGCCTGCGGGACAACAAACTTACGCCTTAGAGGTGTCCAAATAATTAACACCTTCGAGGTGACACAAATACGCTTATCGAAAGCGTGAACACATGAAGACGCTTCTCGAAAGCGTGAACATAAAGACGCTTATCGAAAGCGTGAGATATAAAGACGCTTCTCGAAAGCGTGAACATGGAGACACTTCTCGAAAGCGTGAAATATAATGACGTTTCTCGAAAGCGTGAACACGTGAATACGTTATACTCTTTGAACTCTTCCACGGAGGAATGGTCTTGACTACAAAATAAAGTGAGCCTCCAGGATTGACAATATCACCGATTGTGTACGATGATTCCAATATTGAAAGCCATTGAAATAATACCATCAATTGTGTACGATGGATCCAATATAAAAAAGCCACTGAAATAATATCGCCGATTGTGTGCGATGATTCAAATATAGAAAGCCATTGGAATAATACCACTGATTGTGTACGATGATTCCAATATAAGAAGGCCATAGAACAATACTACCGACTGTGTACGATAGATCCAATATAGAAAGCCCTTGAAATAATAACATCGATTGTGTACGAAGGATCTAATATAATAATCCATTGAAATAATACCACCGATTGTGTATGATGGATCCGATATAAGGTCATTGGACTAATACCATTGATTGTGTACGATGATTCCAATATAGAAAGCCTTTGGAATGATACCACCGATTGTGTACGATGATTCTAATATAAGAACGCCATTGGAAAAATATCACCGATTGTGTACGACGATTCCAATATAAGAAGGCCATTAGAATAATATCACCGATTGTGTACGATGGATCCAATATAGAAGGTCATTATCTTCAATAATTATATCCTTGATAGTCTACGGTACCAATAATACTTCAATCAATTGTCTATGATAAGGTTTGGCAACTATTTACCAAAATAATATCACCGGTTGTCTACGATAAATAACGACAATAAAGTGGCGTCTTCGGTTGTCACCAATAGAATTGATGTTGATACTTGTAAAATAAATGGTAGAATTGCATGCAAAATAAAGTTTTCATTAAATTCATATAGACAGGAAAATATCAAAGATAAAGGAGATATAAAGTGAGAGTTTAAGCCGTCCGGCTTATATTTGGTAAAACCATAAAGAGTTAAGTATTGTCCTTGAGAAAAACTGGAGTTAATGCTTAATTCCTACAAAGTGTAAAGTAAAATTGTCAATAAAGCAATAAAGTTTTGATTAAGCAAGGGTAGAAATAGAGAGAAAAGTAAAATCGTTTCGCGTATGCGATGAATCAGATAACGCTTCTGGTCTCGGTCAGTTATCTTGGCAATATTGTCCAATGTGTATACCAAATAATCTCCGAGAAATTGATGGTTGCTAGTTTTGCTCATATTCCTACTTTGAGAAATCATGCACTCAAAGGAAAAATTGTTAGTTTAAGGAGGGAGGGGGGCGTTTGATTTGTGCTGACTTCATCTTGTTGCTTCTGCTGCTTCTCCTCGTCTTCATCGGACTCGAATTTGTGAATCATGGTCAGAAACTTAGCTCATGAACTCAACAGCATAGATGTTTTGAAAAGTAGAGGCAGGTAAAATAATTTAATGCAATATAGCAAGCAAAGCAAGCATGCAAATGAAGTCAAAAAATGAATTTTGAAAATTTCTGCCTTGACTTAAACTTGTAACATATCTTGAAACAAATTGAACGTCCTTTGTCTTAGACTTTGTATTGTTCACTTAGCCAATTCTCGAGATCTTGCTAATTCATGTTTTGATAATCGATGCTGTTTTTTGCAAAATTCTGCCCCAGTTATTATCTTTCACATCTTCAACTTGTTTTTGCAAAAATTGCCCCAGTTGTGAATACCGATACTTCAAATTGCTTTGTAAAAGCTGCCTCAGTTTAAGTTCTAACAGTATTGATATCCAAAAAGTGCAAAATATAACTTTTCACCGCATTATTCTCAAATTGTTCAACTGATTTGTTATATGTCACAAGTAAAGTTTCGGCAGGTTAACCAATTTTAATTTTGAAACAGAAACAAATATAATCGAAATAAATAAATAATATAATAAGAATGCGATGCATTTTATTTCTACTTTCATAAAATTTAAAAGAATTGGTTCAGATTAACATAAGCTTTAAACTACAATGCAATTCAGGGCCTCAATCTGAATTAAAATTGAAAACAATGCTACTAAGTTCAATCGCCAAGTTCTTTTCAAACAATGCCATTAGCTTCTGGTGCTGCATCGTTCACGAGCTAGAGCGTCTACCATCAATCAGATCTTGAATCTTGCATGGTGAATGGTCAGTCACTTCATAAATTCAACTTCTGCTAGAGAAATAAACAAAACAAAAGAAACCTCAAAGGGTAACTATGTCAGTTTGCATGTAATTCGTAACACTGCACACAAGCAAACAACACCTAGTATTTAACGCGTTTTGAGCAAATAAACAAGGTAAGCAATTAACATGTAACAATCACAAGTAGTTGAGCGTAAATAAATATGCAAGCACGTCCTACCCCGTAAGGTGCCTCTTTGTGCAACAGGTAGGCCTAATCGTCAAGCAAGTGGTAACGAAAAATAGTCCATGCCAGTTCTGAGCAATTCAGATTTAGAGTAAGCAATAATTGATAACAATAATTGATATCAATCATCTCGCTGCCTTGACACTGCAATTCCGTTATCCCAACTATCTTCCAAAAGTTGGTGTCAACTTGAAATTCTAACATAGCTCATGCTCTCCACAATATCTGCACCAAATTTTAAACACAAATGCCTAAACCTGAAACAATCCTCCATACCTTTTGCAAACATCCACACTCCTCCAACCACAACTCCCAATTATTTTACAACATCCAGGGGTGAAATTTCCAACCGCCTTCACAATACCAGACAGCAAATCATAAAAGGTTCCAATTGACCTTTTACAAATAAAACCTCACTGGTCCTTGGCTTTGGACAAGCCTCTCAGCTTCCTAGGTTTTGCAAGGCTCACAGACCTTGTTCATAGGGCTCCTCACTGGTCCTCGGCTTTAATCAAGCCTCTCAGTTTCCTAGGTAGCCAAGACCTCATTGGTCTTCAAGAAGGGGCCCCACTGGTCATTCAAAGACATAGGGGCTTCTCTCCTAGTATGCGACAAGCATACTTCAATTTTCATAAAGTTGCAGTTGGTTAGTCAACGTAAGCTTTCACACACACAGGTATTCATAAGAGAGACCCCACTGATCTTTAAAAGACACTAGGGGCTTCACCTTTAGTATGCAACTTGCATACTCCATTATATCGCCCATTCAGCAAAATCCAACAACATTCATACCTACATCCACCAAAATTACACCCTAAAACTACTATTACACCCTACATAAACACTTGAACCAGATCACATTTTGCAAGGACTTGAACCAAATCAACCAAATCTGCCTAACTTTCCCCCGGACTGCAATTCTGTCTTGTTCACAAAATTCTGCACTATGATCTCAAATTCTCTGGGGACTGCTATGACCACATAGATTCTGCTAAATTCTTCCATTTTCTAACCTAAAAGACAAAATAGGAAACAAAATTCTAAATCTGCTTGTGCTCAAAACATGGCTAGGACTGAGGATTCGTTATCACATAGCACATAATATGCACTGTCGTTGGGTTTCAAAAACCCGTTGATGTAAGGGCGGTTTCCTAACTATGGAGGCAGTACCAAGGACCGGGTCCAAACTAAGGTGTAAATGCATGCATGCTCCTAAAAGCTCATTCTAAGAGTGGGTTAACGGTTGAGGCTGACTCGACCTATGCGGGATAGACCTGGCCTCACAACACAGTAGAACCGGCCATGACAAAACCAGGCAACATCAATATCCCGAACAAACTTTTGGTGATACGAAAGAAGTTTCAAAGAATGAGGTAAGGGCAATTCCCTTCCTGCATAACTATCCGTCAAGCGGGTGCCCCGTGATGAAATCGAAGAGGTGAAAGAGAATTGACAGGCTCCATGAGGGAAGAAATATGACCGGAATGCGAACTATGCACAAATAAAATATAATACATGCTTTCTATAATAAACAAAACAAACAGATATAATAAAGAAAATAAATTAGGCATGCTAGTTGCCAATAATTGGAAACCTTTATGGTCAAAACCTTTATTGCTCCTCAGCGGAGTCGCCATGCTGTTGAACCCCAAAAAAATAACCCTGAAAGGCTAAATTTAGGAATATCAACTGAATGGACTAGCTCTTTTGGAGTTTTTGGAGTCGCCACCCAATTTAAGAAAAAACAGGGAACCAAATAAGCAAATGCGTGCAAAACTCCATTTTTGGAAAAAGGCAGTCTTTCAGAGATTCTAAAGTAAGAGGTTTTATTAATTTCGAAAGAAGGTTTTTAAGGCACTTTCGAAATTCCGTTAACAACGGTTAATCCGACAGGTTTCCAAATTAATTTGCAAGTGCTATTTATACGCTCTTCTAAAATAATTAATTGAACCATTGATTAATACAACTAATTAAATTTAGTAAGTTTTCAAAAGATTTACCATTTATTTAAAAGCTTTAATTATTTTCAAAATAAAATAAAAGCGCATTTTCTTTTGAAAAGGAACGATTTGATCGTCCTAATTTCTTTGCCAACTCGTATGTGATAGTGCATAAATGGCACTTGCTTAACTTCAACTTTAAAATCCGAGTATCTCACTATAAGATGGAACTTAGATTTCAAGTCGCTTTTTGCAAAGTCGTTTGGGACATTTAGAAGTTAATTTAAACTTCTTTATAAGTTTTGACTTTTTAAAGAAACTACTTCGTATCGATAAGATAGAAGTCTTTTCTTATAGTCATTTATTAATCGTGGTTTTGAAAATTCATAAAATTTTGCATGCATTAAACTTAAATGGCCTGATTTACAATAAATTAAATAACGACTTCAAAATAAAGGATGATGAACATAAAGTGAATCAAATAACTCAAACAAATCGATATATATATATAGTAATAAATAAAATGTTTCTACAAAGTTTACATAAATATTCTAAAGAGAAAGGAAGGATAAGATTAAAAGATAAAATCCGGGAATTTGACAAACTCGCGGGAGCCTTGAATTTTCTAAAATTGCTAAAGTCTTTAAAGCTTGGGCCCGAACTTGACCCCAATGCGATTCCAATGCCAACTCCATTGCAAACCATCCCAACTTGTGAGTTAACCAAACTTGATCCCAATGAGTATTTCATGCAAAAAAATAAGAAGAAAATAAATATTAGGAACCTATTCAAGGAAGGAAGAATGCATCGAAGTGAAAGAAAACACCACTTATTATTAAACTGAAACGTGAAAACTAGCGATTTAATCGAACTTATCTAAACACACATGACAGCCAGCCTCAAAGAAATAAATGTAAAGCCAAATGTTCGTTCAAAAGTTATATTCAAACAAACACCATTATAGATGAGAGACAAAGTTAACTTTGGTTGCACTAGCAAAACTTTCCAAATGCCAACAAAAATAAAATGAAAAGAAGCCTAAAACTTGATTACTATTACTTAACCAACTTATTTAAATGAATTCCAAACCAAATGAACTTAACAGAACCATAACCATAACAAGATTTATAGCTTGGTTACTTTACCACCTTACCAGAACCAAGACCAAAAATTAAACTGGGCAACCACATAAATTTCATATGCCAAACAGGATGGTTCTTCAACATTTTGAAACACAAACTGTAGCAGCCTATCAGAACCTTGGCTATGGTTTATGACACAACCAGACCAAAACCAATCCATGAAATATTAATTATAATTAACTAAAAATTGACTCTTTCAAAAGAACACCATAACACCTAAGTAAAATGTAAACTTTGGCAGAGAGCACCGAAATAATTGATAACTTTCATATTATGTACAAACTACCCAACCATTGGGAAATTTATAAGAAAATGACTTAAAATGCAAGCTTGATTATTAGAATGCACTTACAATCGCACAAAGCAATCAGAAGTACTCCAAAATACAACCTAGGCATGGATATTAACGCTAACAATTTAAGCTAATTAAACTCACCTCAATAGCTTAGTTATAAGAATAAATCGAAACAGAACCAATCAAATGACTAACACTGGAGTGAGAAACTATATCAAAGCAGAAAAGGATTCAGGGAGAAACAAACTGACTAAAAAAATACAAACATAAACTGAGACGGTCAAGAAAAATTTCAAACTGGCTGTTTTGACATTTAACAATAAAATCATGTACAAGCTAATATAAAGAGGAGAACTTCTAATTAACCAACTTAACCCAATATTACACAACCTAGAACTAAGATAAGTCTAAGAAAATGACTTACTAGAAATGGGCATAAACTACCTCACCTGATGATAAGACCCAAACCGAGCAACCATCCAAAAACACCATCCAAGGCCAAGGAAGAGCTTATGCATTGGAACGCCATGGAACGAGGAGCCTAGGAGACACATTTCGGCGCGTTTCAAGGCAAGACAGGAAGGGGCGGACCGCCCATTTGCAGAGGCGGACCGCCCAGTTGAAAACAAGCTGCAGGATTTTGGGGCGCCTCTTTTCTGGGCGGGGCGCCTACTTGGCCGCCTGCTGTGCCTATTTTGAGAACAGGCGGGGTGCCTGGTAGGGTAGGCGGGGCGCCTACTTTGCTGAAGGATCCTACGGGATTTTATTTAAGTTGCTATGTTTTGACTATTATAGCCCTGCGTGGCCTTTGTTATTTAGAACCTAATTAAGGGTACTTTAGGCCTTTCATTGATGTTTAGGTGAGGCCTATAAATACTCCTTTAGTCTTTCAATTTCGGAAGTTAGCTTGGATGATGAATGTTTGATAAACAATGTTCAAGAGTGGATTCTCTTAGAATGAAAACCCTTTTGAGTTGGTTTGAGTTTGCTAGTGGATTCTAGTTGACCCCCAAACCCCCCCGATCACTCTACTTGCGAGTCCGTTGTCGTCTCGAGGGTAGTTGCATAGTGTAAGTCCTCCTTGACACCGATACGAGGGTATTATGGAACGAGTTCTCCATAGTTACTTCGTAGGGAGTTCGAGTAGTGTCTCGCTCTTTATCTTTATTTCCGCGTTTTGTTTTTTATTCTTATCATCTTGGTATCAGAGCAAGGCTCGGGTTTTGTTTCTACAAACCCCTGACCCTTGATTCTTTGTGCCTTAGGTTGATTCTATCTTTAGTTTCCTTGTTCTTGATATTGAAGGAAGAAAAACACAAAAAAATTGAAAAATTGAAAATACCAAAAATTTGGTCTATCTTGATCGTTTGTTTGATTCGTGTTGTGATTGTTATTGGGGTTTGTTCCTTATTGGAAACCCGTTATTTTGGTACCCAATACACATGATTTGGAGTTGTATTCCATGATTTGAGATTTGAAACCCTTGAAAAATTTGAAAAGCTTGAAACCCTAGCTATGAACATGATGAACATGGTAGATTGTTGGATTTTGATTGGGGTTTGATAAAATTGATTGGGGTTTGATCTCTGTGCTTGAAACAACGTTTGGGTACCTTCGGATTGATAAAACAACGTGTGAATTGTTGGATTTTTGGGTGCCAAAGGCAAGAACAACGAGTTTGAACAGTGCTGGAAGTTGCACTAGGCGGGGCGCCTAGTAGAAGGGGCGGACCGCCTGATTTTTGCTCACTCTCTGGACTTTGCAGAGGCGGACCGCCTGATTTAGTAGGCTGACCGCCTACTTCAAGTAGGCTGCCGCCTACTCCCCTCTGCAGAGGACCAGGCGGACCACCTACTCAAAACAGGTGGGGCGCCTACTTTTCTGAAAGTTGGGAATTGGGTAGTTCTTCTAGGTTTCCTTGTTTTGTTGTTTGCATTGCTTCTAATTAGTACTATTAGAGTATAATCCTACTTGTTTAGTACTAATTACTTCGAGCTATTAGGATCGTCGTGCCTTAGAAAGGAGACTAGAATTCAAAGAAGATCCGTAGTATCTTTTGATTCAAGTCCTCACTTAAAGTGCTTATCGTTCCAATCGAGTCCCATTAACTCCACTCACCCCGGAGCGCATTGGACTTGAGAAGTTGAGTGATTGAGTCGTGGTTCGTTGATCAACTACTTGAAGCTTTTAAACTCGAACTTGTGTGAAATATTCCCCCCCTCCACCAAAAGAGCGAACCGAGTGAAACATTTGTGAGGGAGTGGTGAGGTGTTTTACTAACGTTTGTTGCTTTTTGTAGGTACGATGGCCCACGACGGACAAGATTTCATAAAGGAGGCCTTGGCTAACCTTCTCGCCAAGATGGACCTCATGAACCAAAAGATTGGAAATCTTGAGAAGATGACATCTATTGCTCTAGTAAAGCAAGGGACCCCGAGTGTCCAAGTAAAGCAAGGGACCCCGAGTGTCCAAGGCAAAGCCGGAGAAGGCACAAGTGGTTCAACCTTTACCCCGGAACAAGTTGTTGAGTTTCTTAGTCAACAACGGGTAAAGGAAGACCGTAAAGGAAATAAGCAAGTGTTGGGCAATCCCCAACAAGTGGGCAATCCCCACCCTTTGGGCAATCCCCAACAAGTGGGCAATCCCCACCCTTTGGGCAATCCCCAAAGGAATACTCCACTTCCAAGACCCACCCGAGATGTTCTACCAATGGATGATGTGGAGGAGGATATGGTTGAAGAGGGTAATCCTCATACTTTCTTAGTTGTGAGAAGGAGCTTAGGAGCTATGATTGTGGAGGATGGCGAAACCTTGCAAAGAGAAAACCTTTTCCATGCTAGGTGTCGTGTTAAGGGTGTTGTATGCTCTATGATCATTGACTCCGGGAGTTGCACTAATGTTGTGAGCCAATCTCTCATAACCCAATTGAAGTTGCCAACCGTGAAACACCCCAAGCCATATCGGTTACAATGGCTTAGTGAATGTGGAGAGCTCAAGGTAGTGGAAAAAGCAATGATCAAGTTTAAAATGGGTAGTTATGTTGATGAACACTTGTTCGACGTTGTGCCTATGCAAGCTTGCCACCTTCTCTTTGGAAGGCCT
This sequence comes from Petunia x hybrida, assembly GCA_037355625.1. Taxonomy (NCBI): domain Eukaryota; kingdom Viridiplantae; phylum Streptophyta; class Magnoliopsida; order Solanales; family Solanaceae; genus Petunia; species Petunia x hybrida. The sequence continues at coordinate 38,797 of JBBBVM010001196.1, forward strand.
TGGCAATTTGATCGGCAAGTGGTTCACAATGGACGTGTCAACACTTACACGCTCCAACATGAAGGAAAGAAATATGTGTTGAAGCCCTTAACCCCCAAACAAGTGAGTGATGACTACAAGCGGATGAAGGAGTTGAGGGAAGCGGCTAAAGCCAAATCACCCATTGTACTTGAACCCGAGGCAAACAATCTTGTTGTCTTGCCAAAGCATGATCAAAATGGGAGTCACTCCACTTCAAATGAGAGAGAAAAGATAGAGAGAAGCGAGGGAGTGACCGGTGACAATCCAAGAGAGGGAAAAGGAGAGGATTTGAGGAGTGATATGAGTGGATTGTCACCACAAACTACACTTGGCCATGAGGTAAAATTAAGAGAGATGAGAGGTGAGGAAGGAAAAATTGAGAGTGAGAGCACCCATTGTTCTAACCCTTCTTTATCTTCTACTTTTTCTTGTGAAAGTTCTTGTGTAGGTACAATTGAAGACAAGCCATTGGATCCTCAACCATGTGCTTGGAAGGAAAGTTCCCAATGTGAGCCTCATGAAGAAGGAGTTGCACATGACATTTCAAGCCTTGCGAGTGACCAAGGAAGCACTACAAATGTAAGTGTTGCTCCACCCTTTCATGAGCTTACTAGCTATTTGCCTTGTGATGACTCAACACTAGTTGGATCTTGTGATGCATCTTGTGAATATGCCACTAGTGAAGAGTCTAGTTGTCAACTTGAATTTGTTTGTGAAACACTAGTTGGGAGGAGCACTATGCCACATCATGATGTGAGCTCATTGTTCATTGAACCCCTCCCTAGTGTAGATTTGATAGTTAACCATGATTGTGACCTTTGCTATGACACCCCACCAACCTTTGACAAATTGGGAGATGAGGTAGTTGACCATTCCCTAATTGATATGCTTCTATTTGATGGACCAATGTGTTGTGGTGAGGATGATCTTGTCCTTGAGGGGTCCAAATTGCATGAAGTGGACCATGTTGTCTATGATGACTCCTCAAGTGAACCTAGTCTTGATAACTTGTCTATGCTTAATCATGATATTGAGATGCATGCTTATACTAATCCATTGTTTGAAGGCATCCTCATTAGTGGTAAAGACTTGTATCGAACTAGGGTGAGTAGTCAAATGGAACCTCCATGGTGTGAAGGGTTTGATTCCCTAGGCAATCCATTGTTTGAGAATTTGGGAGAGGTAGATGGTACTTTGAGTGACCCGGCTATTGCTTGTTTGGGTTATGATGAAGAAGAGTCCATCATCAATACCTTCCTTGAGAGTTTGTCTATTGGGAAGGGTTGCTTAGGTGATGAAATTGGAGGGGAAGAGGAATCCCTTGGTGTGAGTATGTATGCTCTAAAGAAGGGGAGTGGAGTACTTGCTCCTACTTGTAGGTTGAGTTATTTGACTCACTCCACTCCACCTGTTGACCACACCTCGCGGATTGATTGGTATGTTGATTTTGAGCTTAAGGTCTAAGAGGGTTTTGATAGCTTGATCTTGCATTTTTCCTGCCCACATGACCTATTTGCTCATTATCTTGTTGAGTGCATGTTGATCTTTAACCAAGTGCTTATGGTTCTCTTTGGAGACTTGATATTCATGATTGTTATTGATGCTTGGTTATATCACAAGAGTGTGTTTTCCACACTTCTTGCACTAACCTACTCTCGAAGTAGGAAGTTTGTGTGTTTTTGCTTGTCGTTGCTTGTAGGTTCTAAGCTCCATGCTAAGGCGGAGGAGATCTTGGAAGAAGCCTATGTCAAAGTGACGATCAAGAAGGACAAAGGAGGAGATTCTTGGCCACCCCGAGGAGTTGATAGAGCCGCGAGAGACCAAGCCTTGATTTCGAGGACGAAATCTTCTCAAGAAGGGGAGGATGATAAGACCCAAACCGAGCAACCATCCAAAAACACCATCCAAGGCCAAGGAAGAGCTTATGCATTGGAACGCCATGGAACGAGGAGCCTAGGAGACACATTTCGGCGCGTTTCAAGGCAAGACAGGAAGGGGCGGACCGCCCATTTGCAGAGGCGGACCGCCCAGTTGAAAACAAGCTGCAGGATTTTGGGGCGCCTCTTTTCTGGGCGGGGCGCCTACTTGGCCGCCTGCTGTGCCTATTTTGAGAACAGGCGGGGCGCCTGGTAGGGTAGGCGGGGCGCCTACTTTGCTGAAGGATCCTACGGAATTTTATTTAAGTTGCTATGTTTTGACTATTATAGCCCTGCGTAGCCTTTGTTATTTAGAACCTAATTAAGGGTACTTTAGGCCTTTCATTGATGTTTAGGTGAGGCCTATAAATACTCCTTTAGTCTTTCAATTTCGGAAGTTAGCTTGGATGATGAATGTTTGATAAACAATGTTCAAGAGTGGATTCTCTTAGAATGAAAACCCCTTTGAGTTGGTTTGAGTTTGCTAGTGGATTCTAGTTGACCCCCAAACCCCCCCCCCCCCCCCGATCACTCTACTTGCGAGTCCGTTGTCGTCTCGAGGGTAGTTGCATAGTGTAGGTCCTCCTTGACACCGATACGAGGGTATTATGGAACGAGTTCTCCATAGTTACTTCGTAGGGAGTTCGAGTAGTGTCTCGCTCTTTATCTTTATTTCCGCGTTTTGTTTTTGATTCTTATCACCTTACATACTTTCCACAAACAACCTGCAACAGCTAGAAAGCTTTAGACAACACCTATAACCAACCAAAGCAATCTTACTGACTCTGCACCTACACCACATACTTGTAGCCCCTGAAACTAACTCAACTAAACATCCCTGCACTCTACAGATCCCTTAGAACAGACTGTAGAAAGGAACATCCCACAAAACCCCAAGAGAATCCTCCACTCAGAAATTCTCACTTCTCTGCTTCCTCTTTTACTCACTACACACACAAAGAACAAAACAGGGCAGAAATTGATGCAGCCCGAACACGTTCTGATCAAGTGTTCGACCCACCGAGGCCAATGACACGAAGCCAAGCCAAGCTGCTGCACGATGTTCACATTCACTTGGTTTGGTCGAAGGAAAGCAATTGCTCCGAAGCTGAATGGCCGGGCTCAAGAACCGAAGGCGTCATCTTCAAACTTGAGCCCGAGGACAGAGTGACCGAACACAAACTTTTGGCGCCGAGCAGCACGGAGCCGAACATAACAAATTGTGTTCGAAGTCAAGTGAGCGCCCGATGACAAATGAGTTCAAGCAAGCAACCAAGCACCGAAGTCAAGGCTGCCGAACACACACTTAGCTCAGCCCTGCGTGGCTTGTTTTTATTGGTCACTTGTGACCCTTTACTGTTTTACCCTTAGCCTAGTCTATAAATACTCCATTTACATTTCATAGTAAGGGAGTTGTTGTTGAATGATAAAACATAGCGAGTGCTACTGTGAGTCTTCGATGGAGCCAAATCCCGACGTGGGATTTTAAAGAACTTGTGTCATTTGGTGTCTTCGATTGAACATTTTCTTCTTGGTCATTCAGTTTGCAAGAAGCTTGTTCTTCTTGAGGATTGTTGCATAGCATAGGTGCGTCTTGCCCTTCATTCGGTTGAGCTTTGAGACAGGTTCCTCACTGTTCTTTCGAATCGAAGCAAGATTTGTCTTGCTTCTATCTTTTATTCTTGTTTTCTTCCGCGTTTGTTTCATGTTTAGCTAAACCCACGGGTTGGCTTACACCATCTTGGAATCAGAGCACGGTTTGGGCTTGTTTCTACAACCCCAAATCCTGTTCCAGTTATCTTTAAATTTCGTGCATTTGTGTCTTTGTTTTCCGTTTCGTGTTCTTGTTTTTGTTTTGGATACTGTTGGTGTTGTTGTTGGTGTTGTTATTTTACAAAAAAAAAAAAAAGAGAAAGAAAATTTCAAAAAAAAAAATTTGGATTGATTGTTGGTTGTTTGGATTTAACAACCATTGATCCATGTTCATCACTGTCCGAGGACCAATTTGAGCACCGGTCGTACACCATCGGCGAATGGGGTTTCTCAACAATAATTTTGGACTGTTTTGAGCTTAGTGGTGACTGATTTGAACCCCATTTGAGATTGGTTGTTACCGATGAAGATTGGTGGTTCTTGAGTATTTTGTGGTTGTTTTGTGCTTAAAATTTTCGAAGTCTATGAGTTAAACCGTCGTCCGTACGCCAGAAAATTGTTACATTGTAACAGTGTACGGACACGAGGAGCTGAACCTTAGCTCGAAATGCTTTGAATTGATTTCCTCCGATTGTTGTTGAACGGAGACGAAAGCAACCCAAAAGTTTTGTTTGAAATCGAGGTCAGTGAACAAAGCGAAAGCTGTCTGTACGCCGGAGCTAAAAGTTTCACTGTTCCATTAAAGAGAAGGGGTAAAGTTTTAATTCAAAAATCCCAGGTGAAAACGTGTCGGCTTGAAAAGGGAAAGCGGATAAGGTAAAACCCTATCCGTACCAAGGAGGGACCACTCTTGTACGGACAAGAGTTGGTGTGTTCGAAAAAGATTTCGAAGAGGAATCGAAGGGTAGATTCTCCTAGGTTTTCACTTTTCTTGTGATCGAAAAATCTAGTTAGTGGATCTTTTGAGTAATTCTTCCTACTCGAGGTCGTACTAACTCATTTTGAGCTTATAGGAACTCGTGCGTGGGGTAACCGAAGTCCAACTTCGTAGAAAATTCTTTTGACTTCCGAAGCGCAAGAGTAAATAGCGTCCGTTCCATCGAGTCATATCAATTCACTCATCCCGAAGGAGACATTGTAACTTGTCAAATTCAAAGGAACTGAGAGAAGTTGATCAACCGAGCAAGCCATTGGCTACAAGTTCTTGAGTGACCAAAACCGAACCCATAAATTGAGAGGACCAGAGTGCCACCCATCAAAGGTGAGGGAGTGTGTGAGGTGATTTCTAACCTTAACATTCTTATTTGTTTTTGGTTCATGCAGGTACCATGGCTGGGAATGGAGGTGATGGCAAAGGCATTGAGAAGCCCGAAGTGTCGTTAGCCGATCTCATGGCTGCGATACAAGGCATCAGTGCCGAAGTAAAAGGAGTGAGTGCTCGAGTGGCTAACCTCGAGCAAGGGAGTATGTCCGTGGCCATACCAAGGTCCGGCGCTGGAACTAGCAACTCTACTCCTATGAAACCGGAGCTGTTTGCTGAGCTCGTTCGCCAACATCAGTTGAAGAGCGAGGCTGTACGAAAGGAAGCCTTGGGCAATCCCCAAGCACAACAACAAAACTTGGGCAATCCCCAAGCAGGTTATCAACACTTGGGCATTCCCCAAGGTGATCGAGTACTACTTCCATTGGCCCGAAGACAAGTTGAGGTCATTGATGAAGGGGTCGACGATGGAGAATTTCTTGACACCGAACCTGAGTATGAACAGCCATTCGTTCAACGAAGGCAAGCTCAACGAGGTCGAGGAAATTTCCGAGGTCGAAGCCGAGGCGCAAATGTTGAATGACATATTGAGCGTGAGGCTGATGATTATATGATGAGTATCCCGAACCGGTTCGAGGTACTCGAGATTCAAACTTGAACAGTGTCAAGATCACTATTCCACCCTTCAGAGGAACTAGTGATCCGAATGAATATCTTGAATGGAAGCTTAAAATGGAGCGAATCTTCGAAACCAATGAGATGACTGAAGAGAGAAAAGCTGCCCATACCATTGCTTCGTTTGAAGCGTACGCATCTACATGGTGGGAAGCTGACAAGAGGCTCAGATAAAGGAATGCCTATCCCGAAGTCACTACTTGGACACAGTTGAAGAGAGCAATGGATGCTAAGTATTTGAGTGCCAAGTATAGGCAAACTCAATTTCAAAAGCTTTATGAGTTAAAGCAAGGGTCCAAGTCAGTTCAAGAGTACCATGATGAGTTCGTGAGAATTCGATTTAATCTTAATCTGGATGAAGATGAAGAGCAAGCCACTATTCGGTTCAAAAATGGCTTGGCTCGGGATGTGTCATCTCAGTTGAGGCTACACGTGTATCACACATTGGAAGATGTGTTCGAAGCTGCCACCGAAGCTGAAAAGTGAATTAAGGACGATAAAGCAAACCGGTATCGAGGAGTCACTACTTCTACTCCTTTAAACTGAGGCAAAGAATGGAAGAGTCTAAGTCCAACAAGTGCAAACACTGTCCGAGATTCGAAGAAGCCCTTCGAAAGGGGTGTGACCGTTAACCAATCAAGAGAAGTGGGAGGTAAAGTCCAACTTAACTCTCCTAGTGCTTCAAATATTCAGTGTCATAAATGCAAAGGTTATGGTCACATGGAAAAAGAGTGTCCAACTCGCAAAGTTATGCTTTTGCTCGAAGATGGAACCGTCCATGAGCAAGCGAGTGACACCGAGGAGGAAAATATCGAGGAGATTGATCGAGCTGAAAATGATGATGGTCGTGAAGCTACCGAAGCTGATCATCCGGAAATGTTTCTTGTGGTTCGAAGGAATTTGAGCTGCATGACTCTCGAAGAGGAGGACAACCAAAGAGAGAATCTTTTCCATGCCCGATGTCGAGTGAGGGGGAAGGTGTGTTCGATGATTATTGACTCAGGTAGTTGTGCAAATATAGTGAGCCAAACCTTGGTCTCGCAATTAGGACTACCTACCTTGAAGCATCCCCATCCTTACAAGTTACAATGGCTGAATGAGTGTGGAGAATTGAGGGTTGTCAAACAAGTGTGGATCAAATTTAGAGTTGGAGAATATCAAAACGAGATGATGTTCAATGTGGTGCCGATGCAAGCTTGTCATATGCTATTGGGTCGACCATGGCAGTATGATCGGTCGGTTATGCACAATGGGAGATCCAACACTTACACTGCAAAGCTCGAAGGGAAGAGTTTCATACTCAAACCCTTGTCTCCAAAACAAGTCACCGAGGACTATAAAAGAATGAAAGAATTGAAAGAAGCGGCCAAAGCAAAGCTTCCGATGGGAACAAAAATTATAGCCGAAGACAATCATTCACCACCCGAAGTAAGAGGTATTTGTGCGACCATGCAACCGGGTGAGTATATACGAGGCAACGACAACGATCAGATGATGATTTGCCTCGTGCACAAGGGTATGTTTCTAAACTCTAATGATGATTTTTCTAACGATAACCCTTTGCCTAGTGCTGTACAAAGTGTTTTGCAGGACTTCGGAGACATGTTTCCCGAAGAAATGCCAGGTGGATTACTTCCGTTGAGAGGAATCGAGCACCAAATTGACTTCGTACCGGGGTCACAAATCCCCAACAAACCTGCATACCGGTGTAAACCCAAAGACACCAAAGAGCTCCAACGGCAGGTTGATGAGTTGCTGAACAAGGGCCTCGTTCGGGAGAGCTTGAGTCCTTGCGCTGTTCCTGTTATCCTTGTCCCGAAGAAAGATGGAACATGGCGAATGTGCGTTAATTGCCGAGCAGTCAACAAAATCACGTTAAAGTATCGTCATCCTATTCCTTGATTAGATGACATGCTAAACGAACTAAGTGGTTCTTCATGCTTTACGAAGATAGACCTCAGGTCCGGTTATCATCAGATCCGAATGAAACCCGAAGATGAGTGGAAAACCGCATTCAAGACCAAGTTCGGTCTCTATGAATGGTTGGTAATGCCTTTTGGCTTATCCAATGCACCGAGCACATTCATGCGACTGATGAACCATGTGCTCAAACCGTTCATAAATAAGTTTGTTGTCGTTTATTTCGATGACATCCTTATCTATAGCAAATCTGTGGATGAACAAGTTGAACACCTAAGGCTAGTGCTTAATAAGCTTAGAGAAGAGAAGTTATATGCTAACTTCAAGAAATGTGCCTTTTGTGTCGAACGTGTAGTCTTTCTAGGATTCGTTGTCAGTGCTAATGGTGTCGAAGTCGACGAATCAAAAGTCGAAGCCATCAAAGATTGGCCAACTCCAGCCTCGGTATCACAAGTTCGTAGCTTCCATGGCTTAGCTAGTTTTTACCGAAGGTTTGTTCGTGACTTTAGCACCGTGGCAGCTCCTTTAACGAGCTGGTTAAGAAAGACCATCCTTTTGTGTGGGGAGAGTCCCAAGAGAGGGCTTTCCAAGAGTTGAAACGAAGGCTGTGCACTGCCCCGTTGTTGCAACTCCCTGACTTCGGAAAAGCATTCGAAGTCGAGTGTGATGCGTCCGGAGTTGGGATCGGAGGAGTGCTGATGCAAGAATCGAAGCCGATCGCTTACTTTAGCAAAAAGCTTAAGGGTGAAACCATGAACTACTCTACGTACGACAAGGAGTTGTATGCCCTCGTTCAAGCACTCGCCCATTGGCAGCATTATTTGTGGCCTCGAGAGTTTGTGATTAAAAGTGATCATGAATCTTTGAAACATCTTCGAGGTCAGGAGAAATTGAACCGAAGGCATGCCAAGTGGGTTGAATTCATTGAGAGTTTTTCCTATGTAATTCATTACAAAAAGGGAAAAGACAATGTTGTCGCCGATGCGCTATCAAGGAAATTTGCCTTAGTGACCACTCTCGCCTCTAGGCTCATGGGATTCGAAAGCATCAAGCTGATGTACGAAGACGATCCCAAGTTTAAATGCGTTCGAGACGCAATCTTGAGTGGCCGAAGGGAAGAGAAATATCAGTGGCACGATGGCTACCTCTTCAAGAATGGGAGGGTTTATGTGCCAGTTTCATCGTGGAGAGAGCTCTTAGTTCGAGAAGCTCACTCCGGAGGCTTGATGGGACACTTCAGTGTCGAAAAAACTCTTGGTATCTTAACCGAGCAGTTCCATTGGCCAAAAATGCGACGAGATGTGGAAAAGCTTTGCAACGCTTGTCTCGTTTGCAAGAAAGCTAAATCGAAGTCCAACCCTCATGGATTATACACCCCCTTACCAGTGCCTGATCGACCTTGGGTTGATATATCCATGGACTTTGTCTTGGGGTTACCAAGATCGGGGGGAGGACATGATAGCATCTTCGTTGTCGTGGATCGATTTTCCAAAATGGCTCACTTTATTCCTTGCAAAAAATGTGATGATGCACAACATGTAGCTACATTGTTTATTTCTCATGTGTTAAAATTGCATGGTGTGCCTCGTACTATTGTAAGTGATCGAGACTCTAAGTTTTTGAGTCATTTTTGGAAGTGTTTGTGGGGTGCCCTCGGCACCAAATTACTATTCTCGACGTCTCACCATCCTCAGACTGATGGACAGACCGAGGTAGTTAACCGAACCTTAGTATCTTTGCTTCGTGCAATGACCAAAGGTAAGGTCGAAAACTGGGCAGATCGTTTGCGCATGATGGAGTTTGCCTACAACCGAACAGTGCATCGAATGATAAATATGACCCCGTTCGAATGTGTGTATGGTTTTAATCCTTTGATTCCACTTGATTTAACTCCATTGCCTCGAGATTCTGTTATTGATTTTGAAGGTACTCATCGAGCCACTGCCCTGATCGAGTTGCATGCAAAGGTGAAGAAGAACCTCGAGGAAGCTTATGCAAAGGTCGCATCAAAGAAAAACAAGGGGCGTAAAAAGTTTGAATTAAAGAAGGGAGATTGGGTTTGGGTTCACTTCCGAAAGGAACGCTTCCCAAACCAAAGGAAAGGAAAATTGGCTCCTCGATTGGATGGTCCATTCCAAGTGCTGAGCAAGATCAACAACAATGCTTATGTGATCGACCTCCCTGGTGAGTATAACGTGTCCAACACCTTTAATGTTGCTGACTTAGCTCCTTGTGTTGTAGGTCAAACTTCGGAGGGAAAAGAGTGCTCGATTTCGAGGACGAAATCTTCTCAAGAAGGGGAGGATGATGCAGCCCGAACACGTGCTGATCAAGTGTTCGACCCACCGAGGCCAATGATACGAAGCCAAGCCAAGCTGCTGCACGATGTTCACATTCACTTGGCTTGGTCGAAGGAAAGCAATTGCTCCAAAGCTGAGTGGCCGGGCTCAAGAACCGAAGGCGTCATCTTCAAATTTGAGCCCGAGGACAAAGTGACCGAACACCAACTTTTGGCGCCGAGCAGCACGGAGCCGAACACAACAAATTGTGTTCGAAGTCAAGTGAGCGCCCGATGACAAATGAGTTCAAGCAAGCAACCAAGCACCGAAGTCAAGGCTGCCGAACACACACTTAGCTCAGCCCTGCGTAGCTTGTTTTTATTGGTCACTTGTGACCCTTTACTGTTTTACCCTTAGCCTAGTCTATAAATACTCCATTTACGTTTCATAGTAAGGGAGTTATTGTTGAATGATAAAACATAGCCAGTGCTATTGTGAGTCTCCGATGGAGCCAAACCCCGACGTGGGATTTTAAAGAACTTGTGTCATTTGGTGTCTTCGATTGAACATTTTCTTCTTGCTCATTCAGTTTGCAAGAAGCTTGTTCTTCTTGAGGATTGTTGCATAGCATAGGTGCGTCTTGACCTTCATTCGGTTGAGCTTTGAGACAGGATCCTCACTGTTCTTTCAAATCGAAGCAAGATTTGTCTTGCTTCTATCTTTTATTCTTGTTTTCTTCCGCGTTTGTTTCGTGTTTAGCTAAACCCACGGGTTGGTTTACACCAGAAATACTTCCAGAATTTGCATAAATTAGAAAACATGAATCAAACATACTCCTTTTCACTCCAGAAACAACCTACGACACATGCCCTTTCAACTCCTAGCATACCAGAAACATTTGAAACAGGCCCCTGCTACTCATCACAGCCTACCAGACCTGCTTACAGCTCCCTGAACCATCCTGCACACTAACTACAAACTCCTGACTTCCAAGAACACCTTCACACCTTCCTTAACCTCTCACAGCAAACCCTGGACCCTTTAATCTACTCGCAAACCAACTAAAACAACTGAATGTAGAACCACTTCATTTCATCTTTTGGGACATTGATATACAAGAAGCAACATAGCAGAATAAGACTCTATCATCCTCTAAATCCTCAATATTCAGCTTACGGATCCAGAAGTTGAGAAACAAGACAATATGCTATCGATAAAAGAAAGATTCAAGTCTTTTACGTAGACTGGATTCATATAAGAGCCATAGCATTAACTCAATACATTTATGGACAACAATATTAATAGCAGGTAATGAAAAAGTGAGATAAAAGTCACTGCTTTTAAACCTTATATGCATCAAAATTTACTTTCTTTAACATAAACAAACAAGAGAAGAAATGAAGAAATACAATCATAGCTTGACATAGAATAATCACAGAAATGGAATAATCACAGGATTACACTAACAGAGAAAATAATAATAAAAAAAATGAGAGGTCGAGTTGTTTACCTGCTTCAGCGCATTGAGCTAGGGCGAGGATCCGAAGTAAAGCGACTCGAACAAGAGGAGGTCGACGACTCGGACAAGGTCGACGACTTGAATGGAGATACTTGTAAAACACAAAAATAATAACACTGAAGATCCAGGTTCTTAAGCTGAAAATAAAAGTTTATGGACATTTTATCTTGTTTGTGCCATCTCCAGTCTATTTTCCCCTCTAAAACTTGGACTCATAGAACCAAAACTCAAACCCCCTTTTCTCCCTTCACGGCTACTCATTTTCTCCCTCTTTATATATGAAATTATAGGGTTTTAGAAATGAATCACATCCTTGACGAAATGATCAACTCACCCCCCTAACGGTACAAATCGGATAAGATTTTGTCTGAACATGATGTGGAACGAGTGGGGTTGATCGATTTTCAAATTTTCAGGGAGGGAATCGAGTCTTCGGGTTAGGGATTCTAGAAAACGGGTATTGGAACTGGAAAAGGGTCGTGTGGTTTTTTATTAGAGATAGTAGATTGTGAAGATTTTTAATTAGGGTAGGAATTTACACAGATAGGCTGATTTGGGGCTAGGCTATGCGATTCTGGCCTCATTTCTTTGAAATTACTCAATTCGCTTTTGATTTTCAAAATTAGCCTTATTTAAATAATTAGACATTAATACAAACTTTCTCGGGACAAAATTGGGTGTCAACAAATGCCAAGGGTCACCTATACTGAGCAACTATCCTCGAGAGACACTCGGCTCTCGCAAACAGAATGATCAAGAAATGATTGAAGTTCAACTTGGATTCTACCAAGTGAAATCAAGCCCGCACAAGGGGTTTTCATTGAGATTCTCTTAATATGTTCATCATTCAATATTCAAAGTCTTCCTTTACATAATATGAAAGGTCCTAAATACACTCAAAGTGGGTTTAAACAATAAGACCACGCAGGGTCAAAATAGTAATAACTAAGTAAAATTCGAATTGCAAAAGCAGGCAGGCAGTGCGCCCACACCTAGGCGGAGCACCTGGATAACTTGACCAGTGGCCAGTTAAGGAGGAGCGCCTGATTGCTGAGGAGGAGCGCCTGGGCTTTGAGGTAGAGTGCCGGGATGACTGAGGTGGAGCGTCCAAGTCTTGAGGTGGAGCGCCTAAAGCTGAATCCAAGCGACAAGTCTTCAAATTGCTTCCGAACTCTCCTCTGAATCTCTCGATCTTCCGTCTTTTGCATCCTTCAAGCTTGGCTCTTGATGGTTGGTGCATTAGCTCAATTTGGGCTGCATCACTCTTTCATTTGGAAAGGTTTGCTATATGGGAATACAATATGTGCCAAGGGAATTACTTGGAATGTGAGGAGTGGGAAGAAAATAAATGTTTGGGAGGACAACCTGATTGGGCATAAAGCCTTTCTTAGGTAACTTATTCAGGGGCTTATTCCTAAAGACTTAATAGACATCAAGGTTGCTAACTTAAGGTCAAGTGACTCTTGGAACCTTAACAATCTATCATTTAAATTACCAGAGAGGATTACAGAACAAATTTATAATACCTATGTGTCTGATAACCGGTATGGAAATGATACTTTCCACTAAAATCTAACTAGTATAAGTTCATTTTCTAAAATCCATATCCAATAGTATGATGGATAATCCCGACTCTTCAAGTGTACCAAATTTTCAATATAATTGGATTTTGAAGATTGATATTCTACCAAAAATTAGACATTTTCCTTGGTTACTAGTCTTAAACAAACTTCCAATGGCATATCACCTTTTTGGTAGACACAATATCCAAACAAGCTTATTCAATGGATGCCCAAGTCAAATTGAAATAATAGACCACCTCTTTTGCAAATGTCCAAAAGTATATATAGTTTGGAACCACTTCCCAACTATTTCAAGACCAATAACAGATTTTGTATCATGGCTTAAACTAGCCATCTCAAATAACCTCAACACAGTCAACCACCACATCACTCTTATTCCTTATGATATAATCATATCTTTCATTACGTGGATGATTTGGAAAAATAGGAATTCCTTCCTATTCACCCAAAATCCAATGATATGTTATGGAAGCGCAGTCCTTAATTTATGTCACGACCTGTTTTCTAAATGAGCTAAGACCGGCACCCGGTACCTGAACTTGACCGAGCAAACCCTCTAAACTTGTATATAATTTTCTACTTCTATCAAGCTATGCAAATGATACAGTCTTTAAACAAAATTTCTATAATGTAAGTCTGAAACAAAACTCATTGTGAATTTATATCTATACAATAAATACCTTCATTATGTTGCGTTCAAAACCTTAAATCATGTAAAATGGATGACTATAACCAACTACTAGAGTGTCTATGAAGCATCTAGGATTTGATACTTGACACCACTATTATTAATAAGAAATACTGGAAAATAAAGAATCTTCACGAACCAGTGTGGAGCTCACTAATCGGCTGGGTAGTGGGAGAACATCTAGCTCATAACATGCTTTCCTACAAAACCTGCGCCTATATTGACATAGGTCAATTATAGGTCCCCATGAAGAGAACCTCAGTACACCACGGCAGTACTCAATGAGTCTCAACTATCTTCCCGCTAAAGTCAGAACGAGCATTAGAAAATATGCCTAGCATGATAAAATCTCATAAAACAATATAAAGCATTTAAAATTATTTTGAAATATTTGCACAAAAGCAGTTCTATAATAATCTAAAACTATATTATTTTCTTTCTTTTTTTTCTGGGGAGTACCAATCAACTCTGACATCTGGAACTTTCTTTCTTTCCTTTCTCTGCGGTGTCCCACAGTTCAAGGTCTAGCATACTAGTATTCATTGCCTAACTATGGCAAATATATAACAATGCCCGGCTATGGCACAAACCTACTCTAGCATGAGTAGTTTCAGGGTAAAATACAACTCGACTATGGTCACGCATCGCAACACGACTATGGCTACGAACGAGTTTATCCATCTCAGAATCTAAGGTGACTCCCAAAAATACTTTTTAAAAATATTGCTTGGCCTCAAAGTAAACTTAACTTATCATTAAGAATCTCATCATAGCATCCTTGAATTTCAAACACAAAATAAATCTTGAAACTATTTCATAATAATCATAAAGTAACATTGATACTCTCATGAAATCATACTCAAATATAAATATGCGATCATAATGTAAAGGAAACTATGAAGTATATTTATCTAGATACTTGATGTTAAAGCACAATTTGAAAACGTTTATGGATAATAAACTCTTGCATGCTCCAATCAAACACACATTAACTTCTCTAAAACAACTTATGAAGCACGTTAAAGACATGAACTTTATAGAAAAATAACCTTAGTAACAACATGCCAAGACTCACCTCGAATTCTTTTATTAAGCCAAATGTATCCTTCGGCTCTCATTCCCAGATCAATGAACAACTTCTCCAATAACAATGTCGTCTAAATGAATCACCAATCTCACAACTTTACTCAATTAATGAACCCCAAGTTCAATTTCCTGAATTTCTAGGTGTTGTATAAATTTCATCCTTGTGGTGACTTTCATCTATTAATATCATTAATAATCTTAATTCAGTACCTCTTAAAGTGAGGATATAGAATTTACCTTCTTGAAGATTCTTAGATTGAAGCTAGTAGTGATCTACTGATCTGGTGGTCTCTTGACTAGAGTCGAACTAGCTTCGTTGCACCGAAAAGTAAGTATTTCTTTTGCCACATCGTAGAGGAAAAGGCAGACATGTTTGATGCTTCGTTTCGTGAAGGTAATATCAAGTAAGGGCTTTGTTTTTGCTAAATACTCTTAACGTCTTATGCATATGACCCCATGTGGGCCACCGTCCTTATTGGGCAATATAGACTTGGCCCATGACTTAATCTATCATTGTATTTCACCAATTAAAGTAACTGTGGCTGCTACTTAATGTCAAGAACGATAATAGCTTCGTCCTAACTAACCAAGCAAGTCCCTTGGCTTTTTTTTTTAAACAACGAATATCGTTCTTAAACTTTAAAGTACTGAAGGTGAACCATTTTTTCCCGCGATTTATTATCGTAGCACAATATCAATACATTTCCTCAACATGACTGCCACTTAAAGGGTATATTCCACTTATTAAGTGAAGTCTAAGTTCCTCTTCCACTTTATACATAATGAAATACTTGTATCCCATTAGTGACAAATACTTTTACCATACAACTTTGTACTCAAACTTTGCATAGACATAAGAAATGATCTTATTTAAATATTTCTCATGCATTAGTGTCCTAAAACATGAAAGAAATTTGAGCAACGTTACATTTATGGTATTAGAGTCACTCCATGTCACCCCTGTCGATGTGGGTCAGAGTTCAACTGAGTTTAAACAAATTCCAGGTATGCGGGACAAACCTTAGTGCTGAGTCTAAGCGAATCCCGGGTACGCGGGGCAAACCTCAGCGAGGACGCAGAGTCCATAAGACGGGGTGTATATGACACCCCAGTTAAGGATTAAGTATCCCACATCGGCATAACATAGAAGAAATCCTGGATATTTAAGTAAGCATGCCTTAGACCCTAATGACGCATTTTAAAGCCGAGCTGGCCTAGGCTCAAAGCGGACAATATCACTAGCGGGCTTAGGCTGTTATAATTTAGCTGTAGAATTTGTTACCCTTGGTATCAGCCCTAAAATCTTCTTACCAAAGAATAAGGGAAGCTCACATAGGAAATAGACTCCACCAGAAAATAGAGTATCCAAGCTCAACATCAATGCTGCTTTCAACTCCAAAACAAATCAAGGATGTGCGAGAGGAGTTTTCAGGAACCATAAGGGTGATTGGGTACTGGGCTTCTGTAAGAAATTCAACAGCCCAAATGACTAATCCTAGCAATTTGTACTCACACATATTTTTGGATTGCGGGTTGTTACTCGCAAAAATGGAGCAGGTGACGGTTAGCCATGTGCCCAGAATTGCAAATTGTTTGGCGGATTCCATGGCCACTCTTTATCACAATTCAATGTTTTATATTGCTTTCCGTTATGTTTAAACTCTTGTAATATTATTTTGGACAAGGATAGGCCAAGAACAATGCATGCTGAGCATGCAGGCCAAACTCTTTTATGTAATATTTTAGCCACTTCGGCAATTTAATTGAATGGTTGCTAGTTTTAACAAAAGAAAACGTTTATTATCGTACTTTTGGATTTTGCGTCTAAGATACGTACAATACCAACTCATAATTAAGTACTACTCCCATACAACAATAAAAACAACAACAACATACTCTGTGATATCATATAAGTGGAGTCTGGAGAGGGTGAGATGTACGCAGACCTTATCCACTAAGGTGGGAAGGCTATTTCTGATAGACCCTCGACTAAAAAGAAATATATTGTAAACATGTTTAAATGAAAAAATAAGATGAAAATACTATGAAAAAACAAGTACTGACATAAAACTAAATATAACCTAGGTAAACAAAAATACCAAAGCAATATAGTTGGTAATACGAATATCAAATATATACGAATCATGCTAATGCCAATATGGCAAAAAAATCTCGGCTACTATCTAACCTTCTATCCTAATCCTCAATCTCCATGATTTTCTATCTAGGGTCAAGTCCACGATAATCTGGAGGTGAGCCATATCCTATCTAATAACCTTACCCTAATTCTTCTTCGGTCTACCTCTACTTCTTCGTAGACTTAGCACTGTTTACCCCTTGCATCTCCTCACTGGGGTATTTGCGCTCCACCTCTTCATATGTTCAAACCATCGCAGCCTTGCTTCTCGCATCTTGTCCACCACTGATGTCACTCCCGCCTTATCACGAACGACCTCGTTTCTCACCTTATCCATCCTAGTATGCCCATACATCTATCTAAGCATCCTCATCTCTGCAACACTCATCTTCTAAATATGTGTATTGTTGACTGCCCAACACTTTGCCCCATAAAACAAAGCTAGTCTAGCTACCGCTTTATATAATTTACCTTTAAGTCTAGGTGGCACTTTCTTATCGCATAGGACCCCCGAAGCGAGCCTCCACTTCATCCACCCTGCCCCTATACAATGTGTGACATCATCGTCAATTTCTCCAATACCTTGGATGATTGAACCAGAATACTTGAAGATTCCCTTCTTGAGGATGACTTATGTATCAAGCGTCACTTCCACCTCAGAGTCATGAGATGCATAACTGAACTTACACTTCATGTATTCAGTCTTGGTCCTGCTTAGCCTGAAGCCTATAGACTCTAGAGTCTGCCTCCAAACCTCCATCTTAGTATTAACTCCACCACGTGTCTCGTCTACCAAGACAACGTCATCAGCAAAAAATATACACCATGATATCTCCCCTTGAATATTTCGTGTTAATTCATCCATCAGCAGAGCAAACAAAAACGGTCTAACCGCTGACCCCTAGTGCAACCCCATCTCGACTGGAAAGTGATTTGAGTGATCTCCTCCTACTATTCGCACTCGGATCTTGGCTCCATCATACTACTCCATTTGTTTCACTTATATTGCAGCATTTATTTATTAGTTCGTTCTAAAAAGAATGACAACTTTCTAAACTTGGTAACAATTTAACTTCAAAATTATTACCTTACTCTTAATGAAATGATTTACAACCACACTAACATCTATGTCTTATTTTAGACCACAAGTGTCACAAGTCTTAAACCTCGTGCCGATTCAAACTATGACACATAAAGAGGAATGGAGGGAGTACTCCCTCTGTTCCAATTTAAGTGTCTACTTTTCCTCTTTAGTCCGTCCCAAAAATAATGTCTCTTTCCATATTTTGTAACTCTTTAATTCCAAGACTTGCTTTGGACCACATCTCTGGCCCACATTACACACGCATTTAATTTTAAACCACATGATTTAAAAGTCTTTTTTATTTTTTTTAAACTTTGTGTCTAGTCAAACCTAAATACTTAAAATAGGACGGAGAGAGTAATAGTCTAGCATCTTGATTTAAATGGGGGGGGGGGGGTCAAATTACTAAACCAGTAATCATCACAATATGATTACATATACTTCACGGTCTACTACGTGCTCTGTATATGTATAACTTACTGTAATATGATGGTGTGATGGTCCTATCTATATATCTACTAATTGAGAAACATAGAAGAGTAAGGTGGCATAGCTCTATGACAAGGATTCACCTCAATTTGCCCTTTTTCATCCATTTCTTCTTTATAGGCTTTTCCCTATCCTTCTTTACTCTTTTGTTTAATAGATGAAATTTTATCATCTTAATTTCTATCCAATTAATTCTTACATCTCATTAAATCTCATTATATACAAATTATGAGTATTAAACAAAGTAAAAAATAGAAACGGCACTTACCTAGCATAATGGCAATGAAAAGTTACTTAAATCTTTTACTTAAAGTTTTGATTATAAATTAATTCCCACCTTTAATAGTAATTATGTTTCAGACATATTAGGTAGACAAACATAAAAGGTCACTTATTGCATTTACACATTAATGAGAAAAACGTTCCAAGAATACGAATTGCTATTCCAACATAACTGTAAATTCTTATTTATGGTCCGAAAAGAATGCCTAGTTGTTATTAATTTACTTTATAAGGTATGGTATATATGATAAACTAGAGGACATAGACAGAGTATAGCTTTCTTTATTCATAATAAAACTTTCTTTGGAGAACCAGGCTTAATTTCTAACTTTATAACGGGAATATGCTTTGTTTATTACTGTAGTTGCTTTATTATTATCATTAGAAACTAATATCTAGGAAGTATTATCGTTTACTTGTAAGTTATGTTCCTAATTAAAATCCATCACCTGCAATTTCTAATTTAATGAACATGCTCTTTTTCTGACACTTCATACCCTCCACTTTTCAATTTGCAAGATGAAACATAGACGACCAGCAGTTGAGCATGGTCCTACTAATTATATCTTTCTAAAACAACGCAAATCATAGGAAAGAATCGCAGACAAGGCTGTTTACTTGTCCATGAAATTTCCGTAGGACCACATAGATGTACATTGCTAGATACGTAGATAATGTATTTAGTACTCAACCATGGGGTGACACAAAGTAATGTACTAGTTGCTTAAATATGTTTCAGAGTTTACTGCTAAAGTACCGCTGAGAAGAATCTTTGCAACGTTAACTTGTGCCACAAATTCTAGTATATATTATACTACTAACATTTTAGAATTATAGCTTTATTAGATGGTCAATTGGTCTTTCTTTCTCGTTCTTCTCTATCTCCTTTTCTGAAAGTTTCTCCGTATCAAATGCATTCTCAAGCCTCCTGGAAACATCTGAGATCTGAAAATAACGACATTTTAATAACGATTACCCTAGATGGGCAGACACGCCCTGAACTTAATTCACTGGACTGGATGGCGCATGATTTTATTGACGTCTTTGAAATTATAATAACATCCTACTAACAAACGAATCCATTTGTAGTGAATTGAATCACGACCATTCTGGAATGGGGATGCTAGATCAAGTGTCACAAGTTTAGCGAGCAATATTTCTTGTCTTTGAGGAATTTACTGATATTTCAAGAGTGTTCATGTTGTTGCACGTTCCTGTCAACAATGACAGCTCACAGTTCCTCTTAAATTCAAACCAAATTTGAACTGATGTATAGTTAACAAATCAATAGCTGTTAGTTCAAAATATACAAGGAAACACGTAAATAAAAATTATTACTCCAACTGGAACAAGTTATTAGTTTAAGAAAAGCTTTCCTTGTTAAGCACGCGGTTATCTTTAATTGAACCCCAACAGAATTTTGAGTTATCTTCTAGATGGATTAGTTGAGTTGTAAACCGTGGTTTGTTTGGTCAGAACTAATTACCATATAGCTATTTATATGCGGAGGCACAAATCATACACAAATTGGGAATACACAGTGATGCTCTATTTGTACCTGAAGGATTCATATATGCATATATCACAAAATCTATACTAAATAGATTACACAAAAACATTAATCAGAGAACTTACTTGTTCTCCTTATAAGCGGAAGCGGTAGGATCTTGAACCGTGGCTGGAATTACTGGCCGTCGGTGGTTGTCACGTGCTTGACGGATCAACCCCTTTATCCACAGTCTAAATACTAGTTTATTTGAGAGAGAGATAGGAAGAGCAGTAGAAAAATCAGTCTTTATTTATCTGAGCCTATTACTGTATAATACAGTAGTTGTCCTCTTATAGGACTCTATCAGGTAACTTATCTTTTTAGCTGGATAGACATTAAGAGCAGCCCTTTATGGGTGGACTCTTTTATTCAGATAAATCCAACATCTCCCACTCACACATAATGGGAGTGCTCTTACAATACGAGAAACATATTCTCACCTCATCTCTACAAATATTCATACAGTGAAATAGACCGTGCGACCAGCATACTGTGAGAGCTACGTGCTATACATCTGTTAGTAGTATATAGCCTCTCGTCGAGTGCAAACCTGCAAGTAGATTATAAAGTATGCAATACCCTAGATCATATGAATCACATTTTGATATCCTCTCAAAATCTCAAATATCATTTTTATGTATTCACAATTATAACTCATAAGTTATAACTGGTGCACCTGTGAATACAAAATTAATGAGATTCCTTTAATGATCTTCCTCTTCTCACGATTCTCTTAACATTAGCTCAACTGCTTTTCTAGATATGTCCCGCCAGACCGCATCCATTTTCATGGTCTTTTGGAAACACACTAAAATAGCTAACATTAGACTAAGTCTCAAGTATCCGATTGGAGTTACTGAGGGTATTTATTTTTGAGCCACCATAAAAGCTCTGGGTCTCACGCAACAGTAAGTTGAGATCAAACTTATGTTAACCCTTGGTCGACATTAGCACACATGGTATGAAACATGTGCTACAATATTTTTCTCCTTTCCTTAAGAAGCATATGTCTTTATAAATAATGTTGTATAGATGAAATTCAGACACCATATGTATCTAAATCCGAGTTTCTTAAACTCACATCTAGCTCACTAAGTAGACTAGGTGAACATCCTTTTACCTTAATAACCTTATGTTATTATCTAAGCAGCTCTATTGATTTTAAGCATATAGCTCTCTAATTATCCATTTGATAATTTTTTCTTAAAATCAAGTCTCATCTTCACTTATCACTAAGATAAGGAGGCGGTTGCCTGTGTGAGAAGGCCAACCTCTTGTCTACCCGGCATACTAAAATATAATTGAAGAATGTACTAAACACTCAATAAATTATGAATATGTATGTAAGTAAATCAACTTTATTGATTATCAAAGAACATAGTTTGGTGAACAACTGGAAAAATAAAGAATAATACAAAATCACTCAAAGTCTACACAAGCCTTGAGACCTAGTGTGTCTCACAAATGCATCTCTAGCTAAAGGCTTGGTCAATGGGTCTGCTACCATATCTCCTGTAGATATTTTTACCAGGTTCAACCTCTTGCATTTATACATGTCTCTTGCATAGTTATACTTGATATCTATGTGCTTAGTATCACAATGATGCTTAGAATTCTTGGTTGCATCAACTGCAGCCTTACTATCACAGTAGACCAACACTGGTTCATCATCAGTATTACCCAACAAGCTTTTGAAGAGCCTATTCAACCAAACAGCTTCTTGTGTTGCTTTTGACAGAGCCACATATTCGGCTTCCATCGTGGATAGTGCTACACATGATTGCTTCTTACTCTTCCATGATATGGTAACATATCTAAGTAAGAGACATATCCTGAGGTAGACTTCCTCTCGTCTAAATCTCCTCCATGATCAGCATCAGTGTATCCAACTAATCGCAAATCTTTGCTACCTTGATAACAAGTGTGTAGTCATCTGTTCCTCTCAGATATCTCATGATCCTCTTTACTGCTTGCCAATGTGCTGGACCTGGATCGGATTGATATCTACTTACCAAGCCAGTCATCTGTTCCTCTCAGATATCTCATGATCCTCTTTACTGCTTGCCAATGTGCTGGACCTGGATCGGATTGATATCTACTTACCAAGCCAACTGCTTGACAAATATCAGGTCTAGTACACACCATAGCATATATTAGACATCTAACTGCGCTTCTATAAGGCACTCGCTTCATCTTTTCTGTCTCTTCAGGAGTCTGAGGACATAAATGATTTCCCAAGTTATGGCCTTTACTGATAGGAGTGTCAATTGGGTTGCTATTCTGCAGATTAAATCGTTCAAGAATTTTCTTAATGTAATTCTCCTGAGAGAGATACAATAGTTTCTTAGGACGATCTCTTCAAATCTTGATTCCAAGAATATATGCAGCTTCACCCATATCTTTTATCTCAAATTGAGAGGAAAACCAGGCCTTTACCTCGTTTAATAACTCCTTATCATTTCCAACTATAAGTATATCATCGACATACGATGTCAGAATTACAAGCTTATTTCTTGATCTCTTGGTATAAACACAATAGTCTTCATCAACCATAGTAAAACCATTGGATATGATCACATTTTGAAAGTGTATATACCACTGCCTTGAAGATTGTTTGAGGCCATAAATAGACTTCAAAAGTCTACAAACCTTTTATTCGTGGCCTTTTTCAATGAAAATTCAGGTTGTTCCATATAAATTTCTTCATCTAATTCTCCATTGAGAAAGGCAGTCTTTACATCCATCTGATGTAATTCAAGATCTAAACTTGCTACTATAGCTAGAATCAGGCGAATTGAGTTAAATCGCACAACAGGTGAGAAAGTCTCTTCGTAGTCTATTCCTTCGTGTTGTGTATAACCTTTCGCCACCAGTCGAGCCTTATATCTCTCAATTGTGCCATCAGCCTTGAGCTTAACTTTGAGAACCCATTTGCTCCCAATAGCTCTGCATTCTTTCGGGAGATCAACTAGTTCCCAGACTTTGTTGACTCTCATTGACTCCATTTCATCTTCCATTGCTTTTATCTATTTTTCCTTAGAAGGGCATGAGAGAGCCTCTTTTTCATTTTTAGGCTGGTTTTCTAGTTCTAAGAACAACATAAAAAGTTCAGCACCTTCGACATCAAATCATCGGCAGGGAATTTTTTTACGTAAACCATGTCCTTTTTTTTATTCTTCTTCGTTGTTCCCATTTGAATCAACGTTGCTCCCACTTGGATCAAGAACATCTATCCTGCTCCCACTTGGAACAAGATCAGTGACCATCTCGCTCCCACTTGGAACAAGATTCATTTGGTCACTGTTTGATGTCAAATGATTACTTTCATTCGCACCCGATGATGAAGGAGGTTGTTGATGTGAAACTAATTCATCATCAGTTAAATTTCTCCCACTCGAATGAAGTGATCTTTGTACGTCTTGATCCTCTATCTTAAACAAGGTTAGGTCTTGACCTACCTCTCCTTTTTTAGGAAACTCATCCTCTAAGAATGTGACATCTCGTGATTCAAATTCAGTTACGCTCTCACTGTCTTGCTGACCTATAAACACATAACCCTTAGAGGTTTCTGAGTATCTTATAAAACTACTTTTCTTTCCTCTTGGGCCTAATTTACCATGTTTGTGAGAAGAATCATGTGTATAGGCGACGCAACCCCAAGGTCTTAATACACTTATGTTGGGTGCTCTTCCAGTCCATAACTCATATGGAGTGGTTGCAACTGACTTTGTAGGCACTCGGTTAAGTAAATAGGTAGCAGTAAGCAATGCATCACCCCAATAACTAATTGGAAGGTTAGCTTGTGCCATCATTGACCTAACCATTTCTAGAAGCGTCCTGTTTCTTCTCTCCGCAACACCATTTTGTTGTGGAGTATTTGGGATAGTCAACTGATGAACTATTCTCTTTTTATCACATTTCATTAAATTGGGTTGACAAGTACTCTCGACCTCTGTCAGTTCGAAAAACTTTTATCTTCTTGTCTAATTGATTTTCCACTAAGCTCATATAGCGTTGGAAACAACTAATTGCTTCTGATTTGTGGGAAATTAAATAGACATAACCGAAACAAGTATAGTCATCTATAAATGTGATGAAATAGTATGCTCCATGCCTAGCCCTGACATTCATAGGCCCACAGATGTCCGAATGGACTAATTGCAAGGGATATTCAGCTCTAGTCGCTTTACCGAAAGGTTTTCTTGCAGATTTTCCTGCTAGACAATTTTCACAAGTGGACAATTCCACATGTTCAGTGCCAGTAAGCAAACCTTGTTTTTCTAACCTTTGCATTCTTTGTTGGCCAATATGACCAAGTCTAGCATGCCATATGTTTACATCACTATCATATTTATGTGAGGAAGCAAACATAGAAAAACTAGCATTATTATTAAATGAATCATAATCCAAATCCATAATAATAAAACCTCCGGTCACATAACCAAAACTAAATAAAGTTGAACCTAAGGGCAATTTTACAGAATTTTCATGGAAAAACAAGCTAAATCCAAGCCTAAGCAAAACAAAAACAGAAATAATATTCCGGCGAATTCCTGGAGCATAGAGGACATCATGTAGTAATAGGTGTCGACCACCACACAAGAGTAACTTGCATGTACCGATCCCTTCAACAGCAACCTTATTGTTGTTGCCCACATAAATCCACTATGTTCCACGTGAAATACGCCGAAACTCCACAAAAGAATTGTGTTCCCTCGTTGTGTGGTCCGTTGCTCCCGAGTCTACAATCCACAAAGGATTAGATTCAGTCAAAAACACTGAACTAGAAACACAAAGTTCACTAGTTTGAGTTTTGTGAAATACCTTTCTAGGAGGCTCAGAGCAATCCTTAGCATAGTGACCCTTTTTGTCACAGTTAAAGCATTTCACTTTTTCAACATTGAGACGTTTGGGATGTTTGTTATTGCCTTGTTGTTCTGCCCTTGCTCTTTTAGCAGGCTGAGACTGAGTTGGTTCTCTTTTCTTAACCTAATTCTTTTTCTTTGAGCCACCTTTGGCCTTAGAGGATGTTGCCATATGCAACTCAGCTGTTGGCTTATCGGCCTCAAGCCGATCTTCTTTAAGCTCAAGAGATCTCCGGACATCTTCCAGAGTCTTGATTAGCTGATTGTGGATCAAATGCATCTTCATATGATCCCAAGAATTAGGTAAGGACCGTATGACAGCTTGAACTTGTTGCTCATTGGTCAACACATGACCAGCATCTTTTAACTCCCCAATCATGTTTGTCATAAGCCTCAGATGAGTTCTCACTGAATGTTCCGGGCGTTTCTTGTATGAGTCAAACTTGATTGTTAAGGATCGTAACCTTTCAATAGAACAGGTACCAAACCTATTCTTCAAAGCAACCCATAGCTCTTTGGTGATCCTTAAATTCCCTTAAGATATCATCATCTAAGGTGCTCAGTAACATAATACGAGCCAAGGAGTCTTTTTTTTCCAAGTGTCATAAGCCGCACGGTCACGCCTATGCTGAGCCGTGGTGCCTTCCTCAGGCTCATCCATGACAATGTTAATTACCTCCAGAGCCTCTTGCTCTTCAAGCACATATTGAACTTTAAAGCTCCAGGTCTCATAGTTGTCACCATTGAGTTTCAACCTTTTGTTGAGCTCAGCAACAATGTTCTTAGCAGCAGTGGACATTCTTTTAACAAATTAAAAAATATATAGTGAGGATCTAAAGAAGGAATTTTTAAACGCAAGTACTATGTTCAACATACATACTCGGACAATAAGCACTAAGTTGATTAAGTTAATAAACACATATATTAATAATGGAGTCGAAAGTTCACTATGTTCCCAGTCATCGTCCAAAAATTAAACACATGAAAATTTACCTAGCCAACTACCTAGCTTAATGTCTTAATCATGTTTTAAAATAATATTTTATTTTCATGATATTATAATCCCGTATGGATCTAAGTTAAACAAATTAACTTAAATTTATTTTAAATTTTATTTAACATATTAAATAAAATAAGTCAAATGTTAAACTAATTAACATTTGTGTATTCATTAAACTAATTAACAAATAGAGTAATATTAAACTAATTAATATTTCTAATATGTCAAACAACTCAGACATGTTAAACTAATTAACAAATAGATGTAATATTAAATAAATTAATATTTTTAGCATGTTAAACAAATTAAAAATCATGCAATTGTCTAAACTAATCAACAAATATACTTGATGTTAAACTAAATAACATTTCATACAATTGCTAAACTAATCAACAAATATAATTGTTTGATGCAATTAGGATAATGAACAATTATATTTATACTCCCTCCGTTTCAAAAAGGATGAACCTATTACTATTTGAAGGGTCAAACAAGATTATGTTTGACCACATATCTTACAAATATTTTCTAACTATTTTGAATTGTTAACTATTGTGACTTATAATATTTTTCATGTAGTTTCTAAATATGTGAATTTTATTTAAAAAAATTTAAAAATTCGATGTGCAAATTCCCGGTCAAAATTAGTCAATTTGACCCTCGTACTCCGCAAAGGTTCATCCAAAGTGGAACGGAGGTAGTAATATTTTAAAATTTGGTCATTCACCAAAAACAAAATAAGTATCATTTTTTTTATTAAAAATGAAAAAAATAAAAATAAAAAACTAAAATTGGGCCATTTGCCCAAATCTACCATTATTCTGCCATATCAAGGAAACAAACTTTTAGTAAGCATGTAGCCCAGTTCTACTTATTAGCTAAGATGGGTGTCAACCCAATTATAGATCTGTCCATAAAACTTAAAAGTATGGCGCAGACACAACCAAATAAAACTTATACTCCCTCTGTCCCAATTTATATGGCGCCATTTCCTTTTTTGTTTGTCCCAAAATAAGTGACATCTTTCCTTATTTGACAACTATTTAATACATCATCTCGATTTTACCCTTGTTGGGCCCTACATACTTTTAAACCTACCAACAACTTTTTTATTACTCAAATCTTCTCCCTCTTACTTTTTTAAGGGTAAATTTGATAGTTAACAAGGTCAACCTCTATTTTCTTAAACTCCGCGCCCGGTCAAATGGCGCCACATAAATTGGAAACGGAGGGAGTAATTTTCAATTTTTTTTAATTCATCACATAACTTAAATATGTGAGAAACCCTAAGTTTCATCTTTTCTCCTACATACTCCAGCCGCAAGCTCATTTAGGAAGAAGAAAAAAATATTTTTCTCTTCATCTTCCTTTTCTGCCATAGCCAAGAATTAAAAAAAAATCAATTCTTTCTTCTTTCTATACATAGACGCCGCTAGCTATTATATTGAAGAAGACAACTTATTTCTTCTCCTTTTTAAATCTGTCATGGATATAGAGCACCAAGCTCCACACATTTTTTTTTTGAGTTGTTCATTATGCAGATTTAGAAGAAAATAAATTAAAAAAACATTTTTTTTATAAATATTCTGATGGTTAATCAACCGCTCCTCGCCTGAGACTTTTCCGGTGGAGAATGGTGTTAATGGAAGCGGATTACCAGAGCTTTTTTCGGTAATGGGCTGTGGTACTTGGACAAAATGTAAAGAACTTCTGCTTAATATTCTTTATTTTATACTCTATTTTTTTTAAGTATATTATTTCAGCTCTTCTAATTAGCCACCATCACTGATGATGGTGCTAAGGCAGAATCAATGACTATCCCAAATCTTTAAAATATGTTTAAATAAACATTGACAAGAAATTGGTTGATTGATTTGTAACCGACCCAAATCTAAATTTAGATCAGTATATTATATTGATTCGCCATACCAACTATTGAACAGGGAAAAAAATATTCACTGCATAACTGTTCTATAATTTTTTTTTTTTTTACCAGAAAACCAGCCTATGAGCTCTGATACGAATGAAGGATTCATATATGCATATATCACAAAATCTATACTAAATAGATTACACAAAAATATTAATTAGAGAACTTACTTGTTCTCCTTATAAGCGGAAGCGGTAGGATCTTGAACCGTGGTTGGAATTACTGGCCGTCGGTGGTTGTCACGTGCTTGACGGATCAACCCCTTTATCCACAGTCTAAACACTAGTTTATTTGAGAGAGAGATAGGAAGAACAGTAGAGAAATCAGTCTTTATTTATCTGAGCCTATTACTGTATTTATAGTTGTATAATACAGTAGTTGTCCTCTTGTAGAACTCTATCAGGTAACTTATCTTTTTAGCTGGATAGACATTAAGAGCACCCCTTTATGGGTGGACTCTTTTATTCAGATAAATCCAACAGTACCAATACGACGGAATATATAGAATAACTGGTTCTTCACTCGTTCAATACTATAACTACGGTATCTTTTCAATTAAATTCCTTCAGTGCTCCTCACAAGTTCATTTTGTTTGTTATTCATCTAAACTCACATACCTCAGCAATAATATTGGTATGGATGTACGACAGAGTAAAAGTATCAAGTACAGTACATGGTAGGGTTAGTTTTACCGGTGGACATTGAACTATTGTTTTATTACCACAAAGTCACTTTTGTTTCATTTGTTACCCAAAAGTCACTCAACTTTGCTCCGATCTACAACAAAGTCACTCAAGCCGGATTTTGTTTAAAACTTGCCGGAAAAATAATGTGGCATCATTAATTAAAGATAATTTTTTTAATTAATTTTTCATCTATTAATCTAATTCCTTAACCCATTATTCTTTTTCTACCCAACCCAAACCCATTTCACTACTTCTTTTTTGCCACATTATGCCAAGGAGCCACATTAGAAATATATTTCAACTAACTGAAGATTAACAGGACAATCTAGTTTAACATGACATTTCAAAAGAGTAATCTTCAGTTAATTTCCAACTGAGACCTAGAGCCCGTTTGGGTGAGCTTAAAAGTGACTTATAAGCTTATAAGCCCATTAAAATATGTTTGGTAACCTCAAAATTTTTGAACTTAAAAGCCATAAGTTGCTTAAAAGCCACTTTTTGAGAAGTTAGGAAATCCTAACTTCTCAAAAAGTAGCTTTTAAGTCACTTTTTGACTTATAAGCCACTTAAAATAAGCAGTTTTTAAGCCCACCCAAACAGGCTCCTACTGAGTTGTTATTGTTATTGTATTATCATCAGGTACGTCATTTTTTTAAGGCTTTATATCTGTGTGTCAATTATTTTTTAATGCAATAAGCAAAAGCAAGGACAAACCTATAAATTAGAATGTCATATCTTACATGAAGATATACAAATAACTATTTTATGAGTGAAAATTTTAAAATTTGATAAATATTATCTATCATATAATCGCTGGGGTACCAAGCAAAAATCGAATGACCCAGAAAAATCGAAAGAAAAAAAAACTGAGAAAAACCAAAAATAAAAATTCGACTTTGTTTGATATCAGCTTGTTTGGATGGTTGTTATCAGTTGTACCGTATCGTATTGTTACTATACTGTTATTATAAAATAATATTTGTATTAATTGTTACTTTAAAATTTTATTGTATCGTATCGTTAGTCCGTTGTTACATAACGATGAAGAGCCCATTTTATGTAACGACCAATTTGGTGTGATCGCGTCGTTACCGTGTCTTTTTTCTCTCTTCTTCCCCTTAATATTCTCATATATTACAATTTATCTTATTTTTTTATAGTAACTCTATCCCGTATCTTATTATTTTCTTTGCAATATTGTAAATTCATTATTCATTTACTAGTATGTTATATCATGAAACGATTGCAAACAATATAATCTATCAAAATGTTGAACTCAACAAAACATAAAGTACAATACAATAGATACATTATGAAACTATATACATAACAACCGTCCAAACGAGCTGTTATTCTGGTTTTAAAATTTTAAAAAATCGACATAACTAGTTTGATTTCATAAATGAAAAATCGAACCAAACCGATCTAAGATTATTCATTCTCCGTTCCTCATTTTCCATTTTGCATAACCAATTTGCCTAAAATTACTCAATTTGATTAACTAATTAATTTAATACGAAATAGAAGCAAAGAGAAATGACATCGATATGAAATGTTTATGCCTAAGATGACATAGTGAAATGTGTTTGGGTTGGGTAGAATAAAAATAATGGGTTAATGAATTAGATTAATAGATGAAAAATTAATTACGAAAATTATTTTTAATTAATGATGCCACATCATTTTTCCGGCAAGTTTTAAACAAAATCCGGCTTGAGTGACTTTGTTGTAGACCGGAGCAAAGTTGAGTGACTTTTGGGTAACAAATGAAACAAAAGTGACTTTGTGGTAATGAAACAATAGTTCAGTGACCACCGGTGAAATTAACCCTACATGGTATAAGAAAAGAAGAGAATTACCTTCTTTCGCATGATTGTACCCCAGAGAAATTCTAAGCAGCAAATTTACGTTTCTACTCCATTTTTCACATTTTTGATCGTAAGTTTTCCTCTATCTTCGATGAAAAGGAAAGAGATCCATGAAATATCATAGAAATGTGAATCTCTAGGGGTTAATTCATGCTAACGGGTTGCATTACACTAACTCATTTCTCTGGCAGGTTTCTCTAGAGCCACCAAGGCCAAAAGTGTATGAATCTGAACTCTTGAAGGTATTTCAGGAATCAAATAAAACTGGCAAGTGTTGAAATATTTGAAGATACCAGTTGAACAAAGAGACTTGTTGAATCAAATAAAACTGGCAAGTGTTGAAATATTTGAAGATACCAGTTGAACAAAGAGACTTGTTAAAAACCCGAGGGAAATGATGTGGCAAACAGAAGGAAAATCAAAAGAACAAGCACTAGCAGATACATCATAACACATGATAACTTGAAAGTCTGCTTCAGTATACAGAACTACAGAAAAGTTAGAGACTTAAAAGAGGTCCTGAAATCAACTTCACTTGGTAGCCACTGCAAGTTCAACCGATATAATGAAAGTTGACCGCCCAGCCTCCCTTAGGTACTGAACTTCGCCATTCATAAGCTTGACCAACTTTCTGCTGATAAGCAGGCTGATTCCTTCTTCAGATGCTTCGTCTTCACTACCGAACATTTGGCTCAGCAGTTCTTCTGGCACTCCACCCCCTGTGTGACTTATCCTGCAATCCACAAGTTAGAGATGAGCTGATTATTGTCATTATTTATTTAACCATTTAATGTCAAACACAACAACCACATGATCACATTGTAACTAAATGAAGAAATTAACACACCACACCACTTGAATGGAAAAAAGAAGGCCATCCCACATATGCCAAACTAAAAGTATATGAGAAAAGAATGATTTTTCCACTTGAATCAGTAAAGACCATCCGTAGAGATGCTAGCTTGCATTGGAGAGTTGTAAACTGGTCAAGTTAAAAAGCAGTTTAATTGTTTTGTCATGATCTGGATTTACCTGAATTCCAAGAGAGCAAGCTGGACTGATTCTCCTATGCGATCTTTTGTTAACTTGCCTGCAATGCTAAGCTGGCCACCACTTGGTGTAGAATTTACTGATACTAACAAAAAGTTGGCTAGAACTTGCTGAAGCCTCGGACTATCTCCATATAAAGTTTCATGGAGAAGATCTTCAACCACGTCATTCACAATCATTATATTCTTTCCATTGCTCTTCATCATGACTTGACTAATAGATGCTACGAATACTTCATGCAGCTTAAACTCGAGCATCTCGAGATCCAAATAACTGGTAAAGAAATAAGAGGAAGAAAGAAAACTTTTAATGTTACAAGCTGATATAACATGCAGCAAATCCTTTCAAGTGATAAACATAAAACCACACAAAAAATAATGACCAGGAAAGCCATAAATAAGGCAGCGGAAACTTAATCACACCAAATGCATATGTTCCATCAACAACATTTCTACAGGAAAGGGTAATCATCTATAGATAAAATCCAAGGATTTATCCTTATTTACAAAATCATCGATCTAGGATAAGTTTAAACTCAGCCAGGTGAGATGATACAAGAACATTTACACATAATATTTCAAAATAACCTACACAATGAAGTAGTATCCAGATACAAAGTAGATTTACTTACAGGAAAGATGTCATATTCAAAGGCAATCATATTAAGACATTAATACCTCAACACTTAAGACCACAACACAGAGCTAAACGTTACCTGGAAAACTTGTAAATTCCAAAATCAAAGCTGGTAACTATTCCTAAAAAAGGCACAGTAAAAAAGATCCAAGGAAGGCCAGGAAGCACCTAGGATTACTGAAAGTAAAAATACACAAGGTACAATTAAATGATTGTAGCATACCCATCTATGATGCTATCAAGGTCTGTATCATCAAGAATTTTGTTGAGCTGACGCTGACACTGGGCACTAGTACGCAGTATATTTTTCTGCTCTTCGCCCAAGTTAGTCCCCTCTAGCATCTTCCGAGAGAATATAATCCCAGAAAGAGGGTTCCTAATCTGCCTCCTTATGTAAGCTAATACTTTCAACCTCTTCAATGCGGTTTGTTCTGATAGTCGTTGAACATGAAGAGCTTGTTGCAGCTCGTGGCTTGCAAGCTGCAGGAAACAGAAGAGTCCTGTGACTGCGCCCTCTCTATCCAATCTTTTGCTCACACAGAGTAAGCACTCTACATGTTTCCCATTACGTGCAAAGAAACCAAAAGGAATCTTCTCAGATTCTTGACCAGTCATAGCAGTGTTTAGTACAACTCCAAAATTTACGAAAGCTTCTTGATTCTTGAGACGGCAGCAAGCTGTCTGTGTCCCAAAAACTTCCCCTAGTAACATTTTATCTATAACATCATCGCGCCGCCACCCAGTTAACTTTGTCATTGCAGAGTTCCACTCAGAACACCAGCCGAATTGATCAGTGCCAAATATTGGTGGGATCAATGGGTGTGGATTTTGGATAATAGCTCTATAGTCACCTTCAATACGGGTGAACTTGTCAAAAATATTCTTTTGTCCAGTTACATCCTGAGCAATGAAACACACACCCACAACACTATCTCGAACATCCCTGCTAGCACACGCATTCACAATTAAGCTGATTGGACTAGAATCCATTGATGGCTCATGTGTTTTAATTTCAAACTCTACATTTCTCTCCTCCTTCCCTGGTAAAAGAGATGGGGTATTTGATTAACTATACAGGCAATACATAATTCATTGAACTATATAAATAGACAAAAAAATCATGTAAAACTTACTAGCCAAAATAATTAAGTGGTGTAAAACAGCTGAAACCTTTTATCAGAAAAAGAGAGTCATAACATCAATGTACCGGGGTGGAAGGACACAAAGATACGTACCGTGCAACGCTAACTCCAACATTTTACTCACGGTATCAACTGAGGAATCCTCCACCAGTGTGAGCAAATGCTTCCCAATAGCTTCATCAACAGGAAGACCAGTTAATTCAGCAAGTTTTGTGTTCCACCCATTAACATGCCCATCAACATCAACTGCAAAGATAGGAACTGAAGCTGTTTCAATTAAACGGACCATTTCAGCAGTGACTGCTTCTAGTTCCTGGATCCCATCAATCTTAAGATCATTAAGCTTTGTGTGGATAGTTTTGGTATTTGAATCCACGGCATCAGCATCCTTGGACGCATTTCTGAGTATAAGCTGCAAAGAGTGGATTGCATCCATCTCATAGTCCTTCCAGGGTATACTCCTTGTCTTGACAACTTCAAGGAACGCTTTGAATGATGATCGAGGATGCATTTTCCTTCCATCATCCTTTTCACCAGGTTCATGCTTCGCACCACCCCATCTAACTTCAGCTGCAGTGTGTGACCTGAACCAGAATAGCCAGTCCTTATCAGATATTCTCACAGCTGCCATACCACACACTGCATCACCAAGAGCAAGAGCCCCAGGAAAACCAGCATCATACAAGCTATCTGTACTCAAACCTGTGGAATCTGTATGATACTCAGAAAGCCAATTGACTATATCGTGCAGCTGAAAGTCACTCGGGGTCATTCCTAACTGATGTATCTTATTCTTATAGAGCAAAGCAGCACCATCACATTTGACAAGATCCATAATATTAGGGCTCTGTGACACAATACCTAAAGGAGCATCTCGCATCAGCATATCACACAAGAGAGTCTGAGTACGCAGAATATTTTTCTCAAGAATCTGGTTTTCCAATTCCAGTTCCTTGTTAACATGGATGGCAAAGACCTGTGCAAGAAACTCACATGCATACCTCAGAGGGAACGGAACAAACCTCGGGGTGGTGTTGTGGCAAACCACCAGGCCCCAAAGCCGTTTCCTCTTTTGCGATAGTGTCGAATCAGAGCTTTCTCCATCTTCATCCCCGTCATTGACCACAACTGCCATTACAAGTGATGCAATAGAATTCATGTTCTCCATATACTGTAAATGGCAGTAGTGAGGGGCCCTAAGAGTAGAGCCACACAATGTTAAATCAAATGTAAGCTTCTCATCTTGGACTACCTTCACATGTTTTGCTCGGCAATCACAAATCATTCGAACCTTATTCTTCATGAACAAAAAGCGTGCAGCCTGTGGGATATCCGTCGCAGGATAATGTAATCCTAGGTAAGGCTCAAGGCCAGGCTTCGTGATCTCAGACACCACCTCTCCATGATCATCATCGTGAAACTTATATGTCATCACCCTGTCATAACCTGTGAGTTCAAAAACCTCCTGAACCATTGTGTCACAAAGTCTTTCCATACTGCCACTGGGCAAGGCCTGCAAGCGAGTAATAGCTTTGGCAGCAAGTTTATATGACTGCAGGGCCCCTGCAGCAGTCATGGGTACTTCATAGGGCTTCACAGGCTCAAAATCAATGATTAAGCTACCTGTAACCCTATGAACAATTGCATAAAATGGCTTCCCAGAAGTTTTGCAGTGAACAAGGACTGGATTCAACAGAGAAACCTCTCCAAAGCCCAAGGCCTTCTGCAATGCTGCTCCACTAGGACCAGTGAAAATAGTTCTAATATCGGTCCCGATGCCAAGAGCTGGATTCTCACCAACACTTGGAACAGCATGACTAACCATGGTCAGCATTTCAGGGGCATTCTCACTAAATGCTATGACCTTCAATGTTTTCTCATCCAGGGCTAACAAACAGCCAAATGGCTGGATAAACTTGCCTTTTTGGATCTGATGAAGGTAAGCGGTGGTTACTTTGTCCGACTTCGGCCTTTGCTCACCCCCAGTGAGACCTGTAACCCTCACTGAGCTTGAATAGTCAAAGGAATCACCTGACTCCTCGAAGTCTGCATGAAGCTTTGCATCAATAGAGGTCTGCGCTATGATCCTAGCACTATGCTTTGATCTTGCTGAAGTGGTGGAAGATTGGGTAGGTCTTGAAGATGACATCTCGACTCAAATCTGAAAAGAACAGCAAAAACAATTACCAGAGATGATTAACATTACATGTTTAATTTTACAAATGCAACAGGAACCGTCACGTTCCGGAACTGTCAAAATCTTCATAAAAGAGTTATTAACTTTTGGCATCGGCACATTAGTAGGATATACATATGGATTCATCGGAAAGCCTCCACCTTTCATCAATATGAATCACATATATGCAGCATAAAGTTTCCCATCAACGGAGGGAGATGGCATATGTTTACAGTTACGGTGGATCTAGGATTTGAACTTTATGGGTTCGGGACGTTACTGAACACACTGATCATTTAAGTTACTTCGTTTGTAATTTAAAATTAGTACATATTTAGTAGATCCCTTAAGACATATACATGATCGGAGTCAAAGCTACTAGTTCAGCTAAGCCGGTAATTTATATAGTGCATCCGTCCATAATTCAACTGTTATATAACTAAGAAGTCACAATATGCGGACAAGTAGGCGTAGTACATTAAGCTAAGAGTTCTATTCACTGGATAAACAAAACTAGCCACAGCCTATTGAAAGTTCTTTATCATCCTATACTAGTAAATTGAAGTAGCTAAAGTAGCCACAGTCTATTGAGAATTCAAGTTCTTTATCATCCTATA
Source organism: Petunia x hybrida (assembly GCA_037355625.1). NCBI lineage: Eukaryota > Viridiplantae > Streptophyta > Magnoliopsida > Solanales > Solanaceae > Petunia > Petunia x hybrida. Next base: position 74,909 of record JBBBVM010001196.1, read on the forward strand.
GTACTAAAGTAGATAAAGATGGAAGTAATAATGTCTTTAACACCTACCATATAAGAAGCTGTCAACAAGCAAGACATAATATGCAGAGAAAGCTAAAGAAAAACTTCAATCAAGAGCAAAAAGGTCTTACCTTTTACAAGATTTCAGAGGCAAAACAAAGTAGCTTTCAGCTGAATTCTTGTTATAGCAAGTCTGAATCTGAAAACAGCTTAAAAAGCAAAGAAATGCATAGGTCCTCCTATACCATTCTTCCCAAGGTATCGATTAGTGCCTCCTCTCAATTTCCAAAGGTGAAAAAAAGGGACCACAATTTCCACTGCTCAAAAAATTTCAGTCATACCAAGCAAGCACACAAATACCACAGTAGTAAACGAGTTTCTATAAATAGGAAGTGAGAGAGTTTTTACTTGGAAAGTAGTGAGTTGCTCAGTTGTTTTCCTTCCAAACATAGTTAGATGGTGTCAGTTGATTCACCCCAAAATTAGCATAAGCCTGATTCTTGATTTGTCCTCCTGGTCTACAATAATAGTATATTATCATGATTAACAACAATCAGTTGCATTTAAAAAATAACACAAGAATATAATAATTGGCAAGTGGATAGCAATATAATAATATAGTAACATCTGGAAGGCTTCTTATGTCGAGTTTTGCAACAATGAGTCATAATTAGGAATAGAAAAATGTAGCAGATTCATCAGTTTAAAACAGTTTAATACTCTTCGTCTCATTTATTTGTCCTACTTCCTTATTAGTTGGTCCAAAACAAAAAGTATATTTTTAAATTTGAGAACAAATTAACTTTAACCTTCTCATTTTGAACAAAAAGGTTGAAAAGTCTATTCTCTTATTAGATTTTGTCCCAAGTCAAGCAACGACTAACAAAATAGGACGGTAAGAGTATATAATAATACTACTAGTACAACAACAACACATCCTGTGTGATTTCACAAAAAAAATCGGGAGAGGGTAAGGTGTATCCTTACGGCCTTACCTAGTTATGTTGAGTGAGGTAAAGAAATTATTTTCGATAGATTGTCGGCTTCAGAGTGCGACCATAAAAAGAGCCAGGAAGGTATTATTTTAATCATATAAAACTAAAGGAATGGCAATATGCACCCACTTGGAAGGGTAAAGGGCAAGAAAAGGCAAGGGGTATCACAGAGAGACCATACCTCGAATAGCAAGTTACCAGCAAAGCCAAAAGGGTATGGACTTCACGTGAAGACATCATCCTTATCACCTTTCAAGAGAGAGAAAATTAAAAGGGTGGTGTCTGTCAGTGAATTAAGGACTGAAGGAGAGCTGGATATATATGCCAATCAGTTTTCTGCTTTGTACATCTGATTCCCAGGTGAGCTTGCAGCAACTGAGTTTACCAAATAGGAAACTTTGTCACCATGAATTGCTTTGCTGCTTTTAGTTTTTACCGACTGTTTGTACAACCAATTATTTATACATCATGTAAAAGGTTGAAGGAATGATTGAAGCAACCGATAAAATTGTCTTCGTGTGGTCTGTAGTTCACGAGTTCGAATTGTATAAACATTCACTAATATGTGTATTAGGATAGACTGTATATCACATCCTTAGAGTGCCGCCTTTCGTGATCTTGAAAGAATGCCGATGCTTGGTACATTAAATTGCTTTTTATTAGTACTATTTTTACATATAAAAAGTCATTTGTTAGAGGTGAAAATTGAAGACAGGAGTCAAAATGAGATTATGGGTCTAACTTAGGGTATTTGTTTCTCTCACATATGCCGGAAAGTCTCATAATGTCTTGAGGGACCGACCATCTTGCCTACTCGTTTTACCTTTGCTGTGTTTTCCTTTTTTGGCCAAACCATTACCGTTGATTGATTTGAACTCACGGCCAGAGTAACTGAATATGCTAGTATTCTCAAAATGTCTTCAATAACATTTTCAAAAACAGAATCCAAGGATAATGTTTAATTACCACACCCTTCGTTTTTACATCATATGAAATAATTTGACTAGGCACAAATCTTAAAAAGGAAATAGCAAGATTTGTTAAAATTTGAAGTATTACATAAGCCATATTTTTTGTGGAATGGAATCTCCTCCATTAGTATTTGGTGCAATATTATTCGATAGGACTATAAATATATCATGTGTCCACCTACATACTTCAATTCATGGATGAAATCATTTTACTATTAAACAACTAAATATGATAGTGTAATTTTATACAATTTCTTTTAATAAAATACTATGGCCTAGACAACAACGGTTTACATTAACGGTCATCATTTCTAGAAAATGTAGGGCTCACCGTGATCCACATATTAAAGAAATAAAAATTAATCTAGAATAATTATAAAGATAAATATAGAAAATATGACCGAGGGGATAATTACTTGACATTTTAAGCGGCAAAAATGTCCATGCCTTCATCTTATGCGAGCATTCAGAGTTTTCTATGAGTGATGAAAAATAGCACACACCGTTAATGTGCACTCCTGCCATTTGGGCTATTCTATTTTTTTAAAAAAAAAAAAATTGTTAACATTACACTATAATATTTAGTTGTTTAGTAATAAAATAATTTCATCCATGAATTAAGTAGGTGGACACATGGCATATTTATAACCCTATTAAATAATATTGCACCAAATATTAATGGAGGGGATCCCATTCCATTTTTTGTATAATTACAAAAGTTTTGAAACTTAATCATAAACATAGTATAAATCTATGTGGTTACGATACCTTCTCATTAAAGTAAAATTGAAAGTTAAAATTAAAATTTGTAAATATAACAATATGTCATTCTTTTCTTAAGTGGAACAAAGGGAGTTAGTGAACTTATAAGAAGCTAAATAATTCACTAAGCGATCGCTTGGTTTAAAATAAAAGTTATGCAGAAACGAGTAGTACAAATTATAACGTAAAAATTAATAAAGTATGGAGTACAGATTAGTAACGTTAAGTTGTAAGGCAAAGATTATACTACAAAGATTGTAATATACATATTTTTAGATGTTAAGTTTGTTGTATGATAAAGTTATTATATAGCGTATATTAAAATTTTTATATATGTGAACTTGGATTAACGATGAGAAGCGGTCAAATCAATAGCAAAGGCACCAGGACAGACGGTTGGTTGAACCGGGCGATAGCTTCGCGATCGATAACTCAGTGAGGTATGCCACCCGCCTATATATATATGGATTTGCTAACCTACTACATGAGTGTAGTAGGTTAGCATCCTACCCACTTTTGATTTCACAATAAAACCGCTGCCACTTCATTAAAATAGGGACTTTTTGGTCTTTTTTCTAAAACCCCCAATTTCCCTCCCCAACATTCTCCATAGCACTGAGGAAAAATTATCGCGGGAAGCTTCTACAATTCCCTCCATCTCCTTTCCAATTTTATCAAATCTCAACCTTCCATCTCCACCCATCAAGATAAAAGTAAGATCTTTATGTTCAAATTTCTTTTTAATCGGTGGTCAAATTATGTTTAGTTTTGCTTTTATTGTTTAACTTTTTATGACTAAAATTGGTTCAGTACATTTTTTTTTTCAATAAGTATAAACTTTTGTCAAAACTTTTGTGCTTCCCCTCTTGCAGAAGATCTTAACTTCTATTTTTTGTTTATGAAGTTATATCTTACTCCCATCAATATTATCAAATAGAAATGTAATTTTTTTTACCTATAGTTTTCTCTAGTGATTACTATATTAACAAACTATAATCTTAGGCGGTGTGTAAAAAATAGGTTTGTACCTATACTTTCATTGATTCTACTGTAGGGTTCTCAACAAGCCATTGTCCATGTGGTTATAATGGTGTTATATTATGGAGATGTAGTTGTGGAAAGTACTGAAATATTCAGTGAAGACCTAGGACAAGAAAATATTGACATTAGTAATAGGGATCTGCACAAAGACAAAGTGTTCACTACTCATGATGAGGCTTACAATTGTTATGTAAGTTTTGCTAAAAGAGTTGGTTACTCAGTAAGACACGATCGCTATTTAGGAAGTGAAGAGCATCCTATGGAAATCTATAAGAGGGATTATGTTTGGCATCGAGCTGGCAGATCTTATTCTCAAAAGGTTGTAGAGAAAGAGCGACAACGAGATCGAAAATCTTCTAGATGCAATTGTACTGCCAGGATGTCTATTGCGATAGAATTAATCAATGGCATCCCTCGCTGGATAGTTGTTTATTTTGATAATATTCACAACCATGAACTATTAAATGAAAATGAAATATAATTTCTGCCTGCTTATCGAAATATCGACATTATTGATCAAAAATAGATTACACTTCTTGCAAAAGCTGGTTGTTCAATAAGTTTAGTTAGAAGAGTGCTTGAGTTAGAAAAGGGTGTAGATGTTGGGCAATTATCTTTTACAGAAAAAGATATCTGAAACTTTCTCCAATTAAAAAGTTCTACCAATATCGAATATGATGTTTTGGAACTACTAAAAGTATGGAAGAGCTTGAAAGACAAAGATATTGATTTCCAATATGATTTCACAGTAGATTCATGTCAAAGACTTGAATATATTATTTGGGCATTTGGAGACTCTACTCATGCTTATGAAATTTTTGGTGATGTAGTTTTTTTTGATACTACTTATCGATTGAACCGTTATGAGATATCGGTAGGAGTTTGGATTGGTGTAAAAATCATGGCAATTATGTTTTCTTTGGTTGTGTCCTCTTACGAAATGAGAAGACGTCTTCCTTTTCTTGGGCATTAAAGGTATCTGTTTATTCTCAAAGGACCTTTTTCTTTAGTTTTCTTGATTTATTTGCTGATATCTTTTTACTTTGTAGAGTTTCATACGACTTATGAAGGGAAAACATCTGCAGACTATACTAACTGATCAAGATCTTGGCTTGACAGAAGCTATAGCTAATGAATTGCCTCACACAAAACATGTCTTTTGTATCTGGCATATTACTTCCAAGTTCTCCACTTGGTTTTCTTTTCCTCTTGGTTCAAGGTATATGCAGTTTAAATCTGAATTCCATAAGATTTATGAGCTTGGCAGCATAGAAGAGTTTGAGCAACAATGGGACGAATTAATTACCAAGTTCGATCTTGAATTGGATAGGCATATTAAATTGCTATACGCAAACCGTGCATCATGGGCATTGTCATATCTGAAAGGATATTTCTTTGCTGGAATGACAACGACTAGCCACTCTGAATCGATCAATGCATATTTGAAGAAATTTTTACATGCGCGAACAAGTTCAAAGGATTTTGTTGAGCAGGTTGGGGCTGCTGTTAGCATAAGAAATTATGCTGCTGAAGAGGCAATGATGCGACAAAAGTATTACAATCCTCAAATTAAGACATTCATGCCAATAGAAAAAAATGCATCAACAGTCCTTACTCTGTTCGCCTTTAAATTGTTACAAAATGAGATGATTCTTTCTGTTGAATATGGACTATTTTCAAATGGTGATGATTCATATATTGTGCGCCACTACATCAAAATAGATGGTGGACGATTTGTCTTTGGAATCCATTATAGGAGGTTGTTCAATGTTCTTGCCAAGAGTTTGAATTTTTAGGAATTTTGTGCAGGCATTGTATTCGAGTACTTAGTTCTCATAACTATTTCATGTTGCCTGATAAGTACTTTTTGCCTAGATGGAGAAAAGAAAATTCGTTAGTTCTAAAGTTTTCTCATATAATGAACCCTCCTAATGACGCCAATGAGTTACAGAGTTTCCAGTCTATAATTAGAGATTTAAGTCTTGAATCAATGAAGTCAAAAGGTCATCTCAACTGTGCTAAGAAGGAATTGGAAAGAGTCCTACAAGTTGTTCAATGTCTTCCTGATAATGAACTTATTACTGAAGAGCACAGACACGTTACTGTTAGTCAAACAACTGAACACGAATCTTCAGATGATGACTATCAGGTTGAAAATCCCCAGCAATCTCAGATAAAAGGAAGGAAGAGAGGAAAAAGGTTAATTGGTGGCGTCAAAGCTGCTAAAAAACCAAGGTATTGTCATGTCCCTAATTAGCGTAGAACCGGTCACGACTCAAGAAATTGTCCACTTAAAAGGAAAACAATTGAAGTTTCAATATCTCAATCTCCTAACAAGTAAGTATTACAATATTTCCTTATGATTCTTCTCTTCTTGCTAAGTTGCTATGTGTACATAATGTATAAATAATAAATGGATTTTATTTACTGTAGGATTTTAAAGGCATGGAGAAAGAAGCTTTGAGGTGATTTATGGTGCAAACAAATTGACACGACCCGGAATCCGGTTAGGCCGTGCGGGCACCCGACATCCTCCCCTAGACCCGTCGGGCGAACCCTTACCAATTAAATTAGAAAAATAAATATAATAATTCATAAATAAAGACAACACTTAAAATAAAAACACAGACATACTGATACCTCTAAGCTGTACAAAAGAAGTTACAGCTGACTACCCAACATACTAGGTTTAGGGCTATCCAGACTAGACATCTAAGAGTACAAAAGAAGACAAATACCTCCTGAAGGGAGCAAAATGCAGCTAAAATAATAACCAATAGACTGGTGGCCATCCGAAATAAAAGCTGGCTCACCCTGACGGCTGAAATCGTCTTTGCTCCTTCACAACGTAGCGAACTCAATCCTGGAGCGAACCTGCCGAAACGAAATAGAATAGACAAAAACAAACAACAAACAAGGGTGAGTCAAAAGACTCAATAAGTGGGGCAGACTAGCCACCTCAAAGAATAGGATAGCTAGCCAGGGAGGAGAAATAGATAAACCAAATTTCTCTTATTTAAATTATAAAAAGGCAGAGCCAGATAACAACCGAACACATGTATGAAACCATAAACTCATCAACAACCAGGAACGTAAGATAACCAAAATATATAGGTATCCCGAACACATCAGCAATCAGAAATACATCCTGTTGCGGCGTGCAACCCGATCCTTATATTCATCCTGTTGCGGCGTGCAACCCAATCCATATATTTATACCGTTGCGGCGTGCAACCCAATCCCCGCAATCCAGAATACGAGCCAAAAATATATAGGCAAACTGAGATATGTCCACGATATAGTATACATACCGCATACATAAAACACAACACAGTACACACAATAGTCAGTATGCGGTGCAATGAGATGGGATGAATGTTGTACGATGCAATGCAGTCACATATACCTGAAACCTATCTCCGGCGCGGGACTCTCATCGTCTACCAGGAGATATATGCAATAATGACCCTTCACCGGTGCGGGACTCTCATCGTCAACCGGGAAGTCTATGCACTGATGAACCTTCACCGGCTCGGGACTCTCATCGATTACCGAGAAGTATATGCAATGATGACCCTTCACCGGTGCGGGACTCTCATCGCCAACCGGGAAGTGTATGCAGTGATGAACCTTCACCGGCTCGGGACTCTCATCGATTACCGGGAAGTATATGCAATGATGACCCTTCACCGGTGCGGGACTCTCATCGCCAACCGGGAAGTGTATGTAATGCTCAAAACTAGAGTGCAATACTCATATGTTCAATGCAATACCAACAACAGGCCATGACATATAATATACAATGTAAATTCAAAGCTAAGGCATAAAGAGTACGCCTATCGGCAGCTACACACGTAAGGAAACACGTGGTAGAAAATTCACGAGGCCAAGGGCCTCCAAAGAAATGGATACAAACACTTACCTTGTTACAAAGTTAGTACAGCTACTCAATAACCGCTTTGTCCTTTGAATTCATTGCCAAACGATCCCACTCTATTCAATAAGCGGAAAAATATATCAAATTAGGCTAAAGGCTTCATTCCTCACATCTTAGGGCAATCCAGGTAGGAACCTGATACCCTATTCGCATACGCAATACGCAGGCCAGGCCTATGTACAGGGTTTAAGGTCACATGACCAAACCCTAAATAAATTACATTTATAAGTTGCCCATAACTCACTGAGTATGAATATATAATCAATTCCATTATCGGGGTCCATTTGACCCTTTAAACTATTAATTGAACTTATTAAAACGATGTCTAATATTCCAAGTTTTACCGTTAAAATATATTCAAACACACGTAATAAACTCAAATAATATATTAGGATCATTACCTGAATGTTCCAGGGTGAAAATTCTACTTTTCTCCGGTCCCTTTTCTCATTTCTGGTATTTTCCCTCTACTGCGCCATTTTCCTTTCTCTATTCAATGTTTCGTTCTTTGGTTTGTGTTTGTTGCACATATCTGCCAAGGGATCAATATGATCCCTTGGTAACCGACCTATGTATTTGTTTCTTTTTTTTTCTTTAAAATTCACTGCTACGGTAAAAATTAAAACGGTACCCTACGATATTCGAAATAATCCCAACTTTTGCATACAAGTTATACAAAATATATGTAATATACTCGCGAAGGCGGATCTCAAATTGGACTCCCGAAACTCCGGATGCGAATTTAAATAGTAAAAGTCAAATTATTTAACTTTCGGCATTTTAGCGGAAACTAGTCGAACAACATCGAAATTTACTTTCGAAAGTTTACAAAAATCAAAAATAATCATACGAACCTAACGGTGCTTTCAAATTCGAATCGGAGCTCATTCGGCAAAACCGAGCTCGAAAATCTCTTTTTAATATTTATTGCCAATAAAAACTGAAACCTTCTTCCGATGCCTACCAAACGAGGTATGATTCAGCTCAAATTTTACAGACAGGTCCTAATGGACATTACGAGTATTTTAAAATTACCGGCATGCCAATCGGAGTCCTAACTTCCGAAACGACTGACCGAGGTTGTTTCATTCTCCTCCACTTAAACTCTCGTTCGTCCTCGAACGAGCCTAAGTCTAAAGCAAGATTCACGCAGGTAGCAAGAGAACTTACACAAATTTCATAAACTATTCTACGGATATTATCTCATGATTACAGAATTAGAATTATGACACGCACATCAAACCCTTGGATAAAACATAGTTGGATTATATCATAACACCATTGCCCAACTTATTTTGACTAAACCGATCCTTCCTCAATCACGAGAGGAGAATTCTATATTTTAGAAGCAAAGATATACGAAACTCTGGATGGACTAACATGATTTAGCCGAGAATCATCTTTTCGATATACCTTTCAATATAGAACAGGTCGCTAAAATTAAGAATTAGCTCACGCTTGACGCAATAGGGGGAGCTTTTGAAGTACCTTGTCACTACACACTATAGAAGATTTGATGCAAGCTATATTATTTTACGAACGCACTATACAATATCTCAGTTGATTTAGTATTACCATTCAGTATTTGGAGGAAGACTCCTCCACTTAAAGCACAAACTCATGCAGCCATTTGTATAGGAATAACCATCCTCGCACAGTCTGCTGGACTAAAGAAGATTTAGCTAAAAGCTGAACATAGGCAGACCTAAGCTACCAACTACCCTTTCGAGTTGCCAAACAGCTGCAACTCTCAAATTCACAACTCCATACCTTTGCCGTAAACACCACCGCCTGTTGGATGGTACTTCTATATAAAAATTTCGGCAGAGTTTCCCCTGAAACTGGATGATCCGCAAAACAGAACCAGCAATATACTATACATGGGAATAGATACCCGGATAAACTGATAACATGAACATGTTAAGTGGATAACAAGATGAGACAACTAGATGACATAACAAACCCGCAGATAGAATGTCTGGACAGCACCACTGTCCTGATTTCAACCTAAACAATAATATGCTTGCCCGGTTACCTTGACATGCACTCTGGCTCAACACAGGGAACATCACAATAGGTTACTGACCGCCTAAGTTCACCAGTGCCGAAAAAAGAAGAGATGGCAACGAACTGAGGATAGAAATAATTAGAGCTTCAGGAAGCTCATCTTCTTATTGCTTGGCTACCAGAGCTAGACTATTTACGAGTCAAAGTAGCCCAAGAATCGCAATTAAAGAAACAAATATTAAATGAGCTTTATGGAACAACATCCACGCCAATTTGACCTCCCAATAAAAGGAAACTTTGACAATTTACCAGAAACTTTTTTATAACCCAGACAAGCTCATAGGATAACATGACTCTACTAGCACCTCGAACCATGAGGAGATACATAGATCGAATATTACTTACTAATCACTTTACATCGGAAGAAATGATAACACTTTCTGATGGTGACGAATTAGGATCCCATTATCCTACCAACATTGAATTTCGAGGAGTGAGGTAAACTGAATTGACATAATAACAGAAGGTGGCGTAACAAGATGCCAAGCAGACAATACCGACAGTCACTCCCAAATCTCTCACATTTAAATCAGATAAACTCGTAGGGTCTCACAAATGCCAGGAATAAATCATATCAGAAGCTCACCCCCTCTACCGCAACTGATTCTTAATAGAAACGACATCCAAGGAAACCATCGAAACATGATGAGACACATCATTTCCAGATCGATCGAAAGAATCAAATCTTACTCACATTTAAGAGAAGAAGAAATACATGGGTGTACTACATCAAATACCTCAACATCCTGCCAGACTGGCAGTTCATAGAACTACCTCTGCAGCTAAGCTGAGCCGCTACCCTAATAATTATTTCCATAAGAACCATTACCACCACGCTCTCGAACTCTATTGGATGGTGGCATTTCTCTGATTGATTAAAATTTAAATGAAATTCCTGCGACTGTGCAGGTGTCTAAGGGCAAGAAGAAGGACGATTGTCTACTTGCTGGAGTAAGGAAAAACTCCTCAAAGGATAACCAGACTCATGACAGTGATAACAGATTTTCATTGAAAATGGAAGCCGGACATATTGTCGATAGCTATAAAGAGAAAAACTGGGTCTAATCTTGATGAACTACTCGTGCACTCTGAGAATCACGCTCTACAAGCTGAGATAACCTGGAAGGTGACTTCCAAAAATAATCAGAACTTTACCTCCAAATGAGGTACCATGGTTACCCACCAGGGCAGTGGGATCTCTTACTTTCCCGTTCTAACTCTTCCCGCTCTAACTTATGGTATGCCTCGAACCTTCGAGCAATATCAACAACAACATCAAATAAAATCCCGACCTCAATCTCTCGAGCCATCTGGGATCTCAAGGAAAATGAAAGGTCATCAATAAGTCTTTGAATCTCTCGAAAGGCTCATGGACTAGTTCTAACGCATATTCAGCCATTCTATAGAATTCAATCTCACATTATGAAAACACCAATAGATTAACCGATAGGCTACCATGTCCAATCCACTCAAACTGGTAACATTTTTCATCTTGCTCGCTACTCGAAAGGAATTTTTTTTTCCACGAATCTAGAAGAAAATTTGAACCAAGTTAGTAATAAGAGAGCGGCCCACCAATTCAAGGCTGGACCCCTGAAACTGGAAAAAAAAGAATAATTCAACACCATACCGCTCGATATAATCAAGAGCCTGAAGGGTACGCTGACATCATTTTATTTTAAAAAAACTTACACAGGGATTATCTGATCCATGGCTTAAGAATATCGGAAGGTTCAATTGGATAAAATAATGCAGCATTTTTAGATACTCGGACCGAGCCACTACTCGGGCTAGCTAACCAGCCAGAATAACTAGAGGCACAACTCATGCTGCCTCCGGAACATAATTTACTGCGGTAATATTAAGAACTGGGATAGAAACTCCCTGAGACTAAACATCTGCATCTGCATCTGAGACAACCTGATAAGCTGCCTAGCGAACAATAGGTTCTTGCGGTATCTGCGTCGCCAAGATTCTCGTAAAAACATCGTAGAGAGCCAAGGGAACCACAAGGCCCTGCTCCCTTGCCCGTCGCGAGCTCGTACAATTGGGCATCCGTAACTAGATAGTCAGCACGATCAAAACTCTCGGGGCTTCGTCAGTGCTAGCCCCAAGCTAGACTGCTTCATCTTGAACTCAGTTTGCTGATTCGTCGCATGAGGGTTCATAATTAACACGAAGGAATTAACAAATTAACGAAAATACTTTTGCATCCTAAACCGACGCACGATCAAAAATGAAGGAAGTGAAACTTCCTAAATGCCATCATAGCCTCTTGTAGATAAGTACGGACGTCTACGTACCCATCAGCGAGACTCTACTAGACACTGTCTTAGTCTGGATAGACTCTAAACCGGGCTCTGATACCAACTGACACGACCCGGAATCTGGTTAGGCCGTGCGGGCACCCGACATCCTCCCCTAGACCCGTCGGGCGAACCCTTACCAATTAAATTAGGAAAATAAATATAATAATTCATAAATAAAGACAACACTTAAAACAAAAACACAGACATACTGATACCTCTAAGCTGTACAAAAGAAGTTACAGCTGACTACCCAACATACTAGGTTTAGGGCTATCCAGACTAGACATCTAAGAGTACAAAAGAAGACAAATACTTCCTGAAGGGAGCAAAATGCAGCTGAAATAATAACCAATAGACTGGTGGCCATCCGAAATAAAAGCTGGCTCACCCTGACGGCTGAAATCGTCTTTGCTCCTTCACAACGTAGCGAACTCAATCCTGGAGCGAACCTGCCGAAACGAAATAGAATAGACAAAAACAAACAACAAACAAGGGTGAGTCAAAAGACTCAATAAGTGGGGCAGACTAGCCACCTCAAAGAATAGGATAGCTAGCCAGGGAGGAGAAATAGATAAACCAAATTTCTCTTATTTAAATTATAAAAAGGCAGAGCCAGATAACAACCGAACACATGTATGAAACCATAAACTCATCAACAACCAGGAAAGTAAGATAACCAAAATATATAGGTATCCCGAACACATAAGCAATCAGAATACATCCTATTGCGGCGTGCAACCCGATCCATATATTCATCCTGTTGCAGCGTGCAACCCAATCCATATATTTATACCGTTGTGGCGTGAAACCCGATCCCCGCAATCCAGAATACGAGCCAGAAATATATAGGCAAACTGAGATATGTCCACGATATAGTATACATACCGCATACATAAAACACAACACAGTACACACAATAGTCAGTATGCGGTGCAATGAGATGGGATGAATGCTGTACGATGCAATGCAGTCACATATACTTGAAACCTATCTCCGGCGCGGGACTCTCATCGTCTACCAGGAGATATATGCAATAATGACCCTTCACCGGTGCGGGACTCTCATCGTCAACCGGGAAGTCTATGCACTGATGAACCTTCACCGGCTCGGGACTCTCATAGATTAGCGGGAAGTATATGCAATGATGACCCTTCACCGGTGCGGGACTCTCATCACCAACCGGGAAGTGTATGCAGTGATGAACCTTCACCGGCTCGGGACTCTCATCGATTACCGGGAAGTATATGCAATGATGACCCTTCACCGGTGCGGGACTCTCATCGCCAACCGGGAAGTGTATGCAATGCTCAAAACTAGAGTGCAATACTCATATGTTCAATGCAATACCAACAACAGGCCATAACATATAATATACAATGTAAATTCAAAGTTAAGGCGTAATGAGTACGCCTATCGGCAGCTACACACGTAAGGAAACACGTGGTAGAAAATCCACGAGGCCAAGGGCCTCCAAAGAAATGGATACAAACAGTTACCTTGTTACAAAGTTAGTACAGCTACTCAATAACCGCTTTGTCCTTTGAATTCATTGCCAAACGATCCCACTCTATTCAATAAGCGGAAAAATATATCAAATTAGGCTAAAGGCTTCATTCCTCACATCTTAGGGCAATCTAGGTAGGAACCTGATACCCTATTCGCCTACGCAATACGCAGGCCAGGCCTATGTACAGGATTTAAGGTCACATGACCAAACCCTAAATAAATTACATTTATAAGTTGCCCATAACTCACTGAGTACGAATATATAATCAATTCCATTATCGGGGTCCATTTAACCCTTTAAACTATTAATTTAACTTATTAAAACGATGTCTAATATTCCAAGTTTTACCGTTAAAATATATTCAAACACACGTAATAAACTCAAATAATATATTAGGATCATTACCTGAATGTTCCAGGGTGAAAATTCTACTTTTCTCCGGCCCCTTTTCTCATTTTCTGGTATTTTCCCTCTACTGCGCCATTTTCCTTTCTCTGTTCAATAATTCGTTCTTTGGTTTGTGTTTTGTTGCACATATCTGCCAAGGGATGATCCCTTGGTAACCGACCTATGTATTTGTTTCTTTTGTCCCCTTTTTTTTTCTTTTTTTTTCCTTTAAAATTCGCTGCTACGGTAAAAATTAAAACGGTACCCTACGATATTCGAAATAATCCCAACTTTTGCATACAAGTTATACAAAATATATGTAACATACTCGCGAAGGCGGATCTCAAATTGGACTCCCGAAACTCAGGATGCGAATTTAAATAGTAAAAGTCAAATTATTTAACTTTCGGCATTTTAGCGGAAATTAGTCGAACAACATCGAAATTTACTTTCGAAAGTTTACAAAAATCACAAATAATCATACGAACCTAACGGTGCTTTCAAATTTCGAATCGGAGCTCATTCGGTAAAACCGAGCTCGAAAATCTCTTTTTAATATTTATTGCCAATAAAAACTGAAACCTTCTTCCGATGCCTACCAAACGAGGTCTGATTCAGCTCAAATTTTACAGACAGGTCCTAATGGACATTACGAGTATTTTAAAATTACCGGCATGCCAATCGGAGTCCTAACTTCTGAAACGACTGACCGAGGTTGTTTCACAAATCTTGCTCAAGAAATTCTGTTACTTTTTTTTTGTTATATAGGAATTTTTTGATTATGTAAAGATACACCTTTGAAACAAACCATTATGTTCCACTGCTCAATTGTAAAGAACTGATTCATAAAGGTTGCAATTTTAATTTATGCTCAATTCTCAAAAGTTACGTTTTTAGTTTCAACACCTCAAAGCTTCATTAGGAGATTAAAGGCATGGAGAAAGGTTGCAGTTTTAATTTATGCTCAATTCTCAATTTTCTTAGATTTTAATTTTTTATTGGTACCGTACAACTAGTTATAGATTTATTAATAATGTATTAACCTTTTCAATTTTTAATTAATGAAATATGAAAATCTATTGAGATTTTAAGTTTAACATGTATTTTTGTGAACTTTTTGACTATAACGGCTAAATGAGATCTAAATATCAAATGACAGTATACATGTATAACAACACCTCTCTATAGTAGCCATGAAAGTTCCAGAAAAATGCTGTCACTATAGAGAGGTTTGACTGTACATATTTGGAGCATGAATAACATTTTCTCTTATTGAAGCTTTAGCAAAAGTTTGATACATATATGTCTTTATTTTGTCTCTTCATGCGGTTTGTTAAACTTTTAAGTTGATAAATTAATTCAAAGTTTTCTTATTTCGTTTCTGATCTCATTGAGAAACTTGAACTCTTCTTTTTCCTTATTTTCTTACTCTCGTAAGAATTTATAAATTATAATATTTGAGCATGTAAATGTTATTTTAATGTGACGATGTATCTATTTATTCTTTATGTTACATCATTCATGGTCATGTGTTAAGATGATTAATTCAAGTTTTCTATCGGTCATCATGATACGCTTAGTAGTACTATATATCTGAGTCATATATGCCTTAAAACTATGTGTATGGGTCACATATACCTTTAACGAATTTGGTCTCTATCAGAAGGGGATGGCCGAAAAGCCTTGTGATGATAGTCATACCTAATTAACCATAAGCCTTGTGATGTAAGTGCAAGGGCATATTTGGTTGTAAAAGCTTAACGGTAAGAGCATTACTAGGCCATACTTTAAACGGTTGATTTATCTAGATATTTTTGCAAAGTCCAAGAGAAAATTCGACCCTTTTCCGTATAAAATATTGGAATGACGTCTTGCTAGTACGGATCCGTTTAAGTTAGGAAGTGATTTTGTACAATTTATCTTTTACTTTTTATTTTTCATGCTTTGCATGGTTAAACCTTATTCGTTGAATATAATGCTTACCGTTAGGATTATTGGCTCAAAGTTGAAGGTGACTTAAAAATTTAACAATTTCGTACATTCCAAGATAAAGCTTGCATTGAAGAAAGAAAATATAATATATTTGAAGCGTGAATAATATTTTCTCTTGTTGAATTTGTTACATATCTACCTTCATTTTGTCTCTTTATATGGATTGTAAAACTTTTAAGTTGATAAGTTAACTCAAAGTTATCTTCTTTAATTCCTGATCTCATTGAGAAACTTGAACTCCTCTTTGTTTCATTTCCTTATTTTCTTACTTTTGCAAGAATTTGTAAAGTATAATTACTAAGCATGTAAGTGTTATTCTTATGTGATGATGTATCTATTCAAGTTTTCTATTGGGCATTATGATACACTTAGTAGAAGATAATTTTGGAAGGCATTTCATTCAACAGTCTCTGAATAAAGTAACAACCACAACCCTACCAATAAGGATTATATATGCTCCTAAACTATATGTTTGAGTCATATGTGCCTTAAAACTACATATGTCTCTAACTAATTCGGGTCTATGTCAGAAGGTAATGGGCATGGTTTATAAAGGGATAAGCCGAAAGCCTTGTGATGTTAGTCATACCTAATTAGCCATAAGCCTTGTGATGTTTGTGCAAGGACATATTTGGCTTAAAAGCTTAACTGTAAGGGCACTTATTGGCCATACTTTAAATGGAGGATTTATATAGATATTTTTGCGAAGTTCAACAAAAAATTTGACAATATTCAATAGAAAATATAGCAATGCAGTCTTGCTAGTAAGGATCCATGTCAGTTAGGAAGTGGACTCATCTTATATAGCATGGGGAAGTGGTCAAATAGCCAAAATCTACGATCCTCATTTAAGACACAACCTCTTTGGATAACATATTATAAGGTCCAGCCACTTTATTCGCCTTAGAGTAAGCCTATCTTCACTCTAAGAACCTGGCATTGGCCTCAACTTCAGGTCCCGGGACTGAAGGTCAAATTTGAACGTTCTTTCTTGTTTCAAAATTGACCACAACTTTAATCCTCTTGACTAAAGATGCAACTTCAACCTTTTTGTTTGAAGTTAGCTCAACTGCAGACCAAGTTGAAGTTGGCCTTCGGGATCAGAAGTTAAGTGGCTACAGTTGCAAAACTTTTTGTAAAATGGACTACTGCCTAAATGGCTCTACTTTTTGGGCTGTTGGGCACAAATTTGAGGGTAATTTACGGAACTATGACACCATAGCTAATGGTTTGCCTAATTGACTTCACTAAGAATGGCTTGGCAAGAATGACCTCCCCAACTTAAGTTAATCTTTTTTGGACCAAAATACTACTGCAAAGCATATAAAGGACCGATTCTATACATTCCCTTTGTTTCTCCATTCTTCTGATTCTCCATACCAATTTCACCAATTCAAACCCTAAAAATCTCATATTTTTAAGAAATCGAAATTCAAAGGTAAATCTCTTCAAATTCATATTGATTATACGTATATTCTTTATTAAATTTCCTAAAATTATGTTAAAAATTCATATTTGTTGTTTCAAGATCTTTGATATTGCATATTAGCTGTGAATTATGTTGATATGGATCTAAAACTACTGCAACATATCCAACAATTAACGTTCTATTGATTATCACGTAGTGAAGAAAATTTTATACTATTTTTTATCTGTATTGATTGTAGATTTTAGTGATAGATTGACAATATTTTTATCTGCTTGGAAAGGCAACAACTTTCCCTATATTGACTTGCCATAAGTTTTAGAAAACCTATACAATTGTATGTGATGGGCAACACTTTTAAGTTATGGTGCAAGGACAAATGTTTGCCTTGCATTAACTTGCTTGTGGGTGACACTTGAAGGTGTGGTAAAACTAACACTCGATGAGAAACTCTACATCTGGTGCCTAATAGGTAACACTTCTTATCTCAGGAAGTGGTGCCTTGTAAGTGTTGCCTTGTGGGCAGCAGTTAAAGGTTTGGTGCAAAACACCTTGTACAGAAGTCTTAACATGTGTTGCCTAATAGGTAGCACTTTAGCTGTGGTGCGATCTCTACATACACTGTCCTTAACTTGTAGTGATTTTCCTTACAAGTTGTCACTGAAGCCCATCACTTTAAGCATTCGTATAGAAAAGTCTCTACAACTTGTTATCACTTGACCTCCACCGCCTACGAGTACCACTTAATAAAGGAATATTAATGTTTGCTTCTATCTAGTTAATTTATTCAACAAACTTTAAACTCGTATTTTTGTTTCATTGTGTGCAGCATTTGGATGAAAACAAATTGCATCAATATTGGGCCGAAAAAGAGCTGAACGACATGATTGCTACAGCCTTTAGGCTGACAGTAAGTAGCATTTCTTCAACAAAAAGATACTTCGCTAATATCTCTATAAACAAAGAATCCAATAATATTTAGACTTTTGACTTTATTGTCTAGTTGATTTTTGCTTTTGCGCGCAGGTAAATCCTATCAATGACACAAGATTTTTTTATCAAAGATGGACCTAATGAATTTCCAGTAGACTTAATAGAGAGGTCATGCGATTGCTTGTAGTTTTAAACAGACGAGATACCATGCACCCATGCCATTGCAACAATGGATAGAAGAAATTTGAACAAGTCGACTTATTGTGCACAACGGTTCACAAGAAGCACTTGGATGCAAACATATCAAGGAGAAATTCTCCTAGTAGAAAGTTCAAGCTTGTGGGATGTTCTACAAAGTATAAAGGAATTCATCATACATCCACCGGATACAAAAATTCGGCTTTCGGAAGGAGACAAACAAAAAGATATGTTTCAAGAGCAGAATTTCTCAAGAGTAGGATCAGATGCTAGCGATGCAAAAGATTAGGATACAAAAGAACGAGTTGTCTTTATACTCCATTCCAACATCCACATGCTAGAAGATATAGAAACACAGTTGTGGCATGAATTTTCGATCAACTTGCATTGAATTTGTTAACAAATATTTATTTTTTTGTTGTAATTACAATTATTTGTCATTCTCATTGTTGTTACATGAATACATTCACTTTACAAATTATTTGATCTCTGATTTGTATTGAAAGTGTGGTAAATAAGTATCGGTTTCCTCCTCAACCCCTTCACCTCCACTGCACTTAAAATACCTTGAACTATGGGCAAATAGGCAATAATTATCCAACCCCATTACAAACTGTTGAGAGCTGGTTTTGAAGCATGACAAATGGAAAGGACTCCGAGGTTCATGCAAAGAACCTAGTCCTTGAAATGAAGGGCACGCTGGATCGAAAAGATTACGGGTTGCAAATCCCTGTGGAACTAGGAGTAGTGGCGCGTGGTTGTATACATATCCTAGTCAGACTAAAAGAGGCGGTGCCCAGGCTGTGTCTTCGAAGTGTGAAAAAGAGTTAGACTTCAATATGGAAAAGAGTTATTACGAATCCTAACTTACCATAATTAAGAGGATTCCCTGTAGGACTCAACTAGGGTTTCAAGACTCGTATAAATGCAAGTAGTGGAGACAGCCGATATTCAGTTATTCAAAAACAGAGAGTTGAGAGCATACAAAGGCGATCTGAGATCTTTCTACGTGAGTAAACTGGAGAAGACAACTGAGTGCATGCAGTGTATTGAGTCTAGATTTTTGTCTAGGTTCATCGAGTTGTAAGTTGTCATCGTGTTGAGCTTTCATTGTTTTACCTATTTTCTTATCTTAGAAGCATATGTATTAGGTGAATTCTTTTGTAATTACTAGAGAAGCTAGAGTGTAGCTTTGATTAGTGATTAGGGTCTAGAGTGTAGCCCCTTGGTTACAGAGTTTGTAATCAGAAATGTTGCTCTTGTGTTAGTGGATTCAGTTCTAAAATCCCAGAGTGTGGGTCGTGGTTTTTCTCCCTTGAGCAAGGAGTTTTCCACGTAAAATCCTTGTGTCTTTGATGTATGTGGTGTTGTGAGTTCTAGAGTAGAAGGCAGCATAAAAGATAGCTGAAGAACTCTGTTCTACGGTAGAAGAACAAGGTTCTTGTGACGAAAATCGGGAGACACTATTCAACCCCCCCCCCCTTCTAGTGTCTCTAGGAGGTGCATAAAGTATAAAAAGTGGTATCAGAGCAGGTCTTCTCGTGTGAGGTTAACACCTTGAGAAGGATCAGGATGAGTGCACCGCCTACCATTACAGAAGGACAGTCGGTTCTGAGGCCCCCACAGTTTAATGGGCAATACTACGCATGGTGGAAAAACAGGATGGAGAACTATATATGTGCTGAAGATTATCAACTCTGGTTGATAGTTTCTGAAGGAAACCTGATTCCCACCAAAATAGTTGGTGAAGGAACCACTGCCACAAAAGAACCTAAATCGAAAGAAGAGTTTGATGAGACGGATTATAAGATGATCGAAAAGAATCACAAGGCCAAGCGTCTGGTCATATGTGGTCTTGGTCCTGAAGAGTTTAATCGAGTATCATCATATAAGACAGCTAAGGAAATATGGGATGCCCTACATGTTGCACATGAAGGAACTACAGAAGTGAAGGACTCAAAAAGGAGAATGCTGAAGAGACAATTTGAACTGTTCACCATGGGCGAAAAGGAATCGATTCAGGACATGATGACCAGGTTGACTATGATCACAAATGAAATGAGATCTCTGGAGATGGAATTGCCTGAAATAGAAATGGTCGATAAAATCCTGAATGTATTGCCTGAAGCATGGGAACCAATGATGACTGCCATCATTGAATCCAAACCTCTGAAATCTATTAAGCTAGAAGAACTGGTTGGAAGTCTGAAGACGCATGAGATGATGAAGGACTCAAAAGCTAAACCAGCAGCAAAGAAGGACAAGACCCTTGCTCTGGAAGCAACAGAGGAAGCTGATGAATATGTCGATCTTCAATCAGTTGAAGCAGCAATGGTGAGTGCTTTAAGACAAAAACTCAATCTGGGAAGGTTTAAAGGATTCAAAAGAGGCAACAAGGAAAGTTCTAGCAGGAAGAACATAGTTGACAGTCCTGACTACTCTGGATGCTTCAAATGCTTCAAGAAGGATCATGCTGTCATGGATTGCCCTATGTGGGAAATAGAGTGGATGAAGAACAGAGCGGCTAAGGACAAGGAGAAGGAAACTACAAAGGAACATGATATAGACAGAAAGAAGTCAAGACGGCCCCCAAACTTCAGAGCAGAACGAAGGAAGAGGAAGGAAGCCTTCTATGCCACATGGGGACCAACCGACAGTGAGTCTGATCATGAAAAAGAGGCTGAGGATGACTCGCCACTAGCACTAGCAGGTATGACAGACATCAGTTCTGATGAAGAAGACCCTCGAGAATTCAGAGGAGGAAGAGATCCATCAAAGCCACCGGTATTCAATGGGACTCATTACACGCACTGGAAGAAACAGATGAAGACTTTTCTGCAAGCAACTGATTACAGCCTGTGGTTGATCGTGAAGAGAGGACCTCACATCCCCGTGAAGAGAGCAGCAAATGGAGTCCTAGTGCCAAAGAAAGTGGAAGAACTGGATCCTCAAGACCTAAACTGGTTACACGCAAACTCCAAGGCTGAATGGTGCCTGAGGAGAGGACTTACCTATGATGTACTTGCAAGGATACTTGAATGTAAGTCGGCCAAGGAAATTTGGGAAAGACTGAAGGAGCTGTATACAAATGATAACAACAAGAAGGACTCAGCTCTCACGGCAACTGATGGAGATGAAGCTGGCTGCTCAGCAGAGGTATGTCTATCTGATCTCAAAGAGAATTTACATACTTACTCTTCTGAAAATCTAATTCTAATCACAGCCACCTTGATTGAAGGTTATGAAAAGGAAAAACTTGAAAAGGATAAATTAACTGAAGAACTGAGTAATCTTAGAACTAAACACAAGAGTCTCTTGGAACAGAATATTGAACTTGAAGAAACCAATGCCATCTTAAAAGGGCAGACTCTTGTATCAAACTCTAAGATCACTGAGCTAGAATTGGAATGTAATCAGTTAAGAGAGAGTAAGAATGGTAAGCAAGTTATGAGTGAAGTTCAAAGCTTTCTGGAAGATGAATTGAAAAGAGCAAATGAAATTCTGTATCAGGAAATTGAAAACAACAGGATTTTAAACCAAAAGGTTGAAAACTCAAAACTTAAACTTATTAGACTGACCAAATGGAATAAATCTTCAGAAGCAATGAATTGGGTTCTTGAAAACCAGAATAAAGGGAAACAAGGATTAGGATTCAAGAAACCTTTACCTCCGTATAATCCTAAAAGTAAATATGTGGGGTTACCTTGCAACATGTTGTGCACTTTTTGCGGTGAAACTGGTCACGTTAAACAAAAGTGTGCTTATATTAGCAAGGCAAGGGCTAAAAATAAAAGTTGTGTTATACCCAGATGGGCCAAACAAGATTTGATTTATCCATTCTCTCATAAGAAGGGACCCAAGCTTGTCTGGGTTCCTAAAGTTAACCCTTGATTTGTATTGCAGGCTGGAGTGAGGGAGAACAACCCAAGCTGGATTCTTGATAGCGGTTGTTCAAGGCATATGACAGGAGATCGAAGAAACTTTCTCTCACTCGCAGCATTTCAAGGAGGCAGTGTGGCCTTCGGAGGAGGAAAAAGTGGTTAGATAGTAGGAATTAGAAAGATTGGGAGAACTCTGGAGCATGCAATTGAATGTGTTTACTGTGTTGATGGTCTTAGACACAATCTACTGAGCATCTCCCAACTGTGTGACAGAGGCAACGTAGTGAGTTTCTCATCTGTAGAACCTAAAGAGTGGAGAAGTTGTTATGGAAGGAAAAAGGGTGAACAATGTATACAAGGCATCGCTGAAGTCCTTACCTGAAAACAATCTAACATGTTTGAATGTGCAAGAAAGTGACTCTCAGCTGTGGCATAAAAGAATGGGTCATGCAAGCCTTTCACAGCTAAACAGGCTAGCTTCGAAGGAGCTAGTTTGTGGACTGCCAAGCAAGAGATTTGAAAACATAAAAATGTGCGATGCGTGTGTAAAGGAAAAGCATGTGAGAACATCGTTCAAATCAAAGAAAGTGGTAAGCACAACAAAACCACTGGAGTTGTTACATATGGATCTGTGTGGACCTATGAAAGTCAGGAGCAGATGAGGAAAGAGGTTTGTGTTCGTGATTGTTGACGACTACTCAAGGTACACGTGGACCTTGTTTTTGGCCTCTAAGGATGAAGCTTTTGATAGTTTTAAAGACTGGGCTGGTGTAGTTCAGAAAAAACTAAGTCTTGAACTCATCAGTATTAGATCTGATCATGGAACTGAGTTTGAAAACTCAAAATTCTCTTAGTATTGTGCAAGGAACAACATAGATCACAACTTCTCTGCACCAAGAACTCCCCAACAAAACGGGGTGGTCGAGAGGAAGAACAGGTCGTTGGAGGATATGGCTAGAACTATGCTGCTGTCAAGTGGGCTTGCAAGAAACTTTTGGGCTGAAGCTGTAAACACTGCATGTTACTTGCTGAACAAGTGTTCCATCAGAGCAATTCTTGACAAAACGCCATATGAGCTACTCAGAGGTAGAAAACCAAATATTGCTCACCTAAGACCTTTTGGTTGTAAAAGTTTCGTTCACAACAATGGCAAGGAACCCTTGGAAAAGTTTGATGCTAGGAGTGATGAGGCAATATTTTTGGGATATTCTACTCAAAGTAAGGCATACAAGGTGCTTAACAGAAGAACACAAATAGTAGAAGAAAGTATGCATGTCGTATTTGATGAATCAGATAAGGCAATGGATGAAACTAAAGGAGACAATCAAGAAATTGGCTTAAGGAGGGAAGAAAACGTAGATGAGCTGGAGGACTCAGAAGAGAAGGAAACATCAGGAGAGAATCCAATGAAGCTGATGATCTAGCAAGTCAGAAGGAACCTCTCCAAGAGAGTGCTGCAGGTCCTTCAAGTCAGATTCAACTCAAGCCATGGAAACATCAAAGCTCCCATCCTTTGGAGAATGTTCTATCTGAACTGGATACAGGAATCATGACCAGGTCAGCCCTGAAGAACTTCTGTGCATTCTTTGCCTTCCTTTCATCTCTAGAACCAAAGAATGTAAAAGAAGCTCTAGAAGATCCAGATTGGATTCTATCTATGCAGGAGGAACTCCATCAATTTGAAAGAAGCAAGGTGTGGCACCTAGTTCCCAAGCCAAAGGACAGATCAATAATTGGAACAAAATAGGTGTTCAGGAACAAGTTGGATGAACATGGTATAGTGACAAGAAACAAGGCAAGGTTGGTTGTACAAGGTTACAGTCAGGAAGAAGGAATAGACTATGATGAAACCTTTGCACCAGTTGCAAGAATGGAGGCCATCAGAATGCTAATTGCCTTTGCTACATACATGGAATTCACGCTTTATCAGATGGATGTAAAGAGTGCCTTTCTAAATGGCTACCTGAATGAGGAAGTTTATGTGGTGCACTCCAGGCTTCGTGAACAATGAATTTCCTGATCATGTTTACAAACTGGACAAGGCATTATATGGATTGAAGCAAGCTCCTAGAGCCTGGTATGAAAGACTTTCAGGATTTCTGATGAAGAATGGTTTTTCGAGGGGTAAAATCGACAACACGTTATTTCTCAAGAAGAAAGGAAAAGATCTGTTGGTGGTTCAAGTGTATGTCGATGATATCATCTTTGGAGCAACTGATGAGGAGCTGAGCAAAGGTTTTGCCGACTTGATGGGAAGTGAGTTTGAAATGAGCATGATGGGTGAATTGAACTTCTTCCTTGGGCTGCAGATAAAGCAAACGCCGGAAGGAACCATGATTCACCAGCAAAAATATGTCAAGGAACTGTTGAAGAAATTTGACATGGAGGGAGCAAAGGAAATGACTACTCCTATTGCACCTGGAACAAAGCTGGATATGGACGAACTCAGTCCTTCGATAAATGAGACAAAATACAGAGGAATCATTGGCTCACTTCTTTATCTCACAGCAAGTCGACCTGACATAGTGTACAGTGTAGGACTGTGTGCCATATTTCAGTCAAAGCCGAAGGAATCACACTTGACAGCTGTGAAGAGAATCCTGAGATACTTGAAAGGAACTCAGGATCTATGCCTTTGGTATACCAGAGGAGGAACTTTTGAACTAATTGGTTTTGCTGATGCAGACTATGCAGGTCATTTGGTGGACAGGAAAAGCACTTCAGGAATGGCACATTTCCTAGGTCCTTGTTTGGTGTCGTGGGCTACAAAGAAGCAAAACTCAGTTGCCTTATCAACTGATGAAGCTGAGTATGTGGCAGCGGCTTCATGTTGTTCACAACTGCTGTGGATCAAGCAACAGCTGGAGGACTTTGGTATCAAGTGTGGGGCAGTGCCAATTTTCTGTGACAATACTAGTGCAGTGAATATTGCCAAGAACCCAGTCCAACATAAAAGAACCAAGCACATTGATATTAGACACCATTTCCTGAGAGATAATGTGGAAAAGGGTCTGATTACTATGAATTCATGCAGGACTGAAGATCAAATTGCTGACATATTCGCCAAAGAATTGAACAAGGTACAGTTCGAGAGGAACAGGTTGGAGTTAAGGATGACCAAAATACACGGATGACCCAGCAGGTAATTTCCTTGTGATTGGCTAGTTAAGTATTCAATGTGTAGGCGTAAAACGTGTCATTACTGTCTAGTCTAACCTTGTACTTGAATAAGTACACTCGTTCAGTTTTTTTTGAGCACCAGGCATAAATAATGTGATCCCATGAAGAACCTACTATGTACTGAGAAGGAACCAGCTAGAACATGAGGAATCGTGTCCAGGTACATTCACATGACTCTGCATGATAGAATTCATAACTAAAATTAAGGAGATCCTCCATATTCTTATAACCGTCCTAAATTATAGGAACACATTCCTTTTTAGGATAGAATTCTATTTGAATTGTTTGGACCCCACTACTTGAAAAAGGGTTTATTGATTGAGTCCATAACCGTCAAATCTTTAACTCTTCCCGGTTCTCAAAAAGTTTAAAAAGCCGCTTTTCTATTCTACTCATTACTTCTTGTCTTCCCTAGACATTGTCAAATCACCGAAACCCCTTCCCCTTCAACAATACTTTCACAATCCTTCACAATTCACCCACTTCTTCTTCTTAACACCAAAACTCTCTCTCAAGCCCTGAAATCAGAAAAATCTTCCATCTCAGTAGCAACACATAAAAATCGCGTCAAAATGTCTGAAAGACCACCACCATCTACACTCGCCCAAAGAATCGCAAGGGCTCGCACAAAATTTCTCCAAAATGGGGACAAGAAACTGGTAAAGAAGATGAGGTTAAGAACTGTTCTCTCAACACCCACCGCACAAAGTTCATCACAATCACTACATGAGGTAATCCCTGAACCTATCTCATCTACGCATGTTGTTTCAGTAGATTTAAAAAGCCTTGGAACTACAGAAACTGAAACCCTAGTTACAGAACTAGACAAAATAATAGATGATGAGCACAATGTCATAACAGGGAGGGAAAACCCATGTGAGGGAGAACAAGATAGTAAAAAGAATGAACTTAGAGAAGATATGCAGGTGCCTGGGGTTGGTGAGTCTGGTGAAAAGTTGAATATTGCAGAAAGAGTGGAAGAACAACTTAGGGAACAAGACTGTGAGGAAGCCCTTAGAGAAAGTGAAGTGAATGATGGTAGGTCTGAGAGTAATGAAAAAGAATCTATGCCAGTAAGTCCAGTAGGTGGAGGACTTGTAGTTGCTGAAGCCTCAGGGAATTTTGTTCAAGAGCCTGTTGCTTGTCCAAATCCCACTGGGGCTGATGATGCAAATTTTAGTTGGACAGATTCTGAGGAGGAAAGGAATAAGGAAGTTGTTTTAGAACAGGAAGAGATAGCCTGGAAAGTTGAAGAACCAAAAAGAAAGAGGAAGTTTGGAGAAGAGGATGAAAAATTAGCTGGTGAGGATGATGAAGAGAAAGTTGTGTTTGTGAAAGAAAACATAGTGGAACCTGAGAAGAGAAGGAGATTGGTGAAAGGGGGAAAGCCAGTGCTGAAGACAAGACTGGTTGATGAAGCTGGTGAAGAAAATGATGACAAGTCAGTTAGTGAGCCTGTTGTCAGGAGGGTTGGCACCAGGTCTGCATTAAAGCAGCAGCTGGAGAAGGTTGGCAAGTTGGGAAGAACAGTAACTAATGTAAGAGACAGAGAAGCAAAGAAGAGGGTAGAAGAAGAAAGGAGAGCTGGGGAAGCAGAAGAAGAGAGTGAGGCTGGCAGTTATGTAGAGCCAAGTGATTCTGATACTGACAGTGAAGTGGAGACTAGGAGGAAAAGAAAAGGAAATGAAGAAGAGGTTGATAGGGAAGCCTTTTTCTCTAGGCATCAGGTGTTGCCAGGCAGCATCTTGCATGATGAAAAGGAATTCCATATGAAGTCATTGCTGAGAATGATAGGTGATCAGGGCTGGCTTGGATTGTTTGCCAACAAGGACAAGAAGTTGTTTGTGAATGAGGCCAGAGAATTCTACACTAACTGCAGAGTAACAGCTAGGAGAGTGTACACCACAGTAAGAGGAGTAGAGATAGAGTTTGGGAGACCTGAGGTTGGAGTGATTCTGGACATACCTGCTGAAGGTTATTGCAGGTATGTGAAACTGAAGTGGCCAAAAAGAACAGATGGAGTCGCTCCTCTGGATGTTGTCAGAAAGTTTTCAGGAAAACCCAAGCTGAGGAAGGAGAGAAAGGTAGAAAAGAAGGAGATGGAACCTGCACATCAGTTGTTGTTTGAATTTGTGCACAGGTTCCTTCTGCCTAGAGGGGAGAGGAACTGCGAGGCTAGTACTTTGGACCTGACATATATGGATCTGCTGGACAGGGGGGTAAAGATTAATTTGCCTGGGCTGATAATTAGGCACATAAAGAGAATTGCTGATACAGACCAGAAGCCACATTCTCTTGTGCATTCCTACATCCTCCAGCAGGTACTTGAGCATTTTGGGGTTCCTTTAGAAGCTGGGAAGAAGCCGACCATTCATCAGATGTTTGGGCATAATGTGCTTAAAAATTGTGACTTCTTCAAAGAAAGCAGAGCTTCTAAAAGACCAATGCAGGTAAAGCAAGAGCAAGCAGAGGACAGTGAAAAATATGGACCTGATGAGGCCATTGATGCTGTGAAGGAGCTGGAGACACTTGTCCTTGAGGATAATACAGAAAATGCAGAGCTCCACAGACAGCTGAAGGTAAAGGATCAAGAGATTGATCGTTTGAAGATAGACTGCCACAAGTATGAGGCCGAGTTAGTGATGGAGAGGGCCAAAAATACGAAGCAACTTGAGGCGCTTGTCAAACACTTCAACCTTCAGCTTTGATTCTTCCAGTCCTGTCCTCCTACCTCTACCTGATGTCTACCCCTTCCTATTCTCCCTTGATTGCATGATATGGATGTTTAAGACAATTTAAATTTGTTTGGTTGTGTAACTATTAACAGGGTTGTGCTGATGTCACAATCTGGATGTTGATTTTAAATTTCTTATGCTTATGACTGGTTTCTGCTTAAGTAATTTGGTTCTTGGTTGGGCCCTTATTTCTGTATGTCTATGTTCTTACTACTGACGAGTTGCCTTGTGCTTTAGACTGGATTAAATTGACAGGTTCCTGCAGGTCTTTGAATCTTTTCGATGATGCCAAAAGGGGGAAGAAGGAAATGTTGGGGTGTTTGTGACCTAACTCATCTGTTTTAATTGTTCTGTTACTTTTTGTTTTTTTTTTGTTCTGGTTTATGTTTACTCAGGTTCTTGGGCAACATTTGTTTGTCATCATAAAAAAGGGGGAACTTGTTGAGAGCTGGTTTTGAAGCATGACAAACGGAAAGGACTCCGAGGTTCATGCAAAGAACCTAGTCCTTGAAATGAAGGGCACGCTGGATCGAAAAGATTACGGGTTGCAAATCCCTGTGGAACTAGGAGTAGTGGCGCGTGGTTGTATACATATCCTAGTCAGACTAAAAGAGGCGGTGCCCAGGCTGTGTCTTCGAAGTGTGAAAAAGAGTTAGACTTCAACATGGAAAAGAGTTATTACGAATCCTAACTTTCCATAATTAAGAGGATTCCCTGTAGGACTCAACTAGGGTTTCAAGACTCGTATAAATGCAAGTAGTGGAGACAGCCGATATTAAGTTATTCACAAACAGAGAGTTGAGACCATACAAAGGCGATCTGAGATCTTTCTACGTGAGTAAACTGGAGAAGACAACTGAGTGCATGCAGTGTATTGAGGCTAGATTTTCTGTCTAGGTTCATCGAGTTGTAAGTTGTCATCGTGTTGAGCTTTCATTGTTTTACCTATTTGCTTATCTTAGAAGCATATGTATTAGGTGAATTCTTTTGTAATTACTAGAGAAGCTAGAGTGTAGCTTTGATTAGTGATTAGGGTCTAGAGTGTAGCCCCTTGGTTACAGAGTTTGTAATCAGAAACGTTGCTCTTGTGTTAATGGATTCAGTTCTAAAATTCCAGAGTGTGGGTCGTGGTTTTTCTCCCTTGAGCAAGGAGTTTTCCACGTAAAATCCTTGTGTCTTTGGTCTATGTGGTGTTGTGAGTTCCAGAGTAGAAGGCAGCATAAAAGATAGCTGAAGAACTCTGTTCTACGGTAGAAGAACAAGGTTCTTGTGACGAAAATCGGGAGACACTATTCAACCCCCTCCTTCTAGTGTCTCTAGGAGGTGCATAAAGTATAACACAAACCTTTGCCCAGACTAATTGCGCCAAAGTGTTGCCCCGGGGGCAGCACTTTAGGTTCAACTCCTCAAAACCTTCTCCTAATTATTGCCATGAACTGCTGCTGGGGGCAGCACTTTCCCCTGGTGTGCAAGTGACATTTCAAAAAAGAATTTAATTGCATAGATAGCTCTTTTCTCCACCATGTCCCAATTTCTACTAGCTAATAGCACTAAAGTGTTGACTCCCAAGTAGCACTTTCCACACCTTTTAACATATCCGAATAACCACAAAGTGTTGGCTATGAAGAACTTACCCTCCAATATGTCACAAATTATTCAACACAATGGCTTGAAAATGTTGCCGCATTAGCAGCACTTTCCTACCCTTACCACATAACTAAACCACCTAGACAAATAGCTTTAAGATACAGCCTACCAGGCATCATGTTGCCTTCATTATCCCACAACCTATCTCACTCAATACCCTTGGAGGCAACACTTTTCAATCCCGGTAACATATCCAAACATCCTAGACAATAGATTTAAGAAGTGCAGTCTCCCAGGCAATAGTTGCCTCCACCATCCCACAACCTATCTCCACACAATATCCTAGAGTATTGCCTCCAAGTCAGCACTTCCCAATCTTGGTAACATAACCAAACCTACTAGACAATAGATTTAAGAAGTCCAGCCTCTCAGTCAATAGTTGCCTCCACCATCCCACAACCTATCTCACATAATATCCTAGTATTGCCTCCAAGGCAGCACTTCCCAATCCTGGTAACATAACCAAACCTACTGGACAATAGGTTTAAGAAGTGCAGCCTCCCAGGCAGCATGTTGCTTTACCCTCCCACAACCTATCTCACACAAAAACCTTGGAGTATTGCCTCCCAAGCATCACATAAACATCAACAACTAACAAAATTTCCTAACGCAAACACCCTTCAGTAATTGCCTGGACAATACTTCACTGAACCCTTAGACAAATAACAAGTCCCCACTCTCTCACATCCAACAAGATTAAAAGTCTAGATAAAATCAAAAAAATGTGAAACACATGTAATATCGCCTAAATATATAATTAATAACATTAATATAGTGCAACAAAATACAAATTAAATTCAAATGTAAAATAAAACAAGAACAAGGTCAAAAGTCTGTTATACTATTACAAAATTATATAGAATCTAAACAGTACTTTTTTCTAAATCATCTGCCGTACAAAATATCTCGATCTCCATATTACTAGATGGTGTAACAGACACATCATCTTCTGAGTTGTACAACAGACGGAATGATGGCATATCATATTCATAATCAAATCCACATTTTTGCCTTTTACTAGCAACGACGTCCTCATAAATAGTTGGTTGATTTATAAAGTCTCCCACCTCGTCTATGGATTGCAATTCATAAGGCTCACTACCCATAACCTGAAAAAATGAAGCACAACATTGAAAACCACATGAAAAATAATAAGAAGAATAAATAATGAATGTAAACATCATATAAAGATGCATACTCCTTTCGCAGATGGTTCTTCTGGAGTCAAAATACTAATCTCCCCACTCTGCAATTTAACAATAATATGTGAAGCAGTTTCACTAACAACTTCATTGCTTGGTCCTTGGGCACCGTCAACAGCTTCTACCTTTCTAAGCATAACATCAGATAATTGCATTCCTCCAACTCCTACATTCAAATGAGAACATCCAATACCACCATCAACCTCTTATAACTTCACGACCTTCAGAAGATTTCCTCGACAACGAAACATGCTGCAATACCAAGTCAAGCTTGCTATCCAAAGACTAAGATAAAAAATAAAATGTTGTTAGATTATTAGATTCAAAAGCCACAGGCAGGGTACAACGAAGCATGCGGGGTGACATACGGTTGTATTGCTCAACCTTGTACCCTTATAGAAACCATGATTAGATACTATTGCACAAATACATAAAATGATATAAACCGTCACACGCATAAAAAGGAAAATATCTACTACTAAGCAGTAAGGAAAATGCAACTTGACAGGCAGCACTTCCCATACAAAAACACAACTCATACTTGATGTTATGATGTCATCTATTGCCCTGTGGGCAACCGTTTCTAGAAAAAATGAAGATTATGCTTGAATCTTATGTCAGTTGTTGCCCTGTGGGCAACACTTTCTACAGTAAAAGGAAAATAAACTACAATACCAACACTTTGCTAAAAATTAAATTAACTATATAATTAATATAATTTATGTCAACTGTTGCCCTGTGGGAAACAGTTTCTACAGTTAAAGGAAATCAAAGTGCAACGACAATACTTTACTAAAAATTACATTAACTACCTAATTAAAATAATTTAATATAACAAATTATATAAACATTACCGATTAACAACAAAATTAAACATTCACAGAACGAAAAATTGGATAAATAATGAACATCAACTAAGGGAAAAATAAATTCGCAGAAAACTAAATAAAGAAAAAAAGAAAGAAGAAGGAAACTAACCCTAATTCGCGCAAGGGGAGGGGGGGTGGGGGGAGAGAGAGAGAGAGAGGAGAAGAAGAAGAAAAGGGGCCGCTTGGACATAGGAGTAGGGCTTGTTTTGGTCAGGGGCAAAATAGTCTTTTTACACGTTTAAAAATGGGTAGGAGGCCATTTTGCTAAAATATTTCTTAATGGGGACAAAAGAACATAACCAGGGATAAGGGGGTACATGGGGTGAAATTTTGTGCAAATTTTACAATAGCATGGTGAAGGAAAACAATTTACTTAGGCTAATTTACACAAATAAGTAAAAATTATGTTGGTCTTGAAGTTTTGAGCAATTTGAAAGTGATATTTAAAAATTGCACATTTTTCGTAGTTACAAAAAGGTAACCGCACCTTTTAAATTTAATGAACTCGTAGTTACAAAAAATGCCACCGCACCTTTTACATTAATGAATTCGTAATTACAAAAATATCGCCGCACCTTTTACATTTAGTGAAGCTCTAATTACACAAATGTCACTGCTCCCTTACAAAGGAGAATCAAGGCTAATCCATCCACATTTATTCATGTGGTGAACCAAAATCATGTCTATTTTGTGCATAAATGAGATCAAATCGTCAATACTTCACTCATATACAAAATCAAAACAACACCTAACATAGACCAATCCGGCATCACTTATTCATAATGTGACACAAATCTACTACTATTCTATAAGTGTGAAGCCCCTAAATATGTAAAGCTAAAAGACCAAACTAAACTTTCAGTTAACCATTATTTTAAGAATTTTTCATGTGCAAAAATATAAAATGAATGAATTAAAGTTTTTTTTTCTTTTTTTATCCATTATTTATTTTCGACTTATTGTATAAAGAAAATATCAAAATCTTAGACCGGACTTTGATATATCCAGTAGTGGTTAGTTGATTACTTTTTTTAAATCTTATATAGAACTTATTTTTTGTTATTACTTGTTTTCTACTTATTGTCCAAAGAAGATATCAAAATCTTAGACCAGACTTTGATATATAAACGCAATAATAATTAGTTGATTCTCTTTTAAATCTTATATATAACTTTTTTTAATATGTAGGGATATATATATATATATGACAAAGTAAGAAAATGTCTAACATATATTCATTTAATTTACTCAATTCTAACAAATATTATTTCTTTGTTAATTTATAGATAAAACGACTCATATAGTTATAAATCAGATGACGGGACATGAACGTATTATTTTGGTTCTTATACCTCTTTAAAAGTATTATTTTTATCACAAATAACTATTATTTTGTGCAGGTGTAGGCCATAAAATTGATAATGATCTTTTAGCCATATTAAGGAAAACACATGTTGATCAGATTAATATATAACTTCTACAAAATACTATTTTTATTCAACAACAACATCTTGATTTGTTCGCGGCTATAAAAAGGAGGAGACAACAGTTTCTATTAAAAAGGATAAAAACTTTAAGATATGTCACATTTGCAAACATAGTCGACGTAGCTCACCTTCACTTATGTATTGTTGAGATATAAATTATGTATTGTTGAGATATAAAAGAAATGATATTGATATTAAGCTGAATACTTGATATATTATAAAATTTATGATTAAAATCGTTCAAATATTACTGGCCTTTATACAATAGTAATTTGTAATATGATTATGTATTGCAATAACAAAAAATATCAATCGAATAGGATTCGATATATCAGTACTTTGAATTTATATTTTTCTCCGTTATTTTAAGGGCAACTCAACACACACTTATTACAAAATATTTATAATTTTTGTACTAATTATTAAGAATATATGTGCATTGTACGTGTCAGAAAACTAGTACTATGAATGTTATGCAAACAAAACGAGTCTAAATTGTCATTACTTTGCTCATGTACAAAATTCAAAGAAAATATAACATAAGGCCAATCTGGCATCATTTATTCATTGTGTGAGCAAAATACTATGTAAATCTTGCAAACAAATGAGGCCAAAATATCCTCACTTCATTCATCCGTAGAAATACATACGAAAATACAAAATCAAGATAATTCAGTAGCATTTATTGGTAAATGATCCAAAATACTCTATCTAGTTTACAAATAAATGAGACCAAATCGTCATCACTTTACTCATATACATTAATCAAAGCAAAACATAATATAAGACCAATCTGGCGCCATTCATTCATGGTGTTAAGTAAAATACTCTTTCATTTTACAAATACATGACACCAAATTGTCATCACTTCATTCATCCACTAAAATACATATAAAAACATAAAATCAAGACAATCACGTAACATTTATTTATAAGTGATCCAAAAATACTCTGTCCACTTTACAAATAAATGAGACCAAATTTTCATCACTTCGCTCGTATAAAAAAATTCAAAGAAAACAAACATAAGACTTATCTGACATTATTTATTCATAGTGTGAACCAAATACTATGTACATTTTGTACTTAATTGAAGCCAAACCGCATTCACTTTGCTCATCCACCAAAATAGACATGAAACATAACATCATGACAATCCGACTACACTTACTCATATAGTGAGTCAAAATACTCTATCCATTTTGCAATCAAATGATGCCAAAATCGTCATCATTATCCACATCCTCAAAAATTTGTACAACTTAATGTTATGTTATGCAAGTTCTTTTCACTTTAGGTACCATCTGCATAACCCATTTTGTTAGAGGAAACAAAGAAAAGATTTTCAGTTATGAATCTCCAAGTGATTACAACCAACATGACCAAATTTTCTCTATACTTTCTTGTTCAGGTTTGACCGCCAAAAGACTATTTGAGCATAAGCAGAATTTGGCGTGAAGCATCACAGCGTAGCTTCCAGAACTATATAATTGTCTTCAAACATTTGTCTCAACTCATATTCCAAGCCGTAATGACTTTTTGGTGTAATTTGGATTAATAAATTAATGGAGGAATATGAATATAAAAGATTATGCTTTTTTTCCTTTGTGGTTTTGAATGTATATCAAGAAACAAGAAGTTGAAGAAGAGTAGGGTAGCTGCAGTGGGAGAGGCTTTGGTCGGAGAAGTCAGAGCTAAAGTTTCAGCCATCTTTTGAACCTAGATCTATGGCGATTGGTGGTGTATTTGAAGAAAATAAGGTGGAAAACAGATAGAGGAGGTAGAAAGGAGTCTAGAAATGTAGTTTATTTAGTGGTAGGTGGTGGTCAATCACTGTTGACTAGTGGTCAATCAACGGTCAACAGTGGCCTTGGGAAAGATACTATGACTTTACTCCAGCTAGTAGCCTCCATGAAGCCATGGTTGGATTACAGTTTAATCTATAGAGAGAGAAAGTATGTGTGTAGAGACAGAAAGAGGAGTTTTCTAGAAAGGAAAGAATGAAAGGAAATGTTGCTAACTAATTGTTGAAAAGTGCTCAAAATTCAATAACATAAAAAAAAAAAAAAAAGTGCTCAGTATTTTAAGACCAAGTATAAATGTGCTTAATTTGCACAAAAATATGATTTACTTATTCATTGGGCCAAGAGGTGATTGTCCAACCAACTGGATGTGTATAGCAAGATATAAAATTTTAGCGCCTAGTGGCCTTATGGCACATCATTTAACAATTTCATGTCCTTTAAGACAGCTATTAAATTTTAGTCCTAATATGCTAGAAATTGTCCTCCTGGTAAATTGCCAGCCTTGCTGGGAACTCGTGCTAATTTCCTGATGATTCGTTCGGAGTTTGGGCAACTTATAGCTACTTGAGGCTCAAATTTAAATTGTTCTCATATAAAGACTGGAACTGTGGGAGAGCGCCAAAAGTATCCTATTTATGTAAATATCCCCTAAGAAATCTTTGTTAAAGCTCATTCAAGATTTTGCACAAAATAAACAAACTTGGCATTGTTATTATGATATTGACCCTATAAGAAAAATCGTACATTTTTGCCCCTATTAGAAAAAAATGCTGGGGACCGCCAATGGGAACTCTTGGCAACTGTCAAGTCATACTAATAAAAATATCTGGTGATCGCCTGGAAATTCCTTAAGACCAAATTTGTAAGATTTTTCTTATTGGGGCTAAATAACTGGCGAGGTGCTAGAAGTGTGTTGTCTTTGTAAATCACCAAAGCTCATTTGACTAGTTGGACTATCCTGTGGGGTTCGATTTGGTACAATATGGATTTGTTAGCATGAAATAGGCAGTTTTGGTGCTACTATTTCATTTTTAACCTTTATAAGAAAAGTCTTACAAAAATAGCAACATTAGGGAACGTTGCTCACCATGTCCGAGCTTTGCTAATAAAAAGATTTAGTCATTGCCATGAAATTTCTCAGGGGGACCAATTTGTAAGGTTTTTGTTATAGGGACATATCTGTTATAGAGCGCTCGAAATGTTTTATTTCTGTAAATCACCCCATTTCAAACAAGGGTTTTTTTTATACATATATGCAAACATACACTCTTATATTACAAAAATATAGCAATATTTCTCAAATTACATGACATAACATTATTTTCCTTTAACACTTTTCACAATAATCAAACACATTTCATTTTCATTTCCCCAAATTACAATATCTCACTTTATACTCTCTTCCCCATAGCTGAGATATAGCCCCAACCCCGCCATCACCCCCACCCCATACCCACCACCCCAGCACCATCAGTAGTGGTGGAAACACCGATGGCGAATCGGAACAATAGAAAAGGAACGAGGAGATTGGAAAAATGGGGTAGTAGATCGAAGAAGATGGAGGAGATGAACGGTGCCGCCCACCACCTGAACATTAACCGGAAATCGCAGCAACCGATTGTCAGCGAATAACACCAGTCTCCGAAAAAACAGAGACAAAGATGTAACCATCATTAAGTCTCCTAAAGTTGATTCAAGTTGCTACGGAGTAATATTTACTCAAATTGCTACATAGTAATTTTTTCCCTTTGATTCTAGTTTTGTTTGGTTCCTGAGTCGGTTTATTGAATGTTCATGAGAAGAGAGTCAAAGTGATGGTGACTTGAGGAGAGTATATTAAAACGGTCTGGTGTGATGTGTATCCTCTTCGGACATGTGACTTGCGATTCGGACAGTCATGGTTCTAAGCTTGCAATGTCCCATGCGACCGTGATTGGGTGAGGTATCTAGTGGATGACGAAGGATGGCCTCTAATGTCATTTTCACTTATGGAGAGAGGTCCAAACTGAGTGCCACAAATGAAACAAGAGTATGTGATTGAAGGGAAAAATGAGAAAGAGTTTCACTCTAACACTTGCAATTCTTCTTTTGATCCTACTTGTTTAAAATCTCTTGCAAGTACCGTGGACAACAAGTTTGAGAGTGAGCATTGCTTAACAAAATCTCCCAAAGATGTTGATTCGGAGGCTGTCTTCGGTGATGAAGGGACCGCCCGTGTCTACTCTAAGCTTGATGATGAAAAGGGTGAAGGTAAATCTTGTGACCTTTCAGGTAAGTCTGCTGCACTCACAACTCTAGGAGTTAGTGAAGAACAAGTTCATGATAAGGATTTGAGTAGTACTAAGACTTGTGATGTTACGCTAGTTGTTCGTGACTGTGAGCCTAAAATTGAAACTACTTGTGAGTTTGATGAAATGAAAACTAGTGTCAACACTTGTGACGAGGATCTAAGTTTTAAACATCATTTATTTGATCCGAGAATTAAAAGTGATGATCTTTGTTTAAATCCAGTTAACCCTCGTGTTGTCTGAATATCGACTGTGATTTTGATTGTGTTCACGAGGCTAAAATAACACCTTTGGATGCTGACCCCATTGATGAAGTTCCTCTAGGCAGTACTTTTCTCTACTATTTGTTTGCCTATGATGAAGCGTGTGCATGTTGTGGCCGATGCGCTGCCAAGACAATTTGTCTTAGCGACCACTCTCGCTTCGAGACTAGTGGGGTTCAAGAGCATCAAGCTGATGTATGAATAGGACCCCAAGCTTAAGAGCGTCTGTGACGCCATACTGAGTGGTCGACCGGTGGGAAAATATCAATGGCACGATGGCTACCTTTTCAAACAGGGAGGGGTTTGTGTGCCCGTGTCAATTTGGAGAGAGCTTTTAGTTTGAGAAGCTCACTCCGAGGGCTTAATGAGACACTTCGATGTCGTATTTGATGTGTTAACCTCATTGGGAATTGACCTCGGTATTGATCTTAGCCATAGTTTGCTTGACTTAATGTTTTTGGAGTTGAATGATATGAAATTCCCAAGGTTGTGTTTGAACAATTTTACTTATGTTGTGCTTCACCTTGGAGAGCATTCCAAATGCTTGAAATTGGCGCAAATGAAGAGCTGTAGGAACGACACCCCGTGGAGATTCTTATGGTATGCGATCGAAATTTGTAGACTCCACGAGGACGGTATGTTTTCTTGGCTCATGCTTATTTTTTGCTTGCTAAAGCCCCTGCGAATAATGATATCGCCCGAGGTGGGTTTAGAAGCACTCGTGCACCCTATCAGGGAGACGAGCTTGTGGGAAAACTTTGTTGTCGCCTTATTGAGACTTGGAATATACCTCTACTCATTCTTGTCCATGTTTTGCAGGAACCAAAGTCGAGGACGAATGATGTCGATGTAGAGGTTGTGCTGATAATGATCTGTTGCTGTGAACCGGAGGCAGAGGATGGCGCGACTACGAGGACGAAATCCTTTCGAGAAGGGGAGGATGATGCAATCCAAATTGGCTGTTATCTGTTAGATCCATCGAGGTTGTTCACATGTAGCCAGGCCGAAGAGTTGGAAGATGCCCACATTCAATTAGTGAGGTCGAGATGGAATATAACCAATGCTACTTGGCCGAGCAACAACAATGGAAACCCAAAAAGCAAGCTGGCAAGTGAACGAGCCGATTCGGAAGCTATGAGGCCAGACACCAACAATGGAAGCTCAATGAACAAGCTTGAGCCCGAAGAGAAAAGTGTCCAAAATGTGAAGATTGACCGAACAATAAACGACCGAAAAGGTCAAGTTCGAGCCTAAGGCTGAAAGCAACCGAACCTTGAAGAATGACGCCGAGCATTGAATCGACGGATAGGCAACAACTATACCCGAGGCAAGAGAGCGTCCGATTTCAAATGCTCGAGGCTGTAGAGCGACCGATCTCGAGAGCGCCCGAACACTTAGCTGTTTCAGTCCTGCGTGGCTTGTTTTTATTGGTCATCTGTGACCATTTTTACTAGTTTACCCTTGGGGTTATCTATATAAACCTTTTAGTATTTTATTTGTAAGGGACCTTGATTTTGATTGAATGAATGAAAGTAGCCGAGAGCTATATTTATTTTATCTCAGATGTGAGAAACCCAGATGTGAGATATTTCGGAACTTGTGACTTTCGGTGAACTCCGATTAAACAATTCATCTTTGATCATTCGATTTGCATGAGGCATTGTTCTCTTGAGGATCGTTGCATAGTTTAGGCGCTCTTCTCTTCTACTCGGAATGTACCAAGTCTAATTCCTTAGTGCCGTTCGAGCAAGACAAGTTGTGTCTAGCTTTTATCTTTTACTTTTTCCGTTGATCGAGTTCGGAACTAAGCTTCTCCATGTAATTGCACCAAGAATGGGAGAGAAAAATCAAGAAAAATCGACGCTGCAACAGGGAGAAACAGCGAGAAACAAGGTGGACAAAGCGTGAAACAGGAAGAAAAATGGGGAAAACAGAAATGAAGAAATAATTAAGAAAAAACCTTTTATATGAGTACCAACGTTTATAAAATATACAAAAACACCCTAAAACAATGCTAAGGTGAAGAAATAAACTCCATTTTTCTATTTTTACCCTAATTTGCTATATTTTGTTATTAAGTTTTCTTTTTTCCTTTGTATTGGGTACTTTTGCTAAAACGTCATTATATTTTGTAAATAACATCTCAAAAGCGTACTTTTCTGTAAAAAAATTTCTTTAATAAAGCATCCAAATTAGACATAAGTAAAAGTAAAGTCATATTTGCTACAGAAAACTGTTACGTTTTAGAATCAAAGATTTGTAAAAATAGGCTAGCTTTCAATTTAGCCACTCTCAAGAAAATATAGTGTAAATTGTTACTTTTTCTAGAAATCAACTTTGTAGAAAACAATCTATTTTTAGTTTTAAATTTCATATATAAATCTGCTGCAAAAAACTATTTTTAAAATTGCATAAATAAGCCACTTTTGAAATTATCTTATAATATTAGCCATTTTAACACACAACAAGCGATGGCCCCTAATAGTCGTTTTCACTGCACATAGCAGCGTACCAGTTGCAATACCTATCTTAAATATTAGCCTGCACCTTATGGTGCCCTTACAAGCAAGTAATTCCTAACAAATACAAATATCAAATGTTCATTCTTATTAGACAACAGTTTAAAAAGAAGAAAAGAAATAGTTTGGGCCTTTGTCCCATTCTTTGCATATATTCTTGGACAACAAATTGGTTCCTTCAACATCAATGAACCTGCGAGAAATTTGGAAGCAAAAATATAATCTTTGGCTATTTTTCTTTATTTTAACCCATGCAATAAACTGTTAACATGTCGTATATCCTTTAGGCTATTCTAAAACCGGCATAAAGCGTGAGTCATGGCCTAGAATAGGTCCTGGCAGTTAATGCATATAACTAAGAGAACAACAACAAGATATTATACTAAACATTCAATATTACGAGTGCGCACATTAAGTTTTGCAGCAGTATACCGTATCTTAAGAGTAGCAGCAGAGGAAAGCAAGTGAACAGTCTCAAATATGGTTGGATTTACCTCGACTTATAGCAAGTTAACAACTCAATATATAAATAGTGCACAACACACGAATAGCAGCCAAGAACCACACTTTGCCTTGGCTTTCGTACGGCCAAAACCAAACTCAAGAAGATATAAAAGAGGAAGAATCAATGTACGTATCAAGAAGGAAAAGTAGAGAGAATAGAGAAGGGTTTTGAGTTATTCCAATGTGTAGAGGAATTATCAGAGGTGTGTAAGAAGAATAATGAGGTACTGAAGGTGAGTCCAAGGGTTGAAAAACAAGTGCTATATATAATGTAGAAGAGGTGCTATACTAATAAGTAATATAATTCAAAAATATTTAAAATTTTCTTTCTAAAAAGGTAAATAAGGATTCTATTGTCAAGAAGGCAATTTTCAATATTTTGATTTAGCTAAATTTAAGGGAAACATTTAATTTATGTAAAATTAGGGATGATATTCAGTTTTGCTAATAAAGAAAGTGTATCAATTATAACAATCTTGGAAGGAAAGGAAATGTTTTACAGTTGTCAAAGAATTCAAATCAGTGATCTAAATATGGATGCAGGAAAGTCAAAACTTAACAAAATTCTATTGCTATTCCTCTTCAAGTTTTCAGAAATACATCACGTAAATACACAGTTTAAAACAATAGAGGAAGAAACCATTTTCACTCTTACACAAAGGTATAAGGCCAAGCAGAATTCATGACTTCATTCTTGTAATATCACAGTCGTAAATTGACATATCCAACACCAAACATTCAGACGCTCAGGACTCGATATTAAATCGATTACGAAGCACACAATTAAAGGTATTATGCCAATACATAATTTCTATGACCAATCATAATATAGCTAAGAATTTCAGAATAATTACGAGCATATTTTCGTAATTTCAATAGAAGCTATCAATTAATAATCACAAGTTCTATTGCCAAGATTAATATACATGCATGTTTCTTCACATTTTCAGCAGAATAAGAATAGAATAAAAAAGGAAAGACGTTACCAGCTTAGAGCCAGGTAGGGTCATGGATAAACAAGCCAGGTCGAGTCAGGTTTTTTTTAATCAGTAGTCGCGGGGATCTGAGTTTTAGCACATTGTTTCTTACCTGGTGTGCATTGTATCTATTTCGATTTCGTCTTGTATGCCTTTGATTCAGTTGATTTATGATCAAATTTCCTTTTCCTTTTCGAGTTAGAGAGAGAGAGAGAGAGCGCATTTTCTTCCCATTTTTCCGGTATGAAAATGATGGCGAGAGAAAGAGTGAGCAGGAAAGGTCATTAATGGCGGAGGTGGTGGAGCTTGGAGTGAATCTAGTCTGTTTTGAGGGAAAGGGAGGAGAGAGTGTGGGGGGAGGCTGATTTTTAGAGGTATAAGATAGTGGGAAATGATTTAGGATTTTCTGATGTGGAGGGAAGGCTATAAGTAAAAAGAGGGAAAAGTAATATAGGCAGTCGGATTGAATAGATGTAGGGCTAAAATTTGACCACGTAGGACTCGTATATACACGTGTGTATTGCTCTAGGTAGTTGTATATATGTATAGTTGACTAGTTGCGAATGCCTGTGCCAGCACAGGCCCAACTGCCCAAGTCCAACATAAAATTTAACTATTATCTATTTTATATGTGATTCATCATGTTAAATAATTTAAAATTCATGCATTTTAATACAAATAAATTTATTATATTATCATCGAGTAATCCTAAAAGTGGGTAATTAGTAAGCAAGATATGCAAAAATAGCTTTATATTCAATTACCGACTCTTAAGAAGCCACTTGGTTTACAAAAATTGGGTACGCTTTAATTTGTAACTTTAAAAACAATATGCAAAGAGTGGCTATAGTTTTAATTAGTAATCTTATAAGTGGCTAATAAGTATATTACAAAGCTGGCTATCTTTTCAACTTAAATACAAAAAGTGGCTATCTTATTAAATCGGCGGCACAGACCCATAGGCTGCACGACCCCAAGCAGGTGTCCTTCACTCTTCTATAATAGTAGTAAATGTGTATGAGATAATATTTAATTAAAAGGTGTTTAAGGAAGTTGTATCGTATGCTGGAGTGAGTTGTACATGTGTTAGGAGTGTGTATTTGACCGTTTTGGCTTAGGTGAAAGCTTATGTGGGGCTTGTGTGGCATATATCTGGATAAAAGGACGGTGTGTACTAAAATTAACTAAAAAATTTAATTGGCAACCATTTAATTAAAATGCCGATAAATATAAATAATTAGTACAAAAATATAGAAAAATATAAATAATTTCATTTAATCATAAATAATTATAAATTATCTCAAATAATACTAATAAAATATAAATAGCCCCAAATAATTATTAAATGGTACTGTAATGCATTAAATTGTACAAATAGTCACAACTAAGATATGTATTCTCAGAAATAGCCTAAATAATGCAATTACATAATATACTCACAATTAAGTAAGTATGATGTAAATAGAGGATTAATTAAGTAAGTATGATTAAAAAATTAATATTGTCCTTTTAATTAAATATAGGCAATTATATAAAAAAAAGGGAGGGATAAAATTGAGTGTCAACATCTACGCAATCGCGGTGGTTTAGCAAAAGTCTTCAGCGCGACAAAGCCACTAGTGACGCGATCGCTCAAGGTTGCGCCATGGTAACCTTGGACAGAATTGAAATTTCACCTCAGCTAAATTGGGCGGCATATAAATGGCTTGTTTAACAATTTTGGAAGTATCTTTGGCTTATTTCTCAAGTTTTGGAGCAAGAGTTCATCAACTAAGCCTAGGGTTTGGAGATTAGGAGCTTAAATTATTCAATCCATTTGCCTTTTCTTCATTCCTTTGGTTTGTATTTTATTATCCTGACTTGTCGGTGTAATTTTGACACTATAAACATGTGTAGTTGATAGATTGGTGGTGCTAGAGCTTGTATATTGACACCTTTGTGATTTTGAGCTATTGAGTTCACTTTACCATTATTAATTTTGGTGTTTTGGCTATTTAATCGCTGCATGCTTTAATTCTCATGAATTAGTAGTTGTAAATGCTAGTTCTAGCCCTAACATACTAGAATTACACCGAGAGGGTATTTCTAGGAATGTGATAGAGATTAACCATTTAGTATAAGTAGTTTAGTTTCTTGTCTTACTTTGTAAATCCTTACTTCTTTCACTTCTAGTTTTGTTTTTCTTGGAATTGTAGGTGTTTTGACAAAATGCCACCAGGAGTACTAGTACCAAATAAGAGAGGTGCGTCTCCACCACCAATTGTGGAAGGTGGACCACCCCACCACCACCCCTTCCACCCAATGACAATGTTGAGGATCTTG
Source organism: Petunia x hybrida (assembly GCA_037355625.1). Classification (NCBI taxonomy): domain Eukaryota; kingdom Viridiplantae; phylum Streptophyta; class Magnoliopsida; order Solanales; family Solanaceae; genus Petunia; species Petunia x hybrida. The sequence goes on from JBBBVM010001196.1 coordinate 119,112, forward strand.
TGTTGAACAATGATGATAATGTTGAGATACTTGACCCACCGATGGATCAAGTGGATGGTGTTCCAAATGTTCAACCAAGTGCCCAAGCTTAAGGGGCTAGAGCAAGAATGAATGTGAGAAGGGAAGCTACAAATGATGATGGTTATGCCGGAGCTATTGTCCGTCCTCCTATTAGGGGCAGTGCTACTTTTCAAATACCACCGGTCGCTATGAACTCACTTGACAACCGATGTTTATTTGGAGGTGAGGAAGATGAATACCCAAACAAGCATCTCCAAATATTCCTTGAGATTTGCACTCTAAATCGACATGTTAGTGTGACCGATGATGCTTTTCGCCTTAGGCTATTCCCATTTTCTCTCAAGGGGAAGGCTAGGGCATGGTTGGATGGTTTGCCTAGAAAGAGTATCCACACATCGGAAGAATTGGTGAAAGTGTTCCTTAATGAATATTTTTCACCGGACAAGTTTTTGGATTTGAGGGACAACATATACTATTTCCAACAACATGTTGGAGAGCCTTTGCACAAGGCTTGGGAAAGGTTTTCAAAGCTCATCCATGCGCGCCCCGGTCATGATTTTTCGGATAGAGTTCTATTGGAGACCTTCTATAGAGGTCTCGATGACAACAACCTGTAATCACCTAATTTTGGCACGAAAAAAAAATTGCATTAAAATAGTCGTGTTTATTCTAGGATTTTTTTCGCCTAATTTTTTTAGATTTGTATTGATTTTATATAGTTTAGTTAGAAGAAAATTATTAAAATTACAAAAAATATTTTCTTAATATTTAATTATCTAATTGTGTTCTTCATGGTTTAATTGTGTTTATTTGTGATTAGTTTAGATTTTAATTGGTAAAATTTAATTATTCTTAGTTAGTTTATAATGTTGGCCTATTGTTGGGCTGTGATTTGAATTCATTGGCATTGGACCATGAGAATATAGGCCAGCCCAAGCTCCTGACCCGACCCATTTCCCCTTTCTATATAAACCTAAATCATGCAGAAATATACTCATCCCCACCAGAAAAGAACAGCCGCAACCTATCCACCGTATTCCCACCGCAGAGCCGCCGTCTGCCACCATCAGATCACCGCTGCCGGTGGCCGAAAATATATAAAAATACATGCCCGGACTCCTTTTCACCTCCTCTTTCCATTTCTGCTATTTTTTTTTTCTAAATTCTCAACCGTTTGGTGTAGATCGGGCTTTGAAGTGGCGGTCAAACACTAACTCTGGTGAACTTTTACTTTTTTCGGTAATATCTTGATTTTGCCTCTTCGTCTCACTCTCTTCTACTTTTTTGTGAAGATAATTTCATCATGAAAACCCTCCCGCTTCCTCTTCTCGTTTTGGGGGGTTTTAGGCGCAGTTAAATGGGGGCTGTTTGGGTGGATTTTTGGTGGCGATGGCGTTTGAGGTGCTGTTATGTTGAATTATTTTGGAATGGGAGCTGTAAAGGTGAAGTTTTTGCTCGTTAGCTTGTGGGGGCTGTGTTAGTGCAATGGAATGTGCGTGTGTATTGGCGGCTTCTTAGGCAGCAGCGTTACAGGGACGGGGATGTAGTGATTTTGGTTTGTGATTTAAAACTTTAGTGGTTGTGATGGCGCAGGGCAGGCTTGATGTTGTGAGTTTTTGGTGATAGCATTTTGAAAGCTGATGGTGATTCAAATCAGCTTGATGGTGTTGATGCTGTTATAGTGTTTAGGCAGTGTTGGTGGCATTAGCTCGGGCACCGGAGCAGTTGTGGCACTGGCATGGTGGTGACAACTTGGCGAGGGAGAGACATCTTTGCATTAGCTTTATAGGTCTGCAAGGAACCCCCTTTGCGCTTTTTCTTTTCTGTATTTAGTGTTAATACATGCTTAGTTTAGTAAAACTATTGATAGTTTAGTTCTAAATTTGTAAAGAGGAATATGTTAAAGTACCTGAATGTGAAAGTAAGCAGTTTGGTTTTTGTTTATGTTGTTTACTTCCTTTTTAACTAGTGATTAATTTGTGTGAGTTACATGATATGTTTGGTTGTTTTGTAGTATCAATGAGCGACCTGGTTTGAGTCCACAGTATGTGTGTTCAGAAACATTCTGTAGATAACTTCATGTTATATTGTTCAAGTGAGCATGAATAGATCTTTCGAGTTAACATCCTTGTTTTCAAATGTGAAAGTTGTGAGTTTTCTGAAGTAGAATAACTATCTATGCTAATCTGTTACTAAAGCGTGTGAGAGTTCGTGATGGGTCTCAACATTTGTGCTGATCCCTGTTATCATTTAGTGGGAGGTATGATTGGTGAATGAATGTTGACATCTTTTGTCAAACCTGTTTAGCTTGAATACTGTCAAAATGAAGCGTCTGTTATTAATTAGCTCAAGTGTACATTTGTTTTGGTTTGGGTACTTATTCGTTCTCCAGTGAAACTTGAGGATTGTTGGTTCCTTGTTATTAGTTTTAGTCAAGTTTAAAGTGATCTAAAATATTTTTTTTGAATCTGTACAAAGGCATGAATTGCTCTTAATGTTTTGCATAGAATTGTCAAGCATGACATGCTTTTCGGAGCTTGACAGCTTTGAATTCTAGTTACATGTTAAGCTTGGGAAGGATGTTAGACAAAAATTGAGTTCAAATGATCTTTTTTGGCTATTTTGGACTCAAATGAGCTTGAACTCACCCATGGGATGGGATTTAATTTTTTAATATGTTTTTGGCCATGGTTGGGGTACCAAGATGCTCAATAATTGCCCCTTTTATGTTATGAATCTTTTGTCTTCAATTGGACCATGTCTAGATTTAGTTTTAAGTTGCTTTTGGACTGTTTATTGTGTGAAGTTTAGTAGCAGATTTTAAAGTAGGATTTTGGCTTTTATTTGGTATATTTGAGCCCATTAGACTCAATTAGCCCAGCCCAGCCCATAGGTTGTCCTATTATTGGACAGCCTTATTTTTCAGCTTTGTAAGACATGAAGAGTGGCTGAAAACGTTGGAATAGGCAGCTGTAGCAGCCGTACTTTGAGGAAAATAGAGGACTTGACAATGAGGTACTCAAGTAGGGGGCATGTGTCTACCCCAACTACCACCTTTTGCCTTCTTTTGGCTATATAATAGAGTTTTTTCTCTCATTTAAAGGGGGAGCAGATTTTAAAACACATTAAGAACACGCTTCTTTCTACTCTAAAACTAAATTAGGGAACATAAGATCTGAAAATTGAGGGCAAAATATCAAACATAGTTAAGAGAGGCAGGGAAAAAAGAAAAGAAAATAGATTGAAAAGAAGAAGGAAGCAGAAATTTGAAAGTGAAGTTTAAGGTGTTGGTTGTTGTTGGTTCTTGTTGCTGGTTGTTGGCGTATCTTGGAAGGTGTTGGTTGCTAAGCTTTGGTGACTGTTTTTGCTCATTTTAAATTTTTTGGCTATTAGGTAAACTTTTCCTTCACTCTGCATTTTCTTTGAAAGCATGTAGTCACTTGTATTAAATTCAGCCAGTAAAAGGCCATTGGATATCTATCTTGTGAGTGTTTAAATTTCTGTATTATTGTGTTAATGATATTCTTTTATTAAATAATCAAATTAAAAAAAAAGAGACACAGGGAGTTGGATTTGAGTCAATGAAAAAAGGTGCTGCCTGGTTTATGTGAGTTTGAACGGTAAAAATTTTGCGGGGAAGCCATTTTGGCACCCGCTTTGTGATGTGACACGATCTGGAATCCGGTTAGGTCGTGCGGACACCCGACATCCTCCCCTAGACCCGTCGGGCGAACCCTTAGCAATTAAATTAAGAAAATAAATATAATAATTCATAAATAAGGACAAGACTTAAAACAAAAATACAGACATACTGATACTTCTAAGCCGTACAAAAGAAATTACAGCTGACTACCCAACATATTAGGTTTAGGGCTATCCAGACTAGACAGGGCTATCCAGACTAGACATTTAAGAGTAAAAAAAAGAAGACAGATACCTCCTCAAGGGAGCAAAATACAACTGAAATAATAATCAATAAACTGGTGGCGGCTCACCCTGACAATTGAAGTCGTCTTCGCTCCTGAACAACGTGGCGAACTCAATCCTGGAGCGAACCTGCCGAAACGAAATAGATAGACAAAAAACAAACAACAAACAAGGGTGAGTCAAAAGGACTCAATAAGTAGAGCAGACTAGCCACCTCAAAGAATAGGATAGCTAGCCAGGGGGAAGAAACAGATAAACCAAATTCCTTTTATTTAAATTATAAAAAGGCAGAGCCAGATAACAACCGGAAACACGTAAGAAACTTCTAAACTCAACCAAGGGTGCGTGCGAGAACATATCAACAAATAAGCAATGCACATATAAGCAAAACAGTAGTCATGTACCGCAAGTCTACACAATGGTATGAATTGAGATGAAATGAAATGAAGTGAGATGAAATAAAATGAAATATGATGCAAAGGGTCACATGAGCCAAAGGAATGGAGCGGAATCCTCCTGCTCCGAGGGCGGAATCCTCCTGCTCTCAATATGATGCAATGGAGCGGAATTCTCCTGCTCCGAGGGCGGAATCCTCCTACCCTCAATATGATGCAATGGAGCGGAATCCTCCTGCTCCGAGGGCGGAATCCTCCTACCCTCAATATGATGCAATGGAGCGGAATCCTCCTGCTCCGAGGGCGGAATCCTCCTACCCTCAATATGATGCAATGGAGCGGAATCCTCCTGCTCCGAGGGCGGAATCCTCCTACCCTCAATATGATGCAATGGAGCGGAATCCTCCTGCTCCGAGGGCGGAATCCTCCTACCCTCAATATGATGCAATGTAATGCCCATGAATGCAACATAATGCAATAATAACTCATCACCAGCGCGGGACTCTCATCGACAACCGGAAAGTATATGCCAACTCACAGCCATAGTACAATGCTCAGATCGTCAATGAAATACCAACAACAGGACATAATATATTATATACAATGTAAATCAAAAGCTAAGGCGTAATGAGTACGCCTATCGGCAGCTACACACGTAAGGAACACGTGGTAGAAAATCCACGAGGCCAAGTGCCTCCAAAGAAATGGATATAAACACTTACCTCGTTCCAAAGTTAGTACGGCTAATCAAGAACCTCTTTATCCTTTGGTTTCCTTGCCAAACGATCCCACTGTGTTCAATAAGCAGAAAAATATATCACATAAGGCTAACGGCTTCATTCCTTACGTCTTAGGGCAATCCAGTTAGGAACCTGATGCCCTATTCGCATACGCAATACGCAGGCCAGGCCTATGTACAGGGTTTAAAGTCACATAACCAAACCCTAAATAAATTACATTTATAAGTTGCCCATAACTCACTGAGTACGAATATATAATCAATTCTATTATCGGGGTCCATTTGACCCTTTAAACTATTAATTGAACTTATTAAAACGATGTCTAATATTCCAAATTTTACCGTTAAAACATATTCAAACACACGTAATAAACTCAAATAATATATTAGGATCATTACCTGAATGTTTCAGGGTGAAAATTCTACTTTTCTCCGGCCCCTTTTCTCATTTTCTGGCATTTTTTCACTGCGTGTTTTCCATTTTTGGTTTCTCTGTTTCTCGTTCCATTTTGCTCTGTTTCTGTATATTATACCAAGGCTAAGGACCAAAATGGTCCACCGCCTCCATTCTTTGTTTCTTTCCTTTTTGTCTTTTTCCTTTTCTTTTTTTTTATTTTCTTTTCTTTTCTTTTCGCGATGAAAATTAAAACGGAATCCTACGATATTCGAATTAATTCCAACTTTTGCATACTAGTTATACAAAATATATGCAACATACTTGCGAAGGCAGATCTCAAATTGGACTCCCGAAACTCAAGATGCGAATTTAAATAGAAAAAGTCAAATTATTTAACTTTCGGCATTTTAGCGGAAACTAGCCGAACAACATCGAAATTCACTTTCGAAAGTTTACAAAAATCACAAATAATTATACGAACCTAACGGCGCTTTCGGATTTCGAATCGGAGCTCATTCGCCGAAACCGAGCTCGAAAATATCTTTTTAATATTTATCGACAATAAAAACTGAAACCTTCTTCCGATGCCTATCAAACGAGGTCTGATTTAGCTCAAATTTTATAGACAGGTCCTAATGGACATTACGAATATTTTAAAATTATCGGCACGCTAATCGGAGTCCTAACTTCCGAAACGACTAACCGAGGTCGTTTCATTCTCCTCCATTTGAACTCTCGTTCGTCCTCGAACGAGCCTAAGTCTAAAGAAAAATTCATATAGATAACGAGAGAACTTGCATGACCTTCATAAACTTCTCCACGGGCATTATCTTCTGATTATAGAATACACGCACACCGAACTCTTGGAATAAAATATATCTTGATAATATCCTCACATCGTTGCCCAGCTTATTCTAACTAAGCTGATCTTCCTCGATCATGAGAGGAGAGTTCTTATATTTTCGAAACAAAGATGCACGAAACTCTGGATGGATTAACATGATTCTGCTGACAAATCACCTCGTCGATATACTTTACGATATAGAACAAGTCGATGGAACTAAGAATTAGCTTACGCTTCAGCAACGCCTTAGGGATTTAATATTATGATTCAGTATCAATTGGAGGAAGACTCCTCCACTTAGAGTATTAACTCATACCGCTAACTTGAATAGAAATAATCATCCTCGCACAGTCTACTGGACTAAAGAAGATTTGGCTAAAAGCTGAACGTAGGCAAACCTAAGCTACCAACTACCCTTTCGAGTTGCCAAACAGCTGCAACTCTCAAGTTCACAACTCCATACCTTTTCCGTAAACACCACCGCCTGATGGATGGTACTTCTATATAAAAATTTCGGCAGAGTTTCCCCTGAAACTGGATGATCCGCAAAAACAGAACCAGCAATATACTATACATGGGAATGGATACCCGGATAAATTGATATCCAAAACAATAATATACTTACCCGGCTACAATAACACGTACTCTGGCTCAACACAGGGAACGTCACAAGCGGCTACCAATCGCCCAAGCTCACTAGTGCCGGACGAAGAAGAAATGGAAATAGATCGAGGATAGAAATAATTAGAGCTTCAGGAAGTTCATCTTCTTCTTTGCTTGGCTACCAAAGCTAGACTACTTCCGAGTCAGGCGAGCCAAGAAATCGCAGTTGAAGAGATAGACATTAAATAAGCTTTATGGAATGACATCTAGATCAATTTAACCTTCCTATAAAAGGAAACTCCGATATTTTACCAGAAAACCCTTTTATGCCGAGACAAGCTCATAGAATAACATGACTCTACTAGCGTCTCGAACCAAGAGGAGATACATAGATCGAGTATTATTTATTAATAACTTTACATCGGAAGAAACAATAATACTTTCTGATGGTGACGAATTAGGATCCCATTATCCTACCAATATTAAATTCCAAAGAGCGGTAGACTAACTTGACATTATAACAGAATAAGGCACAACAAGATGCCAAGCAAACAATACTGATACTCACTCATAAATCTCTCACATTTAAACCAGATAAACTAGTAGGGTCATCACAAATGCCAGGAATAAATCATATCAGAAGCTCACCCCTCTACCGCAACCGATTCTTAATAGAAACGACATCAAAAGAAACCATGGAAACATGATAGGACACCCCATTCTAGATCGACCGGAAGAATCAAATCTTACTCACATTTAAGGAAAGAAGAAATACTTAGGTCTACTACATCGGATGCCTCAGCATCCTTCCAGACCGGCAGTTCATAAAACTGCTTCTGCGGCTGAACTAAGCCGCTACACTGATAATTACCTTCTGAAGAATAACTGCCACCACGCTCTCAACCTTTACCGGATGGTGGCATTTCTTTTGTTGATTGAGATCTAAATGAAATCCCCTGCGACTGCGCAGATGCCTGTTGATGAGAGAAAAGATGACTGCTAACTTGCAAGAGTAAGGGAAAACTCCTCAAAGGATAGCTATCCAGGGAGAAGAAACAGATAAACCAAATTCCTTTTATTTAAATTATAAAAAGGTAGAGTTAGATAACAACCAGAAACACGTAAGAAACTTCTTAACTCAACCAAGGGTGCGTGCCAGAACATATCAACAAATAAGCAATGCACATATAAGCAAAACAGTAGTCATGTACCGTAAGTCTACACAATGGTATGAATTGAGATGAAATGAAATGAAGTGAGATGAAATAAAATGAAATATGATGTAAAGGGTCACATGTGCCAAAGGAATGGAGCGGAATCCTCCTGCTCCGAGGGCGGAATCCTCCTACCCTCAATATGATGCAATGGAGCGGAATCCTCCTGCTCCGAGGGCGGAATCCTCCTACCCTCAATATGATGCAATGTAATGCCCATGAATGCAACATAATGCAATAATAACCCATCACCAGCGCGGGACTCTCATCGACAACCGGAAAGTATATGCCAACTCACAGCCAGAGTACAATGCTCAGATCCTCAATGAAATACCAACAACAGGACATAATATATTATATACAATGTAAATCAAAAGCTAAGGCGTAATGAGTACGCCTATCGGCAGCTACACACGTAAGGAACACGTGGTAGAAAATCCACGAGGCCAAGTGCCTCCAAAGAAATGGATATAAACACTTACCTCGTTCCAAAGTTAGTACGGCTAATCAACAACCGCTTTATCCTTTGGTTTCCTTGCCAAACGATCCAACTGTGTTCAATAAGCAGAAAAATATATCACATAAGGCTAACGGCTTCATTCCTTACGTCTTAGGGCAATCCAGTTAGGAACCTGATGCCCTATTCGCATACGCAATACGCAGGCCAGGCCTATGTACAGGGTTTAAAGTCACATAACCAAACCCTAAATAAATTACATTTATAAGTTGCCCATAACTTACTGAGTATGAATATATAATCAATTCCATTATCCGGGTCCATTTGACCCTTTAAACTATTAATTGAACTTATTAAAATGATGTCTAATATTCCAAATTTTACCGTTAAAACATCTTCAAACACACGTAATAAACTCAAATAATATATTAGGATCATTACCTGAATATTTCAGGGTGAAAATTCTACTTTTTTCCGGCCCCTTTTCTCATTTTCTGGCATTTTTCCACTGCGTGTTTTTCATTTTTGGTTTCTCTGTTTCTCGTTCCATTTTGCTCTGTTTCTGTATATTATACCAAGGCTAAGGACCAAAATGGTCCACCGCCTCCATTCTTTGTTTCTTTCCTTTTTATCTTTTTCCTTTTTTTTTTTTTTAATTTTCTTTTCTTTTTTTTTTCGCGATGAAAATTAAAACGGAATCCTACGATATTTGAATTAATTTTAACTTTTGCATACCAGTTATACAAAATATATGCAACATACTCGCGAAGGCAGATCTCAAATTGGACTCCCGAAACTCAAGATGCGAATTTAAATAGAAAAAGTCAAATTATTTAACTTTCGGCATTTTAGCGGAAACTAGCCGAACAACATCGAAATTCACTTTCGAAAGTTTACAAAAATCACAAATAATCATACGAACCTAACGGCACTTTCAGATTTCGAATCGGAGCTCATTCGCTAAAACCGAGCTCGAAAATCTCTTTTTAATATTTATCGACAATAAAAACTGAAACCTTCTTCCGATGCCTATCAAACGAGGTCTGATTTAGCTCAAATTTTACAGACAGTACCTAATGGACATTACGAATATTTTAAAATTATCGACACGCCAATCGGAGTCCTAACTTCCGAAACGACTAACCGAGGTCGTTTCATAATGTGTAGCCTCTGTTCACAAATTCGCTGAGAATTAGCCACTAGACACGCTTTTTAAAATTAATAGTATAACGACGTTGTTTACACTTTTTGAAAATTATGGTTTTACCCTTCCTTATTTATAACTTATTCAGGGTTTTTGTTTCTCTCTTTGATACTGTGACTTTTGAATTCTATCAAAATATACGAACTCTCTTTCGAAATACACCAGTTTTTTATTTTTGAGATTTTGAAGCTTTGTGTTTGGGTAAAAATTTTGTTTTGCTGTTTCGTATATTAAGGTAACTGTGTTTACTTCGCATTGTTATTTTTTCATTTTTGTACGGGTATATAGGTTATTAGGTTTTGATTTTTTTTCGAAAAATGTTTAGATTTTCCATTGGAGTACAGTATAAGCTTTTGATTCCCTTTTAAATGGTGGGGTTTTTTTTTAAGGGAACGCCTTTTTCTGTGAAACTCCTTGCCCCAGAACTATATACTATGACCTTTTGTAGGGGATAGACTGTTGCCCCATGATAAAAAACTGGGACTGTGTGTTTTAACAGGTACTTGTCCATTGTAAATGGTGGGTTATTTTTAAAGGGGCAACGGTTTTTTTGTGAAACCCTTTGCCCCAGGACTATATACCGTGACTTTGTAGGGGATAGACTGTTGCCCCATGATAAAATACTGGGACTCTTTGTTTAACAAGTAGTTGTGTCCCAGTTCTAAATTATGGGACTTTGTATAACAAAGCATCATAGTGCCCCAGCACCAATGGCTGGGAAGTTAGTCTGTGGGGAGGGGGTGGGCCAACCAAGCTATCCCCCAGCACAAACACTGTGACCTTGCACATGAACTACTTGTACCCCCAGCACCAATGTCTTGGATGGGCCAACAAGCTTTTTGTGTGCCCCATAATAAATACTGGACCCCTTTGTTTAACAAGTGCTTGTGTCTCAGTTCTAAAATATGGGACTTTGTATAACAAAGCATCATAGGCCCCCAGCACAAAATACTGTGACTTTGCACATGAACTACTTGTGCTCCCAGCACCAATATCTGGGGGGAGGGGGTGGTCCCCCAACACAAACATTGTGACCTTGCACATGAACTACTTGTACCCCCAGCACCAATGTCTTGGATGGGCCAACAAGTTTTTTTGTGTGCCCCATAATAAATACTGGACCCCTTTGTTTAACAAGTGCTTGTGTCCCAGTTCTAAAACATGGGACTTTGTATAACAAAGCATCATAGGCCCCCAACACAAAATACTGTGACTTTGCACATGAACTACTTGTGCTCCCAGCACCAATGTCTGTGGGTTTTTTTAGGTGCAAGCATATAGGTGTTAATTTTTCTTTGTTTTATTTTAATACATGTGCTAATGTTACAGCTATGGAGTTTATACCAAATGATGAGGGTATGGATAATCTGCCAAACGACGATGGTATATTGGTTCCATTTGCGCAGTGGAAAAATCGTGATTGCCAATGGAAAGGTGACACAGAGTATCGTGGATTACTTGAAAGGTTATTGTCTGCCGATTACCTGGAGAAACTGAAGCAAGGGCCATTCGGCAAGTTTATGCTTTTAGAAGATGCTAAATATTCTGGGAGGCTTATAAATTGTTTTCTGCAGTCTCAAATAGTTTCTTTAGACAACACTAAGCTTAGCTTCAAAGTTTTTGGTGATATAGTAGATTTTACAGCTGTTGATTTTCATGTAGTTAGTGGTCTTAATATTTCCAGTGTTGTAGATATAAGTATTTTTAAGCTTTCAAAGAGTAGATTAAAGGAGAAGTATTTCAGGAATCCTGAAGACGATGTTAATAAAAAGGACAGCAAGTGGACTTTAAAGTTATATGACTTGCTTGATTTGATTGAACATCATTCCAGTTATGTGAGAGTGACTCCAAAGAACAAGGGTAATGTGAATAGAGTGTCAGCTGCACGATTAGATGTTCCATTAGAGCAAGATGATGCTATTAAACTAGCTGAGTTATATTTGCTTAATTCTGTTTTATTGGGCCGGCCATTACCTAGAGTAGTGGATAATCAACATATGATTATTATTGATGATGTAGAGGTGCATAGCTGTTATCAGTGGGGTACTGAGATATATCGTCAAATGGTACACCATTTACAGTCAATCATAAAGCCAAATTCTTCTTCTTATTTGTTTCCTGGTATGCCCTTCCTATTCTGTTGCTGGGTGGCAGAGGTGTTCCCTGTGTTCAGGCAGTATTTTACTGTTCGTCCTAGGATCAAACCTCTGATGCTTCGTTACACATTTACTGTTACCCCTCATTACAATGTCTTGTGTGATGACTACTTTCATAATGAACAGGTGAGTTTTACGAGTACTTGCTTTTGTTTGTTATTTCTTTTTTACTTTTTTGTTGGTTTTGAAATGTACTTTTTAATAGTTTTGGGAGGATGCCTCAGTGAGACCAATAAGGCATAAATCTAAACGTGCTTCAACTTCAAAGTTACCCTCAAAGTCATCTTCAAAGAGTAGTTCAACAGCAGAATCTATTGACATGAATGAAGTTGTAAAAGTGAAATTCTTTGTGGGTTTCGTCTTTTGATTTCTTTTTCTTATGTCGTTTTAATATTTTTTCTTTTATCAGAGGTTGACAGCTAATCTCAAAGTAAACTTACCTACTGAGACCAAGATTCAACATATGATCAATTCCTCAGAAAATAGTGTGAAGAAAAATCTTGCTGACATGGAGAAGAGGATTACAGATCAGTTGAATGCAAAGTTTGATTCATTACTGCTTCTTGTTGCAAAGTCAAAGACAAGTGATCTTGTAGAAAACTGTGGTGTTTCTGTAAGTAAATCAGACACCAGTAGTAGAAATGAGAAGAGTCATTTTGTTGATGATTTGAATTATTCAGATTGTCGGGATAGTTTTTTCAAAGAACCATATAATCGGTCCGAGCTTGTTGGTAGTGTACAAAGTGATCATGGTATTTCAGCTGCTGTAATAGAGAAAAGCGATCAAATGATTGTGGATGTTTTAGAGGATTACAAAGCTGATACCTGTGACCCCATTGATGAAGCAAAATGTACAGATGGTTTAGAAAAGGCGCCATCAAATTCAGAGCATCATCAGCAAAGTCATGGTAATCAAATAGAGTATTCTATATAGTCGTAATCTAAGTAAAAGGGAATTTGTTGTTTAATGTAATGATTTTTTTATTGTATATGTAGATAAACAGAATCCTTCATCTGATTTATTGCACAAGTGTCCATCTAAAGATGATGATGCATCTTTGAATGCAACAGATGTTCAGCTTCGTGATGGAAAAATTTATTCCACACTTAATGGTAAGAAGAAAAAAACTTGTTGGTAGATTCAACCAATATTTTTATGCACTAATACTGTGTTTTTATGACATGCTAATGTCCCAAATAATAAAATACTGGGACTCTTTGTTTAACAAGTACTTGTGTCCCAGTTCTAAATTATGGGACTTTCTATAACAAAGCACTATAGTCCCCAACACAAATACAGTGACTTTTTCGTATGAAGTACCTGTGCCCCAGCACCAATGTCTGGGAAGTCTATAGTAATGGAAATCTATTTTTAATATGTGTGTTTTGGCACTTCTTTTTATATATAGAGAGATGTGATGTATTGTGCTTATTTATTTTTACAGAAGGTAATAATGGCGAATCTGGGAAAAGTGTTGTGGTTGAAGAACAGATTAAGGAATAAAACATCTTGTTGAATCTGATATTTGGACACCAGTAGGTATGTAAAAGTAATATATAATAATTAGTGTTCCTATTTTTGTTGTTTAAAATGTGTAACAAATTATCTTGTTTTAAAGTCTCTCAAGAAGGTTCTCAACCAATTAAGCTTGCTGATAACCAAATTTTTTTGACTCCTGGTACGTAAAAATATCTTGCATATTTTGCATGGTCCACACTCCAGCATAAAATACCCCGTTGGTTGGTCAATGAATAGTGTGTCTTGTGCCATTTTTTAGATATTGCGACTCATTTTGCATATGTAATGTATTGTTGTTGTCTATTTTTTACCGAAGCAATAAATGTTAAAGCTGATAATGAAGACATTGTCAATCAACGCAGTCACAGTGCTGAGGTTCGACTTGAAGTTGAGACTATTAGTGACCTTTGCATAGCTGGTCTTGTTTTTACACCACTAGGTATGTAATCGTCTTTTTTACAGTTATTTTGTATTTTTATTGTTGGAAAAAGTGTGATATATTATATTTATTTATAAAGTTTATCAAGAAGGTTCCCAAGAAAGTTCTAAAGAACGTTCCCAAGAAGGTTCTAAAGAAGGTCTCAAAAAAGGTTCGCCTGCAAAAAAGGGTTTGAAAGCATTTTCCAGCAAGAAAAGGAAGAAACGTGATAATGATGCTTCTCCTGAAATTGCATCTCCCCTCAAAACTAAAATTGTTGAAAAGTTGGTCGAGGCAAGCGGTAGCATCATGAATATAGGTTTCATAGATGCACCTTCATTTTCAATTGGCTTGACACAGCCATCGCAAGAGACTGCAGCAGTGATTGATAGTGTCAGGCTAGATTCTATGGATATCGATCGCTCAGAAAGTAAGGGTGGTACAGAATTGGCATTAATAGAGAAAGATAATTCAAAACTTACGACACTTGCTGATACATCTGTTGTAGTACTGGAGCAAGAGTCTGCTTTGGATTCAGCCATGAAAACACCTAAACAGTTAATTTTTGCGGAGAAATGGAAGCTTGCTGGAACAGATGTCTGTGCAAGGAATATTGCAAATGTGTGTTCATCTAAACAACAGTCGGCTATGCAGTGTTCAGTGAAAAAAGAGGAAGTTATGGATTTTGCTGTTTTTCCAGACAAACCATCAAATGATCCAGAAGGAGGAGAGCTATTAGGCAGGGGACATAGGGTTCGTAAGATTAGCCGCCACTTATTATCTCCATTCAGGCCTTTTGAGCCAAAGGAAAAGTGTGATTGGAAGCCTTCTTATAAGCGTGTATGCCCTTTTCATACTGTCAATGCCACGTCTAATTGTTTGGCAATTTTTTATCAATGGTTGAAGAAAGGCTTGAAAGTGACTGATCAAAATAGCGTCTCTAAAGTGTAAGTTATTTTATTTTTTTTAGTTTTTGTGTATTTAAGTTATAGGGCGTTGTAGATTATATTAGTAAATTTGTATTGTTTATATTGTTTGTGTTTAACTTTTTCAGGGGTGATGATCTTTATGATGACAAAATTGCAGACATCAATTCACAGAACAAAATTAAATTATATACTGTTTCAGTGAATAGCAAAATGTGGTTTAGAGAGATTGCAGATAGAAGATATTCACTTACCAATGAGGTTTTCTACAGCTTTTTTTTTTATTATTGGTTTTGTAGTCTTTTATATATATATATAACTAATTTTTTTTGTTTATGTTTTGTGATTTTTTCTGTCATGCAGCATGTTGATGTTATACTGTACTATCTGAGGAAGAAACATGTATATCATTTCACAAACTAGTCAGCGTTGTTCACAACGACAGACTTGAATTTTGATTTTTTTGTAGAGTCGTTCTTTTTGAAGGTTGAATCCTATTTTGAAAATATGGGAAAGGAAGAGAAGACCAGGAGAATAAAAGAGAAGAAAGATAGAATGGAAAAAGAGTGGAAGAAAAGTGAAGATTTTGAACAAATGAAGGCGAACAAGAAAGGAGGAAAAAGGACTCGTGCTCAACAAAAAAAAAAAGTATATAAACCTCCAGCAGAAATTGTTTTTGAAATTCATGACTTGATATTGGAGGATTTAGAGAAGATTGAGTTAGATTTTTACCTAGCACAGTTTGAAGGAACTACGCAGAATAACCTAAATGAGTGTGTGAATGGGTCTACTAATCGATGTGGCATAGCATGGGGTCAAGTCGAAAAAGTGTTTATGCCAATTTGGAAGACTTCACTTGATCCTGATGATTACACGTCTTGCACTCATTATTGGTTGGGAGTTTATTCTATAAAAGATCATAGAATAGATGTCTATGATTCGGTTTTTGATGGTGATGAACATTTTGTGAAGACCAAGATGGCAATGTATGCAATTGCTATACCTCAGCTACTAAAAGAGATGGATTTTCATACAAAATATCCTAATTTTGGTACGACGTACAAGAAACTTGATATTGTTTATCAAACAGCACCAAAACAATCAGGAGACACAGACTGTGGTCTCTTTGTAACAAGGTTTACAGACCTACTCATGCTCGGACAGGATTTGTTTAAATATGAATGGGGAGTAGAAGCTATTAGTATTTACAGGAGAATGGTTGCTGCTAATCTATTGATGCATGGAAAATCAAAAAGAGATGAAGGCTATGAAACTCCACCAGAGAATTTGAATGATGATTATGGAGAGCATGATGAGAAGCTAGCTTGTGGACATAGAAGGCTGCCTCTTCTTTGAATCTTTATTTATCTTTTTCATAAACAATGCAATGTACACATTTTTTGAAGTATGTATAGTTAATATGTTGTTTGTTTGTCATTATTTATTAGCTTTTGAAGTAAATAAATAGGAATGCTAATACTTTAATTCTAGGTAAACAGTCCCAGTATTTTTATATACTGTGAGTTCACATATGAAGCACTTGCACCCCAGCACCAATGCCTGAGAGCGGGTGGAAAAATCCCTTCGTGCCCATTATAAAATACTGGGACTCTGCATTTTTAAGTACTTGTGCCCCAGTTCAAAAATTATGCGACTTTGTATAAAAGCATTTTAGCATACGTTTTCCATCCCCCCCCCCCCAGGCCAAAATACTGTGAGTTTACTTATGAAGTACCAGCGCCCCCAGTTAATATACTGGGTATAATTACTTAGATAAGCAACGACGTCGTGTAACATTGGGCGTATATCACCGTGTTCCTTTTTTTTTAACATGCAATTATACCCAGACAATATAATTATTACTACATTATCGATTGTTTTAAAAAAAAGTTGTGCTAAAAATTAATGTATTGTCTTGGTAGAGTGAAACTTTCACTGAAAACACTGCACTCTACCCAGACAACACATTAATTTACTTGAAGGAGAGTTGATTAATCCTTATAAACACTGCAACGTTTCATAAAATTTTCGGTGTGGGACATAGATTCTAGGTAAACAGTCCCAATTTTTTTATATTGTGAGTTTACATATGAAGCACTTGCACCCCCAGCACCGCGCGTGGAAAAATCTCTTCGTGCGCATTATAAAATACTGGGACTCTGCATTTTTAAGTACTTGTGCCCCAGTTCAAAAATTATGCGACTTTGTATAAAAGCATTTTAGCATACGTTTCCATCCCCCCACAACCAGGCTAAAATACTGTGAGTTTACTTATGAAGTACCAGCGCCCCCAGTTAACATACTGGGTATAATTACTTAAAAATAATTAGGGGTCTGTAGTTATGAGTTGGTTACTAGCATTCCTATTTTTTAGGGGGTGCAGTTGTGCGTATCTATCTATAAATACAGTCTTTGAATATAGAATCATCACTCAAATTTGTCTCAAATTTTTTATTTGCAGTCTTTTAGAAAAAAAAATGTCTCTCCCATAGGAACATGGGCATGTAGTTGAGAATGGACATGCACTTCAAAATGGGCATGTAGTTGAGAATGGACATGCACTTCAAAATGTGCATTCTACAGATCGAACAGGGCGTGATTTGTATTGGGAGATTGCAGGGTTGCAGGGAGACATTGAGCAGTTGACTCGTACTGTAGATCACCTCCGATTATTAATTATTCGGTAAGATCAGAAGATTGAAAGGAAAGAGCGACAAATGACAAGGATGATGAGGGCAATCAGACAAATCCCAAACTATAATGAAGTACATACTCCACCAGGGTCACCAGAGAACTAATTTTACTATTTTTGTTATGTTTTTTAATAAACTTATGTTGTATTAACTTGATAATAGAAAAAAGATTGAGACTCCATCAGTGTTATGTTTTTAATACTTCCATCTGCAAGTGTAATTTATCTTTTCTTGTACTTTGAGGATACTTCTTTTGTGTTTTTAGAAGTATCCTTTTTCTGTAATTTTTATGTTAATCTTAATTAAAATGCCGGTAAGTTTGCGTTTGTTTTGTGTGAAAAATGTTATCTAATATGCTGGGGATGCCCAAGATATTTTTTCTCTGGCTAGTAGTTTAAGGCAGACAGACCCCCACCCCCCAGATGTTTATGCTAAGGCTAGTAGTTTAAGGCACATGGACGCCCCAGATGTTTTTGCTGTGGGTAGTAAAACAAGGCGCATTGATCACACCCCCCCCCCCCAGATGTTTATTCTGGGGCTAGTAGTTTAAGGCACATAGACGCCCCAGATGTTTTTGCTGTGGGTAGTAAATTAAGGCACATGGACATTTGAGTTTTTATTTTTATTTTTCCAATGCTCTTTATACTTGGCCCCAGTTCTCCATCGTAAAGGAAAAGAACAAGCAATGTGCAGCTTTTACATAAAGAAGGAAGAATCTTTACTATCATCCAAAAGCAGAAGGACAATACAGTATAATAGAGAATATTTCTTGTATAATTATTTTAATATAAATAGACTACTTTGTTACTGAATAGAACATTTTGTATTTTTAAGATGGGAACAGTCGTCGAAGCAGTGTTAAGTGAATTGGATGCTGAATTAGATCAGTTTGTAAGTTAATCATAGCATTTTTTTAAAGTATTATTTTTGTTTGATGTTATTATAAAATATTGCATTTCTTCTTTTGTTTTATTTTGTAGATTTTGCCAGTATGGTTGGCAATTAGGCTTCCCAGACGTGATGTGCCAGCCACTCTTATTTGCCATAGTATTCATTTCTAGATGAACTACCTAAAAGTGAGAAGACAGAGAAAACTTTGTAATAGATGGAGGGAGTTTGTTCGTACTAACAATCTTGGAGTAGGAAGTACGCTACATTTTAGGGTTCTGGAATCCTTAGATCGTGTGGTTTTAAATGGTAGTATTTGGCAGCCGGAACTAGAACTTTTAAGTTCAAGTTCTAGTTCTAGTTCTAGTTCTGGCTCTACTGTTGAAGATGCTTGAATAAGATAGCATATTTGTGTGTTTTAGTTCAATGTCTATTGAATTTATGTGTCTGTTTACAGTTTTTGGTAACCAATATCTGAGTTTTTGGGGCAGTTAGATATGTGTAATGTAACTGTTATTTTTTGAATTGTGATTGTTCAGTAAACAACATCACAAATATTATGTAATGGTGCCTTTTTAATTATAAGTTGCATCTGTTATTACATTATGGAATTTATTCTATAAATACATATCAACTTATAGTTGTTATGAAGTTTTATATGAAGTTTCTATGTTGTCATTTTTAATTATTAGTCTATAATTTCCAATTAGTTTACAGTCATTAGTATAGGACCCATATAAAAATGCTGTAATTTTCAACTGCATAACAATATAGCTCCAGCAAAAGTACTGGGGATTAATGTATGAATTAATATTATTAAATTTTGTGATTCTGGGATTAATTTACAATTATTTGTATAGGATCCCCCCATATCAAAATGCTGTTATTTTTCAACTGCATAACACGATGGTCCAGCACAAGTACTAGGATTAGTTTACAATTATGAGTATAGGACCCCAGATCAAAATGCTGTTATTTTCAGCTTCATAACAGTATGGCTCCAACACAAGTACTGGGATTAGTTTACAATTATGAGTATAGGACCACAAGTCAAAATGCTGTTATTTTCAGCTTCATAACAGTATGGCTCCAGTACAAGTACTGGGGGACTAATTTATGTGAGAGCACTTTTTTATATATGAATAAATATTATTAAATTTTGTGATAGTAATTTAAGTTACACAATATTTGTTGAAATTGATAACGTACAGAAACTGTAAAGTCCATAGAAAATATAACTTCTTTGACTACATTTAATGTATTTTTGACAAAATACATATCCACTAACAGTTACTCACTTTTTTGACTATAAATAACCCTTTGTAGTTAAAGCAAACTACAAAGTTTTTTGAGACTTCATCTCCTCTTATAGACCGTAAAGTTTTTTTTTGAAAAGAAGATATGGCAGATGAAGACACTCGTGTGGAGGAACTAGGCAGTTTCGACAAGAAAATCACATCATCTTACTTTGATAGAGATGATTTTGTATGTTAAAAGAAATGACCAAAGTATTTTTTATTTTTTTCATTTATTTTTTCAGTGTTTTGTGATTTTTTTATTAACAGTAAAATATTATTCCTTTTAGATCTTTCCAAAAAGTTGGAAGCAGAGGCTGCCAAATAAAAATGGAATGACACGCATAATGTGTGAAGATGATGATGAGGTGTATGAGATGAACTTCAAAGTTGGGAAGCACGCAAGGTTGTGTAATGGATGGAAGGATATGATTATTAAAAAAGGCTTCAGGATAGGTAATATACTTCATTTTGATCACCTGTGGCACGAGATGATCAACAGTATTCCATCTGTTGTTTTCGAAGTTTCTGTCATAAACCATCAAGATGGTGAGGGAGTGGGTGATGATGATGATGATGGAGCATCAGCACAGAATCCAATTGTAATTGAATAATTTTCTACTAGTTTTAATGTGTGTACTGTCTATGTATTTGTGTTCTAATAAAAACTACAGTGTTTATGTATTATTTTTTTTAATCTAATTATGTTTTATATATTTGCATTTCTTATCAAGTAACTGTAATGCTTGATAAATAACTTAAATAGGAAACAGAAATTCAATCTTATGACAAGTTTTGGAAGATCATATTCCATGTGAGGATTGAAATTCTAGCCACATTACAAGTACTGGATTACTTTACAATTATTAGTATAGGACCCCCACATCAAAATGCTGTTATTTTCAACTGCATAACACCATCGCTCCAGCACAAGTACTGGGATTAGGTTTACAAATATGAGTATAGGCCCCCCAGATCAAAATGCTGTTGTTTTTCAGCTGCATAACGCCATGCCCCCAACATAAGTACTGAGACTAATGTATCTGATAGCAGTTTTTTATATATGAATAAATATTATTAATTTATGTGATTATGAAAATGTTGCTCATATTCAAACTACAGACTTTTGAAAGTTAAAAAATAAAATCTGTTTGTGGATTTTAAATATTGTAAAAGAGTTCTTATAGTAATTTAACTTATAGAATCTTCTAAGATTTTTTATTGACTTGACTTGTCATGTAAAACGATAAAAGAATCTATCTACTTTTGTTCATGTATTGTCAACAATATAACAATGTGAATTAACGAGTCCCAGTATTTCATAGCAACAAAGTTACTCGACACAAATGCTGTGGATTTGCAAAGTTAAAGTAGGGAATATTTTGTGGATTTCAATATATTTTTGGAACAGAGGTCTGTTGTAGTAATCTAAAGTACAGAATCTTTCCCGAATCTGTTTGATTTCTTTTGTGTTGTCAACTGTGTAATACTGTTACTTTAATACAGTTGAAAATCTCAGTTCAATCTTATCCTATACAGATACGACCTATAAAAAAAAGTGATATCTTCTTTACAGAGAAAGATGTAAGGAATCTTTACAGCTTTTTTGAGTTACAATGTCAGCTAAAATAGAAGAAATATTCTTTACATATTTTTTGTGTTTTTGTTTTCTATAAATTAGACAGTGGTGTTGTTTTTTCACTTGTACAAAATAAAATATTATTTCAAAAAAAAGGAAAAATAACAAAGCATAAAAAAATGGCTTGCAATGATGAAGTAAGAAGACAACAATGGCGCCAGTTGAATAACGATGTTAGGAATTTGAAAAGTGATCTTGAATTTTTGAAAACTGAGGTATCAGTCGTGAAGAATAACTTGGATGTGTTGTTTGAATTTTTTGTAGCTTTCAGAGAGAAAAACAATAGAGATATGGATCGACTTTTTGACAAACTCTTGGATATTGAATTGCAGAACTTTACAGATTCAACCTCTGGTTCTAGCTCTCGCGTTCCTAGTAATCATTAATATTTTACTGTATTTTTTTATGTGTTTCGCAGTGTTCTGTTTTTATGCTTCCATGTGAAGCAAGTGTAATTTATCTTTTCTTGTACTTGAGGATACTTCTTTTGTATTTTTAGAAGTATCCTTTTATGTAATTTTTATGTTACTGTGTAATGAACATGGCTGTAACTTTGCCTTTGTTTGTGTGTAAAATGCCGACTCTTAAATAATGTTTATGTATAGTCCCAGCAATATATGCCCCAGTATTTTTACACCAAACCCCAGGATATAGTTATCGGGCTTTGGTTCAACGTAACACCAAACCCTAGTATTTCGTATGCTGGGACAACAGGGGTGATTTTGAAGTCCAGCTTTATAAGCCCCAGCATTTAATGCTGGACAACACACAAAGTAATTCAAAATCCTGTTAAACAGTGTGACCCATTGTAAACAGTGTGACTTATCAGAATTTATGACAAAATACACATTGTACCTTTTCAGAATTTCTAGAAGTGACTCTTACAAACAAATGCCAATGTATATAAATTCCCACCCATAAAACAGATAGACAGGAATCCAATTTGTCATTTTTGTTATTGAACAAAAAAAAAAGAAAATGTGTCAAATATTATCTGATCAAAAAGTATCTATGGAGAATGGCCACCGACCATCAAATGGCCACGGACCATCCAACGGACACAGACCATCTAATGGAAGACAGGTTTTCCAAAATGGTCATGGACCATCAACTGAAAGGCATGTTACGAACTTGCCTTCAATAGCAAGACACCTCTGTTGGCGTTTTGAATATCTGAAGAAGGAGGTGGAATCCTTGAACGAATTCAGAAAGAAATGTGAAGATGAGTTGTGGAATTTAAGGTACACGCAGCGACAATATTATGAAAAACTGATGGAATTGCTTAAGGTGATGGCAGATCCCCTGCAATTACACAATGGAGGGCTAGGGGAGCCCGTGTTTAGGAATTATGGAGAATAAACAATGTTTTAATTTGATATATTATGTATTGTTGTTCTTTCACATATTAGTAATTTTTTACTATGATATCATGTATTCAAAAAGCCAAACAAACAGTGTTAACATGTGTGTGAAGCAAGTGTAATTTATCTTTTCTTGTACTTGAGGATACTTCTTTTGTGTTTTTAGAAGTATGCTTTTATGTAATTTTTATATTACTGTTAATGAAATTGGCTGTAAGTTTGCCTTTTATGTTGTATGTAAAATGTTGACTCTAAAATAATGTTTATGTATAGTCCCAGCGATACATGCCTTAGCATTTCTGATTAGAACTTCCTGGGCAAAACCCTTCTCTTTCATACCATGCCCGTTTAATTTGCATCGTCCAGACGAATTTTGAGTTCCTCTTTTTTTTTTTTTTTTTTCCTGCTTAATATTTTTGTCTGGTAGCAGATGGACTATTTCCATTAGTAGGTAATTAAGGTGACAAGTAACAACTCTTCTGTTGATAAATGTTGTATAGCTACAGGATATTGTAATGGGACTTTGCTTCAACGTAATACTAAGTCCTAGCATTTTAATGCTGGACAACAGGGGGTGATTTTGAAGTGCAGCTTTATAAGCTAAAATATAGCCTAGCTATAGGATATTGTAATGGGACTTTGCTTCAACGTAACACTAATCCCCAGATTTTTATGCTGGGGCTAGTAGTTTAAGGCATATGGGTGCTCAAGTTTTTTATCCTGAGACGTTATTGTAAATATAGAAGCTGTTCCAGTTTTTAAGAATGTGTCAGCAAATATCTCGGGTACCAGCATTTTACCAGGATAACATTGGCATACGAGAAGACCTCGAACTGGAAGAAACATAGGGAAGAACATAGAAACACAGCTTTTTTGACTACATTTATAGTGATATTGACTATACATATTCTCTTTGACCATAACAGTTGAACAAAAGTTAGTAACTCCTAGTCTATAAATAAGGCTTTGCAGTTGAAGTAAACAACAACTAGTTGGCAACTAATTTATTTTTTCATCAAAACAATAATATGGAGGACGATTGTTGGGAGGAACTAGGCGAATAACAAATCATACTTTAAAAGAGATGATTTTGTATGTTAAAAAAATTACCAAATTATTTTTTATATTTTTGTTCATCTAATTTTTCAATGTCTTTTTTGTATTAACTGTGAAAGTTTATTTTTTCGGATCTTTCCAGAGAGTTGGAAAGAGAAGCTGCCAAAGGTCAATGGAAGTGCACTTTTACTTTGTGAAAATGATGACACTAATTATAAAATGAAGTTCAAGGCTGGGAAGGGACATTCAAGGTTGTGCAATGGATAGAAGGAGATGCTTCAGCATAAATGCTACAGACTGGGTGATATTCTTCAGTTTAATCACGTTGTTCATGAGGTTTACAACGGTGTTGCCACTATGGTTTTTAAAATTTCATTAGTAAACCGTCACGTTGGTCATGGCCACAACAATGATGATGATGATGACGACGACAATGATGATGATGGCAGCAGTGAAGAAGATGTAGGATCAGCCCAGAAACCTGTTGTTATTGAATAAGTTTTAGTATTTTTTATGTTTTTTCAGTTAATGTGGGATGTTTGTTTGTCTTTTTATTTCATGTGTGTTTTTAAGCTTTTGAGTAGTTATGAATTATGAACAATGTTTTTTCATATTATGAACTGTGTTTCTAAGTGCTGTGTTTTTATTATTTAAGTAAGATCAAAATGTTTGTTGTTTAATAAGTAAAATAACTAGAAAATAGATTAATCGAGACAACTATTTTGCACAGAAATAAATGAAAAGTGTATTTTTTATATTTAATAATCCTTGTTAAAGAATACAGAGGAAGTAAAATTTAAGACAAAAAGTTCTCTATAAGTGAATAGTCCTTTTTGACTTCAGATTTGTTGCGACTGGATGAAAATAGAGAAGAATGGTCTTCTATTTATCTAGTGACGACGAGTTTCCTAACTGAAAAACAAAAAAAAGAAAAATTTTAACATAGCAGCTTTGGGTGTTGAATTGCAGTAAAATAGAATTAAAAAGTAAAATGCAAATAGAGAGACATACCTATTGTTTTTATTGGGAGTTATGTTTCTTTGAATATGGATGAAGTACTGGAGTGTGTCTGCAGGATGTCCTGTTGTGTCCACACTTTCTACATATCCCACATTGTTTCCCCTTTTGTCTTACATATTCTGCAGTGGAGACAAATCTTTTCTCCTGCCTTCTACCTGCCTTAACTTTAAAATCTAGGGGTTTTGTTATCTCTTCTTTAATGCTATCAGGTATAACCCATGATTCTTCATGTCCAACAGTGTTGATTTCCGCTTCATACTGTTTTAAACCATGTTTCTCTTTTATACCATATAGAGCAATAATCAGACTTGTTTAGGTGCACTCTGTCTATGGCAGCAAGTGCATGTTCACAAGGCGTTTCATCCATCTGGAACTTGAGGCATTGACATTCTTTCTTCTTCAAACAAACAATGAATTCTCTACCTTCATCTGTTACCTTAAAGCTTTGATCCGTAGTCCGGTCAACCTGTAAAAATGTAATGTATAAGACTACTTGACTAGTTTTTATTTAGTAAAAAGAAAAATAAATAAATAACCAGCATAACAGATATAATGCTGTAATTTACTGGATCCCCCGCTTTTCATACCATGTAGTCCCAGCACAAAACCTGGGACTTCATGAATTATAATTGACATAACACAAATCACATCCAAAAATAACTGTATTAGTTGATATACTCACATTCATTCTGTATGCTTTTTTTATATTTTTTTTTATTTCATCATCTGTCCATTTTGATGTTGCAAAGAAAATATCCTGCGCACTCTTCCGTCTCTCATAAAACCAGCTCTGTAGCTTGTTCATTACGTTGTCCAGCATTGACAGTATTGATTTCCCCCGAGCATGTAAAAGAGCATTATTCATGGATTCCACAATATTTGATGTCATCATGTCATATCTTCGATTTCGACAGCAAGCTCTAGTCCATCTCTCTGGTGGTTCTTCCATGAGGTAATCATAGGTTGCCCTATCCATTTCTTTCATTTGATTCATGTCTGTTTTAAACTCTGCAATCGTGTAGACACGACATGCACTATTGAATATACTTATCACTGCAGGACTCACGTTCCTTTTGTTAAGATTCTTTTCCAGATGATATACACAGATCCCATGTGCACATTCAGGATATACATTTGTAATCCCATTTGCAATTGTAGAATTACGATCTGAAAGGAACAGTAAATTCTAACGACAACCAAATGCAATGCGCAACTGCCTAAAGAACCAATTATATGCCAAATTATTTTCTGAGTCCACAACTCCAAAGGCAAGTGGGAAGATTTGGTTATTTGCATCTTTCGTCACTGCAACCAATAGTGTCCCTGAATATCGTCCCTTGAGGAATGTTCCATCGACAACTATCACAGGTCTACAATATTTCCAGCCTTTAATAGATGCTGCACAAGCAAAAAACATATATTTGAACCTGGATAATACATTTGCAGTGTTATCAGTAAAATGCATGATAAAATTTTTGAGCCTCAGGTTTTAGTACTGGAACCTTACTTATACATAATTACGACGTCACAGCATTTTGTGATGGGACTCTAATAAATAATCGTGCAGTGTCAGGCATTTTTAATGTAGATTACTGGAATTCTACACAAAAATATGTAAGTACACATTTTTTTTACCTGTTCTCACCATCTCTTTGAAGAGCAACGTGTGAGCCTGGATTGATGTCTCTTAGCACATGTAAATATGCTGGTAACTTCTGAAAGTTCTCCTCAGGCGTCCCTCTAATTAAAGACTCTCCTTCTTTTATAGCACGCCATGCCTTATTATAAGATATTTCAACTCCCATTTTCCTTCTAATCTCTGCAACAACAAAATTAGGCTTAATAGGATAATTATCGTCTCTCAGATTCTCAACTATCTCATCTCGAACAATCTTTGACGTAGCATGTTTTTGGTCACTTTTTCTATCATCCACCGAGCAAGTGTGATTCTTCTCAAACTTCAGTATTTTGAACAGTATGGACTGTTTAATTCTGGAAGATCGAACAGTCCACTCACATTTTTCATTCATGCACGCCAGTGAATATCTCGTTGTGCTTGATCTCACAACCTTGAATTCAAAATGGTGTGCAATTGCAGTTGTCTGGAAACATTTAGTGACACACTGTTTGTTTAAAAGAATTGATCCAACCTTGACGTCGTCCAAATCTGCATTTTCTTTTAGTATTGGACGAGGAGATTCTCTTATTTTCTTCCTTGAATACCTCTTTCTCTTTTTTGCAGCACTTGATGTCTCAGGAAGTTGAAGATTTACAAGCTGTTGTTCTGTGTTTTCAGCATGCGTTAACTGTTGATCTACTATAAACGGAGGCGTTAAAACTATCACTTCAAAAGCATCATCGTTGTCTATTTGCATTATCATTTGCCCTTCAGCGTAATCAACTCTCTCAGACTGTGGAGTTCGTTGTGTAATGTCAATTATGAAACGTCTACTCCTATACTCGAAATTGTTCTTCATCAAGTGTAAACAGCTGATTAAATCATCGGTATTTTTTATAGGGACCCCTTTGCTTGTTCCAAGTTCCTTATCAAACCATATGAATGTCTCAAAATGTTCTTCATCTAAATCTATCTTTTTCCAAAGGTTTTTTCTGAAATCTTCAAATGTATCTGTTTCAGTATGCAGAAAAATCCTTGTCTCATGATCTATGTACTTATAATCTGGTGTCCATTCCCCATTGAATGCAAGAACAATACACTGTTTAGCCATTACCTGCAGTTATAAACATAGTAAAAACACTAAACTAAGTAACAAAGAAAACTACATGGTAAAATACCGTAATTGTAGCTTGATAATGAAAGCTTAAGAACTGCTAACCTATAAGTTAAATATACATATGCATAGTATAATGGATAATTATACAGGGGAGGGGAATTTTTGAAGTGCAGCTCTATATGCTAAAATATAGCATAGCTACAGGATATTGTAATGGGGCTTTGCTTCAACGTAATTCTAAGCCCCAGCATTTAGTGCTGGACAACAGGATTTTTTTGAAGTGCAGCTCTATATGCTAAAATATAGCATAGCTACAGGATATTGTAATAGGACTTTGCTTCAACTTAACAGTAATCCCCAGTATTTAATGCTGGACAACAGGTCATTTTGAAGTGCTAAGCTAAAATATAATCATAGCTACAGGATATTATAATGGGGCTTTGCTTCAACGTAACACTAAGCCCCAGCATTTAGTACTGGACAACAGGATTTTTTTGAAGTGCAGGTCTATATGCTAAAACATAGCATAGCTACAGGATATTGTAATGGGACCTTGCTTCAACTTAACAGTAATCCCCAGTATTTAATGCTGGACAACAGGTCATTTTGAAGTGCTAAGCTAAAATATAATCATAGCTACAGGATATTATAATGGGGCTTTGCTTCAACGTAACACAAACCCCCAGCACCTAGTGTTGCATACCCTTTTGAACTCAATGCAGATTCATATTAATTATATATAACAGTAAATTCACGTCTCACAAAAATAAATTTGTTTACAGTACAAATGAGATCATAATCACGAATTTTTATTTCAAATCATTATTTTACAGTCACAAAAACAGATATATTTCCGCAAAATAACTGAAATTCAGCACAGAAACATCGCAGAAACTGAGAAAACGCAGCTCAAATTACCTTTTACAGTTTGAATTTGAAACTTCCGGAGAGAGACAATGATGATCTGGAGAGAAAATGTGTGCTTTGCTCTATTTTTTTTCACACGTGATTTGTATTTATGTTGAGCTGTAGGTTTTTAAGGGTAGTTCAGTAAATTCAATGTATGGGGTGTTGTTAGCGGCAGTAACCTGTATGTACGTGAGTCATTATTGGCTATTTCTCAATGAATTTTGAAACTTTGGATGGAACTCATTTAACGTGTCCAAAATTGGCTAGTCATCAAATTTTCACGTTTGAACTCACGAAGCCCAGGTCTGCTCTTAAGACAGATCTGGGTCATATCTAGATTATGCGTTTTACATGTCTTGTATGTATGAATGAGCTGGAAATGTTAAGCAAGTTTAGGCCGATTTTTTTCTTAAAGAGTAAGAAGTTCTTTTTTGGGTTTGCACCACTGTTTAATTTTTAAAAGATTTGAACATAAAGATAGGCTTAGCTCGTTAAATTTTTTTTGGACAAATTTGAAACAGCTAGGCAAACATACGACTTCATTAAAAAATACAAGCAACTGATTTTTAAAAAGCTAGAATGGACACCTAAATGAAAATTTGGAATCAGATTATGAGACTTGCATAACATGTGATCTAAATTGAACTATTAAATGTTCATATAATAAATTGCAATAACAGACAACTAATTGGATCATTTATTTAAGAAACAGACCAATGATTGGTTTCAAATAATTCCACTCCATGAGTGTTCCTTGTCACATGATCATTTTTTTGTAAACCAATTCGACTTTTTATAGATAGCTCTTTAATTTGGTAATATCATTGATCTTTTTAGGCTTGATAAAATAAATAGAATAGAGAAGATTTCGCACGATTAGGTATAATTATGAGTATGATTAGTGGTTTGCTTGTTAGGCGAATGTGAATTAACTTGACAAAAGCCAATTTATTCTAAAATATACCCTGCAGGTTACTTTGTATAAAGTTGTGTTAAGGTATACCCAGCGGGTGATTTAATACAATCTTTGAGTAAACAATCAAAGTGTAATAATGGCAAAAATACTACAACCATATTTAATACATGAAAACACAACAATGAAGCAACTTTGCTTGGCACAGGACTCGAGAGTGCCTAATACCTTCTCAAGATCAATCGAGATCCTTACTCGGATTTTTCGATGTAGACCATTGGCGAATCATTGGTGTTTTAAAGGTACACCTTTTGGTGGCTTGACACACCTTTGAACTTTTCAAGTGGTTGCTTCAAATTCTCATAACTTTTGTACCTTTTAAACACCAGTCACAATCTTAAATTGAGAAATATCTTTAACTTTAGAGAATTTTCTTTTTTTTTTAAAAAAAAAGTAGCGCGTGACAGCTTGGCGACTCCACTGGTGAGAATAATGAAAACTAAAATCTCTGGCTTTTCAAATTGTCGGTTTTGTTTTGATTTATTAAATATCTGGTTTTTATATTTCTATCATTTGTCACATGAAAAGTTGAATATTACCGCTTTGATATTTTTTTGACTATACATATAAAATGTCTTCTCTATGAACACCTATGTGTCTCTGAGCCACTTACTAGATTGCTAGTGACATCTAGGAACTTTCTTACTAAAATTGCTCATGATTTAGGAGGAATATGTGTCAGGATTTTAGGCTGGAGACACTGTTGCCGGATGGTCGTGACGCATTTTCACGCGGTTTGTCCACAAGTTTTTCAGTCAGTCTAAACATTGAGTTAGTTGAGTCACCTAGAGTTAAACTTTTAGGCCCAATTATTTTCATTCCATCTGACTTAGTAGGGTGCGGTATATCGGTATGGCACTTGTCTACGCTGACTCCCTTTGAGTCAAAATGGGACCTACTTCCCGGGAAAGACACGTCTGAGATATGCACCTAGGAAAAGTTGTCATGCTGACCGAATTGTGGAGGGAAAGATTTCGAATAGAAAAACAATGAAAAAAATGACGAAGAAAAAGGAGAAAGTAGGGTGAATTTCATATTTTAATTGTAGAAGTCATGTTTTTTGTAATTTTTAGTCAAACTATTATAATGACGAATTCTTGCAAGAATTTCGTAAAAGCCAGGGTCAACAATCTTTTGTCGATTCGATTTAGTGCTGTTATAGTGATGAAATGTTTTCAAGAAGCACCTACGAGTTATAAGTCAAAAGTTTTTTGGTGCTAGTTTTTACATCGTTATAATAGCGAATTTTTTGCAAAAATTTTGTGTCGATGTCGGTAATTTTTCTGGAGCCAGTTTTTCACGTTGTTATGCTGGCAAGTTTTTATGAAAATCCTGAAGTGTCATTACTTGAAAATATTTTGGATGTAATTTTGCGATGTTATAATGTCAAAATATTTTGATGGAATGCCTAAGTGCCACTGTCGGCAATTTTCCTAGAGTCAAATTTTTCATGTCCCTATAATGGTAGAATTATTTTCAAAAAGTTTCCAAAGTGCTCTGGTTCGCCAAAAACTCGTTTGGACAAATTTTGAATTTCTTTTAGAAATCTATGTATCTCATATAGCAAACTGTGATGTCTGAACTGTGTAAGTTTTTGTGAGGAGATTTTCCGTAGCATCTGTTGTTTTTGGTTTGTTAATGTTTTGTAAAAAAGTATTTTCAGTCATTCAAAGTTTTGATACGTGTTTTTATAGGTACCGAGGTTTTGTCTTCTTCTAAAGAGAAATTGCACGGGCATGCATTGGCCATGAAGGGTCGACATTCAATGTGATAGGCTAGGTGGGTTGCCTTTTTGTTGTTAGGATTTGTATGATTTATTTTGTGTCTTGTTGGACAATTTTTTTACATGTTACACTTTTTGTAACTTTTTAGCTCAGCTGGCATAATCCGGATTTCTGGCTAGGCCGTGCGGGCACCCGACAACCTCCCCTAGACTCGTCGGGCGAACTCTATAAACTAAACTTACGCATACGAAAAGAACTCAACTAAGTAATGATATAAAATGAATTAAACAACATAAGAAGAGCGGAATAAACACATGCATTATGTATATATACGCGGAACATACATATATACCGGCTGTCAGAAGGATTGTAGCTAACTATCCAAGCACAGAGGTCCAGAGCCATCCAGATCAGACATCTATGAAGTCGAAAAATATACAAATTTTCTGAAGGGAACAAAAATGAGACATAATAATAACATCTATAGCTGGTGACCTCAATGAACAAGCTGGCTCACCACAGATAGCTGAAATCGCCTCACTCCTCACTCATGATGCTAGCTGGGTCCTGGAGCGGAATCTGCTAAAATAAAAATACAAAATAAGAACAGGTAGGGAGTGAGTAGGGTCACATATAAACAACGCACAAATGGGTGAGTAGCAGTCTTATATAAGTAGAAACCATATAGAAGGTCATGAGATGAATGCAACATGATGCAATAGGGTCATATGTGCCCAATGAATGGAGCAGAATTCTCCTACTCCTGGGCGGAATCCTCCTACCCTCAATATGATGCAAGTAGTGGAATCCTCCTACTCCTTGGGCGGAATCCTCCTGCTCTCAGATGACATAACATCCCAGAAATCAAGAAATATAACCAGAATATACATAACAAGGCTATGGCTTAGTAAGTACGCCCTATTGGCAGCTATTCATGTAAAGAACACGTGAATAGATTATTCAAAGGCCAAAGATCATCAAAGAAGCTGATAAAATCACCTACCTCTAATCCTGGGTCGATAATGCTAAAATAAAAATACAAAATAAGAACAGGTAGGGAGTGAGTAGGGTCACATATAAACAACGCACAAATGGGTGAGTAGCAGTCTTATATAAGTAGAAACCATATAGAAGGTCATGAGATGAATGCAACATGATGCAATAGGGTCATATGTGCCCAATGAATGGAGCAAAATTCTCCTACTCCTGGGCGGAATCCTCCTACCCTCAATATGATGCAAGTAGTGGAATCCTCCTACTCCTTGGGCGGAATCCTCCTGCTCTCAGATGACATAACATCCCAGAAATCAAGAAATATAACCAGAATATACATAACAAGGCTATGGCTTAGTAAGTACGCCCTATTGGCAGCTATTCATGTAAAGAACACGTGAATAGATTATTCAAAGGCCAAAGATCATCAAAGAAGCTGATAAAATCACCTACCTCTAATCCTGGGTCGATAATGCTATTTTGCTACCTCCTTTCCAGCCCGACGTCCCTTAGAAATATTCCTCTCCGAGTCAAATAAGTTCAAACACTCATAAAAGCGCCCAAATGATGATTATTTAGCGTTATGACAGAGCAAGAGAAAAATTATCAAAACACCCCTGAGTCGGGCTTAGCCGAAAACCCGTAAAATATACATTTTTGGACTCCTCATAATCCCAAGAGTCCAATGGTATTATTAATTTTCATATTCGCATTCAATTTGATCAAATTTCGTAATTTCATAATTTTTACGGTCCTAACCCAATTTTCCAATAAAATTTCAAGAGATTCTAGCGCAAGAATCATGAATTAACGCGATTGAATGTTATAGGATTAATACCTGATGATTTTTAGCAACTTGATGCTTAGATTTTGCCTTGAACAATCTTCAAATGACAGTAAATGATTTAGACCCGAAATGGGCTGAAAAGCTGTATTTATACAGTGTAATAAGCTGCTTATAGTGCAGCTTTTTGCACCAGCAACAAGTGGTGCTTGTTTTTGGATCAAAACGGGGCCCTATGAAGCTCGAAATAACCCTAAGTTTTGTATACAAGTCATACAAGACTTGTGTGATATGTTCGTGAAGACGGAACTCGAATCGGATCTCCAAAACTCAAGATATGGCTCCTACGGAAAGAGGTCGATTTCTAATATTTTGGTATTTTAGCAAAATTGACTGCATCACCTCCGAATTGACTTCCAAAAGTTGCTACAGGTCACAAATGACCATATGAACCTAACACAACTTTTGGATTTCAAATCAGAGCTCATTTACTCAAATCGAGCTCCAAAACCTCTTTTAAGCTTTACCGACAACTTACGGAGCTTTTAAGATATTTGGTACGCCAATCGGAATCCTAACTCCCGAATCAACTACCTATGGTCATTTCATTCTCGTCCACATAGACTCTCATTATCCTCGAACGAGCCAAAGTCTAAAGTAAATTTCACATGACTGATGGAAACTCTTACACCAACTTTCAACAACTATTCAACGAACATAATTACAACATACAAAACCAAAATAAATAAATACTGATAAGATTGATTGTAAATGGCCTGAAGTGATTGACATTATTGTTCCTTCTGCTGAAGAAAGAATTTCTTCCAATTGTGCTAGTTACTAGATAGTTTATACATATCCTTCACTCTGTGTCTCAACAAGTGCGTTCATTCGATTGTTGAAGAAATTTATCGCCAATACAATATCTTCTTAGGTCAAGTTGGCCGCTTAGTATGGAGATTAGTGGCTGTGCTAGATCACTTGGCGAACCATGCGAGGGTAAATTTTTCCTTCTGGCACCTTCTTGTCTTCTACTGTCCTCGTCTCCATTATGCTGATGTTCATCAAATGAGGAAAGAAGGGCGTTGTTCCCAATAGTGAAGATTCCAAAGGTCTTTAATAGGAGATGTAAGTTCCCCTGTTCTTATTCCACGCATTTCACGTCCGTTACTTTTCTGAACTAACTTTGTATCTTCCTCAGTAAATTCCATGACTGGTATACAATTTACTAATGATGAGTTAACTATGTGGGTTACTGCCATCTTTGCGAGAAACCCCCCTGATCAATTGACTTTTACATCTTTGGCCAATGTGAACGGTTGGCGTGCAAAAGATCATGGTAAGCTATTATTTTCTTGATTTCGTTTTTGATCTTCAGCTCCGATTGTCTTTATTGTCCCCTCTTTTCAGGGTTCTCCCGTTGTGAACTGCCCCCGCTGAAGGAGATAAAAATTTTTGCCCCGTATATTGCTCCCTTGCCCGATGTGCGGCCGTCTAGATGGAGGATCATTGAGAGGGCGAGAAATTCCCTCTCTTCAAAGAGAAAAAGATCTTCCAAGCCTGACAATGTAGTGACTGCTAGTGAGCCCTTGTTGATTTCAGATGGTGAGGGAGAAGTCCCCCGAGTGCATGAGCCTAAGGCCGTTAAGAAGAAGCCGTCGTGGCAGACGAAGTCCATCAAGCGAAAGCGTAGGTATTCGATAGACGAGTTTCCTGAGGCTGGCGAAGAAGCCGTCGTGGTAGACAAAGTGGTGCTTCCTACCGTTTACCTCGATCCCCAATTAGGTTTGTTCTTCAGTCCATACTTTTCCAGCCCGCTTTGCTCCTTCATAAGCTAATATCTTTTCATCTACATGTAGAGCCTGTAGCTACGACTCTAGCCTTCAAGCCGATTGAAATTTTTCAATGCAGTCCTGGTAAGGAGGTGGTAATGGATGCGGAAGGTGCGACGAACCCGTGGATGGTGCTCGTGAAGTTGTTATTCCGATTGCTGTAGGAGTTAACCTATTCAAGACATCGTCAGTTGTAACAGACCATACCACTGAGCTGATCGGCCCCAACGAACAGAGATATCTAAGCTGGCTTTAGTCGTTAGAAACTGCTTGAGGTCGCCGCTGGCTGCTCTCTTCGGGTACACTTCCCTCCATCTGATGAATAAGGCCCTGCTGGGACAAGTTGCCAGTCTACAGCCTTTTGTGGAGGAAGTTGAACGGTTGAGAAGGGAGCTTTACACCATGCACAAATCTTATTAGCAGGAATCCCTGAGAGGCAAGAATCTTGATGAGGTTTTGAGTAATGAGATCCGCAAGCATAAACAGACCGTGGAGACCCTTCAGTCTTCTCTTACGTAGGCTAAACTTGCCGAACAACTTCAGCGTGAGAATGTAGCCTGCCTAAAAGCAGCTATGGAGGCCCTCCAATAAAAGCTATCTGAGGTGGATGAGAGGATCGGAGCTGCTGAAAAGAGTTTCCATAACGCAGGGGCCTTTCCGCTTTACTTCAAGACGAGAACGATAGGCTAAAAAGAAAAGTTGTGTCCCTGGAGAGGACTCGCGACAAAATTTGCAATGACGTTCATCTAAGGGACGAACAAATGAATGCCTTGAATGATCGTTGCATAGCTGAAGTGGGTCGTGCTAACATCGCAGCTGCCCTCGCCACCTTTCTCCAGGTTCGTGACTACCCTAATGTAGAGAAAGAAGATGAAGCATTTGCTGGGGAACCTATAGCTAGTGAAGCAGGACCTACATGGTGTGTTGCCGCCGAAGGAAGTCCCCCGAGAGAAGAATAGGAATCCACCCTCCCTTTGATGCTTAAGATTTTTTTTGCATCTTTGTTTTGAACAATTGCCCATGTTTTTCGGGCGTAATGATATGATTTTGGACCAGTTTTAATGCTTTTAACTTGAATTACTTGTTAATTTATTTGTGACGATTATAGTTTTTGCCGTAGACAATTAAGTAATGTCCTTGTTAAATTGAGTCCTCATGAGTGTGTGCGCTTAAAGGTTAAGCGGCTCTCATGCGCTTAAAGGTTAAGCGGTTCTCGGACGTCCTGTTTGTTATGATGTGTAGAATGTTTGTCAGTGAGCCTGCTTTGGCAATTATGTCCATTGAGTGCGCCGGTGTTTGGCGGCTTACATTGCGTCCGAGATAGACGGCTGCTTTGCGCCCACAATGGGACGCCTTTAGCCCGTGTAACAACGGTGTAGTTTTGTGTTCTGAAACAAAACGTCTTTTCTTATTTACTCGAGTATTTTTTAAGACTTTTTGGCACTATGGGGGCGGGCATCTCCACCCGACATGTAGGTGCAAAATTTTTGAATTGACAAGTTCAACTTACGATTAATGCCTGGTGGTTGAGTTAGACGTGGTCTAAGTCCAAACGAGTAGTTTACCCTACTTTTGTCACGAAAAGTGAGTGTATTACTTCAATTTGAGTTTGGCCGGGGCTATGAATAGTTGGATCGTAGATGGATCTGAATTATAATTGTAAAACTGACTAAGTAAAATAATAGTTTTATTGATGAATAAGGGCACAAGGCCTAAGTTGTTGTGGGTGAAGACCCGTAACGTGACTGGTTAGTATGAGAATACTGTGATCAAAATTTAAAAAGTAATAGGAGCTAAATTAAAGTAAGTTCTGAAAAGAAATATTCTTGTAGAAACCCTACTCCTTCTCACCCCGCATAGACACATCAATCAACTGCACAATCGGAGTCATAATCTTGATTCATTGAGGTTTCGGGGGCTTCGTCAATTTCAGGGAAGTCAGCCTTCGGTGTCTCTTCGGGGTCAGATGCTCCTAGGACCGCTGCGGTGTAGCATTCCCTTGCTACCTCTTGATCACCATTGATTTTTCTTATCCCCCACTTAGTGGGGGTATTTTAGTTTTTGATGCCAAGTTGAAGCCACTGCCTTGACCTGGTGAATCCACGACCGTCCTATGATTGCATTGTACAAAATGCCTCATTTTATAACCAAAAAGAAGAAACATAATCCGCCCCTGGAATGTGTGTAGCGAGGCTGATTTCCCCGACAGACTTTTCACAAGAGTTGTTAAAGCCTGCCAATGTGTAACATTCTGAATCATTTTGTCTTGAACTCCCATTGCCTGAAGGGTGTCCCATTTAATAAGGTTCACAATGCTACCAGCGTTGACTAGGACGCGCTTGACGTCCGTGTCCTTTATCTGAAGCGTTATAACCAAAGCGTCGTGGTGAGGAGTGTTGTAGCTAGTGCTTTCCTCGTCACTGAATAAGGTCATCCCTTCACTGTCGTGGTCCCCCTCGTGTACTCCTTTCCGTCCTGTGGTTTGGCAAGCAACGTCGGCCCGCCGACTATCACGTTGATGGACCTCTTAGGCTCTGGAAGGTCTAAGGGTCCGGCTGAGACTATGCTCTTGGCATAGGTTTGCTTTCCTCTTTCAGTGAGTAGGTCCTTTAAATAACCTTTATCGAGCAGGTTCATCACTTCCAATATCAAGGCCCTGCAAGTGGCGGTTTCATGCCCATGATCCCTATAAAACTCGGAGTACATGTTTTTGTTTCTTCTACCAGGTTCGACCCTCATATTTGCTGGGCCACCGCACTTAGGCATCCTTCATATGATCCCGCACGAACTCCACAGAATTGACGTGCAATCCCAACTCCTCAATCCTATCGGGCACCTAATCTATGCTGAGTGATCCCTTGTGAGGTGGCATCAGAACCTTTCTACTATCCTCTCGCTTTTCAGCTGGCTTTGGGAAGTCATCCTTGTAGTCTCTCCTGCTCCGCTTTCCCTTGTCTACAGTTCTTCACTCTTCTGCATATCCCCGCTTATGTCCTTGACGGGGGATGTCTTCGACGATTGGGCAAGTTTCCACAACAGGGGCTTAGGAATGATCGGGCTCCAAGCATAACTTCCCATTGTATCTTTGTTGTAAAGCATTCCATGTAGTTATAGGGTGTTGTGTGAAACTCTATTGCAACTCCCTGGTAGCAAGTGTCCTTTTGGAATCCAGGCTCTTGCTAACGGATACCACATCAATATTTTCGAGAACTGGAGGAAGCTCCATGCGTTC
The DNA here is from genome assembly GCA_037355625.1 of Petunia x hybrida. Lineage (NCBI taxonomy): Eukaryota > Viridiplantae > Streptophyta > Magnoliopsida > Solanales > Solanaceae > Petunia > Petunia x hybrida. The sequence continues at coordinate 157,066 of JBBBVM010001196.1, forward strand.
CCTCTAAAAGCTTTCAAGATAGTCTTTCAACAGCTCGTTGTTGCGCTACCGAATCTCAAAGATATCCTCCATGCGCTTCTCTCGTTTATGGGCGCCAGAGTGCCCTTTCATGAACAAATCTTGCATCTGGGTGAATGAGTCGATGGAGCCCATCGAGAGCTGAGTGTACCAAGCGAGGGCACCTTTGGTCAAAGTTGAGCAGAACCTTTTCACCAGAGCAGGCTGGATTTCTTCCTCTGAAATTTTGTTGCTCTTGACGTCTGTGAAGTACGCAACAATATGCTCATCCGGATCTGTTGTTTCGTCGTACTTTAAGTTATCTGGCATGCAGAAGTGCTTTGGTATGCGGATCAGTGCATCGCTTGCTTTGTAAGCATGCTTATAGAACTTTTTCTCATCTATGGTGGTAATCTGTGGTGGTGCACTCGGTACGTTATCTATCCGATCGTGGATGGCCTTCATCTTCTTTATGACTGGTGTTCCTTTGAGGTCTTGATTGTTGACTATTGTTGAACTCCAGAAGGGGCATCCATGTTGAGTCTACGATTAGGAGCGGACACTAGAGTATCGTTCATGCGCGCTGGTCCTCGCGGGGATACTAGCTTCTGAGATGATCCAGCGAACATTGTTCCTATCTTTTAAGATTTACACTCGACCATGTTGACCGAGTTCTACTTTGCCCGTGCAGACAGGGTTGTGAGGAGATTAGCAAGAAAACTTCTGAGATAAGAGTTATCTTCGCGTGATTGATCCTTGTTTATGCCTAAAATTATATATCTAGGTTAAATAATTAATTATGATTGGGGTCACAAATAAAACAGTAATTGCGATAGAAAAGTACGTAAATATAATGAAAACAGTGATAAATAAAAAAGACGAAATAAGCAAGAAAAGGTAGAGTAATTCTTATTCCTTGAGAATAGTCGGATTATGTGGTGAATCGCATGATGTACAATACAATATTAGAAGGGGTATTTATAGTAGTGATACCCTGTCCTAAATAAGGTAAAATATAATGACTAATAAGGCTATGGGCCTTTAACTCAAGGCGGTGGTATACACCAAACCATAACTAGGAGACTGTAAACCCTAGGTGGTGAGATGTATACCCTATGTCCTGTGGCCGTGCCGCCTAAACGGTCTTTGGCTTCAGGTGCGGGCGTGTATCCTCTGTGCCCGATGACTTGTAAGATAAGTCTAGTCTCGCCAACTGGACTCGTATCCCCGTAATAGTAGGTTGCGTATTTTTGCCCACACAGTCAGTCCACCCACTTGCTGAGTGTGGACACAAGTAGTTAGGAAGTGAAAGAAGTGTGATAGCATAAGTAAAGGTGCGACAGTAGTGATTCTCGCCTCCTTGCCTCTTCGCGTGCATCGCATTAAATGCAAATTCCTTTGTACAACAACATGCCCCCCACGATTGGAGGGGTTTTCCGCATATCTTCCCAATGCTGCTACATGCTCTGTTCATATCCCGTAATTATGGGGATGCATATCACTTGAACTGCAGTAATCATAATTACGATCCCACGTGACCGAGATCATTCAACTTCTCCTTCAAGTTATCTGCATATACGTGTATATATACATCGTAAATGCGAAAGTGCATTCACAATCCTATAAAGAATTCCAATAACTTCTCTTAAAAAGATAATATTTTCCCAATCTTACGCCATGGCTCAAGGACCAAGTTTCCTTCCAGCAAACTTTACAGCACAAGATTATGTCACCGCTTCCCTCAGTTGTGAGAGCGATGACCGTATGCTGGGCCAGAACCCTAAATAAGAGGGCAAAAACATCAGCCTTTCCATAGAATTCTACCCTTATGTGGTTACGAGGGATGACTTGTTGCGTATCAGGCATGAATGTAAATGGCCTGAGTTTTTTAACATCATCGCTCCTAACACCGAGGAAAGAATTTCTTCTCATCGGACTGATTATTCGATGGTCTACACATACCCGACATGATTTACCTTAGTTAGCGTGTCCACTTGGTCATCGAGGACATATGCCGCTGCTACAACATCTGTTTGGGCCAGATCAGTCCTTCCATCTTGCGTTTAGTAACTGTGCTGGATCAGTTGGCTAACTATGCCCAAGTTGCCTTCTCCTTTGATCATCCTCTAGCTTTTTATTCTCCTCATCTTCATAAAGGGGGCATGCTGATGTTCATAAAGTGGGGAAAGAAAGGTATAGTCCCCAATATGAAGATCCAAAAGGCTGTAGCTGGGTGTACAGGTACGTCGATGTGCAGACAACCGACATAGTATCCTCTCTTGCCTTTCCATAGGTCTTCATTAGAAAGTGTAAGCCTTCACAAACTTGCCTTTATACTTCACCTTCAGCTGCTTCAAACTGATCCTCTTCTTTCTCTTGTTTTTAGTGATAATAGTGTCTGCCATTTCCTTGGGTCATAATGAGTTGATGATGTCGATCACCACCATTATTTTGAGGAATCCTCCTGATTCATTGACCTTCACAGCCTTGGCTAGTGCGAACGATTGGCGGGCAAAGAACCATGGTAAGTTATTACTGTTAGATCCCTTTTTCCGCCCAACATTTTGATTTCCGCACTAAACTCGCTGCTACCTCAGGATTCTCTTTCGCAAAAGGCTACCATCGAGGGAGATCAAGATTGCTGCCCTGTATATTGCTCGTTTTCCTGACGTGCAAGCGTCTAGTGGGAGAATACTTGAGAGGGTGAGCAGTTCTCATTCCTCGAAGAGGAGAAGATCTTCTAGGTCTACTAACGTGATAACTGCCAGTGAGACCTTGATAATTTTTGATGGCGCGGGTGAAGTCCCCTGAATGCCACGCCTGAAGCCGTTGAGATAACCCCAATTGCTACTACTGAATCTGGTCCGTGCACGCGAAATCGTAGGCGTTTGATTGAAGAGACCCCATAGCTGAGGAAGAAGCTAGTGTGGAGAATGATGTGATGCTTCCAGTCGTTTCTTTCGAGCCTCGTTTGCCAGGTTAGACCTTCGCCTTTTATCGACATGATATGCTTTCTTTGTGTGCTTTCAAAAGTTAATATCTCCTACTTGCACTCAGAATCTACTGCGGTAACTCCAGCCCCTGAAACCTCTGATTTCTTTCGTTGTCAACCTGGCAAAAAAGTGGACGTAGATGCTGTGGTTGAACCTGTGAGTAGAGCCCGAGAGGTTGTGATCCCTTTTTCTGTGGGGGTTAACTTGATTAAGATTCCAAGGGTTGTGACAGATCATACCGACGAATTAGTTGGCCCTGCTGAAAAAGAACAACTTTCTAGCTATAACTGTCATGAGCTGCTTGAGGTCGCCACTGGATGCTCCCTTAGGGTAAGCTTTCCTTCCTCATTGTGCAAATCATAACATTATTTCTCTCTACTTGCCGCTTGCTCTGCCCGTTTCCCAGGGGTTGATGGTGTACCAAGAGATACTCCACTGGGGTGGCCTAGAGAAAAATCTTTCTGGGGAAGTCAATGCCTTGTGCGGACAAGTTGCTAGCCTGCAACCCTTTGTAGAAAAGGTTGAAGAGTTAAAGGGTGAACTTCAGACCACTCGTGATGCTTATCGAGCAAATGCCTTGAAGAGCAGGAACTTGGTGACTGCACTGGCCAGCAAGTTTCGTCAACGCAAGCAGATTGTGGAGACCCTCAAGTCTTCCCTCACAGATGCCAAGGTTTCAGAGCAGCTTCATCTCAACAATGTGAATCTATTGGAAGGGGTTGTGGAAGACCCGCAGCGACAACTGTCTAGTATGGAGGAAAAGATGAATGCTGTCGAGAAACATGCCTCGGATGCCCAGGGTCTCTCCGCCTTCCTCCAAGATGGAATGACAGGTTGAAGGGCAAAGTGGTGTCGCTTGAGCGAATTCGTGATAAGCTCTGTGATGATGGTCATTTGAAGGACCAACAGATAAACGCTCTAAATGCTCGTCACATAGCAGAGGTAGATCATGCCAACGTCCTAGCTACTCTTACCACGGTCCTCCGGGTTCGTGACGACCCTAACTTGGACCGAGCTGCTGAGATTGCCTTGTATACCGAACTTGTTGCTCAGGTAGATGCTTAGCTTGGGTTTGACCTTGAAGAAGGTTCTGAATAAGGGAGTGGAGAAGGAGATGAGACGCTGAATGGGGAACTTGCAGCTATTGAAGCAGGATCTTCGCAGAGTGTTACCGACGAAGGGAGTCCCTCAAGAGAGGAATGATGAGAGTTCCTCCACCTTTTGATGCTTATTATTTTTTTCTCTTACATCTTTGTTGTGAACAATTGCCCATGATTTTTGGGCGCAATGGTATAGCTTTGGGCCTGTTTTGAGGCATTTTAACTTGAATTACTCATTTGCTTATTTGTGACATTTTTTAATTCTGCCGTAAGGAATAAGTAATGTTAAGTTGAGATTAGATGTCTTCCGGTCATCCTGAATGTTCTAATGTTTAGAACATTTATCAGTGAGCCTGCTTTGGGCAATTACGTCTGTCGTGTACCAAGGTTTGGCGGCTATGTTGCATCTGTAGGAGATGGTTATTTGCACCCACAATGGGATGACTTTAGCCCGTGTGATAATAGGCACTTTTGTGTCTGACTTCGAACGTCTTTGCTTAGTTACTCGAGTATTTAAGACTTTCTGACACTACGCGAAATGGCATCCCCGTCGGCGGGTAGGTGAAGTTGTTAAATTAACGAGTTTAACTTACGAATAATGCCTGGTGGCTTAGCTAGACGTGATCTAGCCCTTAGTAAGTAGTGTACCCTATTTTATCACGAAAAGTGGGTGTATTACTTCAACTTGTATTTGGCCTGGGGTATGAATATTTGGATCGTAGATGGATCTTAATTTGTAATGAAAACTGACTATATGAATAGTAAGTTTATTAGTAAAGGCGTGGAGCCTGGAATGTTGTGGGTGAAAACCTGTAACATGTCATAGAAGCATTAAAATATTGTATTTTAAGAACTAAAGAGCTAAACAAAGTAAATTCTGAAAAGAAAAGTACTTCTACTCATCCCTACCCCCCCGAAAAAGATCAATTCCTCGGGGACAGCTGTTCCCAAAATTACGGCCATGTGACACCCTCTTGTTGCCTCTTGATCACTGTTAACTTCCTTTATCCTCCACTGGGTAGGGTATTTCAGCTTTTGGTGCCACGTAGATGGTACTGCTTTGACTTGATGGATCCATGGCTGCCCAACGATTGCATTGTAAGTAATGCCCCCTTTGATTACCTAAAATGATGAAACATAATATGCACTTGGGAGGTGAACAATAAGGTTAACTTCACCGATGGATCTTTCACAAGAGTTATTGTAGCCAGCGAGTGTGTAGACTCTCGGTACAATTCTGTCCTTGAGCCCCATTGCCTGTAGTGTATCCCATCTGATGAGGTTTACTCTACCAAGTTAAATTGATAGTTTAAAGGGCCAATTGGACCTCGATAATGGAATTTATTATATATTCGTACTCAGTGAGTTATGGGCAATATATAAATATAATTTATTTAGGGTTTGGTTATGTGACTTTGAACGCTGTGCATAGGTCTGGCTTGCGTATTGCATATGCGAATAGGGTATCAGGTTCCTAACTGGATTTCCCTAAGATGTAGGGAATGAAGCCTTTAGCCTAATTTAATATATTTTCTGCTTATTGAATAAACAGGATCGTTTGGTAATGAATCCAAAGGAGAAAGCGGTTGTTTAGTAGCTGTGCTAACTTTGTAATAAGGTAAGTGATTATATCCATTTCTTTGGAGGCATTTGGCCTCGTGGATTTTGTACCACGTGTTCCTTACGTGTGTAGCTGCCGATAGGCGTACTCATTACACCTTAGCTTTGGATTTATATTGTATATTATATGTTATGCCTTGTTGTTGGTATTGCATTTGAACATCTGAGCATTGCACTCTATCTTTGAGCTTGACATATACTTCCCGATAATCGATGAGAGTGCCGAGCCGATAAAGGGTCATTATTGCATATACTTCCCGGTAATCGATGAGAGTCAATAAGGTTACAAGGTCATATAGATCATAGAAATCAAGGGTGAGGAGGCCACCTGGAAGTGATCTTAACATTGATGCAATTGCAAGGGCTATGGTAGCCCAAGATGAGAGGATGACTCAACTAGTTACAATGGTTGAGTTACTTGCCAAGAACCAATTGAAGCAAACCCATGAGGCCCAAGGCAAGAAAGTTAATGCAATTGACATGGCTCCCAAAGAAGATCACCATGGGCCTAACTATTCCTATCAACCATGTGGGTTATGCAGTACCTGTTTATGCTCCAATGGGCGTTGTTCCTCAAGGATAAGATAGGCAAAATGGGAGTCAAGGATACCAAGAACAAGAAAAAGAAGCTAGTTTTTGTTGATGCTTACCAAGGCCAAAGGCGACCATATCAACAAGGATACCAACAAAACTAAGGCCAATAGAGGCAACAACCACCAGACAACAACCAACGGGGTAACACCCATAGATGGTATGGCACCAACTAGGGAAGAGACCAAAAATACAATCAAAGGGTCTAAATAATGCCTCAACAAAGCTCAAGCAACAACAAAAATTCGAATATTGAAGATATGATTGAGAAAATTGTGAAACTCCAAGAAGGAAATTTGGGCGACATTAAATAGGTCAAGCAAACAATAAACTCACATTCTACATCCATCAAGGCACTTGAGTCTCAATATAGTCAATTATCTCACCAGGTGAATCAAAGACCTCAAAGGCCCCTACCAAGTGACACAGTAGTGAATTCCTAAAGGAATGGGAAAGATCAAGTCATGGGCATAATGACAAGAAGTGGAAAGACTTGGGATGATCCAAAGATGGTTGGGGATGAAAATGATGTTGTTATTGAAGAAGGAGATGAAGAGGGTGTAATTGATACCAACTGAGGTAGATGATAGTGAGGATGTGCAAGATGAGGTGGAACTACAAAGTGTCAATGAACAAGAAGCACAAATTCCAAAACCCACTACTACTCAAAAAGCCACCGAACAAGATCCACCACCTAAAGAAGCCATTCCTATCCAAACCATTATCCCAAAGCCTACACCTCCTTTTCTCCAAAGAAATGCAAAGCTGAGAAAAGCCAATCATGCCAAGAAATTTTAGGAAAATATTGCCACAACATCCATTAATCTCCCATTGGTCGATGCCTTAAGCCAAATGTCGGATGTGGAAAAGTTTGTGAAGACTTGGTCACCAAGAAGAAGTTTATGGATTTTGAAACTATCAAGGTGACCCACCAATGTAGTGCAATCATGTCCCATACGATTCCTTTGAAAATCGAAGATCCGGGAACATTCACTATACCTTGCACTATTAATGGAAGACATTCTGAGAATGTCTTATGTGATTTGAGGAAAAGTATAAACCTCATGCCTTTTGTCGTCTGCAAGACAATGGGGCTTGAAAAGCCAAGACATACCTCAATGAAGCTACAAATAGTCGACCATTCAACGCACAGGCCAATTAAGGCAGTCGATGATATCTTGGTTAAGGTGGACTAGTTTATCTTCCCAGCGGATTTTGTTATATTGGATTGCACTGCTGATAATGATATTCCAATTATACTTAGAAGGCCATTCATAGCCACGTGAAGGGAATTGTGTGATGTTTAAATAGGACAGCTAACCTTCCGATTCAATGGTGAGAAGGTTGTGTTTTATTTGTGAAAATTAGTGAAGCAATCGGTTGAAGAGGCTATAAGCTCCTATGTTGACTTAGTTGTAGATGCCTTCGTAGAAAAAGAAAGCATAATGAATGAATATGATACAATGACATCCGTGTTGTGGACAGGGATGTGGATGATAAGAAGAGTGTTGAAGAGCATGTACTTGCCTTGGAGGGGTTAGGAACCCGACTATTTGGCCCAAAGAAGTTATCCCTTGATTTAGAGAACCAAAAGGTTCCTCTAACAAAACCTTCCATTGAGGAACCATCGGAGTTGGACTTGGAAGTGCTTCCTACACACTTGAGGTATGCCTTTCTTGGCCCTAATTCTACCTTGCCCATCATTATTTCTTCAAGTTTGTAAAATGTGCAAGAAGCAAAGCTCTTGAAAGTGGTGAAAAAGATAAACAAAGACATCAGGAGACATCGGGTGGACATTACGGATATCTGAGGCATTAACGTAGGAGTTTTCCCTCACAAGATCATCCTTGAAGAGGTTTCCAAGCCCTCGGTTGAGACCCAAAGATGGTTGAATCCGGCTATGCAAGAAGTGGTAAAGAAAATAATTATAAAGTGGTTGGATGTCGGGGTTGTCATGCCTTTGTCCGATAGTGAGTGGGTATCTCCGGTGCAATCTGTCCTAAAGAAAAGGGGATGACGATAGTCAGAGGCGAACCAGAATTTGAGCGCAACGGGTGCACCATTATTCTTATCATCAATATGTCAACTGTTAGCGACAAAGATTTAACATTTTTCTTTATGCATATACAAGATTTTTCTGAGTTCTACGGGTGCCGGTGCCCCACAAAAGAGGCCTAGGTCCGCCTCTGACGATAGTCCACAATGAGAAGGGAGAAGCATTCCTTACACGTTTTATGACCGGTTAGAGAGTGTGTATGGACTACCAGAAGCTTAACAATGCAACAAGAAAGGACCATTTTCCCTTGCCCTTCATAGATTAAATTCTAGATAGATTGGCGGGAAGGGCGTATTATTGCTTCCTAGATGGGTACTCAGGCTATAATCAAATATCCATTGAAGCGGAGGATCAAGAGAAAACCACCTTTACATGTCCTTATGGCACCTTCTCTTTCCGCAAGATGCCATTTAAGCTTTATAATGCTCCATCCACATCCCAAAGATGCATGCTAGCCCTCTTTCATGATATGGTAGAGAATTTCTTAGAAGTGTTCATGGATGACTTTTTTTTTGGTTGGTGACTTGTTTGATAATTGTTTGCATAATCTTGATTTGGTGTTGGAGAGATGCGAGGATACCAACTTGGTGTTAAACTGGGAGAAATTTCACTTCTTGGTTGAAGAGGGTATTGTCTTTAGGCATAAAGTGTCAAATGGGGTATTGAAGTTGATCAAGCGAATGCAGAGGTGATTTCTAAAATCCCACCTCCTACCACCGTTAAAGGGGTGAGGATTTTTCTAAGCCATGCGGGATTTTATAAAAGATTCATCAAAGACTTTTTGAAAGTAGCTCATCCTTTGTGCAAGCTTCTAGAGAATGATGCAAAATTTTTCTTTGATGATGATTGCTTGAAGGCATTAGAAGAGTTGAGAAGAAGATTGACTGCCACTCCTATCATTTTTAGTCCTAATTGGGAATTGCCCTTTGAATTGATGTGTGATGATAGTGATGTTACTCTAGGCACCGTTTTGTGTCAACGAATTGATAAGCTCTTTCATCCTATATATTATGCAAGTAAGATAATGAATGGAGCATAATTTAATTACACGGTGACCGTGAAGGAATTCTTAGTGGTGGTCATTGCTTTTGAGATGTTTCGGGCTTATTTGACAGGATCCAAGGTTCTGGTTCACACCAATCATTCGTCCATTAGATATTTGATGAGCAAGAAAGAGTCAAAGTCGAGGTTGATTCGATAAATCCTCTTGTTACAAGAATTTAATGTGGAAGCCAAAGAAAGAAAGCGCACCGAAAATCAAGTGGCGGGCCACTTTTTATGATTGGAAGAAGGGGGGAGACCTCAAGAAGATAATGAAATTAATGATGCTTTCCCGGATGAGAGAGTGCTTGCCGTGTCTTGGGAAGATGTGACATAGTATGCGGAGATTTCTATCAATATTGTGTGTGGTGATTTAACCGATGACTATTCGTACAGCCAAAGGAAGAAGCTTGTGAAGGATGCTCGCCATTACTGTTGGGATGAGCCTTATTTGTTTTGGATTTGTACAGATGAGATGATTCGGAGGTGTATACCCAATCCTGAGAAATGGGATTTTGTCAAGGGATGCCATTCTTCACCTTATGGTGGGCATCATGGTGGGATTAGAACCGCTTCCATGATCTTGTAATGTGGCTTTTATTTGCCCACAATCTCTAAAGATGCGCATGTGTTCGTCAAGAGTTATGATCAATGCTAAAGGGCCGGAGGAGTTTTAAGAAGGCATGAGGTAATCCAAAAGCCAATTATCGAGGTTGAGTTGTTTGATAAGTGGCGGATTGACTTCATGGGCCTTTTCGTTAGCTCTTGTGGAATGAAGTATATTTCTGTGGCGGTTGATTACGTTTCTAAGTGGTTTAAAGCGGTGGACCTACCAAATAATGAGGCAAGAAGTGTCACGGCATTCTCAAAGAAGAGAATCTTCGCTCGTTTTAGCACTCCTAGGGCTATAATAAGTGATGGTGGCTCTCATTTTTGCAACAAGACAGTTGACTCGCTCCTTGAAAAGTATGGAGTAAAATAAAAAATAACTACCTCGTACCGTCCTCAAACAAGCGTCCTAGTTGAAGTGCCCAACCGGGAGATCAAGCGTATATTGTCTAAGATTTTGAACGATAATCGTAAGGATTGGGTCAAGAAGTTGGATGAAGAACTTTGGGCATATAGTATGGATTACAAGACACCAATAGGTATATCCCCTTACTGATTGGTGATTGGCAAAGCTTGTCACCCTCCTATTGAGCTTGAAAACAAGGCATTGTGGGCGTTGAAGAAGTTAAACTTGGATTGGGAGTTGGCCTCAAAGTCTAAAGTCGAGGTATTTAATGAACTTGATGAATGAGGTTCAATGTCTATGAAAATTCCTTGTTGTATAAGGAGAATATGAGGATGGTGCATGATAAGAAGATATGGAGTCAGGAATTCAAAGTTGGAAATCTTGTGTTGTTGTTCAACTCCAAACTCCAATTATTTACGGGAAAGTTGAGATCTAATTGGAGTAGCCCGTTCAAGGTGGTTGGTGTTTCTCCCTATGGTGCCATTGATTTGGAGGATGTGAATTGCCAAAGGTTTAATGTGAATGGGAACCGACAAAACACTACTTGAGGGTGATGGAAGGAACTAAAGTAGTGGCCTTCGTGGTTTTGATCGATCCATGAGAAATGGGTCGGCATCGTGCCACGACGTTAATTAAGGCTCTTCTTAGGAGGCAACTCAAGGTTTTAGATAATTAGTTATTATTTTTGTAGGTGTCATGATGATGTTGCAGCTGGACTGGAAGAATGCAGAACTTCGGGAAAATAGGTAAAAGGCGGCCACTCTTTCAAAGGGCGGCCACCCATTCAGTGTATGTGTAGTCGCCCAAAAATTTGAGTATGAGAGCCTAAAGCAGGCAGTTACCCTTTCAAAAAGGCGGTCGCCCTTTCTCAAGCAATCGAAAATTTGACTAAGTATCAAAATTTATGCTCTCTAGACTTTTTGGGAGACGAAAGTGTAGTAGGCCCTTTTCCACACAAAGATGCCGCCCTTCTATAAGATGGATGCCCAATTTTCAGCCTAATTATTTTTGGCTAATTGTGGAAATGTGAGCTTTCTTGATTTTTGGGAAATGAATAGTGTATGAGGACATTTCTCAACAAGGGGGGCCGCCCTTCTATTTGGCGGATGCCCAACCTCAAGCATCAAAATTTTGGCAAAGTGTTGAAAATGAAGGTCTCAGGACTTTTTGGGTGGCTACTAGTGTAGGCTGCCCAATTTTCCCCAGGAATTCAAGGGACGTCACAAAGCAGCCGACTAAGTCTTAGGCGGCCACCCTTCCTAAACCTTAGCATGGCTACATGAGCCAGAGCACGGGCGGTCACTCTTTCTAAAATGCAGACCACCCTTTTCAAAATGGACCCAACCTATTTGGGGGTATAAAAGGAAACCTAGTTCACTGAATAGTAAGAAATGAGGTAAATTTCAGTTAACCTCTTTCTTCTCCCTCTAATTTTGACCGTACCCCCACAGATGATATTAATTCCGACCACTAGAAATACAATTGCGCACCAATTCACATACACGCTGCATCTCCTATCACTCTAGTCTAACGCAATTGGTAAGAATTCTAATCTCATCTTTAAACTATTAGTTTTAACTTTTAATTTTCTTGGAGTAGGACTTAGAAGTAATCGTTAAACTTGAAAAATACTAAAAGATGAATTAGGATGGCTGGGAAAGGCTTACATACCTAGATTTTGGTCTTGACCCTAGTGAGTTGAGAGCATTTTGGATAGGAGAGAGAAAGTGTATGGGTAGTATTGAACCTTGTTGTGTGTTAATGAGTTTAAACATGTTGGTATCCATGCAAAAGGCACTGCTCTAACGTAGAAAGGGCCTGCGCCTTTTATTGGGCGGTCGCCCTCTCTTGATAGATATGGCTTAGAGCTTTGAAATTTCAAGAGCAGGCGGTCGCCCTTCAATTATGTAGCTGCCTATTCCATGGTTCAAATTATCCCTTGGTGATGAGATGGAGGCAGCCCTTGTATAGGCGGCCACCTAATTGTGTCATTAGACCTCCTTTCTAAGAAGAGTGTATAAGAACAGGCGGTTGCCCTACTGCTAGACAACCGCCCTTTTTGAGATCCTAAAAAGAATTTCTAAGTGTTGAAATGCACAATTTCTGGACTTTTTGGATGGCTACCAGTGTAGGCAGCCCATTCGTGTGCACAATCTTAGACAGCCGACTATTCAAAAAAAGTCCAAAAATTTTCTAAGCATAAAAATGCAACCCTCAGGACTCTTTGGGCATCCCGCAGTGTAGGCTACCTAGTTTGTTATCAGGAAAGATGCTTACTCACTCGGCGGCCGCCCTTGACTTAGGGTGGCTGCCCTTTTTGAAAAGAACAAATGTTTTTTTTAAGTGTCAAAATGTGAGCTCTTAAGATTAAATGGATGGACACCAGCTTAGGCTGCCCTTCTTTATTTTCTCTAAGGCACAAAGTCATTTGGAAGCCGCCCTTCCATTAGGCGGCCTCCATTCCATAAGGCAGCCGCTCTTTTTGAAAAATTGGGAAAGTTTTCTAAGCGTTGAGCCAATGAGTGACAACCCTTGTCAAGTGGGCCCGTCTTTTTTCCTACACTCTATCTTGGGAAGGTTCAGATGCTCGTTCAACACTCTAGTTGGTATCTCAACTATCTTACCCCTAAATTTCACTTTGCACTCTGGTTGAGTGTGTTTGCTTAGTGCAGTGTAGAACTCAACTACAAAATCAACTGCTGCTGAGCTCAGTTTTCTTGTAAATATTTCAACCCATCCGGTCTCCATGAATGCGTTGTAGAAGTTTAAGTTGTACTCTTCCAGGTTATTAACTAGGACTCTTCATTCACAGATTAGCATATCATGCTCTTCATCAGTACTCAGGTCCACTTTAAATGAATCACTTCCAGAGAAAGGGGAACTTGGTGAAGCATCCTCCCTTGTTCTTTTCTTTGATGCTTGGTGTTTTCCCATTTTTGTGCCTCAACAAGATCAACTCCATGCAACAGCTTAGCATAAGAACTATATAAACTAACTACTCCTATTATTATACTAAGACTATGCTAAAACTACTACACATGAAGTATAATACATGGGATAAACATTAAAGAACATCACAAAAGTTTTCAGCAGGGCAATAGATTCGGCGGCCCGCCGAATTCATTGAGCTGATGCAGATGGCGATTTGGCGGTCGCCGAAGGCCTTGCCGCTTTAAATTGGCGGGCGCCGGTTGAGAGGCGAAATCAAAGCCTCTTCCGACCAATTTCTTCTAAAACTGTGAGCACTGGCGGGTCCGCAAGTGGATTAAAGACCTCGCCAAGTGTATTCCGCACTTCATTTTGTAATAGCAAGTCCTCATTGGCGGTTACCGAAACATCGGCCACATTCATTCCAACATTGAATAGATCCTGAAATATTCCATTCAAACTTCCCTCAACACCCCCAAACACACTCCTAAGTGGTCCTTTCATCTTCTCACTATGTTCGACTCTTCTCTCAAGACCGCGACCACATTTTCAATAAATTTCAAGGGAAATTCAACCAAAAATCATATCAAGTTCAAATCTTTCCAAGAGGTTCAAGGACACGAAGGTACGTTCAAGGCTTTACTTTTAAGTTTCTTTTTGTTATTATTGTTTACATTCTCTTCTTCTACCCTTTTCTTCACTCGAGTAACAATTTTTAAGCAACGGTACACACCATAAGGTCTAAATCATGAAAACTTTGCAAGAACAAACCCTAAAACTAAGTTACTTAGATTTCCTAAGTGTTCATGTGAAAAAGAATGAGATTAACTAACGCCTACCCCCAACATGATATTTTATCCTACCCCCATACTTTAATTAACAATAATTTAAAAATGGGGTCGATTTCTTACCGGATCTATAGAGAAACGAGAAATGGGTTGAAGGGATGATGGTGGATTGGTGAATTCTAGTGTGCACGAGTGATTTAGAGTGTTTGTTGTGGTTGGGTATGGCTGGAATACTGTTATCGGAGAGTGGGTTAAACATTTTCACGGTATGGAGTGTGAAAAGTAAAAGAAAACTTACTTGGGGCCTTTTATAGTCTGTTGACCTAACTTGACCCTGTGGATTCGGCGGCTCGCCGCTTTGTCGGCTGGGTGCCGAATGTTCGGCTGCGTGGACATAAGTCCCTATTTTAGTGAACCAGTGGGTAGACCGCAGAGCGCTCAGCGGAGTTGGATCGGCTACTTGCCTAATGACCAACTGGATGCCATTCCAAGTCGCCAAAAAGATTTCCTCAATGTAAGCATCGGCGGTCCACCTCTATTTTGACAGACCGCAGAAATTGTTCCACCCTTCATTCGGCGGTTCCATCCCGTTCTTCGACTACCTTTCCATTTTTTCTTCGGGCTAAGTCTCCCATTTTTCACACACTCATTTGCATCGTTACTGTACTAACACCACTCAACCACAATCAAATGCAACTATCAAAGAACTTCATGTGAAATTTTTACCCTAACTAAAATGCTAAAATTAAAATTGCTAAAAGTAAATATTGGGTTGCCTCCCAAGAAGCGCTTGATTTAATGTCGTGGCACGACGGTGTTACCTCAATCCATCAAGGGTCCAAGAGATAGATGCAAGCAACCGCTCTAGTTTCGGCTTCACATCCCAAGTAGTGCTTCACCCTTTGGCCATTCACTTAGAAAGTTTTAGAACTTCCTTTCTCTTGCAACTCGACCCAAATATATGGTGACATGTCCACCACTTTGTAGGGTCAACTCCATTTGGATTTCAGCTTTCCGAGAAATAGGTACAACCTTGAATTAAATAGTAGCACCATGTCTCCCGCTTTGAATGTGCGACTCCATATCTTCTTGCCATGAGTGATCTTCATCTTCTCCGTGTAATTTTTTTCATTCTCATATACAAGAAATCACATCTCATCGAGCTCATGCAATCTCTCCACCCGTGACTTGGAAGGTTCTTCCCAATTCATGTTAAGCTTTTTCAATACCCATAAGGCTTTGTGCTCCAACTTAATGGGGAGATGGCAAGCTTTGACAAAACTAACCGGAATGGCGACACACCAATTGGCGTCTTATATGCCATGCGATATGCCCATGAGGCATCATCTAACTTTTTAGCCCAATCCTTTTGGTTCACATTAATCGTCTTGGCTAAGATTTTCTTCATCTCACGATTCGACACTTTCACTTGACCACTTGTTTGGGGATGATAAGGTGTAGCAACCTTGTGTCTCACCCCATATTTTTTCAGTAAAGAACCAAAGGACTGACTGCAAAAGTGGGTTTCCCCATCACTTATGATTGTGCGAGGGGTGCCAATTCATGTGAAAATGCTTTCACTGAGGAAGGCGGTGACACTTCTAGCTTTATTATTTGGCAAGACAATTTCCTCGACCCATTTAGAGACATAATCCACAGCCACAAGGATGTACTTCATACCATAAGAGCTTGAAAAGGGGCCCCATGAAGTCGATCCCCCATACATCAAAGAGTTTTACTTCAACAATGGGGTTTTGGCGCATTTCATGCCTTCTTGAGATTCCCCCTGTTCTTTGACATTGATCACAACTCTTTGTGTAATAATGAGCATCCTCGTACAAAGTAGGCCAAAAGAAATTGCATTCAAGCACCTTCGCCGCTGTTCTAACACTACCATGATGCTCTCCATAAGGAGCAGAGTGGCATCCTTCAAGAATGGGCCCTTGTTCGGCTTCCGCAACACATCTTTTTATCATTCCATCGACACATACTTTAATAAAAAGGGACCATCCCAAAAGTATTGTCCAGAATTTTTCATCAATGTCTTCTTTTGATTGTATGAGAAGTCCTCCGGGACCTCTCCACATGCAACAAAATTGGCTAAGTCCCGTACCAAGGGATTTCTTCCCAAGATACCGCCAATATTCTCTCATCGGGAAAAGAATCATTGATCTTGAGGGTTTTTTTGGGCGACCCTCCTCCAAACGGGGTAAGTGGTCTGCCACTTGATTCTCAGTTCCCCTTCTATCAAGCACCTTAAGATCAAACTCTTGCAATAAGGGCACCTATTGTATCAACCTTGCTTTTGAATATTTCTTGGCCATCAAATACCGGATGGCGGAGTTGTCGGTATTTAAAATTACTTTGGACCCCACTAAATAAGATCAGAATTTTTCAAAAGCAGATATAATGGCTAGTAGCTCTTTCTCCGTCACCGTATAATTTTATTGAGCTCCATTCATTGTCTTTACTAGCATAGTAGATTAGATGAAACATATTCTCAACTCTTTGGCCTAGCACGGCCCCCCAAAGCTACATCGCTAGCATCACACAAAGCTCAAATGGAAGAACTCATCTTGGACTCACTATCACCAATGCGGTTGTTAGTCTCTTCTTCACCTCTTCGAAGGCTTTCAAGCATGCTTCATTGAATTCAAACTTGGCATCTTTCTCCAATAACATGCACAATGGATTCACAATCTTAGAGAAGTCTATAAAGCGGCGATAAAAACCCACATGTCCCAAGAAGCTTCTTACTCCTTTGACGATTGTAGGAGGTGGAAGTTTGGAGATAACATCAATATTGGCATGATCCACTTTAATTCCATTCTTGGACACCTTGTGTCCTAGGACTATTCCTTCTTGAACAATGAAGTGGTTTTTCTCTCAATTAAGCACAAGTTTTGTCTCCTCACACCTCTCTAAGACTTTCTCCAAGTTAGATAGACAATCTTCAGAAGAATCTCTGACTACCGAGAAGTCATCCATGAAGACTTCCAAAAATTTCTCCACTATATTATAAAATAGTGCAAGCATACACCTTTGAAAGGTTGCCGGGGCATTGAAAAGTCCAAAAGGCATCTTGCGAAATGTAAAAGTACCATATGGGAATGTGAAGGTTGTCTTGTCTTGATCATTTGTTTCAATTGATATTTAATTGTACCCCGAGTATCCATTAAGGAAACAATAGTAAGCATGGCCCGCCAAACGATCAAGCATTTGTTCAATGAAAGATAGGTGAGTGATCTTTTCTAGTGGCATTGTTGAGATTACGGTAGTCCATGCATACTCTCCAACCGGTCACAGTTTGAGTTGATATAGCTTCACCTTTCTCATTATGAACTACCATCATCCCTCCTTTCTTGGGCACAAACTGAATGTGTGAGACCCATTCACTATCGGAGAGTGGAACAATCACCCCGCATCTAGCCATTTAATGATCTCTTTCTTGACAACTTCTTGCATTGGAGGCTTCTATCTCCTTTGGTGTTCCACCGTGGGTTTACAACCTTCTTCAAAAAAGATCTTATGAGTACATACTCCCGGATCAATTCCTCTTATATCTGTAAGAGTCCACCCATGGCTTTAATTCTCCGCTTCACCACTCCAACGAGTTGGTCTTCTTGTTCTTTCGTTATGTGGGAAGAAATGATTATTAGAAGAGTAGAGTTTGGGCCTTGGACGGTATATCTCAAGTGGGTTAGAAGGACTTTGAGTTCAAGAGTGGGCAGTTCTTCAATGGATAGTTTTGTAGGTGGAGTGGTACAGTTCTCAAGATCAAGGGAAAGCTTTTTGGGAACATAAGGTCTAGTGCCCATTCCTTCCAATACTTTCACACACACGGCAACACTTTCCTCATTATGAATGTCCATGTTCCAAATCACCACGGCCAATTCATCCGCTTGACTCACTAGGACACTATCTTTCTCTACAAGTGTATCCACAACCATATCGACGTAAGAACACGTAGCTTCCTCTTCCATAGGTTGTTTTAATGTTTTGCATATATGGAACACCACCTTCTCTCCATTGAAATGGAAAGTAAGTTCTCCTTTCTCTACATCACACAATGCTCTCCCGGTAGCTAGAAATGGTCGGCCAAGAATAATGGGACATCAAAGTCCACCGGGCAATCAAGAATTACAAAATTTGCCGGGAATACAAACTTCTCCACCTTCACTAGAACATTAGTAACGACCCCAGCTGGTTGCTTCATGGAACGGTCGACCATTTGTAAGTTCATGGTTGTTTCTTTTGGAACCTCTTTAGTATTCAAAGTCTTATACACCACATACGACATCAAATTAATGCTTGCTCCAAGATCACATAGAGCTTTAGGGAAATATTTCCCTCCAATGGTGCATGGGACCGTGAAGGCTCCGGGGTCCTCCATCTTCCTAGCCATATGCTTAGAGACAATTGAGCTACATTTATGAGTCACCTTGCTTGGTTTATAATCTTCATAGGACTTCTTTGTCACAAGATCTTTCACAAGTTTAGCAATATTTGACATTTGGCTTAATGCATAAACCAAAGAGAGGTTGATAGATGTTGATGCTATTTTCTCCCAAATCTTCTTTGCTTGAGATGCTTGTCTTAGCTTTGCACTCTTTTGTGGGAACGGAAGTGGAATTTTGGGAATGAAACTTGGACTAGGAGGGCTTTGTTTGGATGATGGAGTTTTCTTTGGTTTAGCTTTTTGGGTAGTAGTGACTTCGGGATTACGTTCTTGAGGGAATGCCTCATCATTAATTGCATGCCTTGGAACATCAACACCCACATCATTAGCTTCACCTTCATTCAACTCTTGCCAAATGTTTTGTTCACAACCTTGCTCCTCTAGTTCATCACCATCATCTTCTGCTTTAGGATCATCCCATATTTTTCCACTCCATGTCATGATTGCCATCACATGATCTTTTTCATTCTTCTTAGGATTCACCACCATGTCACTTGGTAGTGCTCCTTGAGGTCTTTGTTCACTTGGTGAGATAGGCTACTCATTTGAGATTCAAGAGCCTTGATGGAAGTATTATGAGATGTGACCGTTTGCTTGATATCTTTGATGTCACCAGAGTAACTTTCTTGATTCTTGAGCACTTCTCCCATCATTTCTTCAAACTTTGATGGACTCTTCCCTTCATTCTCACCTTGCTTGTATGGAGCTCTTGGTACATATCCTTGAGATGCATCACCTCCTCTCCCATCTTGATTGTTGTTCCAATTTTATCTTCCTCTATCTTGCCTCCATTGGCCTTGTTGGCATGGCCTTGATAACCTCCTTGATAATTAGCTACATAATTGGCTTCTTCCTCTCCATGGACAGTAAACATTGCTCTAGATAGTACTCCTCTTGTCCACGTTAGAGAAGAGTAAGAGGTGCACCTCCCGGGGTTGAATAACCCATAGGAGCCACTTGATGACCGACATTTATAACTTGGAGATTCTCCACCTTGCTCACCTTCTTTTCATTGTTTTCTTTTGCACCCCGAAGAAGCTCAATGTTGGTAAGGATCCGAGCCAATTGCTCTTCTTGATCTTGAAATATCTTTATCATCATTAGATTAATTCCATCATCTCCACTTGGATTTTGGGCCCTAGATAGCCAATCTTGTGATTGCTTGGCAACCTTGTTGAGAATTTCCTTGACTTCTTGATAAGTCTTATCCATTATAGCACCTCCACACAAATTGTTCACGGCAAATTGGTTTATCTTGTTGAGCCCTTGATAGAAATATTGTAAGAGCATCTCCTCTCCAAAACCATGAGTGGGACAATGGAGCAAAACCTTTTTAAAGGCTTCCCAAGCTTCGGATAATGAATTGGTAGGATCTTGCTTGAATATATACACCTTGTCCCTCATTGAAGCTTGCTTACTTAGGCAAGAATTTTGCTAAGAATTGCTTCACAAGTTCCTCCCAAGTGAAAATTGAGTTCTTGGGTAGCTTGTTTAACTATGCCCTGACCTTCCCGAATAAAGAATAGGGAATGACCTTAGGCTCAAAAACTCTTCCGAACAATGGGCAGGCTTATAGAGATGGCATGTTTGAATGAAATTTCTCAAATGCTCATTTGGATATTCATGCTTGCTTCCACTAAATTTTCCATTTCGGTCATGCCCATGTAAGATCACTTGTGGGTTGTTGAAAGTAACATTACCACATATGGGTGGATGGACAATTGCACTAGCAAAACTTTCCATATTCACTTCTTCATCGGGCTCCTCCAAATCTTTTACCGGTTGATTTGCATTGCGGCCACCTCTTGCATTTCTTTGGTTCTGGTTGACATTACGAACAGTCACTCAATTGACATTGCCTCCTCGATTAGCATGATTAACACGAGCACCTCGGTTTGCACCTCGACCTCCTCGGTTAGCATTGTTGCCTCTTCGGTTAGCATTGTCCGCAACCCCAACATTGTCACCTACATTAACTCCATCATTGACTTGATCATTACCAATAAGGTTTCCATCAATTGGGGCACCATCTTCAACTTGAGGTTTATCATTCTCCTCAAAAACATCATGAATTCCATGACTCTTCTCACTAAGAGAAGTGTCATCATATTCTTCTTCAAATTCTCCATCATAATCATTTGGAGCCATTGGAGCATTTGGAAAGGGAACTCCCTCATTTGAACGATTGTAGAGGGGATTCTGCATAGCTCGATTTGGATTTCGTCTCATTGCTAATATTCACCTACACACGGTAAAAATAAAGCAAGAGGTAAAATGGTAGGAACAACTAACCAAACAAGAACACGAGATATTCAATCTAATAGATCTACTGTAGCTCCCCGCAACGGCGCCAAAATTAGATCCATGCTCAATCCAATCACCTATGAAGGTGTGGGGCGATCGTCAAAGATAGTACCCGAATAAGAGTCGGGGTCGATTTTCTCAAGGATCTAGCTCGTAATCTATTAGTCAACAATTGACAACAAAGGCATAAAATAACCTTTGCACTTTTAATACTTGTGAAATATGGAGAATGAGCTAGAGGTTAACCCATTCCGACGACATTTCAGTAACTTATTACTTTTACAAATTATATGGGTATTGTAAATGGTCAGACCACACTTATAACCCTCAAAACCCGTTAGGGATAGAGAGAATTTACATCGTTAAGCCAGTAGGGGTCAATAACAAGGCGCATAAAATCCTAGTCCAAACACCCGAACCAGAATGACCTTTTTAGGTCTTTCCCTTTAGATGGGGTAGGCTCGTGAGTCAATATAACCTAAATGCTCGTTAGTTCCTATAAACCTACGCCTTCAACCCCGTTAGGATGATGAAAGAAAAGTCGATGTTAGATTCAAATACGGCCGTGCCTTAAACCCTAGTCAAGGAAAGTACGATAGAGGAACTATATTCACCTTAACCCATATATGCAATAAGATTAAAAATAAGCTCTAAGTTAAAACAATCAAGTCATCATGGATAAACCCCTAGTATGAGTTTAGCTACTCATACTAGAGTCTAACACAATCATAGTAAGGAATGGAATGGCAAGAAACATGTAATGATATAAATAAAAGATGGAATCCTTACAAAACTTGATGTTAGAAACCCTTGCTTGCCTCCAAGAATATTCAAAAGTACAAAAGTAATATTCTAAAGCTGAAAATAGGTATATGTGCCTTGGAGGCATAATGGTCTATTTATAGGCATGGGTTTGAAAATTAAACTAATAATTATAAAGTTGCCATTTTCGCCCTATTTTCGTCAGGCCACCGAAGACAGCTTCTAAGTCTTCTTGCCTTTTTGTGAGTTGCAGGTCCGGCAGGATTACATTTCAAGCGGCAGACATCTTCTACTTCCTCACCGATTTTTTGAGCTCACTGTGAGTACCGGCGGGTTCGCCGCTACTTCTGCAAAGCTGCCGAATGCTTTTAACATTTGATTCGGTGATCTCCCCCTTCAGTTCGGTGGATGTGCCTTGAGCTTTTGAACTCACTCCTCCTCAGGCCGGATGGCTTCTTCACTCCAGCCAGTGATTCGGCAAGACGCCGATCCTCATGCTGCCTCTTCTCCATGTTTTTCATTTGTAGCTAATTTGCAATTATTTTTGATCTTTTCTTCTTTCCTTTTGGCTTTGTATCATGAATCTCATTAAATTCTTGAAACATGGCGATAAATATAAGACTTACACAAATAATAAGGCTAAAGAACGTAAAAACTAGTCTAAAAGAGTTGTATTTAAGCACAAAATACTAACATATCAGTTGAGATCTAATTGGAGTGGCCCGTTCAAGGTGGTTGGTGTTTCTCCCTATGGTGCCATCGATTTGGAGGATGTGAATGGCCAAAGGTTTAATGTAAACGGGAACCAGCGAAGCACTACTTGTGGGCGATGGAAGGAACCAAAGTGGTGGCCTTCGTGGTTTTGATCTATCCTTGAGAAATGGGTCGGCGTCGTGGCACGACGTTAACTAAGGCTCTACTTGAGTGGCAACTCAAGGTCTTAGATAATTAGTTATTGTTTTTGTAGGTGTCATGATGATGTTGCAGCTGGACCGGAAGAATGCTGAATTTCAGGAAAATAGGTAAAAGGCGGCTACCCATTTAGTGTGTGTGTAGTCCGCAGAATGTCTGAGTGAGAGAGCCAAGATCAGGCAGTCACCCTTTCAAAAAGGTGGCTGCCCTTTCTCAATCAATCGAAAATTTGTCTAAGTATCAAAATTTATTCTCTCAGGACTTTTTGGGCAGCAAACAGTGTAGTAGGCCCTTTCCATTGTATGTCTGCCCAATCATTAGCCTAATCTTTTTTGGCTAATTGTGGAAATGTGAGCTTTCTGGACTTTTTGGGCAATGAACAGTGTATTAGGCCCTTTTCCAACAAGGGAGGCCGCCCATCTATTTGGCGGCTGGCCAATCTTAATCGTCAAAATTTTGGCTAAATGTTGAAAATGAAGGTCTCAGAACTTTTTGGGTGGCTGCCAGTGTAGGCTGCCAAATTTACCCTAAGAATTCAAGGGACGTCACTAAGCGGCCGCTTAAGTCTTAGGCGCCCATGAAGTTTGAACCTTAGCATGGCTACATGAGCCAGTGCATAGGCGGCCGCCCTTTCTAAAATGCGACCGCCCTTATCAAAATGGAACCAACCCATTTGGGGGTATGAAAGGTCACTGGAATAGTAAGAAGTGAGGTAAATTTCCCTTAACCTCTTTCTTCTCCCTTTCATTCTGACCGTAGCCCCACATGTAATTTTCTTAATTCTGACCACCAGAAATATAATTTCGCACCAAATCACATACACGCTGCATCTGCTATCACTCCAGTCAAACTAATCTGGTAAGAAATTTAATCTCGTCTTTAAATTCTTAGTTTTAGTTTTGAAATTTTTAGTAGTAGGATTTAGAAGTAATCATTAAACTTGAAAAATACTAAAACATGAATTAGGATAGTTGGGAAAAGCTTACATACCTGGGTTTTGGTCTTTATCCCTAGTGAGTCAAGAGAATTTTGGACAGGAGAGAGAAAGTGTATGGGTAGTTTTGAACCTTGTTCTGTGTTAAAGAGTTAAAACATGTTTGTATCTGTGTAAAAGGCACTGCTCTAACGTAGAAAGGGCCTGCGCCTTTTATTGGGCGGTCGCCCTCTCTTGATAGATATGGCTTAGAGCTTTGAAATTCCAAGAGCAGGCGGTCGCCCTTCAATTATGTAGCTGCCTATTCCATGGTTCAAATTATCCCTTGGTGATGAGATGGAGGCAGCCCTTGAGTAGGCGGCCACCTAATTGTGTCATTAGACCTTCTTTCTAAGAAGAGTCTATAAGAACAGGCGGTTGCCCTACTGCTAGACAACCGCCCTTTTTGAGATCCTTAAAAGAATTTCTAAGTGTTGAAATGCACAATCTCTTGACTTTTTGGGAGGCTACCAGTGTAGGCTGCCCATTTTTGTGTAGAATTTTAAGGCCATGTGCTTCGGTGGCTTCCCTTCTCCTAGGAGGCCGACCATTCAAAAAATGTCCAAATATTT
The DNA here is from genome assembly GCA_037355625.1 of Petunia x hybrida. Taxonomy (NCBI): domain Eukaryota; kingdom Viridiplantae; phylum Streptophyta; class Magnoliopsida; order Solanales; family Solanaceae; genus Petunia; species Petunia x hybrida. The sequence goes on from JBBBVM010001196.1 coordinate 181,177, forward strand.
TCTAAGTATAAAAAATGCAAGCCTCGGGACCTTTTGGGCATCCCGCACTGTAGGCCGCCCAGTTTGTTCTCAGGAAAGAGATTTACTCACTCGGCGGCCGCCTTTTACTTAGGGTTGCCGCTCTTTTTGAAAAGAACAGACTTTTTTTCTAAGTGTCAAATGTGAGCTCTCTGGATTAATTGGGTGGACACCAGCGTAGACCGCCGTTCTTTATTTCCTCTAAGACAAAAAGTGATTTGGCAGCCGCCCTTCCATTAGGCCGCCTCCATTCCATTAGGTGGCCGCCCTTTCTGAAAAATTGGAAAATTTTTCGAAGCGTTGAGCCAATGAGCGACAGCCCTTGTCAAGTGCTTCCACTCTTTTTGCCTACACTCTAACTTTACATGAGCTTTTAATCATATTCAAAGACTATTGCTTTACGTTGCTACTAGCATGCTTCTACAGTGTTTTAACAGGATCAACTTGCAAGATTGAGAGGCACAACAATGCATAGTAGAGGCAGGGGTACACCTAGCAACCCTCCTAACCTAGGGCTGGGAGTTGGAAAACCCTTTCCAAAGCAGGGAAGGAAGCAAACAAAAGGTAGGGGGTAAAAGAAGCTCATCCTTTGGTAGGTTTTGGTAATAAGAGGAGCAACATTGAGGGCAAAGAAGAAGAATGATGGATCTCACCTGACATTGAGGGATAAACCCTCTGATAAAGAATTAAGCCCGAAACCTGAGGTTGAGCCTTGGGACATTCCTTCTTCCTCCACTCCCCCACAGTCTACATAAGTAAGGACTGCGTTTTTGAGTGATGAAGGGAGTCAAGGTAGTAAAGGAGATGAAGCTGAAGAAGAGGAGCAACAAGCTCAACCTCTACCATCCAAAGGAAAGATTGTAGTGGTAAGTGGTAGACCTCTACTTTCGAACAATTAGGAAAGGAGATTTGTCTCAAAAAATGCTTATTGTAACTACGTCAAAGGGTTGACAAAAAGGTCTACCATAGTTGAGAGATGCATTGGGACCAAAGACCTTGACAAATACAACCCGGCCTTCCCTGAGGAGTTGGTAAAAAGAGACTGGATTAGGTGGTTGACTCTTGAGCCTAAAACTGGGAATAAAACTTTGGTCAGAGAATTCTTTGCAAATGTGGGAAGAATGGGTGCAGGTTAGTTCGAGGTGCTACTCCGAGGTAGAAGGTAAGTTATGATCCGAGGGTCTTGAATGCCTATTTGTAGGAATTTATCACTGAACTCCTAAGTTTTTGTGGGAATGGAAGGACAAAGATGAGTCTAGCTCAAACCATGGTTGTCGCGACATTATAGCCGGATCTCCTTCCCCTCCACGGATGAAGAAGGGAGTGCCAATTGAAAGAGCCACATTGAACTTTGAGTTGGGAGGGTTACAAAGCATTGTATGTTCGAGGTTGATCCCATCAAAGAATGATCACAAGTGCACAAAGGATAGGGCAATGGTGATATCAGCTATAGAACTTGGGAAGATTGTAAATATAGATGTGGTTATGGCGGAGAAGATCTTCAAAGAGGCCAAGCGGGATACCACAAGCTTGCCTTTTTCGAACATATTGACCGCCTACTTCCGGTCACTCAAGGTGCCCGAGTATGAGACAGATAGAACGATCAATTCGATTAGAAGATTCAACTTGCATGATATGTAAGGATCGGAAAACCCAATTAATACAACTCCACATACTCCGGTTAAGGGTATGCTGACTACTCAGCCCATTGACCCAGCCTACCCCATGTACTAGCACTTCTACTATTCCGCCCACAGGTTCGTCTGATGCTCATTCTTCTGTTGGTTTACCACCTCATGAGATCGTAAATGTAGCCATGTGGGTTAAGTTTGTTGATTATACGATTCACTATGTGAAGTCTTTGCTTGAGAACCTACCCACTGCACCTCCCTCACCACCCCAGCCTACTGTCTATTCTAATGATCTCAAATAGATAAATGAAACTCTCAAGGCTATGTTTGATGAAATGAAGAAGCACGCTGACACTTTGAAAAATCTTGAGACACGTGTTGGGAACATTGAGAAGGATCGGGGTGATATGAAAAGGGTTGTTCAAATATTCATTGAGACTGCGGGTACTAGTTCTGAGAGGCCCGAATATTGTAGAAAGAGGAAGAAAAAGGAGAGCTCTAAGGAGAAGAAGCCACCATCGAATCAGGAGCCTACCGAGGAGGAGGAGGAGGAAGAGGAGGAGGAGTGTAGGGTGAGAGAGGCCATGATGTCTATTTTTGGAGGTGATGACGATGAGAAGATTGAGCTTCCCTTGGGTGCTCAGCCAGTCCACAAGTTGCCCTATGAGGTCCAGGTCCAGATGGCCACATAGCAGTTTTTGGAGAAGCTTGCCTAGAAGAGTGTTGAGGCAGATACACTAGTGCCCAAGTCTCCACAACCTGAGGTGGAAGGAAAAGGCAAGAACATTGTTGATGGCTGATCAGGGAGTCCATTCTATCCTTCCCTTTTATGCTTTACCAGTTGCAAATTCATATGTGACTGATGTATTGACGTTTGACCTTTAAACTTGATTCCACGTATCAATTTGAACCTTTTTGATGTAAATAGTGCATGTTTACTTTCATATATTAGCATAGTACGTTAGTTAAGTTTCAGTTTTTATTTTGAAAATAAGCTTTCGATTTTTTTTGCTTGGTTCTTTCCGAAAGTGTTTTCTTGAACCAAGTATTATATATAGTAGTTGTTATTGAAATGCATTTTGAATGTAGTTTAGATATCTCATAAAGTACCAACATGTCATATACATCTTACGATATTAGACAAGTTGTACAGTGTCCACTTTGTGAGCATTTGGTCTTAGTTGATGACTTTATGCTCTTTTGTTGCTTTGGAGTCAATGACATGGTTCCTAGTTGACCATTGAGACTTTACAAGTGAGTGAGACTTTTTGAGAGTTGATTTCTTGTCTTGAATTAATCCACTTGCTTGTGTGTGTGATGTTTTAATTGTGGGTTCACATATTTGAGTTGAGGTCTAGAACTTGCACGGCTTGTGCTCAAGGCGAAATATGAGTTGTGCCAAACTTGAAAATTATCTTAGGCTTTCTTTGTAGCTCTTCTTGAGCCTCTTCATATACCCTTACTTTAAAAATATCACTAGTTGTCCCTTTTGATCCTATTACCCTTTCATTTGGTAACTCTGTACATGATTAATCGATGGGTGGCTGAAAGTTGAGATTGAGATCCTTAGAAATAAAATGTGATGTTAAGAAAAAATGCCTAAGTTTGGGGGAGTGATTTGGATGTGTCTTATGCTAGGAAGCCTATGAATTTAAAAAAAAGAGAGAAAAAGATCGAGAAATATCCAAAAAGAGGAAGAAAGTGTACCGAACTTATCTACCTTTCCTTTGTAAATATCATTGGTAGATTAGGGGAATAAAGTCTTTAGGCTTCTTAAACCATAGAAAAACACAAAAAAAAAAAAAAGAGTAGAGAATAAAGAAAGGAAGTGAAGTTCCAAGTGTGAAAGGAGATGAAAGAGGATTGGAAGGAAAAATGCAAGCGTCGGTAAGGTGGTTGGTAATCACTACTTTCCCAAATTATATCACACATATCCCCGAACATTCACTGCAAGCCTAAACAAGTCCTAGATGATCCAATATATGGTACTCCTCCGTTAGTGGAGAGTCACAATATGGGCAAGCCTATGGCACTTTTGCTCAACTCGAAAACAGTCTTTATGAGAGTGAGTGCTTCATTGTTTAAAAGTCTTAGGTCTAAATTTGACCATGAGAGAATGTCTAGTTGCTTGTGGTGAGGATTGCAAGTGAGGATAAGAGAGGTGAGAGCTTAGCTTGAGATAAGGTTTGCAACCAAGTGAAGTTGGTTGATGAACCAAATCAATGCTTGAGGCTCTATGTCATCCTTTGATTATTTTGAAACATGTGAAGTGGTTCATAAAGCATCTTATCGAGTATTCATGAGTGTGAATGTGTGTTGGTGTTTAATGATGTCAAAAGTTTTTAATAGTAGAAAAATGGAACTTGGCTTCATTGTAGACTAGTCTTGACAGTGCTTCACTATCTTTGGGTAGAGATTGGTTTGTTTGAGGACATGCAAAGACTTAAGTTTGGGGGAGATGATGTGTCAGTATTTGGCTTATATTAACTCGCTTAAATTTTTGTCTTTTAATTTGAAACTGACCAATCAATAGGAAGAATGATGTGTTTGTGCTTGGTTTAAGGTATTTATACCAATTAGGAAGAAAAGGTACCAAAAAGAGAAAAATACACAAGGAGAATGGATTAATTTCAAGAAGCTGCAGAAAAAAGGAAAGTGCGGCCGCCCATGTAAAGGGTGACCACGCTTTATTTATATTAGAATGATACGACCCGAATTTCTAGCTAGGCCGTGCGGGCACCCGACATCCTCCCCTAGACCCGTCGGGTGAACCCTTACTAATTGAATTAGGAAAATAAATATAAATTCAAAGGCTAAATAAAAATAAGACTTAGAAAAAGCATTGGCATACTGATACCTCTAAGTTGTACAAAAGAAATTAAAGCTGACTACCCAACATATTAGGTTTAGGGCTATCTAGACTAGACATCTAAGAGTACAAAGAATACATACGTCTCATGAAGGGAGAAAAATACAACTGAAATAATAAACATACATCTGGTGGCCATCTTGAACAGAAGGTGGCTCACCCTGACAGCGGAAGTTGTCATCGCTTCTTAACAATGTGGAGAACTCAATCCTGGAGCGAACCTGCCGAAACTAAATAAATAGACAAGAAGCAAACAACAAACAAGGGTGAGTCATAAGGACTCAATAAGTGGGGGAAGACTAGCCACCTCAAAGAATAGGATAGTTAGCCAGGAAGAAGAGCTAAGCAAGTACAGACCAGAAACACATACAACTAAAGCATATAAACCAATTAGGAACACAAAATAGCCAGAAACATATAGGTAAACTGAAATATATCCACAACATGGTATACATACCGCATATACAAAACACAGCACGATAATCACACAATAGTCAGCATGCGATGCAATGAAATGGGATGAATGCGGTATGATGCAATGCAGTCACATGTGCCTGATACCCATCTCCGGCGCGGGACTCTCATATATATCCCCTACAGGCGTGTAGGCCGAGCCAACAATATAGAACCCATGTAGGCAGGCATGTCGAGCAAACCTCATGTGATGTATACCCCTTGTGTCGTGCAGGTCGAGCCAACCATATAGGCATACATCCTCCTACAAGCGTGTAGGACGAGCAAACCATATAGAACCCATGTAGGCACGCATGTCGAGCCAACCTCATGTGATGTATACTCCCTGCGGAGTGCAGGTCGTGCAAACCACATAGGCATATATCCTCCTACAAGCGTGTAGGACGAGCTCACCATATAGAACCCATGTAGGCACGCATGTCGAGCCGACCTCATGTGATGTACACCCCCTGCGGCGTGCAAGTCGAGCCAACCATATTGGCACACATCCTCCTACAAGCGTGTAGGACGAGCCATCTGCGTAAACAATATCAAACAAGATCATAGATCCCCTGCAGACATGTAGACTAAACCAACAAGCATAAAATACGACAAATAATAACCCATACAGTGTAAATCATTCTTTTCAAAAAAAATTCGAATAGTAAGTATGCATTTTTTGGCAGCTATGCATGAGTAGAGACATACATAGACTAATCCACAGGCATAAGGCCACAAAGAAATGGATATATACCACTCACCGTCTACCAGGAGATATATGCAATAATGACCCTTCACCGACTCGAGACTCTCATCAATTACTGGGAAGTATATGTCAAGCTCAAAACCAAAGTACACTGCTCATATGCTCAATGCAATACCAACAACAGGGGATAACATATAATATATAATGTAAATCCAAAGCTAAGGCGTAATGAGTACGCCCATCGGCAGCTACACACGTAAGGAACACGTGGTAGAATATCCACAAGGCCAAGGGCCTCCAAAGAAATGGATACAAACACTTACCTTGTTCCAAAGTTAATATTGCTACTCAACAACCGCTTTGTCCTTTGAATTCATTGCCAAACAATCCCATTGTGTTCAATAAGCAGAAAAATATATCACATAAGGATAAAGCCTTCATTCCTTACATCTTAGAACAATCTGGTAAGGAACCTCACACCCAATTCGCATAGGAAATACGCAGTCTAGGCCTATGTACATGGTTTAAAATCACATAACCAAACTCTTAATAAATTATGTTTATGGGTTGTCCATAACTCCCTGAGTTCGAATGTATAATCAATTCCATTATCAAGGTCCAATTAACCCTTTAAACTATCAATTTAACTTGTTAGAACGATGTCTAGTATCCCAATATCTACCGTTAAAATATATTCAAACACATGTAATAAACTGAAATAATGGATTTACACCATTACCTGGACGTTTCGGGATAAAAATTCTATCTTTTTCCTTCTCTTTTTCCTTTCCTTTCTCTTTTTTTTTTCTGCATTTTTTTGCTGCGTTTTCTCCTCACTGTTCTCATTTCTCCTTTTTATTTCTATGTTTCTGATCGTCCTTAGATAAGCTAAGGACCCAGCCTTTCCATTTTATTCTTTTCCTTTTTTATATTTTCTTTTATTTTCGTGACGAAAATTAAAATGGAACCTTATGAAATCGAAATAATTCAAAATTTTGCATACAAGTTATACAAAATTTATGTGACATACTCGTTAGCGGAAACTATCCGAACGACCTCGAAATTCACTTCTGAAAATTCATACAGGTCAAAAATAATCATACGAATCTAACGGCGCTTTTGGATTTCGAATCGGAGCTCATTCGCCAAAATCGAGCTCGAAAATCTCTTTTTAATATATACCGACAACGGAAACTGAAACCTTCTTCCGATAACTACCAAACGTAGTCTGATTTAGCTCAAATTTTATAGACAGGTCCTAATGGACCTTACGAAAATTTTAAAATTATCAGCACGCCAATCAGAGTCTTAACTTCCGAAACGACTACCTAAGGTCGTTTCAGAGAAGATCATTCCAAGACAAAGGGCAGCCATAAGGGCCCCAGCCCAATGGAAAAGAGTTTCAGCACAACTTGCAAGAAGGGTTGTCATCCATCCAAAGGGCTGGCGCCCAATTTAGCTACTCAAGGAATCAGTATGAATAAAAGGGCGAACTACTAATGAAATGAGGCCTCAGCCTTTGCTTAGAAGAGGACGAGAGGGCGGCCGCCTATTCAAAGGGCAGACTGCCCAATCAAGAAATTTCCAGATAGGCCTCAGCCCTTCTAAAAGGGCTCAGCCCTTTTCCATATGTCCAAGTCTAGACCGGAAGAAATTGCCTAAAAAGCTGTAGCTTTTCCAAAAAGGCCTCAGCCCAACTTGCAAAATGGCAATTTTGTAAGTAGTTTTAGCAAAGACTATAAACACTTAGACTTTGAAATTTCATTCTATTTTTTGACATATCATTGACTTGGAGAGAAATGTAGAGAGAGAGTTCATTACTTTTTTTTCAAGCTTTCAACAAGATTCAATCATCTTTGGTAATTTTCAATACTTGTTTTTCATTTCAATGCAAAATCTATTAATTACAAGTGTTGTTTTGTTCCAAATTATGAATAGCTAAATCCATACCTAGGGTTCTAAAGAAAACCTATCTAATAATCAAATGGTCTAGTCTAATAAGCCTTAAAGAATTGAGAATACCCCATTTCACTACTTTCGATCTTAACATTACAACTTAAGGTGTACAACTCAAGTAGAGCCCTATAGTACTCGATTTACACCGAGAGGGTACTTTTAGGAATTGGTAAGATAGTGACGGGTCGGGGGGTAGGTGTGTTGAATTTACCCCGGGCTGAACATCAAAAGGGGGATATCCTACTTGAGACTATTTTCTTGTACTCAAAGCAACAACTCTTTGCACTGAGAGGGCAAGAGTTGTTAGTATCATTCATCACTGAGAGGGGTGAATCGAGTTTATTTATTCGAGGTCCATTGGGTGACCCAAATTGCGATCTAGTTTACCTAGAACATATTCGGTTTAAGGGTTAGGTGGAGGTTAGAACTCTAGTTCATTTCACACATAGTAAAACACTCAGTCATTACTTGCTTTAAATCATAGCTTTAGTTCATTACACTTTTACCAGCTCAAGCAAAGTGAACGACTTAACTAAATTGCCTCAATAGCAAGTTCCTTGTGTAATCACCTAATTTTGGCACCAAAAAAAATTATTGTGCTAATATCTGATGTTTTTTGTCAATTTTTTTTTTTTTTTTTAGAATTTTAGTCTTTTAATTTAATTAAAATGATCAGTAATTAGGAAGAAAAATTGTGAAAATTACCAAAAAATAATTGTGATGTGTTTAATTATTGTTTTACATTGCGTGGTTTTAGTTACTAGTAGATTAGTTTATATATGAATTTATAAGTTTTAGATAGTTTGGTATAGTTTTGATGTAATTAGCCATTGGCCACTAGAATTGAGAAAGAGAAGATAAGACCAACCCAATATCAACTCTGACCCGCCCAAGTCATTGGAAATCCATCCATTTAATTCATCTCAATCTTAGCCATTAAAATTCAATTAATCTTATGGCTCTCCTTCACCCAATAATTCCCTTATAAGCCTCCAAAAACCCCTCATGCCCCCCTTATTCTCAGTGACTAGGGAAGATGCTGCACAAATATTTCCCTCCATCAGAAAATACCAGCCCTGTCCTTGACCGCTGCTGAGCCACCGTGGCTCCATCACCTGTCAGAAAAATATAAATTGTACCTTTCCGAAAAGCTCTTGACCGCTTCTTTCAATTTCTACATTTATTTTTTCAAAATTCCAAGACTTTTTTTGCAGATTGGGATTTGAAGTTTCGGACAAAGCTTAACGGTATTGATGTTTGCTATTTTCCACATCAACCCCCAACTTCCCCTCTATTCCTGCGTAGCCCCCCTCCATTTTTTTTTTATCTTTCTTATGTTACATTATTTTTCTCTTATGCTATATTATTTTTTCCTTTTCTTCTCCGTGATGTCGGGTTTGGCATATATATATTGGTGGTGTTTGAATGGCTGTTTTGAGGTGTTGCTGCATTGAATGGTGGTGAGTTTTTGAATTACTTGTGTGGTGATGAGGGGGCTGCTCCGATTTTTGTTTTGTTTTGACGATAAGGGAGCAACAGTGACTCGGTGGTGATATTGATTCACACAGCAGTGGCATAGATGACGCTGCCCGCATTTGCTTTGGCGAGCCAGCGGGGTTGAATGCGTTAGGTGCTGCAGGCTGTGGTGGTGGAAAAGGTGTGATGTCTAAGCTGCTATGACAATGGTGTGGCGTGATGGCGAGGCAATTATTGGAGCACCCATGGTAATGAGACAGTTGTGGTTTTAGGTTTTCCAATGATGAGTTGGATGAATCTTAAGCTTTTTGTTTCCTTTCCTTTCCTTCTAGTTTAGTTTTAGATCATGATTAATGAATGATTAGTTTCGTTGGATTGTTAGGTATGGAAAACAAGTGTTCAATGGTGAACGTATTTTAGTTTAAGAATTAGTGCAGTGTATATCATGAAATTCATAGATGTTATCAAGTTAAACATATTGCTGTCAATTTGTCTCTTTGTCTGTTTATAGTTATATGCTCAAATGACTATGGCACTATTTCAATTGTGGTAATGTGTGTGTGTGTATGTTAGTTTACTGTCAAAGAAGAAGTTGTATGTTTCATCATTGTGGTTTTGTTAGTTAGTTTAGATGAAATTTCGGTTTGAACTTGTTGTTTACATCTGATTCGAGTATGAAATGTTGGTTAAACTCAAGCATTATCTCACGTGATACTGTGGGTTTCTGTATGCCTAAAATATTATGAAGTTGTCTGTGTGCCTGTTTGTGCGTAATTGATCTCTCGCTGGTGGGTAGGAAGTTATATATATTGGTGTACTAGTGTGAGCACTATTAAGGCATCTTTGTTCATGTTCATTAACTCAAGTTTTGAAGTCACGTATGTTAGCATATTTCTAGTTTACTGAAAGGTGTCAGAATACATAGAACCATGAAATGAAGTGAACTTTTATGTATTCTGATGAATGTTTGCTTGAACATGGTAAGGGAAGCACATGTTACATGAATGGAGCTGACAAAAGGTAGTATGAATTTATTCCTAGAGTTAAAGCATGAATCTAGAAAATTATATTCTTTTGTAGGTTTGATCTTAGTTAACATGTTAAAATATGTATAGTTCCCTTGTGAGAGTACTTGATAGCAGAATGGTAGGGATGTTGTTGTTTTGGCATCTATCGTTATAGTGTTTGTCAAACTTGTTTAGTTTGATTAATGTCTAGTTGTATGTAGGTTTCATGTATGTGTTTTGTTCAAGTTTGGTTTTGACATACTGTTCTGCTCAAGTATGTTTTGTCATGAGAGGATCAGAATTTGAGAGCATTAATTGAGCGTGTGAACAAGGTTTTTGTTTTGAGAAAATGGACTTGTTGCATTCTCTATTTGAGTCACTTGAACTCGTGATATCTATGTGTGGAACCTACAGCTTGTTTGAACTTATGAGGGAATATTGTTAGTTATTTGAGTTTGAGTTAAAAAATCATATAAGAATGGTTGCCTAAATCTTCTTTTGTTTAGTTGAGTTTTCGAGAAATATAGCTTTTTTTGAGTTTTTGGATTCTTCAGTCCATTTGTTGCTCTTGGTTTATGTTTTACAATAGGAATGAACTTACTCTAATTAACTTAGTCATATAGTTGAGTCTCATATCTTTAGTTAGCTGGAAGTTCGGATTTCAGGTTCAAAAATAGCACTTGGTTTGGATTAAATTTCAAATTTTTGTCACAAAGAAAAGTTTTTTAAAAAAAAGAGTCAAATAGAAATTACAAGGCTCATATAGGTGTTTGTACTTGTTCTTAAAAGCAAGGACTTTGGCACATGGGTTTTGTACGATCTTCTGAAAAATCAAGTGTCACATGTGGGTATTGTCCTTTTACACAACAATTCACTCCACCTTGAGTTTATTTAAGAGAGTCTTTTAGTCTCTTCCAAAAAAAAAAAAAAAGAAAAAACAAGGGACATTCACATCTATGAAAAACACATCATCAGTCCTAAAAAAATACTTTAGATCTATAAAAATGTTGTAAGACAGAAGAAGTCTGATTTAAAGGGAGGATTTTGTTTGTAAGTTGTTGTCTCACTGGTTGCTTACTGGATCTGGTTTGACTTAGTTGATTCTTTATGGCCCTCAGCTGGTGGTCTATTTTGTAGTTGCTAGGAAACTTTATTCATTAGGTAAATTTTCTTACTTTTGTTTATCCTTTTTTTTTTCACGTAAAATTGTGGCTTGGTTTCATAGCCTGAAAAATATGGATAAAAGGCTTGTTAATTTTAGGCCTGGTCCAGGTCTGAAGGTGTGAATGTGCCTTTTACCGGGCCTAAAATAATCCTGCCTTTAATCATGATGTTTATTTTTAACTTGCTTTTACCATGATTATCTCTATTTTTTTTAAAGCAAAGAGTCAACTAGGCATTATACCTAGTGACAAATTTTATAAATAATAAAAAATAAAATGCCTCAATGAGGACAATACAATGTAAAGAGGGCCAAACCATACCTTACATCATCCTATCGAGGGAGGGCCTCGCGCCTAGCACGAATGCAAAAACTAAGAACTCGCTAGTACCAAATACTCTATGATCATCACAGAGTTTATAACACACTCTGTGATGATATTACATGTGATTATGCTAACATAATGAAAAAAATGAAATCCACACTTCCTTTTACAAGTGATCCAGCTAAATATGTGAAAAAGCCTAAAAATTCTGATTTGATAAAATGATACTTGTGGCTCTCTATCTTGATCATATATGCCTCTTATCAGGCTTAGAACCTTTGGATTTTGTGCTCTGTGTAGGTTTTACTCTAGAAGGCTCAAGCAGAAGTCTCTGCCTCTTCACTCGCTTTATAGATTTTTCCTTAATCTTTCTCGGTGACAAATCACCTTCACGAGCTACTTGAAGAAAATTGTGAACCGCAGTCTTCATCCTTTTCCTGATAACACAGATCTTGCTCGGCTTCAGAGAGATTATCTAGTATAACAATATTGCTTTCAATTACCAATGGAAGAACAACAGGTTAAGAACTTTGTCGCTCTAGAAAGCCCTTGGTATCATGTAAATCCATTTATTCAATGAGCTCCTTGTCAGAGGGTAGCTTCTTTGATTGTTGAACAACCTGTATTAATAACTTGGGCACAAAGGATGGGGCATGTGCATCCAAATAAGGCTTACCAAAATTTAGGGATGCACTTTTACACAACCATTCAAGTTGAGTCGTTGGTATGAGGTCATTCCCCGAGTATTCTGACAAAGCAAAATTTTCAGCTTCAAAGTCCAAGCTGTCTTCCTCAGAAGGAATACTTTGAGCCTCCTTATTCTCCTCACAAATTCCCCTTCCAGCTTCAACAATACGTGCTAAGGGTGCTGCATTAGAATCTGCTATATCACCATGTTCTGCACCAAAATTTGTAATGGACAGCTCCCTCGCTTCACTAGGAATAACTGCAGTTTCTCCAATTGGTGCATTGCTAGCACTTGTTCAATTCTTCTCTGCCTGAAGTGCTGGACGATGCTAGGAACAGTTCCATCTTTCTTTTTGTGCTGATCTTGAAGTGTTTGAATGCTACTTGAAATTGTTCCATCGTGCCACCTAAGTGCAACAGATTGTTTTATCCCATGCACATCAGTAGCGTTTGCAGTAGCTCCAGTGTAGAAGTCTTGGTCTGCGCCCTATGGTGTCACAACTTTTTTGAGGGAACTAACTTTCCCATGAACAGCTGCAACGTGTGACTCAGTTTCCCTTTCCCTAGAATTATTCACCCGAAGACCATTAAGAGAGGAACCTTCAGCGCTCTTATTTGATGAAACTGCACCATCAGCTTGTGTAATTGGAAAGCCTGTAGCTTCATGTGCTGCTATTACCTGCTGGAGAAGAAGCAACAATCTCTTCACCGGAAACCACCACATTATCCTTCGCTACTTGCTGATTTTCTTTACCCATTACACCTATGATTTTTCAACCCAAGTCAGCATTATTTTTCTCCATAGCGTGGTCAAATTTTGTTGAAGCATCATCCCCCAGATTTATTTTTTGCATAGTTTCAAGTAACTTCCCGTCTTTATAAAACGATTGCCCAATCCAGGTTTTGGTTGCTGCATCACCATTTGTTGGTGCTTGTTCTTGCTCATGTATTTTCATAGATAAATCTGCAGCTTTTGAAACTTCAGGCTGCTTAGCAGTAGCAGTTTATTTTTGTTCAGGTTCATCACCATTAGAATTCTCATTAAGAGCTGGAACTTGAGCGGTTGACTGTCATCTCTATTTTTTTCTGGCTCAACATCAACTACATCAATATCATGCAATGCTTGAAAAGAATTATCATTATTAATGCCACCAGTTTGTTGTCCTCCTCTCACAGTACTTTCCTCATTATTTGTGACTTAAAGATTGCTTTATTCCTTTTACTTCTTGCCAAGCATTAGGGTCATGATTAGGATTAGTTCTCCTCCGATTTTGATTCAACTTTACACATCCAACAACCTTACCACTGGATGAGATTTTTACCGATTGTGCACTGCTTGGATGAACCTGCTTGTTGCTCAAATTAGCATCACCATCAACTAAAACTTGATTTTTATTTTTTCTTACAATAAGAGCAGTAATATATTCTTCCTTGTTCAGATTCTCGGCGTTGTTATCAATTCCCAATTCAGGATGAAGCACCTAACACCCTTCATCATTGTGCCCTTGTAACTTGCAAGTTTTGCAATACTTAGGAACAAAATCATATTTAATTTGGATCCATTAATCCCTAACCTTTCCTGTCTTAATATCTTCAAACGCAATATTAGTTCTCTTAAGAAAAGTACCAAGCTGATCTACCTGCACCTTGACCTTGGCGAAACTTTGCCTTGATTGTCTTTGAGTTGCCATGTCTACATGAAGCGGCTGCCCCATAGCAGATGCAATCGAAAATAACGATTCCTTACCAAACAAGCATGTAGGCAACTGACACGACCTGAATTCTCAGTAGGCCGTCCGGGCACCCGACCATCTCCCCTAGACTTGTCCGGCGAGCCCTATTGACTGAATCGATATAAATGGCGTAGAATTATTTCGAGAACAAAATGAATCTAACATTAATAACACCAGATAACTCCCAAGTACATACATATATACAAGCTGTTTGAATAATACAACTAACTACACAAAATACATAGGTTTAGAGGTTTCCAGATCAGACATCTAAGAACTCCAAAAGATATACACATCTCTCGAAGGGAGCAAAATAAGATAAACTACAATATCTACCGTTGGTGGCCTCAATGAACAAGATGACACTCAGTAGACAGCTGGGAACATATTGCTCCTCAATCACGACGTGGCTGGCTAGGTCCTGGAGTAGAATCTACCAAACGAAAGGAAAATACAAGAATAGATAGAGAGTGAGTCATAAGGACTCAGTAAGCGAGGAATAGCTAACTAACCCGAAAGATATGTAAGCTAGCTAGGGAAACAAAACCAAACAACAACAAACAAATAAGCAATGCACATATCATCAGTGAAGCAGTCAGGTATGACCAGTCAAAACACACAATGGTATGAAATAAAATGAAGTATGATGCAATAGGGTCACATGTGCCCAAATGTCTGATAACCCTCATCCGTACGACACACTCATCGCCACCATGAGATACATAACTCAACATCAACCTGCCCCAGCTCTGGACACTTATGGAGTCCGGCGGTATGATATACAATCTAAGCAACATATTCATGCTCTTGGGGTGGAATACTCCTGCACCCGAGATAATATAAAGTTGAGACAGAATTCTCCTGCACTCAGTATATGACATAGCATCCCATAACCAAAAAAAATAGTACATATGAATGTGTTTCTAGGCTGTAGCGTAATAAGTACGCCCTATCGGCAGCTATTCACGTAAAGAACGCGTGAATAGAATATCCATAAGGCCAAAGGCCGTCAAAGAAATGGATATAATTACTTACCTTATTCCAAAGTTAGCACTGTTACTCAACAACCACTTTGTCCTATGGATTCATTACCAAACGATTCTGCTCTATTCAATAAGCAGAAAAAAATATATCAAATAAGGCTAAAGGCATCATTCCTTACGTCTTAGAACAAACCGATCAGGAACCTGTCACCCGATTCGCATACGCGATGCACAGTCCAGGCTTATGTACATGGTTCAAAATCACATAACCAAACCCTAAATAAATTACATTTATGAGTTGCCCATAACTCCCTGAATTCGAATACATAATCAATTCCATTATCGGGGTTCAATTAACCCTTTAAACTATTGATTTAGCTTATTAGAACGATGTCTAATATCCCAATTTCTACCATTAAAATATATTCAAACACACGTAATAAACTGAAACAATGAATTAAAATCATTACCTGGGTGTTTCAGGGTGAAAAATCTAATTTTTTTTCTTCTCCTTTTCTTTTCGTTTTTCTCTTTTCTGCCTTTTTGTCTCGTTCTCTAGTTCTCTCTCGTTTTCTTGCTCTGTTTCATTTTATGCAGCATGGAAATGTAAGCTAAAGAATTATATCTATTGGCCCACCGACTCCCCTTAATTATATTTTCCTTTTTCTTTCTTTTTTTTTTTGAAAAAAAAACTTGCTACTGTGACGAAAATTAAAATGGAACCCTACGAAAACTCGCAATGATCCCAAATTTCTCAAGCTAGTTACACAAAATTTATGTCACGTACTCACTAAGACAGATCCCAAATCGGATTCTCGAAACTGAAGATGCGAATTAAACGGAAAGAGATCAAATTTTTAATTTTCGGGACTTTAGCGGACACTATCCGAATGACCGCAGAATTCACTTCCGAAAGTTCACACATGTCACAAATGACCATACAAACCAAACAACGCTTTTGGATTTCGAATCGGAGCTCATTCGCCAAATTCGAGCTCAAAAACCTCTTTTTAAAATTTATCGACAACGGAAACTGAAACCTTCTTCCGATACCTAAAAAAAGAGATCTGATTTAGTTTAAATTTTGCAGAAAGGTCCTAGTGAACCTTATGGAGCCTTTAGGACTATCGTCACGCCAATTAAAGTCCTAACTCCTGAAACTACTACCTATGGTCGTTTCAGTAAAGTGGGAAATGAAATCCATTCAATAGCCATGTTAGTTTCTTCATCAGGATCAAACCAAAAATCATAGATTAATTGTCTCATCTGGAATGAGGTGCCGTTAAACATCAAATACCATGCTGGTCTAGACATCATATGCACGTAATCTTTCATCAAAGATAAACGAATCAATACATGTCGATTATGCAAGTACCCAATGTTGCATTCACCTTTAAGTTCACATTGAAGTGGCATAGCTTTACGAATTTCATTAAGGTCAGGCCACCCATAGCTAAACTGAAACGACCTAAGGTAGTCGTTTCGAGAGTTAGGACTCTGATTGGTATACCGATATATTTAAAATCTTTGTAAGGTCCATTAGGACCTGTCTGTAATATTTGAACTAAATCAGACTGCGTTTGGTAGGTATCGGAAGAAGCTTCCAGTTTCTGTTGTCGGTGAATCTTAAAAGGAAGTTTTCAAGCTCGATTTTGGTGAATGAGCTCCGATTCAAAATTCAAAAGCGTCGTTAGGTTCGTATGATTATTTGTGAGTTGTGTGAACTTTGGGAAGTGAATTTCGAGGTTGTTCGGATAGTTTCCGCAAATTTTGAATATTTATAATTTGATCTTTTTTGATTAATTTGCTTCTTGAGTTTCGGGAATCCAATTTGAGATCCGCCTTAATGAATACGTCACATAAATTTTGCATAACTTGTATGCAAAATTTGGAATTATTTCGAATTTCGTAGGGTTCTATTTTAATTTTTATCGTAGCAGCAAGTTTTTAAAAGAAAAGAAAAAAAAGGAAAACATTTAAAAAAAAAAAGGAGGTGGTGGGCTAGGGATACTAATCCCTTAGCCATCAGTTCCAAGCAGCAAAGAACAGAGAACATAAAACAGGAATAGAAACAACAAAGTGAACGAAAAATAGACAGAAAAGAGAGAAAGGAAAGGAAAAAGAGAAGGAAAAAGGTAGAATTTTTACGCCGAAACATCTAGGTAATGATATTTATTCATTATTTCAATTTATTACGCGAGTTTAAATATATTTTAACGGTAGAAATCGCGATATTAGACATCGTCCTAACAAGTTAAATTGATAGTTTAAAGGGTTAATTGGACCCCGATAATAAAATTGATTATATATTCAAACTCAGAGAGCTATGGGCTACATATAAATGTAATTTATTTAGGATTTGGTTATGTTATTTTGAACCATGTACATAGGCCTAGACTGTGTATTGCCTATGTGAGCCGGGTGTCGGGTTCCTACCCGGATTATTCTAAAACGTAAGGAATGAAGCCTTTAGCCTTATTTGATATATTTTTCTGCTTATTGAATAGAGTGGGATCGTTTGGCAGTGAATCCAAAGAACAAAGCGGTTTTTGAGTAGCAGTTCTAACTTGAGAACAAGGTAAGTGATTATATCCATTTCGTTGGAGGCATTTGGCCTTGTGGATTTTCTACCACGTGTTCCTTACGTGTGTAGCTGCCGATAGGCATACTTATTATGCCTTATCTTTGAATTTATACTATATATTATATGTTATGTCTTGTTGTTGGTATTGCATTGAGCATAGAAGCATTGTATTCTGGTTGTGAGCTTGACATATACTTCCTGGTAGTCGATGAGAGTCCCGCGCCGGTGAAGGGTTATTATTGCATCATACCGCATTCATATGTAGTATGTTTTCTGGTTATGGGCTGCTATGTCATATACTGAGGGCAAGAGGATTCCGCCCTAGAAGCAGGAGGATTCTGCTCCTTGCATCATATTGAGGGTAGGAGGATTCCGCCCTAGGAGCAGGAGGATTCCGCTCCTTGCATCATATTGAGGGTAGGAGGATTCCGCCCTAGGAGCAGGAGGATTCCGCTCCTTGCATCATATTGAGGGTAGGAGGATTCTGCCCTGGAGTAGGCTCCATTCATTTGGCACATGTAACCCCATTGTATCATACTACATTCATTTTATTTCATTTCATTACACGCCACAGCAGAACAAATATATGGATCGGGTTGCACACTGCAACAGTACAAATATATGGATCGGGTTGCACGCTGTAATAATATTTACATATAATAAGATGTATTTTTGATTTTTAATATGCTCGGGATACCTATATGTTCTGGCTATCTTATATCCTTGGTTGTTTATGAGTTTATGGTTCCGTACGTATTTCCAGTTATTATCTGGCTCTGTCTTTTTATAGTTTAAATAAGGTGAATTTGGTTTATCTGCTTTTCTTCTCCCTGGCTAGCATATCTTCTTCTTGAGGTGGCTAGCCAGCCCCCACTTATTGAATCCTTTTGACTCACCCTTATTTTTGTTTGTTTCTTGTCTATTTATTTTGTTTCGGCAGGTTTGCTCCAGGATTCAGTTCGCCACATTGTTAAGGAGCGAAGACGATTTCAGCTGTTAGGGTGAGCCAACTTTATTCAGGATGGCCACCAGTTTTATATTTATTATTCCAGTTGTATTTTGCTCCCTTCAAGAGGCTTTGGTATTCTTTTGTACTCTTAGATGTCTAGTCTGGATAGCCCAATACCTAGTATGTTGGGTAGTCAGCTGTAATTTCTTTTATACAGCTTAGAGGTATCAGTATGTCTGTATTTTTTTATATCTTGTTCTTATATATGAGTTGGATTTATAATTATTTTTCCTCATTCAGTTTGTAAGGGTTCGCCTGATAAGTCTAGAGGAGGATGTCGGGTGCCCGCACGGCCTAGCCGAAAATCCAGGTCGTGTCATAAACTTACCCACTACAGTGTACTTAAGGTTCTCCTTAGCCATTAGTCTCTCAATTTCATCAGATTTCCATAGGGTCCGTGGTTCAGAATGTCTATGCTTAATAGGTTTGAATGGTTTTTTTAATTTATGCAAGATTCTGTTTTTTAATGTTTGTTTATAAAGCAAACTTGGCTTAAAATAAATGTTATCACTTGTAAACTTGGAACAAGTTGGTGTATGTAGGATCCATCAAATTATAAAAATTCATCCCGGCATTTAATAACTTGAAAATCTATAAACAAACTATATTTGCAAATGTATAAGAACTTTTAAAAAGTACTTAGCTGTCCAAATGATTATGTCCACCATATGTTTGAATTGAAAAATGGTGTAACGTGGTCATCTCATTCTAATGAAGTCTTAATTAATCAAAATGAACTTAGTGTAGTCATGATTAGACAATCTAGGTGTAAAAAGACTTATTCGATTGATTCGTAATCTACATATTAGGCAAAGAAAAGAGAATTAAATTTAGAGAAGCCAATAATAAAGCTTGTGTTAAAATCTGATTTAAACCTCGATTAGGTGATGATAAGTATGATCTATGTTCTGCTTAATAGGCAAAGAAAAATCAACTTAAAAAGCCAATTTATTCAAATGTATACCGCGCGGGTTACATAATACATACTGTGTTTCAAACAGTAAAAGCGTAATAAAAGAAGGCAAGATAATAACAAACATATTTAAAAAGTCGGAATGCAATAAATAAAAGCGTTGTGCTTAGCACAGGATTCGAGGGTGCCTAATACCTTCCCCCGAGTCAGTCGAGATCCTTACCTGGATTTTTTGACGCATACTATTAGTTGAGTCAAAGGCGTTCTAAAGGTACCTTTTTGGTGACTTGGCACACATTTGAACTTGTCAAGTGGTGACTCTGAATCTCATTACTTTTTTTTGTACCTTTATAACACAGTCACAACCTTAAAAAATAAACTCCAACTTTTGTAAAATTTTAGGTGTGACAGTTTGGCGACTCTGCTGCGGAGTTTAGAATCTCAGGCTTTGATTTTGTCTCCTTTTGGCTTTTTTAAATAGTTTTTGTTATATTGCCTTGATTGTTACCGCTTTGATAATGTTAAACTGTATACTATCTGTTTGCGCACACCTCTGAGTCTCTGAGCACATGATTTAGGAGGAGGGTGTATGGGGTTTTAGGCCGGAGACACTGTTTCAGGATGGCCCTGACGCATTTTTCGACGGATTAGTCCATCGGGTTCTCATCCAATATAGACACCAAGTCAGTTGTGTCACCTAGAGTTTGACACCTTTTGACCGAATTATCTGCATTACATCCGACTTAGTGAGTTGCGGTACACCGATACTGCACTTGTCTAAGCTGACTCCTTCGAAACAAGATGAGGCCCGCGTTTCCAAAAGACACAATTATGGCATCTTTTGTGTTGCATTTTCTCTAGAAAGAGGGTTGTTATGTTGATCGTTTACCAGGGGCAGAAGTCGATAATTTTGAAAAGAAAGAAAAAAATGGGGATTGTTAATCTCGAGTCTCAAAAATATTTTATGATCATTTAAGTTGCTGTAATGATGATTTTTTTTTAGAATCTTGTGTTTAGTTCTGTGTCCAGATTTTGGCCCGCGTTCTTTTTTGAAATTAATTATTTGTCATTTTCATGTTGTTGTACTGGCGAAATTTTTGGACACCGTTTCTGTTTTCTAGATTCGTATCCGAGTTTTATCTCTAGCTGTAGAAAATATTTTGTGGTCATTTTCACGTCATTATAATGGCAAAATTTTCAGAACCTTTTTGTATTTGAGTCCGTGTCTGGGTTTGACTCCGTGTTTGAAAAAAATTTATCGTCATATTACATTGTTATAGTGACGAAATTTTTAGAATCGTTCACGTGTCTAAGTTTGCTTTAGTAGTTTCTTGCATATATGTCATGTCGTGTCGTTTGTAAGTGACTGTATATTTTTATGCTGTCGGAATGATAAATTTTCTTGAGTCACCTTTTTGGGTAAATATTAAAGGGTTCGTTTTAAAATTTCGTCCATTCAAAAAAGAAAATTGCCCGAACCACGTATCATGTCTCAATTTTTGAAAAAAAAAAGAAAAAAAATGTATGTCGTGTCTGTTTTATAACATAATCATGTCGATTTTTTAGTTGCATTTAGAGAAAATTATTGAAGGTCATTTTTCATGATTAGATCCTTTATGTTCTTCTTGATTTTTGTGTCAATTTTTAATTTTCCAATTAAAACTCAGGTCCCGTGTGTGGTCCCATCTTTATTTGTTAAAGCTCAACTCATGGTAAGGGTGGTCAATTGCGATCAATTGGATCGTCTTTGGCACAGATCCTCATGCAAACCTGACTCCGCTTAATGTCGAGCCTCGTTATTGTTACAGTTCCGGTGGACCCACCAAATATCTTGTTCGTCTTTTTGAACTTTTGACTCGTGACTCGTGTCAAATTTTATATTTTTGAGTCTGTCTCTTGTCAATGTTTAAATTATGTCGTTTCAATAAAAAAAGGATAAAAGAAAAAAAAATTAAGTTTGTTCCTCGTCTCGAGTTGTGTGTCATCTCTAGTTGTCTTTCTGGCTTTTCACAGCGCGACGCATTGAAAATATTTCTGGGATACGGGATACACGTGGCATATGCCGTGAACGTTCTCGAGATGACGCATAACAACCCTAAGCTTGCAATTAATGATTCTGTTATGCTAACCCGATTTATTTGACTAGCTTTAGAGTTTGGGGATTCAGTACCGAATTTTGGTACCGTTACATGCATACACAATAAGATCAACGACACCCGTGTCTATTACGTTTGAAAATTGGAATTTTGAGTTCGGTGCTCACAAGCGTTTGATTAAGCTTAATGAGAGGTTGACCAAAGAGGTCGAAAATATGAAACAATCGGTGTTTTAGCGGAACGACAGGATGACCGAAGAGGCAAAAAACCTGAAACAGTTGGTAACTGACTTGTATCTTGCTGTTACTATAGGACACACACCTCCTCATATGCTACCCAGTCTCTTAGGATCTGCAGCGATCATCATACATCAGGAACATAGCCCACCTACTAGAGTTGAATACTCTCAGTATTCTCCTAACTATCCTTGCTACTACAGTGCAACAAATATTATGATATATGTATGGAAAAAAATACGCCACCTATTATTACGGGGATACGAGTCCAATGAGCAAGACTAGACTTATCCTACATGTCACCGGCTGCAAAAGATACATGTTTTTTCTATGAGTTACGACTGTCCAGGTGGTACGGGGCGTAGGACGCAAGGCATACATCCTGCCGCCTTAGGGTTACAGTATCCTAGTTAGGATTTCGTATATACCACCGCCTTGAGTTTATAGGCCCATGAGCCTCATTAATCATTGTATTTTATCAAAATTAGGACTCGGTAATCACTATTATAAATACCCCTCCTTACGTTGTATTTTACATCAACTGATTCACCACTGAATCCGGCTATTCTAAAGGAATAAAACTCTTTATTTTCTTGTATATTATTTTTCTAACTATTTACTTACTCTTTCGTTGTATTTTACTGTATTACTTGTGACCTATTCATAAATTTAAGTGTTTAACCTAGCATACAAATTTAGACATTAATAGTTTGGCGCCCACGGTGGGGCCCACACAATTGTGGGTATTCTACAAGGAAAAGGCGCGGTCATGTCAGACGATAACGATAACACCCCAAAGAACACTCTTGATGCAATAGACGAGTCTGTACAAAAACCTAGCGATCACAGCGTGCAGTCTAAGGATCCTGCCAAGGAGCCAGTCTATGTGCCCTGCGACGGTGAAGGCGATCAGTTATGCGAAGGTAATTCTGATCTCAGAGGTTTCCTTGCTTATCTCCTAACAAACCTGTCAGCGCGGGCGGAGTACAACTCGGTCAACATGGTCGGGAGTATATATCAAAAGTTAGGAATAATGTTCGCTGGATCCTCTTAGAGGCTAGCATCCCCGCGAGGACCAGCGCCCATGATCGATACTCCAGCGTCCACTCCTAATCGCAGGCTCAACATGGATGCCGCTTTTGGAGGTTCAACGGCAGTCATCAATCAAGACCTTAAAGGAACACTTTTCATTTAGGACAACCTGCAGGAGATGAAGGCCATCCACAATCGAATCGGTAATGTATCGGGTGCACCACCTCAGGTTACCACTGTAGATGAGGAAAAGTTTTATAAGCATGTTAGCCATGGAAAACAAGTGTTCAATGGTGATTGTGTTTCAGTTTTGGAATTAGTTCAGTGTATGTCATCAAATTCTCAGATGTTCTCAAGTTAAGCATATTGTTGTCAATTAGTCTCTTAATCGTTTTATAGTTATATGCTCAAATGACTATGGTATTGTTTTAATCATTGTAATATGTGTGTGTAGGTTTGTTTAATGTGAAAGACAAAGTTGTCTGTTTCGTTATTGTGGTTCTGTTAGTTGTTTAGTTTAGATGAAATTCCAGTTTGAACTTGTTGCTTACATTTGATTCGAGTATGAAATGTTGGTTAAACTCAAGAGTGATATCACGTGATACTGTGGGTGTCTCTATGCCTAAAATTGGGTGAAGTTGTCTGTGTGCCCGTTTGTGCATAGTTGATTGCTTACTGGTGGGAGTGAAGTCATAAATATTGGCGTACTAGTGTAAGCACTGTTAAGGCATCTTTGTTCATGTTTAATAACTCAAGTAAAAAAGTTACGTATGTTAGCATGTTTTTAGTTTACTGAAAGATGTGGGAATACATAGAACCATAAAATGAAGTGAACTTTTGTGTATTCTGATGAATGTTAGCTTGAACTTGTGGTAAGGGAAGCAGATGTTACATGAATGGAGTTGACAAACGGTAGTATGGATTTATTCCTAGAGTTAAAGCATGAATCTGGAAAATTATCTTCTTTTGTGTGTTTGATTCTAGTTAACATGTTAAAATTTGGAATAGTTCCCTTTTGAGAGTACTTGATAGCAGAATGGTAGGGATGTTGTCGTTTTGGCATCTGTCGTTATAGTGTTCTTCAAACCTGTTTAGTTTGCTTAATGTCTAGTTGTATGTAGGTTTCATGTTTGGTTCAATTTTGGTTTCGACATAGTGTTCTGCTCAAGTATGTTTTGTGATGAGAGGATCGAAATTTGAGAGCATTAGTTGGGTGTGTGAACAAGGTTCTTGTTTTGAGAAAATGGACTTGTTGCATTCTCTATTTGAGTCACTTGAACTCGTGATATCTATGTGTGGAAGGCCATCCACAATCAAATCGGTAATGTACTGGGTGCACCACCTCAAGTTACCACTGTAGATGAGGAAAAGTTTTATAAGCATGTTAGCTATGGAAAACAAGTGTTCAATGGTGATTATGTTTCAGTTTTGGAATTAGTTCAGTGTATGTCATCAAATTCATAGATGTTCTCAAGTTAAACGTATTATTGTCAATTTGTCTCTTTATCGTTTTATAGTTATATGCTCAAATGACTATGGTATTGTTTTAATCATTGTAATATGTGTGTGTAGGTTTCTTTAATGTGAAAGACAAAGTTGTCTTTTTCGTTATTGTGGTTCTGTTAGTTGTTTAGTTTAGATGAAATTCCGGTTTAAACTTGTTGCTTACATCTGATTCGAGTAACTCAAGCGTGATATCACGTGATACTGTGGGTGTCTCTATGCCTAAAATTGGGTGAAGTTGTCTGTGTGCCCGTTTGTGCATAGTTGATTGCTTACTGGTGGGAGTGAAGTCATAAATATTGGCGTACTAGTGTAAGCACTGTTAAGGCATCTTTGTTCATGTTCAATAACTCAAGTGTAAAAGTCATGTATGTTAGCATGTTTTTAGTTTACTGAAAGATGTGGGAATACATAGAACCATAAAATGAAGTGAACTTTTATGTATTTTGATGAATATTAGCTTGAACTTGTGGTAAGGGAAGCCGATGTTACATGAATGGAGCTGACAAATGGTAGTATAGATTTATTCCTAGAGTTAAAGCATGAATCTGGAAAATTATCTTCTTTTGTGTGTTTGATTCTAGTTAACATGTTAAAATTTGGAATAGTTCCATTGTGAGAGTACTTGATAGAAGAATGGTAGGGATGTTGTTTTGGCATCTGTCATTATAGTGTTTGTCAAACCTGTTTAGTTTGCTTAATGTCTAGTTGTATGTAGGTTTCATGTTTGGTTCAAGTTTGGTTTCGACATAGTGTTCTGCTCAAGTATGTTTTGTGATGGGAGGATCGGAATTTGAGAGCATTAGTTGGGTGTGTGAACAAGGTTCTTGTTTTGAGAAAATGGACTTGTTGCATTCTCTATTTGAGTCACTTAAAATCGTGATATCTATGTGTGGAAGGCCATCCACAATCAAATCGGTAATGTACCGGGTGCACCACCTCAGGTTACCACTGTAGATGAGGAAAAGTTTTGTAAGCATGTTAGCTATGGAAAACAAGTGTTCAATGGTGATTGTGTTTCAGTTTTGGAATTAGTTCAGTGTATGTCATCGAATTCATAGATGTTCTCAAGTTAAACATATTGTTGTCAATTTGTCTCTTTTTCGTTTTATAGTTATATGCTCAAATGACTATGATATTATTTTAATCATTGTAATATGTGTGTGTAGGTTTTTTTAACGTGAAAGACAAAGTTGTCTGTTTCGTTATGGTGGTTCTGTTAGTTGTTTAGTTTAGATGAAATTCCGATTTGAACTTGTTACTTACATCTGATTCGAGTATGAAATATTGGTTAAACTCAAGCGTGATATCACGTGATACTGTGGGTGTCTCTATGCCTAAAATTGGGTGAAGTTGTCTGTGTGCCCGTTTGTGCATAGTTGATTGCTTACTGGTGGGAGTGAAGTCATAAATATTGGCGTACTAGTGTAAGCACTGTTAAGGCGTCTTTGTTCATGTTCAATAACTCAAGTGTAAAAGTCACGTTTGTTAGCATGTTTTTAGTTTACTGAAAGATGTGGGAATACATAGAACCATAAAATGAAGTGAACTTTTGTGTATTCTGATGAATGTTAGCTTGAACTTGTGGTAAGGGAAGCAGATGTTACATGAATGGAGCTGACAAATTGTAGTATGGATTTATTCCTAGAGTTAAAGTATGAATCTGGAAAATTATCTTCTTTTGTGCGTTTGATTCTAGTTAACATGTTAAAATTTGGAATAGTTACCTTGTAAGAGTACTTGATAGAAGAATGGTAGGGATGTTGTTTTTGCATCTCTCGTTATAGTGTTTGTCAAACCTGTTTAATTTGCTTAATGTCTAGTTGTATGTAGGTTTCATAATTGGTTCAAGTTTGGTTTCGACATAATGTTCTGCTCAAGTATGTTTTGTGATGAGAGGATCGGTCGGAAGTTGAGAGCATTAGTTGGGTGTGTGAATAAGGTTCTTGTTTTGAGAAAATGGACTTGTTGCGTTCTCTATTTGAGTCACTTGAACTCGTGATATCTATGTGTGGAACCTACAGCTTGTTTGAACTTGTGAGGAAATATTGTTAGTTATTTGAGTTTGAGTTAAAAAATCATAGAAAAATGGTTGCCTAAATCTTCTTTACTTTAGTTGAATTTTCCAGAAATATTGCTTTTTTTTTTTGGACTCTTAAGTCCATTTGTTAATCTTGGTTTACGTTTTATTATGGGAGTGAACTTACTCCAATTAACTTAGTCATGTAGTTTAGTCTCAAATATTTAGTTAGCTGGGAGTTAGAATTTTAGGTTATAAATAGGACTTGGTTTGGATTAAATTTCATGTTTATGTCACAAAGAAAAGTAAAAAAAAGAGTCAAATAGAAGGTACAAGACTCACATGGGTGTTTGTACTTGTACTTAAAAGCAAAAACTTTGGCACATGGGTTTTGTACCATCTTCTGAAAAAATCAAGTGTCACATGTGGGCATTGTCCTTTTACCAAATAATTCACTCCACCTTGAGTTTATTTAAGAGATTGTTTTAGTCTCTTTTATTAAAAAATAAAAGGATGGGACATTCACATCTATGAAAAATACTTCATCAGTCCTATAAAAAGGCTTCAGATCTATAAAAATGTTGAGAAAAATACAAGAAAACTTTAAGAAAATAGGGAGTTTAAGATAGAAGAAGACTATTTTCAAGGGAGGTTTTTGTTTGTCAGTTGTTGTGTCGCTGGTTGCTTGTTGGATTAGGTTTGGTTAGTTGATTCTTTTTGGGCCTCAGCTGGTGGTTTATTTTGAAGTTGTTAGGAAACTTTACTCATTAGGTCAATTGTCTTACTTTTGTTTATCCTTTTTTTTCACGTAAAATTGTGCCTTGGTTTCATGGCCTGAAAAATGTGGGGAAAAAAGGCTTGTTAAGGCTTTGAATTTTAAAAAGAAAGCAGCCATTTTAGGCCTGGTCCAGGGCTGATGGTGTGAATGTGGACATTAACGGGCCTAAAAGAATCCTGACTTTAATCATGATGTTTATTTTTAAGTTACTTTTACTATGCCTATCTCTTTATGTTGTATGAATGGTTTTTTTATTTATGCAAGATTCTATTTTTTAATATTTGTTTATAAAGCAATCTTTACTTAAAATAAACGTTATCACTTGTAAACTTGAAACAAGATGGTGCATGCAGGATCCGTCAAACTATAAAAATTCAACCCGACATTTAATAATTTGAAAATATATAAATAGGCTATATTTGCAAATGTATAAGAACTGGTAAGAAGTACTTCGCTGTCCAAATGATTAGGTCCACCATTTGTTTGAATTTAAAAAATGGCTGAAACGTGGCATCTCAGTCTAATGAAGTCTTAATTAATAAAAAAAAAATTAGTGCAGTCACAATTAGGCAAACTAGGTGTAAGAAGACTTATTCGATGGATTCGTAATCTACTTATTAGGCAAAAAAAAGAGAACAAAATTTAGAGTAGCCAATGATGAAGCTTGTGTTAAAATCTGATTTAAAACTTGATTAGGTGATGATAAGTATGATTTGTGATGTGCTTAATAGGCAAAGGTAAATAAACTGAAAAAGCCAATTTATTCTAAAGTATACCCTGCGGGTTAGTAAATACAATTTATGGTTTAAACAGTCAAAGCGTAACAAAACAAGGTAAGATAACAACAAATATATTTAAATGTCAGAACACGAAAAATAAAAGTAGTTGTACTTAGCACAATTTCGAGGGTGCCTAATACCTTCCCGCGAGTCATTCGAGATCCTTACCCGGATTCTATGATGCAGACCATTAGACGAGTCAAAGTTGTTCTAAAGGTACCCTTTTTGTGACTTGGCACACCTTTGAACTTGTCAAGTGGCGACTCCGAATCTCATAACTTTTCTTTACCTTTATAATGGAGTCACAGCCTTACTCGATGAGGAGGGTATTTGTGACCCCCGCTCAATTTAAGCACATCATAATTTTGCACCATTGCCGTGGAATAATTGGCATATTAGTGTAGTTTAAGGAGTTGAATTTATTGGCTTGGTTCCCAAACTGTGATAATAGTAGTTGATGCATTGTACCTAAGTGTTTGTGTTAGTTAAGTAGTTAATTTTGTTGAAAGCTTGCAATGGCATCTTGGAACAAAAATATGCCGAATCGTGATAGATAATTGGTTGAGTGTCCTTTCCCTATTTACTCGGACCCACATTATGAGAGAAATCGGCTAGTCATTTCCAAGAGTAAGCTGAGTGCACTTTCTCATTATTTTGAGGAAAATATATGTGAGATGCGTGGTGGTCAAGATGGTCATTGGGGGGAGTGTCCATATAACCCATATTTCTACCAGAACGACTTTCATAATGGTGCCAATGTGTCTTGGAAATTTGATAGGTCCAATAAAGTACATGATATGGAACTTGCGCCCGAATGACAAGGCATCCAAGAAAAGTTTCAAGAAGAGATGGACTTATCCATTTAACAAGAAGAACATGCTCAAAATGAAAGATGTGAATACTTAGTGCAATAGATACTTGAGCGCTCGTGATGCTTATCGAGCAGAAGCCTTGAAGAGCAGGAACTTGGAGAATGCACTGGCCAGCAAGATTCGTAAGCGCAGGCAGACCGTAGAGACCCTCAAGTCTTCCCTCACATATGCCAAGGTTTCAGAGCAGCTTCATCTCAGCAATGTGAATCGCCTGGAATGGATCGTGGAAGACCTGCATCGACAACTGTCTGGTATGGAGGAAAAGATAAATGGTACCGAGAAATATACCTAGGATGCCCAGGTGTAACGACCCTCAAATAGTCGTTACGAGATCTGGGACCTCGATTTGTGTGTCGACAGTCCCAAAATCTCCGTTAGGTCATTTATGACCCGTCTGTGAAATCTGAGTCGAAACGGAGTCCGTTTGATAGGTTTTCGAGAAAAGGATCCGTTTATGAAATTCCGGAAAGGAATTTGGGGTTTCGATAGGTCGTTTTGAGTAAACGAACCCCGATGGAAAATCCGAGCGCATCGTTAGGTCCGTCTCGTCATTTATGATATGTAGCAACCTTCAAAATTGAAAACGGACCTCGTTTGATAGGAATGTTTGATAAAGTCCCCGTTTCGGAAGTTTAAAAGAGTTAAAAGAGGTTTTCGAGCTCGATTTGAGAAAATGAGCTCCGATGAGAGATCCGAAAGTTCTGTTAGGTTCGTATAGTCATTTGTGACTTGTAGCAACTTTTGGAATTGGATTCCGAGGTCGTTTGGTTAAATTTCGCTATTTTGGCGAAAGTCGAAAATTGAACCTTTGCCGTGGGACCCACTTTTTGAGTTCTGGATGTCCGAATTGAGTTCCGTCTTAACGAGCATGTCACCCAAGTATTTTATGACTTTTGTGCAAAATTTGGGATCATTCCGAGCTTCGTAGAGTCCCGTTTTGCCCCTAAAACAGTAGAAAATCTGGTGCGACTTTTCTGTTCTGTTTTGGCGCAAACAGCCGGATAAAAGCTGATTTTCCGGCCAATCCGTAAGGAATTAGGAAACACTCAAAACATGAAAGTTGTAGCCCTTTGAGTTTGGTTCTAATGGCACCGGTTTCATGTCATTTGAACATTCCTATCAAAAGTTATGATTTTTTCAAAAGAAGCTGTCACAGAGGCAAAAACTGCTATAAAAAGGCCATTTCGGGCCATTTCGGTTCATAACTTATAAAAATCATTTGGTGAGCTCTTGAGGCGATTTTTGGGTATTTCTTGAAGACCCAATCATACTTACACTTAAGGTAAGCCCTTTCAATCCATCTTTATGTTGATTAACACAAGAATCAAAGGGTTGCTTCTTGGAAATGGGTTAGAACCCTAGATTCTTAAGAATTGGGGAAAGACATCGAGCAAGGCTCGCATGTGGAATCTAAGTGTACTTTTGGACTCACGGGAGCGTGGGGAGTCCGGAAAAGTACATTTTGTAAATTTAGGGCTCGGCCCTACCCTGGGGCATTTTGGTAATTTTTACCCTAGGATGCCTATAGGCTTAAATAGCTATAATTGAGCACTCATATGTGCTATATCTTGTCTTAATAGACCTAGTGGAGAGTCCTTCGCGGACAAGGCGAGCGGGAAAGGAGATTCTTCCCGGCATTTGAGCCCGAATTTCGAGGTAAGTGAGACTTGACCTCTATTGTGCTTGTGGACTCTTCCTTCATGCTAGTATGCTTCATGTACGCATATATATACCTAACAATGGTTAGGATTAATGATGTGAATTACTTGCTATTATTGTTTGTTACTCCCTCCGTTTCAAAAAGGATGAACCTATTACTATTTGAAGGGTCAAACAAGATTATTTTTGACCACATGTCTTATAAATATTTTCTAACTATTTTGAATTATTAACTATTGTGACTTATAGTACTTTTCATGTAGTTTCTAAATATGTAAATTTTATTTCAAAAAATTTAAAAATTCGATGTGCAAATTCATGGTCAAAATTAGTCAATTTGACCCTCGTACTCCGCAAAGGTTCATCCTTTTTGAAACGGAGGGAGTATAAATAGCGAGATTGTGACTCGACCGAGGTATGTGCCGGTCTAAACGCTACGTCGAGGTAGCTTAAATTTATATCGTAGTAACGCTTGCTACGCCATGCTTAGATAGCAAGAACTTGGGACATGGCCGAGGATGTTGCCGGCATGTCATGATAAATGTCTTGCCGAGGATTTTGCCGGCTTTTGTATGATATTGGTACTTGATTTGTTCACGTGCCGGGTTGGGTAGTGCTGTCTATACGTAACCTTGGGTTGGACGACATGGGAGTAGGGATTGTACCCCCAAACTGTGGTCGGGTTAACCTTCGCCTTACGTTCAGCTACCATAACCAACCTGGGTTACGGTGACTGTGAAATATTATCGTTATTAATATTCCTGTTATTATTTCTGTTATTGTTATTAATGTCGTGGATATTAATACTGTTAGAGGGACACTTGACAGGGGGTGTGGTGTCGCCTATACTATGAGATGTGTCACACTTGACAGGGGGTGTGGTGTGGACACTTGATCTTTGAGATGTGACACACTTGACAGGGGGTGTGGTGTGGTCACTTGATTTATTGAGATACGACGCACTTGACAGGGGGTGTGGTGCGATCGTAGACAGATTTGAGATGAGCCAACGACTACGGGTCGTTGGTCTACTTATTCATGATTGTGATAGTGACTTCGGGTCACGGTATATGGTTGATACTTAGTAGTGGTGTTGCTAGTCCATCGTAGGTCTAGGTTAGTCGGCACGGGAGTAGAGATTGGACCTCCAAACCGCCGCTGAGTTGACCTATGCCTTACGTTGGATGGGCATAATCCTTGAGACTTCTGGTTACTACTTGTGTGTATGGAATGTGTTACATCTATTTGTGATTTCACTTCTTTATTGTATGCTTACTATAGTATGTTGTTGCTTATGATGCATGTAGCGACTTGTCCCGCAAGGGTACCTTAGCGGGCCTGTCGGTGATCTTACTGGGCTTCGGCTCATAACTTACTCTGCTACGTGCACAGGTCCTTCATCCAGTCAGCAGCCCGGACGTTAGCGGTTCCCGAGGCTTCTGAGACTTTTGATTGAGGTGAGCCGACCACACAGACCGTGGTGGCATACCGCCGGAGTCACTTAGAGATAGGACTCAGATTTCTTTGATGTATATTCATACTTTATTGAGTCACTCTTAGAATGCTCCAATTCTTTTGTGGATATATTCTTTTGGACTTCACACTTTTATATTTATATATCCATTTATGATCTTTTCACATTATTGTTCTTTTCCGCATCTTGTTTCATTGGTTCGCCTAGGCAAATGTTGTTTAGGTGCCATCACGAGCCCTTGGAAATTGGGTCGTGACACCAGGGTTGCTCCGCCTTCCTCCAAGATGAGAATAACAGGTTGAAGGGCAAAGTGGCGTATCTTTAGCGAATTCGTGATAAGCTCTGTGATGATGGTCATTTCATTAAACCCATTTCTAAAATGTGTAAGCCAATAACGGGCTATTTGTTTGCAAACCATGTTGGGCTAGGCTCTTAAGTTAACAAGTGTATTGATTTCTTAGTTCTAAATTCACCTAACTGTTTCAAGGAATTGTACCAGACTTGCTTCTTTCGTATTGTTTGCATTCAGTGTCCTACTTTACCCATACTTTCAATTCTATTAGGTCTTGCAAGTAAACTTAATTTTTCACATAGCTCTGCCTTTCTTATCAAAACCGCCGGTTGATTTTAGTCATTCTTATTGGACGAAGATGCTCAACATACTATAAGGAAAATGATTTAAAGAATGGAAATGACTTTACACATTTTTAAACTTTAAGACATAAGCAAACACTTCTACTAAGCTCCTTCATACATTTCTCTTAATACTAACATATGATCAAACACACAAAGGCATGAAATAGTAACAGTGATATAGAGGTGCTTAATGGGCTTTGAGCAGACTGTTTTTAATCAGTGCCATGGCAAAAACATACATACAACTTTAAGGAAAATTACCTTATGGTTGTAATTTGTAGAATAGCAACAATAGTGACCAGAAGCTAAGCCCAACACTCAACAACAACTTGCCAAAATGCAGCAACAACAACAACTTTCAGTAGCTAAACCACATGCACCAGACCCTTGAACCTCTCTCCCAACTCAACTAACTCTCATGCCTTTCTTTCCATTTTCTCTCAAGTTCTTTATATTTTTCTAGATCTAGTTTGTCAAGTTTTTTTTTTTGGTGAGGGAATAAGTATTTTTTCAGATGTTGTTGTATTACCAGATCTGATGTGTATTTTTTAGCTCTTGTCTGGTGTCCCCAAGTGAGAGGAAATGCCCTCTCTTTTAAAGACAAGCAAAGGTGGAGTGTCAAAGTGGGTGAAAGCTACCTCTTGATACAATACCTCAAAAACATTAAATGAAATGAAGCATGCTGCACAAAACAACAAAAAAGGTGGCGGGAAAAGCCTTCAAAAAGGGCTGCCACTTTTGTCTTGTTATTTGATTTTTGACCCTTTAATGGACTCCCAGCCCAATCAGACCCTTTTAACTAAACTCAGCCTCTTCCTAAGAGTCCTGAAAGATCACTTGACCTCCCTCAATTCCTAATTAACAAATCAAACAGTCCGAAATACTCATTCACACTATTACCAGAAAAGAAAACTAAGCTAAAATTACCTTGAGTTCAAGTGTTGAGCAACTTTATGCATTTCAGCAACCAGTTTCAACACTCGAACTAAACAACAAACCAAATTCAATTTTTTAGACAATAATTCCTATACTACTCTATGCCTAAAATATTAACAATAAGCAAAGGTAAAAATTCGAGACCTGGTAACATGTTCAAAGTCAAGCAAGCACTAACAGGGACAAATTCTACCTATGAGGCCAAAGGCCTTACACACAGATCAATCCAAACAATCAACACCAGAACTTAACATGCTGTAGCAAATTAGAGACAGTTGACAAAGTGGCTCATATGTAAACTTCCAAACTAAATGCTAACATATGATTCTTATAAGCTAATCAAAACATGACAGGTTTTAAGCTAACGTATGAACTCCAATTCCTACATCAAACGAACATCAACAAGATGGTTTATTTCACGAACTAAAACTACAACAGGACAAGTAAAGACTAAATACTAAAACACATGAGAAAGAGCCTCGACTAAAGAGCACTCGTACACTAATTTTCTAAGCTAATTAGTACGCTACGCATTGTCATATAAAAGCTAAACAAGTCTCATAAGCACATGGAAAAAGGATCAAGATAGATTAGGTTCTAATCTAAACCGTGGGCAAACAAAATACCATCACTGCCTTGAAGAAGAAAGACAAGAGTTAGGACAAAGGGTGGCCCAATTTAGCCTTGATGCTTGTATCTTGGGGTTGCTATTGCATGAAATTTTTGGGCGTCTAAGGCCCAACATGAAGAAATTGTGAATGATATGCTTGAAGTGGGTGAAACTGAAGAAGAAAGCAAAAGTCACATCATGGAGCTTCATGAAAGATGTCACTTATTCTAGCTACATGGTGAGGATGCCACAAACAAGGAGGTGATGTTGGAGTCTAATGATGAAATGAAAAACATTTTTGATGAAGACTCTAGCACTTTGGAAGAAGAGGATGCCATGCTTGGTGAACAAAGGGTGTTGACAAGAATTTGACCTCATTCACTTCATTTCTCAACTCTATGTGTGGATGAGGAATTGGAATGGAGGCAACTGCACCTTTAGATGACTTGGGCAATGATGATCAAAATGGCTATATTATTGAATTTTCCACACCAAGGAGACAAAATAACCTTCCCCACTTGAAGACAAAGAAACACAAGATGAATAATCCGGCCTTGCAAACTTGGAAATTTGTACCCCCGGCCCCAAGAGCACAACAAGTCACTTGATGCCATGTTGGGAGGAAATTCACCTTCCCCAAGTGGAGAGAAAAGCATGATGGGTGACGTCAACCCAAGATGTTAAACAAAGCGCTTGTTGGGGGTATACCCTGAATTCCTTTAAAGTCTTATTTGTTTTCTATTGCATGATAGGGTAGATTAGTTTTCTTTTATTTTTTTCGATCATCTCAAATAGTTCCACCAGTTTTGAGTTGCATGTGAATAGGGAGTGGCATGAGAAATGCAAGGCCTAAGGCAAAAAATAGAGAAAATAATACAGGTGCGATCACACCGTAGAGGTTAGCTTTACCTTACACAAATTCGCGAGCG
Source organism: Petunia x hybrida (assembly GCA_037355625.1). Taxonomy (NCBI): domain Eukaryota; kingdom Viridiplantae; phylum Streptophyta; class Magnoliopsida; order Solanales; family Solanaceae; genus Petunia; species Petunia x hybrida. The sequence goes on from JBBBVM010001196.1 coordinate 216,249, forward strand.
CGCTAGTGTGGAAAGGGCGACCTCCCTTCTGTTGGGCATCCGCCTTTTTGGTAACGGATGGAAAAAATTACTAAATGTAAAAATTCATGCTCTCGGGAGTGTTTGGGCGACCTACAAGGTAGGCCGCCCCTTTTGGCTCAAAACTGAGTGGAAGGTCAAAGGGCTATAACCCGATGGTTGTGCGGCCGCCCTTTGTAGAGGGGTGAAAATTTTTGCTATGGAATTGAGGGGCCTCTGGACTTTTGAAATGAGTTTTCTTAGCACCTTTACGTCACACTCAGAGCGCGATCACGCTTTCTTTTTAGGAAAGCCTTCACGAGTATGTGAGTTTCACCGTGTTCGTGCTGGCTTGACTAAGTAACAGAATATGAACGCGCCTTTGTGTATGCGAACGCGCTGGTGCGAGTCAGTTTCAGAGACTAAGGGGAAAAGGAATGCCAACTTAAAATAACAACTTATCATTACAATCTCCCTTACCCCCTTGCATCAAAGTTGTTAGATCCCTACTTTCTTGCCTTCATCTTGTGCACTCCATCTCCATTCCCAAGGTATGTTCTTTAATTTTGTTCAATTCTTAGAAGAAAATGTGGAAGATCTCTCTATCTCTCTCCTAGTGAAATTAGTGTTGCTTGTCTGAATTGGAAACTTGTGACCCTTAAAAAAACCTGGGAGAAGTCCGATCTACCCTATTGTTGAATTATTTGTGAAGAAAAGGGTAAGGTTTATTATACAAAACCTTAGTGCTTAATTTTGAAGTGTGGAAGCAAAAACTCGTGTTAAATTCTGTCATACTGAGGGCCTACGATTGAAATTGTGGAAGCAAAAGGCTGGGGTAAGTATCTCTTCTTTGGAAAAGAGGACCTTCCTGGTCGCAATAGGCATTGCGCGAACGCGCTACATGTCGACTTCTCCTCTTCGCGATCGCGTCTAATGAGTCGCGATCGCGCATAAGGTTGACTGATGTGCAGCGTGATCACGCCTGTGTATCACGCGATCACGCTTATTTCAGAACCCAGGTAGAAATAGAGATCTTGGATCAGCCCCATGCTAATAGTTTATTGCATCCTTCTTTAGCTTAAGTGATTTACTAATGTCTGTATTAAGTACCCTAATTGTGTTTTGATGAATGTGATCTTGGTAGGTGCTATTTCATATCAAATGGCCGAAGAAGACCACCAACACAATCTAATGGAAGAAGAAGGATAGGACTATGATCCCACACTATCCTTGTCCGAAGCATGCCATGATTAGTTATAACAAGGACTGTGAAAGAAGATTCATTTGGGAAAGAGGAATCAAAATGGATAAGGTGGAAGAGAAGCTCCCGGATGTCTTCCACAGGCTGAAAACTAGTGGATATAGTTGTTTTGTAGAAACACCTATTAAAAAAAACACTTTAATGGCAAGGGAATTCTTTGCAAATGTCATAACCACAGACTTTAGACGTGAGTTGGTGACCACCCTAAGAGGCAAGATGGTTTGATTTGATGCCTCCACGATCAATGTTGTATATGGGCTTGCTGATGTTGATAATGGAGAGTACATAGCCCGTGCAAAGGAAGGAGATATTCAGTGGTTAGTGGACAAGCTCCAAGGAGGCATCCAGTCAGATTGGGCCACATATAAACAAAAGATTGTGTCAAATGATTTCACTACAGAGGCCGGGATTTAGCTTTCTATTGTATGCGCCAAAGTGATGCTTCGACAAATAAGACTGATCTATTTGTGCCTAAATTGCGACTGGTTGGAGCTTTGATTGATGGTTTCTGGGTTAGTGTTGGGAGATAATTGTGAGAAAGATGGAAGAGGTTGTACAAGAGAGAACTAAGAGCTTATTCTTTCCATCCTTAATTACATAGTTGTGCAGGAATGGCGGAACGGAGGCATATTCTGATGATGCTAGAATGAGTGTTGACAAGCCTATCTATCCTTTGTTGAAGAAGGGAGCTGGTGGAGCTATTCAGAGTAAGAAGAGGAAAGTTGAGGTGACTTCTCGGATACATGTCCATGATCCCTCTTTTGGGGAGTTCTCGGCTTCTACTACTGCACCTAGGAGTTCCTTTACTCCGGTTCCACCACTTGCATCAGGAGTATCCAACATGAGATACATTTCATCATAGATTTCAGCAGTGGACGCTCACATTAGTCAGCTGGTTGCAGGCCTCCCTTTTAGCCCACACGGAGAGGGTTTTTCCTCCAAGATTTATGATACTTATTCATTGGAGATAGTGGTAGCTGAGCAGGTGTAGATCAAGACAAGGTAGGAAAAAAATGTAGAAGAAGTAGAAAGAGTTCGGCAAGAGGACAAGCAGGTGTTTGAACAAAATGATGAGCAAGCTGAACTCAGTTTGTAGCTCCAAGGAGGATTCAGATGACGATGATGAGATTCACTATCCCAACACTTCTAATGCTAACACTGTGGCACCCTATTTTTCGAGCCAGTTAGGTTCTAAGATCGGGTTTAAAAAAAGTAACTCATTTGAGTTTGACTTGGAGTCTCCACCTAACACATTTTTTAAATAGGCCCATTAAGGCACTTAGTTTGTGTCTAAGTCTCTAAAGTTAACTCTGGGTAGGTCTGCATAGCATGAGATTCTAAGGAAGAAGTTCTAGTATTTTGGGAAGAAGGTGTTTGACACTTCTCAAGACCCAAGAAAGGTGGTTCCCAGCCGGATTCGAAATTTGGGATTATAAGGCCAACATATCAAACAAGCATGCAAAAAAGGTTTATAAGAGTAAAGATCATAATTAAAGTATGAAATGCCATAATCTATGGTACATGCTACACTAGAGGCAAAAGGTGCAATTCCAACTTAAAGAGATTCTAATCCTACCAAAATTAGGCTAAAGTATAAACTTATGCTTGCATTGGGTCATGCAATTCTGATTCGAAACTCTAACTTACTATTACGGTAGATTTCCAAGATTGTGCGTTGCACAAACAGTCCAAAAATAACCGTGTTATTGCAATTTTAATCCTTGTAACATATTTTACTTAAAAACGGCTAGAATCTAAATCACATCTCATTTTCAAGCCATTTCTACAAAATTTCGAATCTAAATAGAAGCTTCAAATAAGTTGTTGCAAATGTAAACATTAAACAAAATCAGGGACATTTTGTACAAAACAGCCTCAAGTAAAAAAATGACTAATTGTGCACAAAGAAAATGAGTTCCCTTCAAAGCATTGAAATCTTAAGTGAAGACATGGAAAGATTTAGCGACTTTATGGGATGTTGCCACTTTAGTGATATAGTGACATTAATTATCGTGTACCGCTGCTTTAATGGCTATTGGTGTGAGGTCGTGTTACAAAAGAAAATACTTTGCTTTAAAAAAATATTATTTTATAAATTCATACATATATAGGTATAAAAGCATTTGCAGTATTAAAAGTGTAAGGTATGAAAATTATTATTAATAGTAATATCATAAATAAGATAGAGCTTTATACACGAACATATAGGCATATATTTAAGAAAATAGAAGAACTTGTATAGCATCTTAAAAAGCAACACGTATTTAGAACACTATCTTAACAACATGTTTGTTTTTGACACTTTTTCGAAAATAACCGAATACATAAATATATTTTAGAGTAGGGCTTGACCTCCAAAGCAACTATTCCCCTCGTAAATTATTAGTTAACTTGGAGGAGACTAAGAATTTCGAAAATCATTCTTTAGTAACGAAATTGTAAAAATAGGCTGCTATAAAATATCTGGCCACTTTGATTTTTTGCAAAAATGTACCTGATAGGAGATGCAGTTAAATTTCAACCTTTGCAGAAATGCTCCAGATTTCAGATTCTGTTACAATTTTAGCCTTTGTCTTTTTTTAGCAGAAAATATACAACAACAACAACATGCCCAGTTTAGTCCCATAAGTGGGGTCTTGGAAGGGTGAGATGTACGCAGACGTTACCCCCACCAAGGTGGAGAAGTTGTTTCTTATTGACCTTTGGCTCAAGGAAAAATATTTCAAAAACATGATAGCAATAATAAGATGAAACTACTCATGATAAAGAAAATATAGTCAAAGAAACTACTGATAACTAAAATAACTTAACAACAATGCATGTATTAAAGGCACAAAATATGATTAACAAAATACATAAAATAATACAAACTAATACATATGACATTAAGGCAACACACTCGCGACTACTACCTAACTTTCTATACTAATCTTCAACCTCCACGATTTCCTATCAAGGGTCATGTTCCCGGTGATCTGGTGGTGAGCCATGTCCTGGGGAATCACCTTGCCCTAATTCTTCTTAGGTATACCTCTACCTATCCATAGATCCAGCACTGCCAATCTCTCGCACCTTCTCAGTGGAGAATATGTGTTTCTCCTTCTCACATGGCAGAACCATCTCAGCCTCCCTTTACGCATCTTATCTTCCACTGCGACCACTCCCACCTTGTCATGAATGACCTCATTCCTAATCTTATCCTTTCTCGTATGGCCAGACATTTATCTAAGCATTCTCATCTTTGCTACGCACATTATCTGAATGTGTGTGGTCTTGACTGGTCTACTTTCTGGCCTGTACTACATAGAAAGTCTAACAACTGCTTTATAGAACTTACCTTTGAGTCTAGGTTCCACTTTCTTATCGCATAGGACACCAGATGCGAGTCTCCACTTCATCCAGCCCGCCCCTATATAATGAGTGACATCTTCATCAATTTCTCCATTACCTTGAAGAATTGAGCCAAGGTACTTAAAGCTTCTCTTCTGGGGAATGACCTAAGAATCAAGCATCACTTCTAACTCTGACTCTTGAGATGCTGTACTAAACTTGAACTCCATGTACTCTGTTTTGGTCCTGCTCAGTATGAAACCTTTAGACTCAAGGGTCCGTCTCCAAACCTCAAGCTTATCATTAACTCTGATGCGAGTCTCATCAATAGGAACAATATCGTTTGCAAATAAAATACACCATCATACCTCCCCTTGGGTTCTCCACGTCAATTCGTCCATCACCAGAGCAAATAAAAATGATCTAAGCGCCAGCCCCTGGTGCAACCTTATCTCGATTGGAAAGTGGTCAAAGTCAACTCTAATTGTTCTCATGTGGGTCTTGGCGCCGTCGTACATGTCTTTAATCGCTATGGTGTACGCTACTGGTACACCTCTAGATTCCAAGCATCTCCGCAAAACCTTCCTTGGGACTTTGTCATAAGCCTTCTCTAGATCAATGAAAACCAAATACAAGTCATTTTTCTTATCCCTATACTACTCAATCAACCTCCTAAAGAGGTGGATAGCTTCCGTAGTCGATTGCCTAAGCATGAATCTGAATCGGTTCTCAGAAATTTGCACAACCCTTCTTCATCCTCTTCTCAACCACCATCTCCCAGACTTTCATGGTGTGGCTTAATAGTTTGATGCTCTTATATCCTCTTGTTAAAACCTGAATTTAAACCTACCTAGTTTCAAGTTCAAAAATACAGATTCCAAAATTTTGCAAAAATAAACCTGTGATGGGGTTATGTTGCGCTTTTAGCCTTTCAGCACAAATATAAAAGGAGGGATAAGAGATGCCCCTGTTTAGCCAATGTATAGCAACATCTTTGCTATATATTTTTCACTATTAACAAAAGTGTTATGTCACCTGCTTTGGTTGCTTTGTCCGGCTACTTTGCTCACTAATTCGTACCATTACTCATGCACTCTCAATATACATATATATACAACTAGGGAAGTCCTGATGACTACAAATATGGGTGTCTAAGGGAAGGAGAAAGAGGGAAGAAAAGTGCCCCTAATGCACTTTAATGGATTAGGCAATTCAGCCTGGCTTTGTGCTTCAGAACTTCAATCCTTAGTTCATATAATTTCCATGCCATGAAACCTACAAACAACTAAATAATACTAGACTATCCGAACAGAATACAAGCCTGCAAATAAAGATTAGTGGGTAGCCAAGGAGAAGCCTAGACAAGCAGACAAAACATATATAATAGAGAAAGGCTAGTGCTAAGAATACTATGCCATATGTATTATGAGTTTTAAGTGATCTACCTTAATAGATAGTGAACAAGAGAATAATGGAAGAGAAAAGAAGTCATAGCAACCAACTTTATCAATAATGCTAAAGCTTTTGCTTCGGTATTCAACTAGCAAGACGAAGGGAGAAACAGAACTGCAGTGTGTGTAGATGTGTTTCAGTGTGTGCTTTCTAGAGTGTGTTTCAGAAGTGTAGAGAGAAAGAAGAGAGTTTGTTGTGTTTTTACTGTATGAAAAGTGTGTAAGTTGTGTAGAAGTACTTTTCAGTGTGTGAGAGATGAGAAATAAAGGGGAAGAGAGGCTTGTTTATATAGGCAGGGGAGTATACCGTTAGGATTTCAAATTCTTACTAGTATAGGCAAATAAAACAGTAACTTTAATAAATGGAAAGTTGAAAATATGCTGTCAATTAGACCAAAAATTAAAGAGAAATTACAGCCTTTATTTCTTCCAAAATACACCTAACTGTTTGAATTTTGAAAAATAAAAGATACTTTCGTTTTGCTAAAAAAAAGTATCAATTCTAATAATTGTGTTCACATCTCTACATATATATGTAATCAATTTAAAAGAAAATATCTAGCATTTCCATGTATATACTTAGACAAATACATACATTAGGTAGGAAAGAAAATCAGGAAAATACTAATGCATATATTCTGCAGTTTTTACCTAGAAGGAGACTGAGATTTTCACATTATGAGGAAGTTATGCGGAATTGAAACTATACATATTACATGGTGCATTTACTACCTTCAAAATTCAAAAGTCAGTAGATACGTTAATGCACACAGTGCTCTCATCAAGCCAAAGCAATATTCGCAACAGTAGAGTCAAACGAGCAAACGCTTCATGGAATCGATTTCAAAGTTTAACTCATTAATCATGCTCAATAAATAACCAGTTCATCACATACCTAAACAGTCGTGTTCTAACTCAAAATAAGGACTGGCACAAACTATACTAGTGTTTCTATCCATCTTTACTATGCTAACAATAAATATCCATTTCTTCGGTACCTCTACAGGACATTCTTTCTAGACCCGGGCTTTCAAAAGGGCTGGTGGAATGGGCCGAAGAGCTGGGAGAGTACGATATGATTTATCAACCTCGAGCAGCCATCCAGTCGCGGGCTTTGGAAGGCTTCACCTCAAATTTGTGGAAGAACTAGCAGCTAAGGCGGAGGAAACAATCCAACATGCAAGGACAGTCGAGTCCAGACACTGGGAAATCCACACGGACGTAGATATTGAAGGAGAGGAAGCTACCCTCGATTTGTGGATCAAGACACCCACAGGTTATGTAAGGCCGCAAAAGTTCCACATATGGAAGCAGAATATGAGGCCATAACTCAAGCTCTTGACTTAGCCTACATATTGGGGGCTATGGAGGTCAGCCTCTTCAGTAGTTCTCAGTTTGTGGTCAATTGAGAGAATGAGTTTTTACAATGGAGAACATCTGTGCACCAGATCGGCAAGAGAAAATTAAAGCACTTTTGAAAAATTTCGACAAATGGGAGTTTGTTTACAAGGAGGAAAGTTCAAATGAGAGCGAAGTCCCCGAGGATTCACACATCGATCCAGACGACCAGCAGGTAGTAATCGAACTGACCCTCGCGAATCTGATAAACCTTGAAATTCCAAACACAGGTTGTGCCTCAAAACAGCATCACACATTAATTAGCTACTTGGACTAGGGAATACTTCGCTAAGACAAGTTTAAAAGTTGACAGCTGCGGAGGCAGGCTGTTCACTGCTGTTTGATCAATGAGAATTTATACCATCGGATTGTTAGCGGTTCACAAGTTATATCTCGAGGCTCAGCACCCTCCAATGAGGGAACCTTAGCAGGTCCCTCTGTTCAATGATAGAAGTATAATACTTCTTAATATTTACTTTAAATCAAGTCTTTAGTTTCTTTTTATTGAAATATTTACATACTTGTCGGTTATGTTACAGGTTTTCACCCACAATCACTCAAACCTTGAGCCCCTACCTATCAATAAGACTACTAATTTACTTAGTCTGTTTTATGATTCCAATTTTGATCCATCTACGATCCAACTATTCATTGCCCCTGCTACACCTTAGTTTAAGTAATACACTATTTTTCGCTACAAAAAGTAGGGTAAATTACTCGCTTAGAGCTAGACCATGTCTAGCTCAGCCACCATGCATTATTCGTAAGTTGAACTCGTCAATTCAACAAAATTTTCATCTACATGTCGGTGGGGACGCCTGCCCACATAATGTCAGAAAGTCTTAAAATACTTGAGTAAACAAGCAACGACGTTCTGAATCGAAACGCAAAAATGTCATGTTTCCACACAGGTTAAAGTCATCTCATTGTGGGTGCAAAACATCCGTCTATCACAGGCGCTTTATAAGCCATCAACTACTGACGCAAATGAAGCGCCCTTCAGTGCGCACACCCGTCTTTTACAGACACTAGCCTAAAAAGGAAAACAAAACATGCTGCTTAAACCATACAAGTACGCATAAAATATTAATGGATATTTATTTCATTAATAAAAAAATATCCCGTAGGCTCCTAATATACGAGTAGTTCTTCCTGAATACAACATTATTCATAACAATAGTAAAAAAGATGGAAAGGGAAGGCTAAAAACTATAAGCTCCTCAGGATATGCACGGCTGAAATTTTTCATGTGGATTGTAGCTACAAGTTGTAAAGCAGTCTGGAGCTTCCCATGGCGGCCGGAGATATGTCCGCCCGAGCATTTTTTTGAGATTCGCGGCTGTTAATACAATTGAAGCACGTACACTTGATCAAAGCAAGGGTCTTCGGAAGCGTCTGGGTGTACACAAACGGAAGTGCACTGCTCCGCAGATCTTCAAGCGCAATCAGAAACTCACCAAGGATGGAAAGGCTTGTGCTAGTGACCTACCACAATGGAGCCTCTTTCCTTGGGTATCCCACAGCAAGCGGCAGATAGGGCGTTGCAGCAGCAATACGGCCGAACTAGCCGAGCCAAGACACAGCCCTGAACCATAAGCAGAGTTTTGATCTGCTGACGGCATGAAGCTATATCCTCTTGCCTGCCATGTAACAGAGCCAAACGGTGGAACCTCACCCCAACACTGTTGAAGAAGCCAACAATTTTCTCATAAGCCATCCATTCAGAATAAAGGAGTTTTTCTGGGAATATCAAACCAGGATCAAAGGCGAATGTTTTTAAAGATAGAAGAACCATTCTTTCATGACGAACTTTGAAGAACATGAAGTAGTTTACTGAAGAAGATTTGTGATTTTACCACTATCACGAAGCCCTTATTTATAGCTAGAAGAGATAAGAACAGATCATAAAATGGTCAACCGTAATTTCGGCTTGAGATATGAAACGATTTGGCACAACAGAAGTTATTCTTGGAAAGGTGCATGGAATCGAAATCAACCAATCAGATGAAGACATGCAGAGTTATTGAATTAATCAGGAACAATCTTTGTCAAAAAGACTGCGAGTTTCAAGGAGTCAGTGAGATATCTTTCACACAGCTTTCACTTCCCGACTACTTGCATCAACATTCAGCAAGTGTGAGGAACTAACTGTGTGGGCGAAAATACACCACCAATTATTACGGGGATACCAGTCCAGCTGGCGAGACTAGACTTATCCTACAAGTTAATGGGGACAAATGATACATGCCTATTCTACAAGTTATGACCATTCAGGCAGTACGGGCGTAGGACGCAAGGCATACATCCTGCTGCCTTAGAGTTATAGTCTCTTAGTTAGGGTTTCATATATACCACCGTCTTTAGTGTATAGGCCCATGAGACTCATTAGTATTTGTATTTTACCGTAACTAAGACTGAGTAATCACTATTATAAATATCCTTTCTTGCATTGTATTGTACATGAAGCAATTCACCACTGAATCCGGCTATTCTCAAGGAATAAAACTCTTTACTTTCTTGTCTATTATTTTCCTCTCTTTACTTACTTTTTCTTGCATTTTACTGTATTGCTTGTGACCCGTTCATAAATTTAAGTGTTTAACCTAGACGTACAAATTTAGGCATAAACATGTTATAAGAGCGACACCCTTTATGCAGCATCCACTTAATTCTTTGCTCAAAAATTTCTAAGTCTTCAGACTTGCAGAGGCGTTTTCAACTGCGACGCCTTTGATGCAACGACCATCATACCTGGAACAAAAAGATATTCCCTGCTTCATCCACTGTTCCAAAGGCTATGCCTCACCTTCTAGCACAGTTGTTTTCTCAGTACCCAGACTTCTCTGTATAGCTCATGATAACTTATCCCCTTTCATCCACTTGACTTCCAAGCTTCCCGAGCCCTACGCAGATAAAATGAGGCGCTACATAATACTAAAAAAATAAAAATGACTAATACAATAAAAATTGGGTTTCCTCCAAACCAGCGCTTGATTTAACGGTACGGCACGACTCTTTTTATAATTTTTTTTTATTTTTTATTTTATTCTTCTTTTTTCTTTTTTTGCTTTTACATAATTGGCTCGGGTTGTCTCCCGAGAAGCGCCTTAGTTAACGTCGTGGCATGATGATTATAGCTCACGGCTCTCGTAAAGTGACAGAGGTATGACGATCTAAAGAACCTCCCCAATAGCGCTTAACTCTCTGTCCGTTGATTAAGAATGTCTTCTTGGAATGGAAGGCTCTCAACTCAACCGCTCCATGCGCAGTAGTAACACGAACCACCTCAAAGGACACGACCATCTAGACTTCAACTTTCTAGGAAATAGCTTCAATCTAGAATTAAACAACAATACCAATTAGCCCAGCTCAAATTGACGATACTTAGTATGCTTATCACGCCATCTTTTTGTCCGTTCCTTATATAATTTTGCATTCTCATACGCATGGAAATAGAACTCATCTAGCTCGTACAGTTGAAGCATCCTCTTCTCGCCCGCTAGGTCCATGTCCAAGTTAAGCTTTTTGATTTCCCAATACGCTTTGTGTTCTAACTCGACAGGCAAGTGACACGTCTTACCATAAACAAGCCTATATGGAGAGTTTCCAATAGGCGTTTTGAATGCAGTTCTATAGTCCCAAAGAGCATCGTCAAGCTTTGTAGACTAATCTTTCCTTGAAGCGCTAACAGTTTTCTCAAGAATCTACTTTATCTCTCTATTCGACACCTCCACTTGGCCACTCCTTTGGGGGTGATAAGTTGTGGCTACCTTGTGATGCACCCCATACTTATCCAAAAGTTTATTGAACAAACAGTTGCATCTTTGGCCACCACACTCGAGGTGTCCAAAAACGAGTGAAAATATTTTTCTTCAAGAACCTCGCCACCACACTCGCATCATTGGTTGGAAGTGCAACAGCCTCTACCCATTTCGACACGTAATCGATTGCTACAAGAATATATTTGTTTCCATTTGAAGGTGGAAAAGGCCCCATAAAATCGATTCCACAACAATCAAACAGCTTGATCTCTAGGATATTACTCAAAGGCATCTTGTGATTCCTTGAGATATTACCGGTTCTTGGCAGCGATCACATTCTTTGACAAAGGCATGAACATCTTTGAATAAAGTAGGCCAAAAGAACCCCGATTGAAGCACCTGCGTAGTTGTTCTATCAACGCTATGATGGCCAACATAAGGAGAGGAATGGAAGCTTTGCAACACAGACTCAACTTCTGCTTTCGGAATACATCTCCTCGCCAATTAAACCGAGCCAATTTTATACAAGTAAGGCTCATCCCATACATAAAATCTGCTCTCATAGAGGAGTTTCCTTCTCTACTCAGTTGTAGCATCATGTGGGCAAACATTACTCACCATCAAATTCATAATATCGACATACCATGGTACTTGGGCTAGTTCTATAGCAAAGAGTTGCTCATCTCGAAAAGCTTTATTTTATTTCAGGCCCCTCATCCACATGTTTTCTATCTTTCAACCTCGACAAGTGATCATCTACTTGATTCTCGATCCCTTTTCGATCTTGGATCTCCACATCAAATTCTAGAAGTGGAAAAACCCAACGAATCAGTCTTGGATTGGAATCCTTTATCTCAAATAAATATCGGATTGCGCCATGATCATTGTGGATGATAACCTGAATACCAACCAAATAAGATCTGAACTTATCAAAAGCATAGACAACAACCAACAATTCCTTCTCGGTGGTAGTGTAGTTGGATTAAGCAGCATCAAGGGTCTTGCTTGCATAGTATATAGAATAAAAAACTCTACCCTTTCTCTGCCCTAGAACAGCCCCAACAGTGATGTCACTCGTGTCAAACATCAACTCAAATAGTAGAGACCAATCAGGAGCAATAATAATTGGTGTTGCCACCAACCTCTTTTTCAGCTCTTCAAACGATTTTAGACACGCATCATCAAATTCAAACTTTGCATGCTTCTCAAGCAATTTGGACATGGGATTTGCTATCTTCGAAAAATCTTTAATGAAGCGTCTATAGAAACCCGCATGTCCCAAAAAACTACGCACGCCCTTGACCAAGATAAACTGTGGTAATTTCTCAACCGCTTCAACCTTTTCTTTATCAACCTCGATCCCTAGCTTTGACACTTTATGCCCAAGTACAATGCCATTTTGGACTATAAAGTGTCATTTTTCCTAATTAAGTACCAGGTTTGTTGCTTCACAACAGCTAAGCACGCTATCTAAGTTCTTCAAGCAGTCATCAAAAGAATCACCAATGTCTAAGAAGTCATACAAAAATACCTCAACAAATTTTTCCACCATGTCGGTGAATATAGCCATCATGCATCTGTGAAAGGTCCCAGGCGCGTTACATAGTCTAAACGGAATCCTTCTAAAAGCATGTGTACTATAAGGACATGAAAACGTCGTCTTTTCCTGATATTTTGGCACTATCACAATATGGTTGTAGCCCGAGTATCCATCCAGGAAATAATAGTATTTATGCCCAGCTAGCCTGTCCAACATCTGATCGATGAAGGGAAGTGGAAAGTGATCTTTTCTTGTAGCTTTGTTTAATTTTCCATAATCAATGCAAACTTGCCACCCCGTGATTGTTCATGTAGGAATCAACTCATTTTGCTCGTTCGTCACGATCGTGATACCTCCCTTCTTTGGAACACATTGGATTGGACTCATCCAATTACTGTCAGAGATTGGAAAAATAATTCCAGCATTAAGCCACTTGATAATTTCCTTCTTCACAGCCTCTTTCAAGACTAGATTTAGCCTCCTTTGTTGCTTGACACTTAGCTTGTGGCCTTCCTCCAATAAGATTTTGTGCATATAAAAAGAATGACTATATCCCTCTAATATCCCACAATGGCCCATCCAATTGCGCTCTTCCAACACCATTAAAACCTTCTCAACCTGCACAACAAAGAAGAAAGCATTACGGGCAAAGTGTTACCGTCACCTAAGTAAGAATAACGTAACTGAGCAGGTAAAGGTTTAAGTTCAAGAACAGGAGACTCCTCAATAGATTGTTAGGGAGGACTAATGTTAGCGGTCTATCAAGCTCCTCAAACTTCTTCCATCTTGGGACATATTGACAGTCCATGTTGAGAATCTCCAAGTATTCCTCAGTTTCCTCCTCATTGAACACATCATCTTCATATATTAATGCTCTTTCAAGAGGATCATATCATTAGAAGACAAAAGTGATTTTTCAGAGGTAGTAACTCCATATCCACCACTTTCACCATAGATAATTCTTCATAATATGATGGAAGTTGAGTAGCCCAGAACACATTAAACATAGCTTCTTCGCCATTCACCCTCACGACCATTTTCCCTGCTCTAACTCGAATCATAACATCAACAATAGCCAAAAATATTCTTCCCAAGATGAGAGGAACCTCTTGGTCAGTCTCATAATCCAAAATAATGAAATCAACAGGAAGGATAAATTGGCCTACTTGCACAAGAATATCTCAGTAACTCCCTCGGGACATGTCAAAGCTTCCAAGATCTTTTTATTATTAGGGAAGTTTTCTTTTCACTCTAGAACTGCACTCTTCAGTAAGTGCTAAGGTCTCGAACTCGGCCAGTCTCCTATTATTTGCCACAATATCCTTGATATACTTAGCGTATTTTAGAACATCTCATAAAAGCTCCACCAAAGGAATATAACTTGCATCTGACTCAAGATCTCTACAAATTTCTTGCAAGCAGCATCAACTTTTTGCTTTTGAAGCCTTTGAGAAAAAGGCGGTGGTGGTCTAACAATATCAAGTTTGGGTTATTTCTCTACTACTTTTTCAGTATTCGGCTCCAGTTCTCGAACAGGCTTCCTTGGCTTTAGAGGCACTTCTACTAAAGCTCGTCCATTCCTTAGAGTAAATGCTTGCACAAATTCTTTTGGATTTTTCTCTGTGTCGCTTGGCAAGGCACCATATGGTCTAGCGTTTTGTGCTCCAGCTAGCACATTTTCTTTGTGACCCATTTTTCGTTCTATGTCTTTTTGAGTATTAGCAAGATCTTTTATGGCTCGAGCTGTATTGTCAGCTATAATTTTGTGCTGGCCCGCCAACATCTGCTTTATCGAATCTTCAACTGAACTGGTTGCCTGGTGTAGTTGAGCCTGAGGTTGTGAATTTTGATAGTTATTCTGAGATCTCATATTTCCTTGAGTAGCTTGGTAACCAACCCAAGAGAAATTTGGATGACTGCGCGAATTGGGATTGTTGTTGTTATCAGACTGATTCTGAATCTGTCCCTGAGACCTATTTTGGTTCACCACATAATAAACTGACTCTGGATTTGCGGCACAAACCTTGGTAGTATGATCCTCTCCACATACCTTACAAAAAACTTGGCACTGTTGCACTTGTTGCTGAGTTGGTGGCAATGCTAACTTGTTGATCTGGTTAGTTATTGAATCCACCTTCGCAGTTAACGCCAAGAAAGCATATAATTGAAGTAATCCAGCAGCTTTTTGACTTGGAGCTTTACCATCACCCTGCCAGTCAGGATTGCTCTGAGAAAATTTATCCAGCAGTTCATAAATCTCTTTAAAATTCAAGGCAAATACTTGGCCTCCAGCAACAGCATCCACCACGATCTTGGTATGAGCATTCAAACCTTCCACGAAAGTATGGGATAACACCTCATTGAACTGGTTGTAATGCAGACAATCTCTCAACAATGACTTGAGCCTCTCCCAGGCTGAATACAATGACTCTCCATCTCTTTGTCAGAAAGACATGATCTCACTCCTTATTCTGGTTGTTTTTGGCAGAAAGATAGAATTTAGCAAAATATTTCTTAGCTAAATCATCCATAGTTGTGATAGACCCAGACATTTCAGCCTTTAACCACTTTCTTGCTACCCCGATCAATGAAAATAGGAAGAGTATCAATCGAACATAGTCAGTTGAGACGCTTGCAAGTGTGTAGATATCACTAATCTCTAGAAAATTCTTGATATGTTATTATGGATCCTCGTGTAGTAACCCAGCATATTGCCCCATCTCATGCAGCAGTTGTATCATGCCGGACTTAATTTCAAAATTCCCAGTAATATCAGGCTTAACAATGCTCGAGGCTACTCCCTCCAAACTGGGGAGAACAACATCTTGCACTACCAAAGCTCCTTGTTCTTCCATTTCTATATGTGAGGAAGCTAGTACTATTGCAAGTGCTTTATGGTCTGTTACTTCTCTTATCAACCTCTGTAAGGTCCTCTCAAGTTCGGGATCAAAAGGTTCAAGTTTTTCATACTTTCTCTCCTTTCGCATCCAAGACTTACTACCGGAAACAACATAAGAAACTCAAAACAAAAACAAAACCTGAATAGAAAATAAGTAAATGTTTAAAAAAGAAAACATTCAATTGTTTAGTCCCCAACAACGGGCTAAAAACTTCTTGCTCCCAAATGCACACGCAAGTATATGTGGTCGACAAGTAATAAAGTGATAAGATCAAGTTGTTCCCATGAGGACTAGTTTTAATGACCGTATCCTAACAAACAATTTTCTAAAAACTATGCATGGATTTTTTTCAGTAGTGATTATGATTTTAATAATTAAACAAAAAAATAATTAAAAATAAGTAATGAAGTCAAGTATTCCAGAGCAAGTTTTGAGTTGTTATCAATAAAAGAGAGACGGTCCAGAGTCAGAGTGACAAACACTCTAGTTTATTTTTTCAGTTGATTCTACTTCTTGATTTCCTAGATTGCTAATTAATAGGTTAAATATATTCGTGAAAACCTGTCGATTTTTCACGACTCTATGCAAGCTACTCTAATGCCTATATTTCTATGGAATTAAATCACATGCATGCATTAAAGAACTCTATATTTGGCTAAGGAAGGCAAAAAGGTGTATGTCTATCCTATCCCCAAATCGATTCCCTGATTCCTAGGTTCACAATCAAGCCCTATTCCTTCTTATGTGTGTTCATAAATTTTCTCTGTCGAGTTCAAACTTATAAAGCATAGATAGTGTTCAATTATCAGGCCCTAATAGCCAAATAATTAGGCTCAAGAAAGAATAAACAATCCGTAATGGTAAACCAATAGGTAGAAATCAACTTTAAAACATCAACCTTCATGTATTTGCTCTAACTCTAGAACGATATGTTTAGCTACACATATTCATGATAACAAAATAATAATACATGGATGAAAGATGAAATATTATAATAGATGGTGTAAAAGAATTAAACACTTAGTTCAAGTGTTAAGAACCCAATATTTGCTCCAATATCTGGCTTCCCCTCTAAAAAACGAAAATATAATGCATTTATATTGTTTGCAAAATACTAGGCTAAGTTAAACCAACTCCTAGACTAGCTTTGAAAAGTTTGGGTCACCGGGCTTTATGTCGTTCCGAAGGCGTCGCATGCCAAAATGCCCTTGATGGTGAAGGCTGTCCTAAAGGCGTCGCCTGAGAGACAGTCTTCCATAGTCTGAAGTTGTGACAGATAACAGCTTGCACCATAGCCTTGTCTTCTAACAACATATCCCACATTTTGCTAAGTCCATTAACTCTTTGATTCATTTTATCCATCTTTTCTCCATTTACACTCGTTCATGTCCTACAAGCAATATTACGAAAAATGAGTGCAAAATCATAATCATAATGCAAAAGGAACGGGTAAAGTAGTACAAATGTAAGGAATTATTAAGGGAATATAGGCAAATATCGCCAAATATCAGCTGGAAGTCTACTTAAGACATGAATGATTAGATAATCAGGCAAACGTCCTAATGTTTCAGTAACTGCAAAATTTCATTATTAAACACATAACAATGACTCAATGTTGATTTTTTCTTCTCAAGCAAATGGCTCAGAGAAAAGAGAGCACAACGTATATCAGAAGGATATGGTCAACTAGGATAGGTTATAGGGACATCAATAATTATCATGGTAAAGCATTTAACAGCTAAAGATAAAGATTTTTTCCAATTCCAATGCAAGAAAACTAGAAACACATTGAACCTCCACTCATTGTTGAAATAACCATGTATTCATGTACATTACAAATTACAATGTTTTTAAAAATAAGTTTGGATGTGTCTCCAATCGATTCGTACAAGATAAATCCAAACCAAAAGGCGAAATCCTTACATTAGATAAGCAATATGCATATTCCCCAACTTGTGAACTTACACGATAAGATTTGCTATCGTGGAGGAGGATCCAATCTCCTCTATAGTATTTCAACATTTGGAGCAAATTGTATAATCTGAAGACATCATTTGATAATTTTCTTTTAAAAAAACACCAAACTTATAAAGTCAAAGAATAAGAATAAATAGGTGAGGGGAGTTGAGCTATTTTCAGTAGGCTCTTTACATAAGGCCTAAAATGTTAAAACACTAAGTTCTCGTTTGATAATTCAATTCTTTTCACAGTTTTATGATCTAAACTATATAAAAAAAAAATAACCCTCTTCTAGACAAGTAAAATTGAAGTTCACCGTCTTGGATGTTAAAAAGCATTATTCACCAAGACAAGTCTATAGGTGTTGATCCGCAGTAAGGCAAACTAAAAAGGAAAATATTTTGATCAAAGAGATTAATCTTGTACATTTTGTTCTATTCCCACATCTCATAGTACTCCAAGATCCATATATCCATTGCGTATTCAGAGACAAGCAAGTGACGAAATGACAAATGGTATCACTAAGAGAGTCATAGTTTTATGCACTCCCTATGAGGTGCAAATAGCTCCAGGATGAGGCATAGCAGAGAGATCTTCCTTATCCATTCAAAAACCATGATCCCAATTGTACAAGGAGAAATATCTTGTTTTTCATGATCATAATATGTAATCCGATGCAATGCTCCATTAACAGCTAGAGGATCACAACTTGGCAAGAAGTTGAAAGTGGATTAATGGATTTCCCTTCACGTCTGTCTAAATTGTATACTAAATGCTAATAACAACTGCCTCGTGCTTGTGCATAAACTAAATTAAATTCTCCTTCTAATGGACAAAACCAAAGAGCAAATAAGCAGTCGTGGTGAATTGAAGAACTGCTTGAAACATATTAAGTAGACCACAAACTAGAATCGATAACTAGAAGAACTCCTTGATAAGTGAATAGAAGAGGAGGGGGGTCTTCCCAGTTCTTATTAATCATAATCTCAAGTCTGAGATGAAGTCTCCTTAACACCTTCTTGTTATTAAGGTGTTAACTAAAAACATGATTATCATAACTGTGCTTGTTAAAACGGAATTCCTCCTGTATGAGAAGCAGGGGTCTAGCTCTTCTGAGATGCAAGGTGGTAAAAGCGGGTGATAAGATCAATGCTTTCAATTGCCTACAGTCTCTTCGACATCTAGTAAGGCAATCTACTAGAAGTCTACTCAGTATCTCACTGATGAGACTATCAGGCAAACGTCCAAAAGTTTCAACAAGATCATTTCACCTTGACATATTATACACACATACATAACAATATTATTAATCACTGGGGAAAGGAACTTACAACTTCTGTTGCAGATGGCACAGCCTCAGTCTAAAGAGAGGGATTTTGCATAGTCTCAAATATTCATAGGTAACAAGAATATAAAGCTATGTGTTATTTGTAAACGTTTTGATTAGAAGGGTGTTAAATTAAGGGTGTTTGATTTTGTAGTCCACACTAACCAGACATAGCAACAAAAAAGACACCTACTGCATACGAACAAGGTAGTTTCATGCCTTGAAAGAGTACCCTCCTGCTGTAAGAAATAGGTAGAAAATGATTGTGTTGGTAAGGAAGATAGTGATCTATTCTCCACCTCTACCATCAATGGTAGATCGTACTTATATCATCTTCTAAAATCTCCAAAGATTCAACACTTGGACATGAGACTTTTAAAGTAGCAGCAGAAAATGAAGGCACCACAGCTGAGAATATTACATTCTAAGTCTAGAATTACGGGCTGGATTCGCAGGTTGGTAGGTTGGATCTAGTCAACCATAATTGAATCTGTAAGTAAAAGCAAAGGAAAAGTTGAACAAATAGAGTTAACAACTAAATATTTGAGTCTAAAGGTGCAATCTTTACACATATATGAACTGACCATGCATTTCATTAAATTGTTAGATAGAAAAATAAAACCCCAAGCAGCCATTATAAAGTAAATAAAAAACCTAAACAAAGTAATAAAGGAAAGGAGATTAAAACCCCAAGCATAAAGTATCAGAAAAGAGAACCCTAAGTATTTAGTATCAGAAAACAAAACTCAAGCATTTTTCTAAAGCATATATCTGCCTGATAGTTATACTATATATTTTTCATTATGTACGTACAAGTGAGAAACATACTAAAAGTCAAATGCACCCGCACATGATTATTAATTATCATTTATTTATATTGGTAAGAGTTCTTTGAAGTGAACAAAATGTGAGCCGTTTGTTTCAATAATCTACCTTCGTTATAGTTGTAGAATATCTTATTGGCATATATAATTTTAATTTAAATTTATAAAATATTAGACAAATTTCTACCACGAAAACCTCGAAAATCCTTTCATATAAAAAAATTAAAATCATGAATATAATCATACAATTAGGTTGTTTAAAAGGACCATATCTATTTATCCATTAACGTTTAAAAACTTAATTTTTGAAATGAATAATTTATAGATTTGAAATTTAGAAATTATAAAATTAAATTTTAAATAAAATATACACATGAAATTATGATATCTTATTATGCTTTGGCTTTAGGCCTCCAATCATACTGAGCGACCCTTACATCTTGCTATAAGTAAAAACAATTTGTTTTAATGAAATGATTTTTAGCCACACAAATTTATATGGATTGTTTTAGACCACAAATTTCAAAAATCTTTTTTCTTTCTTTCTTAAACTCTGTGTCAAGTCAAACCCCGCCACATACGGGGGGAAATAGTAGTTATTAGGCAAATAAGTGTACGTGTTACTTATTATTTCTGCTATATACTCCTATTTTCCCTTTTCAAAGCTCCAAGGCTTTATAACTCAACTAGTGTTAGAAGACCCGTGCCAGCACGGGCCCAAGTCCATGACGTAAATTTATTTAATTCTTATTGTTTTGTCAATGTTGTTTTTCTTTTATATAAAAATTTTATATTAATTATGAATAATTTGTATAATCTCTCTAACAGTCCAAAAAGTATTACCAAAATTTTTTACCCATTCGACAATTTGAATTGCTGCTATAAAAAAATAAGGACTTGGTGTCCCACCCCTAATATTCATGATATACGATGATTGTTGCCTATCAATTGAGTTAATTAGTCATTTGTTATCTATCATAAAGTCCAACCATTTATTACCTGACAAAATATTAATTTTAATACTATCTACTGAACTGAAGGGTTACTTTGTTAAATCATTAAGTCAATTAAGGATATATACAATCAACACAACTCATGAAGATAAGTTGTACGAACTTAAGTAAGCACCTCTATGTTTCACTTCTATGACAGTTTGCAAATAATTTTGAAAAACATGTGTTTAGATGTGTGTGTATAATAGACGAAGCAGAAAATCAAAAAGTCTCAAGCACCCAAAAGTTATATTTCTTCGCATTTGAAATATTTTATCACATTTTGAAGTTGTGATTATATATTTTTTACCTACTTTGCCATTTTAAAAACTGATTATATTCCAATTATCAGCCACAAAAGTGCTCACGTGGTTGAAAACTTGTTTGGCCATATCACGTTAACAATTTGACTACTTAGTTGACAAATTGTGTTATTTTGACTATATCTATAATTTATGATTAACAATTTCAAAATTATTACTTAGTTAGAAAATAACCAAACATAGAGTTTCTTCTTTATCTAGTAAAAATTTCGCGTAGGGACCTGTTTGGCGCGCTCTAATTGATTTGTAGTCGTCAAAAACAAATTCGCTGAGAAATAGCCACTTCCGAACAAGTCCCAGTATAAATACTGGGAAGCTTCATTAAACTAACCCCAATATAAAATACTGGGGCTTTGAACAAGTTTTGTTCAAAGTTCCATTATTTTGTTATGGGACTTTGTATAAAGCTTCAGTCCCATAACAAAATGCTGAACTTGTTCAAAGCCCCAGCATTTTGTTATGGGACTGAAGCTTTATATATAAAGTCTCATAACAAAATAATGGGATTTATCCCTTTGATGGGACCTTTGTTAGGGGATAAATCCCATTATTTTGTTATGGGATTATTTTGTTATGGGACTTCTTCAGTCCCATAACAAAATACTTGGGCTTTGAACAAGGTTTTGTTCAAAGCCCTAGTATTTTGTTATGGGACTAGTCTGGGGTGTTTTTCCAACGCTAAGGGTGCGTAAGTGCGCGCGCGAATTTTTGGCTATTTCTCAATGAATTTTGAAATGGTGGATAAAACTCTTTGAGTGCGTCCAAAAATGGCTACACATCAAAATTTCCCCTTTATCTATTGTTGATGTGATTCATCTTAAATATTTGCCAGTTATTTTTTGTTTAAGCGATTGTTTGAGTGGCTATTTTAATTAATTTGTCTAATTTTTTACCAACTTTATGAAATTACTCGTAAATATGAGTTAGAAAACTCAAGTACTTTGATGACACTGTTCGAACTATTTTTGTCAAATAGTGCAGAAAAAACTAACCATATTCTTATCATTAGATGTAAAAGAGGCTCTCTGGTTGGCAAGTTTCGCAAAAGCAATTTTGGAATTTCACTTAAAAAATGTAAACTCTAGAAAATCTTTTTAAAGTTCATGTTAAACTACTTAATAATTCATGAATTTCAGTAGGGCAATTGGTGTTTTCATCTAATAATCTTAAATGTCACTATTTAGTTGGCAAGCTATGAAAAATATTGGCTTTATGTTTAAGATTTGCAAAATTGACTAAGCTTTAATTTATAGTTTTGGAAGTGGCCCCTTGGTCTACAAGCGATTTTGAAAATGATTATGTTTTTAATTAGTAATCATAAAGGTGGCTAATCAGTAAATCATAAGTTAGGCAAGAAAACTGACTACCTCTTCAATGGAAAGCCAAAAGGTGGCTATTTTCTTAATTCGGCTGCACACACCCATAGGCAGCACGACCCGAAGCTGCTGCAGTTCGTAAAAGTTCATAAAAATTTAGTCACGTAGCCTGTTTTGACCGCGTTAAATGAATACTAGCCAGCGATGCAAAACTGTTTGAAGACTAACCACTTCCGGACAAATCATAGTATAAATACTGGGCTTTGAACAAGTTTTGTTCAAAGCCCCAGTACTTATACTGGGAAGCTTCAGTAAACTAACCCCGGTATAAAATACTAGGGCTTTGAACAAGTTTTGTTCAAAGCCCCATTATTTTGTTATGGGACTTGGTATAAAGCTTCAGTCCCATAACAAAATGCTGGGGCTGTGAACAAAACTTGTTCAAAGCCCCAGCATTTTGTTATGGGGACTGAAGCTTTATATATAAAGTCCCATAACAAAATAATGGGATTTATCCCTTTGATGGGACCTTTGTTATGGGAATAAATCCCATTATTTTGTTATGGGATAAAGTTCCATAACTCCCATAACAAAATAATGGGACGTTTGAACATGTTAGTTCAAGGTCCCATTATTTTGTTATGGGACTTCTTCAGTCTCATAACAAAATACTTGGGCTTTGAACAAGTTCCCAGTATTTTGTTATGGGACTAGTCTGGAGTGTTTTTCCAACGCTAATGGAGCTTAAGTGTGCGCGCAAATTTTTAGCTATTCTTCAATAAATTTTGAAACCGTGGATAATCTCCAATGAATACGTCTAAAAGTGGCTACTGATCAAAATTACCCCTCCAGTTCACCTTTATATATTAGTACTAATCTTTAAGAATGTGCCAAATTTATATTTTCTATAGCAATATTATGGAGTGTGTTATATTGGTTAAAATTCGTACAGACCAGGTAAGTTACGAGGCCCCCCATATAGCAATAGCTGAAGTATGTATAATCACGTGACATGGGAAAGAACCAAAGTCAAGAATATTATATAAGTTACCTGCCTCAATGATCGAAGACATAAGGGCTCAGGACCTTCTACAGATTTTATTCATTGGACGTAGACCTCAGCCAACTTTCAACTCATTGTTCGAAGACTCCAGAAGGAACCTACGCCAGAATGCCTGTATGAGAAATATTTGAGGTCGTAAACGACACCAATATTCATATTTTACAAAAAGACAAAACTTTATCCAAAAGGGACACGTGACCAATGATGTATATTGAATCTCTAAGGTTAGAAAATACTATGACCAACTCATTTCCCTCATAACACTACTTGCTTATTACTATGCGGCTGATTTTGTACAAGGATTAGGATAATACCAAGCTCACTTTTGGATCTCTTGGATCTTCATTGAATAAGAAATACTATAACTCTTTACTTTGTTTATTCTTTATTTTTTTTCCTTGTTTGAATAAGCTTACCGCATCTCACGGCCTCAATTTTAAACTAGATATAAACTTAAACAATAAAGATAATTATAAATCTTGATATAACACTTTATTTTTCACCCACTTAAATGCTAAATTAATTATTATTGAATAAACTCGATTTTAGCTCATACAATTTGACACCCATAGTGGGGCTTAAACAAAAGTGTTTTTCGAGATTAAGTTAATTTTTTTCACAATGCTTAATCTCTTTCTTATTTATTTTGTGTTGTGCTATAGCAAATCAAACTAGTTTGCTTTAAACCCAAAGCAGATTAGCAACTGAAGCTACTCCAGATCTAGTGGTCGAAGATGCACCACCATGCTCTCCACCATAATCTCAGAGTTCTTCTTCCATGAGGGAATAGTGTATCGAAGGAAGGACAAGACTCATGGAAAGAGACCCCGCGTGAATTCATCTTTCAACAACAAACGGTGAACACAGAAGTCAGTGCAACTTTAGTAGCACTTTCAGGTGGTAGATGAAGTGTTGTGATTAGTTGATGAAGAGAAAAGAGAGAAGGTTGAAGAAGAAGAGAGAGACGAGGGAGAAGCTTATGTATTGAACATTGAATGCATTAAGCTGGAATGAGTACAGATACTACTACTTATAACAAAAGTAGTTAAAGAAAATAACCAACTAACTAATTTGATTCTAACTAACTAACTGCATTAGTGGAAAGACTAAACTACCCTTAATACTTATTCACTCAACACTCCCCCTCAAGCTAGTAGGTGCAAAAACATCTAGCACTCCTAGCTTGGACATCAGGTAGTGATGCTGAACACGATTGAGGCCTTTTGTTAGGATGTCTGCAGGTTGTTCTTTAGTTGGGACATAGATAGTCTTGACTAAGCCCTGTTGAATCTTTTCCCTTGAGAAGTGGCAGTCAATTTCAATATGTTTTGTCCTTTCATGAAAAACTGGATTGGCAGCTATCTGCATTGCTGCTTTGCTATCAGTATGTATGCCAACTGGAAATTCTATCTGAACTCCAATCTCCTTAATCAGTCTTGTCAGCCATGTTAGTTCAGCTACCACAGAAGCTAGACTTCTATACTCAGCCTCTGCTGAGCTTCTAGATACAGTTGTCTGTTTCTTAGATTTCCAGGACACAAGTGATTCTCTCAGCTGAACCATAAACCCTGTGACAGATCTTCTTGAGAATGAGCATGCTGCCCAATCAGCATCACAGTGAGCTTTGGCCACATTAATAGGTTTGCTTGACAGCAGTATACCTTGTCCTGGATGAGCTTTGACATATTTTACCACTCTTAAGGCTGCTTCCATATGTGACCTTTTGGGCTGCTGAAGGAACTGACTTAGTGTTTGAACACTATAAGCAATGTCTGGCCTTGTCACTGTAAGATAAAGAAGTTTGCCCATCAGTCTTTGATAAGAGCTAGGTTCAGGTAGTAAGTCATCATCTGTCTTGTCCAGTCCATATATATGAACATCATACTCTCTAGTAGTGAGTTTCAGATTTGGATCCATAGGAGAAGCTGCTGGTTTGGCTGCAGTTAAACCAGTTTCAGAGATAAGTTCCAGAGCATATTTCCTTTGATGCATAGAAATTCCTTGCTTAGACCTGGCAAACTCAATGCCTAGAAAGTATTTTGACTCTCCAAGGTCTTTCATCTTGAAGGCCTTTTGTAGTGCTGCTTTAGTTTCTTCAATTAGTTCCAGATTATCACCTGTGATAAGCATATCATCTACATACACAAGGATTACTACAACTCCAGTCTTGGTCCTTTTTGTAAACAGGGAGTGGTCCAGTTGACTTTGTACAAAGTTAAACTCTAACAAAGCCTGTGACAACTTCTCATTCTATTGTCTTGGTGCTTGCTTCAATCCATACAAGGATTTGATGAGTCTACACACTTGTTTCTCCCCCTGACTCTTGAAGCCTTGTGGGAGTTCCATGTAAATCTCATCATATAGATCACCTTGTAGGAAGGCATTGTACACATCCATCTGGTGCACAGGCCAATGCTGTGCAGCTGCTACTGCTAGGACTGTCCTCACTGTTACCATCTTTACTACAGGAGAAAAGGTTTCTTGATAATCAATGCCTTCTTGTTGACTATACCCTTTAGCTACCAATCTAGCTTTAAACCTCTCAACTTCACCAGATGCCTTGTATTTTATTTTGTATACCCATTTGCAGCCTATTGTTCTTTTCCCTTCTGGGAGTGTAACCACTCTCCAGGTATGATTACTCTCTAATGCCTCAATCTCTGCTTTCATAGCTTCTATCCACCTGGGATCCTTCACTGCTTCATTATAGGAGGTAGGCTCTGTGTTAGTTGAAAAAGCTGCTATGTAAGCTTGATACTTAGGTGATAGCTGATCATATGACAAGTACTTATCTAGGGAGTAAGGTATATCCTGATGTATCCCTAGTGACACAAAATCTTTTAGCCATGCTGGAGGATTTTTGTTCCTTTTAGGTCTTCCTGTATCAGGTAAGTTGTCAGGCACCTGTGCTGGTATCTGTTGCTGAGCTGGAGGGTCATGCAGCTGTTCATGTTGTGCTACCACTGGTTCAGGCAAGTCAGCTGCATTGTCTAATTCTGGTGCATCTGCTGGTATATGTGGTTCAGCAAGTAATTCATCTGTCAATTCCTCATTATCTATCTGAATAGGTGATGGAAAGATCAGGTTGTAGTTGTCAGTCTGACCTAAAGTTTGTGAGTTGTCAACAAACATTGGAGAGGAAGAGTTGATTCTCCTGAAAGGAAACTGATCCTCCCTGAAGATCACATCCCTATTAACAAAGAAAGACCTTTTTGAAATGTCATACAGAATATACGCTTTGTGAACATCTGAGTAACCCATATGAATAGCTGGACAACTCCTAAACATCATCTTGTCTGATTCTTGAACTATTTTGGCAAAGCATAAGCAACCAAGAACTCTGAGATGGGTGAGTGATGGTTGCCTGCCATATAACACCTGATAGGGTGCTCTATTATTAAGCACTGATGAAGGCATCCTGTTAATTAGGTAGACTGCAGCTATAACACAATGTCCCCAAAACCTGATGGGAATATTTGCCTGAAACCTTATAGCCCTTGTTACCTCCAGAATGTGCCTATGTTTCCTCTCAGCAACACCATTCTGTTGAGGAGTATAAGCACAAGTTCTTTGATGTATCATTCCTAGCTGCTTAAACTTTGTACTACAGACATTATTCAGGAACTCTGCCCCATTGTCTGTTCTGATGACTTTGACTCTCTTATCAAATTGAGTAGAGACATATTTAAAGAAACAATCTAAGGCTGCACACACATCTGATTTCAGTTTTAGAAGAAACACCCAAGTCATTCTTGACAAATCATCTACTATAGTCAAAAAATATCTATTGCCATCAAAAGTTGAATGTTTATATGGACCCCACACATCTACATGTATCAAATCAAAGCAGCTGGAGCTTTTAACAGTACTGCTGGGAAAAGGTGCTCTAGTTTGTTTTGCACAAGGACAAACAATACATTTATCAACTATACTGCCTATATTTTCAGTTACAGTAGGAAACATCTTCTTGAGTACAGTAGTAGACACATGGCCTAGTCTCTTGTGCCACAATCCAATATCCAGATTCTTCTGACTTGATACAGTGAGACTGACTTCTTCAGCATTCTTCTGAGACTCCTTAACCAGCACATACAGTCCATTCTTCTCTCTACCAATCTCCTTCACCTTCCCACTGTAAAGATCCTGGAAGACACAAAAGGTTGGGTAGAATGTAACTGAGCAACCTAATTCTTTGGTCAGTTTTGAGACTGAAAGGAGATTATACTTAAACTGAGGCACATGGAATACATTTCCTATTGTACTTCTTTGTGAAATGGTACTAGAACCAGTATGTGTCACAAGAGAGACATCTCCATTAGGCAGGAAAACCTTCTTAGGATTAGTGTTCTTTGTCACAGTAGACAGATTCAACATAGTAATATCAGACACCATGTGATTAGTTGCTCCTGTATCAATGATCCATTCCTGAGAGCTGTTAGATACTAGAAAGGCAGTATGTATACCTGCTATATTGGCTGAAGAAGTGGGAGCATTGTTGCTTGAGCCAAGAATCTGCAGTATTTGCTCATATTGTTCTTTGGTAAATGTGCAGGTAGTGAGCTGTTGACCACCAGGATAGCCAGAGAGTTGCACCTCCCCAGAGGTAGAGCAGTTGAACTGTTGATTGTACAGATTAGACTTGTCCTCAGCCCCTTCAAGCACCACATTGTGAGCAGTAGTATTATTACCAGCATTTCCATACCTCCTTTTCTTGTATCCTGGGGGATATCCCACTTCTCTAAAGCAATTTTCTCTGGTATGCCCCTTTATCTTACACAACTCACAGTATAGATTGTAGTTCTTCTTATACTTCTGATTCTGGTTACCATAAGTCCTGGTATACAAAGCTGAAGGTTCAAGACTGCTCATTACAGGAGCAGCACCCAGCACACCATTTGAGATTCCTTTTTGACTCTCATCACTGATTATCATACTATAAGCCTGATTCACTGAGGGTAATGGACTCATAAGCAAGATCTGACTTCTTGCTTGCAAATAAGATTCATTCAATCCCATCAAGAACTGATAGAGCTTCTGTCTTTGCAGGTAAATGACAAATTCCTTAGACTTTTCACAAGCACAACTAGGAGGAGGAACTAGGGCTTCAAATTCATCCCAAAGATCTTTTAATCTAGAGTAGTAAACAGACACAGAACTAGTACTCTGAGTCAGTGTTGCAATTTCTTTATGAAGGTTAAAAGTTCTTGAGTCATTTATCTTGTCAAATCTCTCACATAAGTCATCCCAGACAACCTGAGCATTCGAGGCATACACTATTCCTCCAAGAAGACTACTAGCAACTGAATTCATTAACCAAGACAAAACAATTGCATTACACCTTTCCCACTGGGTGTGAAGTTCTTCAGGGTACATTTCCTTCTTACAAGTTCCATCAACTAAACCAATTTTATTACGCCCTAACAAAGCAATTTTCATTGAACGACTCCACAAAGAATAGTTTTCAGACCCAGTTAGCTGAATTGAGATCAAGGAAATTCCACTAATATCATTAGATTGCAAATATAAAGGATGGTTATGATCAATCACCTGATGCCCATTCTGTGCAACACCATTAGCTGGTACATTTTCCATTCTTGCAGCGGAAGATTGATTGTTTCAAGAACAGAAGAGCACAAGTAGAAAATTGAGAACAATTGAACACTGAATTCAAGAACTTGAATTGGGAACCCAGAAACTTGATGAACCAGATCAACTGGTCACGGGCTCTGATACCATGTTGTGATTAGTTGATGAAGAGAAAAGAGAGAAGGTTGAAGAAGAAGAGAGAGACGAGGGAGAAGCTTATGTATTGAACATTGAATGCATTAAGCTGGAATGAGTACAGATACTACTACTTATAACAAAAGTAGTTAAAGAAAATAACCAACTAACTAATTTGATTCTAACTAACTAACTGCATTAGTGGAAAGACTAAACTACCCTTAATACTTATTCACTCAACATGAAGAACCTCCTACAACGCTAAGAGTAGAGCCGGTCAAAAGTAGTCCACTTTATGTTCGTGGGAACTCTAATGCTGGGACTTGGCCTCGTATCTGGGGTCAAGTGCTGAAAAAGTTGCGCAAGAAGCCGGAAGCTTCCCATCAAACCTAATCTTAGAGTCAAATTAAATTCCCAATTCCCGTCCTTATTTTCCCTTCTCTTTCTTTTCCTTTTCTGTTTCTCTTCTCTTTCCCTCCAATCTTTTGTTCGGCATCCTTTGTTCTGCCATGTCGATGCACAACAACCATCCTCCGACCACTACTGCCACCATCTGACCGGTATGTTTTCCCAATCCTTTATCCCCTAGATCCCTCATCCCCCAAAACCAAACACCTTAATTATTGTTTCAACTTTTTTTTTAATTTACAGCCATAACTGGCAATTCTACACCACTACGATGTAGTAAAGTGTTGGATGTTTTAGACTTATCTTTTTACTAGATTTATTTATGGTTTGAAGTTTTACACTTGTTTTTTGATTTTAGATGTTTAGACTTATTTTTTGATGTGTTATACTTGATTTAAAATGTTACTCTACTTTTTGGTGTTGTTTAGACTTGTTTTGGATGTTTAACTGTTAGATTTGGTAGATATATTATTCTAGAAGTAGATTAATTGATATTATGGTAGGATATTATTGCATGGTGGCTGTTTTATATTTGCAGGTGGTGTGCGCTCTAATTGCATGCTTTTGTTTTCCATGTTATGCCATATTTTTTACAAACGCGATCAAGAATATGTCAGAAATATGGTTAAAAAATTTCTAGATCTTTCTATATTTCGAGGGATGCCGTTGGAAATTTTACCCAGTAATTCCAGGTTTTCGAAAGCGTCATTCAGAACAGTTCACATGGGACACTAAAGCTTCATAAATTTCAGACCGTAGCGGTCGAATTTTTTTTAAAAAATAATTAAATAATGATAAATTTTTTATCGTTTATGTCGCAATATTAAAATAATTAATATGTTTTTCATAATAATTTTTTATTGTGTTAGTCGAAAATCTTTAAATTTAAATAGACTTCCCAACTAAACTATTGAACGAAATTCTGACCATGTGTCGTCGAAGTTTCGATGAACTCAGTCAGAAACTTTTCCTATGAGGGTTTTTTCAACGGACCTCTACTGGTCAAATAGTCATCGAAAACCTTGAATTTTTTTTTCCTTCTGACGATTTTGGCCGTAAAAATTTAGCTATTTTCTGGTAGTTTTTTTATATAGTGTAAACACTTTAAAATTTGATTAAGTTATTGGTATCCTCATATTTGAACCACAACTCCTTTTATCAAATTGAAATCATCACACACAATATATCATTAAGTAGCGAAACAGTCTAATATTATGCTTTAGCAAATTTATGTCTTATTTCATAAATATTTATAAGACCAACTTTTTAAGTCTTGTTTGAAATGGTACCACTTCAATATCCATATAGATAGTTAGACTATATGTCCTTGTTACTATAGTCACTTGCTAACTTCATTTAGAATTAAATGCAACTTATCCTTTGTAATAAATTATGCTTTGGGGTCTGTCATTTGCCCCTGTTATTAAAAGCATTAACAATCCCTTAACTCCTCACGTAAACAGTAACGATACATTGGAATCAGAGCTCTAATATGATGAGAGCGTGCTTAAACAACAAAGCTATTTGGTATACCCATTGAACGTATGTGGCTAGAGTGTGCATTAATTCAAAGTTCCATTACTTGTACTCAGTTTAAGGATTTTAGCCGCATTCTATCACTATTTTGTTGTAGCGGATCTGTTGCAAATGCTTTAGTAAGCAGATCAGTCAAATTACTTTTTGATCTCACATATACAATAGCTATAATTTTTATTTTTATTAATCCTCTAATATAAGCATGTCTCAAGCTTATATGTCTATTCTTCCCGTCGTACATCTTATTATGAGCGAGATACATAATATCCTCACTATCATGAAGTATGAAAATGGCTACATAGATTGTGAATCTAGAGATATGTGAATCAACTTTGGAAAATACTCATCTTTCATTCTAACTAAATAAACATATATGAATCTGGAGAAGTCATCTACATATAAATTTTATAAAGTATCTTTTACCTCTTCTAGTTAATCCCTTATTTACTTCATATTTTTCTGAATATAATAAGTCTAATAATTCTGAATTTGCCAACATAATGAAATAGTTTATTAGTCATTTTCGCTTTTATACAGATTTCACGTACTTTTATTTTCACTTTTCAATGTAATAAAATCGCTTTAGACATATAATTTAAATACCAAAATAGATATCATAATCTATCATGCCATAAAATAGAATCACACTCAAAAATATAAGCGAAAGTACATTTTATTGCATTAACATCTATGTTAAACAAGTCATCACAACTATACCATTTTCGTACAATAAACCATTCTTAGAGTCTATTACATGATAAGGTTCAATCGAAATATTTAGAGCTTTCTTGGAAAGCAACTAACAGACTTTAAGTTCTTCATTATGTCAGTAATATGGAGCATATTCAACAAACTCAGCTTAAGCAGTAAGGAGTTAGGAGATTAAACTCTCGGATGAGACTAAGCAGCTATCGACTGTTCCGACGCGCCATTGACCAGATGTGAATTTAATATCAACAACTCCCTTTCCTACAACTGCGGCAACGACATGGTTGCTCATCAAAACCTTCTCAGAGTCTTTCACTTACCGAATATGGTTTTACTAACATATTTTTGTCATGACAAGCATGAATGGATGCTCTAAAACTCAACCACCAGTCTTGATTCTTCGTGGTTGGTGCAACCATATTTAACTTTTTTACCATTTCAGTTTGCTATGCATTAACCATAGCAACCAGTACATAAGAAGAACTTCCCACCACTTTTAATTTCTTTGGTAGGCTTATCACTTAATGTTTTACTAAAAGAGAAAGCTAATATGCTGAATGAAAAAGTCTAGACTGCAAGAACATCTCAGAACTGTAAGACTTTATCGCTTCACCTTTTGCTTAGATGCTAACGAACGACTATATGTACTGACGGATTCTAGCTTGAGATTTTGTCCTTTCTTCATCAAATATCGTCATCTTGTTTGCAGCTTGAAGCGCAAACAGAAGGATCAAGTTTCGGTAAGATATTTTAATAGAAGTTGGATGTACAGGCACATCATTTTCAAATTACGTGTTCAATATGAGATGTTTTACATTTCGACTAGCTGTTGATGTTTGGCAATATTTGCCTATTTTATCTTAATATCTTCTCACATTTGGGCACTTTATGTGCTCGTTATATGTGATAATTGTGTTTCTTGTGCTCCCTTATTGTATTTGTGATTTTAGGAATGGTGCGGATAAATTCGAGACTAGAACAATCAAATTGGAGTTAATGGACACATTGGAAGCTATGGTGGAAGCAAGGCTTCCAAGAAAGCCCTGAAGAGTTGGAAGCTATACTGGGAGCAAGGCTTCAGAGATAGCTTTGGAGTTGGAAGCTATAGTGGAAGCGTGGCTTCCACGAAAGCTTTGAGGCTGACGAAAAACAAGTTTTTCCAACTAGATTAGGCTTTGGTTTAGCTTATTCTAGCACTTTGTAAACACTATAAAACCTCAGTATTTCGTTATTTGAGTGGGAGGTCGAAATTCTAGAGCAAGTTTTGGAGTTCTTACATATTGAACCAAGGGTTTAATTCCTTTTCATCATCTATTACAATATTTCACATTTCTTCCATGAATTCTTGTGTTGTTATTATGAATATGAGTAGCTAAATATATCGTTCTAGGGTTAGAGCAAATACATGAAGGTTGATATTTGAAAGTTGATTTCTCCCTATTGATTTACCATTACAGATTGTTATTCTTTCTTGAGCCTAATTTTTTGGTTATCAGGGCCCGATAATTGAACATTATCTATGGTTTACAAGTTGAACTCGACAGAGGGAACTTTGTGAATGCAAATAAGAAAGAATAGGGTTTGATTGTGAACCTGGGCATCAGGGAATCGATTTGCGGGTAGGATAGACATATAACTATTCTCCTTGCTTAGCTAAATACAGAGTTCTTTAATATATGCATGTGATTTAAC
Source organism: Petunia x hybrida (assembly GCA_037355625.1). Taxonomy (NCBI): domain Eukaryota; kingdom Viridiplantae; phylum Streptophyta; class Magnoliopsida; order Solanales; family Solanaceae; genus Petunia; species Petunia x hybrida. The sequence continues at coordinate 249,756 of JBBBVM010001196.1, forward strand.
TCCATAGACATATAGGCGTTAGAGTAGCTTGCATAGAGTCGTGAAGAATCGACAGGTTTTCACGAATATAATTAACCTGTTAGTTAGCAATCTAGAAAATCAAGAAGTAGAATCAACTGAAAAACTCAACTAGATTGTTCGTAGCTCTGACCCTGGACCGTTCTCTTTTATTGATAACACCCTAGAATTTGCTCTCTTACTTGATCTCAATTACTTGCTTTTAATTATTGTTGCTTAGTTAGTAAATTACAAACCATCATTGAAAAAGATCCCTGAATAGTTTATAGAAATTGTTTGCTAGAATACAGTTATTAGCAATAGTCCTCGTGGGAACGATACTCATCTTATCACTTTATTACTTTTCGACCACGTATACTTGCGTGTGCGTTTGGGAGCAACAAGTTTTTGGCGCAGTTGCCGGGGACTAAATAATTGACTGTTATCTTTTTAGGCGATTTGTTATTTTCTATTCAAGTTTAATTTTTGTTTTGAGTTTCTTGTGCTGTTTCAGGTATTAGGTTTCTCTTAATCCTTACCTGTAGGAATGGCAGAAGATCGAGCTTTACCTGTGTGAGATGTTGCTCTTCCCAGTCTGGAGGGAGTAGCCTCGAGCATAGTTAAATCTGAAATTACTGGACACTTTGAGATTAAGTCCAGCATGATACAACTGCTACATGCGACTGGACAATATGCTGGATTACTGCACGAGGATCCATAACAATATATCCAGAATTTCTTGGAGATTAGTGACACATACACACCAGTAGGGGTCTCAACTGACTATATTCGATTGATACTCTTTCCCTTTTCATTGATTGGGGCAGCAAAGAAGTGGTTAAAGGCTGAAAAGCATGGGTCTATCACTACTTGGGATGCTTTAGCTAAGAAATTTTTGGCTAAATTCTATCCATCTGCCAAAACAGCTAGAATAAGGATTGAGATTATGTCTTTTAGACAAAGAGATGGAGAATTCTTGTATTCAGCTTGGGAGAGATTCAAGTCATTGTTAAGAGATTGCCCGCACCACAACCAGTCGAATGAGGTGTTGGCCCATACTTTTGTGGAAGGTTTGAATGCTCATACCAAGATCGTCGTGGATGCTGCTGCTGGAGGCCAAGTCTTGGCCTTGAATTTTAATGAGATTTATAAATTACTGGATAAATTCTCTCAGAGCAATCCTGACTGGCAGGGTGATGGTAGAGCTCCAAGTCAAAAAGCTGCTGGAGTACTTCAATTGGATGCGGTTTCAGCGTTGAATGCAAAGATGGATGCAATAGCTAACCAAATTAGCAAGCTAGCATTGCCACCAACTCAGCAACAAGTGCAATTAGTTAAACAAGTGCAGCAGTTTCAAAGTTTTTGTGAGGTATGTGGACAAGATCATGCTACTGATGTTTGCCCCTCCAATCCAGAGTCAGTTTATTACGTGGGGAATCAAAATAGGTCTCAGGGACAAAATCAGAACCAGTTTAGTAATAGCTACAATCCTAATTCACGAAATCATCATGGTTTCTCTTGGAGTGATAATCAAGCTGCTCAAGGTAATACGAGATCTCAGAATAACTACCAGAATTCACATCCCCAGGCTCAATCACAGCAGTCCGGCAGTTCAGTTGAAGATTTGATAAAGTAGATGTTAGCAAGCCAGCAGAGAATTATAGCCGACAATGCAGCTCAGGCACAGGCCATAAAAGATCTTACTACTGCTCAAAAAGACCTTGAACGCCAATTGGGGCAGTTAGCTGGAGCACAAAATTCCAGACCACATGGAGCACTTGCTGGTAATGTTGAATCGAATCAAAATCTAAAGGGAGTTGAGCATTTTCTTGCTATAACTCTAGTTAAAGGTGAAGAGTTGATGGCCAAAACTGAGGAGAAGGAGCAACTTAAAGCAGCAGAAGTAGAAAAAGTGGAGAAAGTAAAGAAGAAAGAAGAGAAAAAGGAGGCACCTCTACCACCCCCACCATTCCCACAGAGACTTCAACCATCAAAGGATATGGCTCAATATCAGAAATTTGTGAGTATGATGAAAGAGCTTCAGGTTAACATTCCTTTGACTGATGTGTTTGAACTAATGCCGTCATTTGTGAAGTTTTTAAAAGAGATTCTAGTTAAGAAGAGAAACCTACAAGAGATTAATACAATCGAGTTGACAGAGGAGTGTAGTACAATCCTGAGTAAACTACCTCCAAAACTCCAAGATCCTGGGAGGTTTACTATTCTTTGCACTATTGGTGGTCATAATATTTCTGATGCACTGTGTCATCTAGGGGCCAGCATAAATCGCATGCCTCCGTCTGTGTATAAAAGGTTAGGCCTAGGAGAAATCAAGCCTACTTCAGTTACTCTTAAGATGGCGGATGGATCACTCACTTGTCCCGATAGTAAGGTGAAGGATGTGTTAATTAAAGTTGGGAAGTTCATGTTCTCTGCTGATTTTATTATTCTAGAGTATGAAGAGGACCAAGAAGCTCCAATAATTTTGGGAAGACCATTCCTAATCACCTCGAAGGCAATTATTGACATGGAACTTGGGGAGATGACTGTGAGAGCGCATGGAGAAAAAGTTACTTTCAAGGTTTATAACGGAAAGGATCACAAGGCTAAGTTTGAGGAGTGTTCTTTGATAGAAAGTGTTAGTCAAGACTCTGAGAGTAGATCGGAAGAGGTGTTTGAGCGGAATGTAGAACAAGGTGACCACGACACAATAATTGACAAGTTGAAGGAAAATTCATCTAAAGGAAAGAAGAAAGCAAAAGTTCGTCGTAAGAAGAGGAGACGTAAATGCTGGAAGTGAGCTTAAAAGTGTTGTCGTGACGCGACGTTAACTAAGGCGCTTCTCGGGAGGCAACCCGAGCTTTGTATGTAATGAAAACAAAATTAAAATAAGTAAATAAATAAATAAATAATAGAAAAAGAAAAATTCAAAAAGAGTCGTGCCGCGACGTTAAATCAAGCGCTGGTTAGGAGGCAACCCAATATTTATTGTTTTAGTCGTTTTTATTTATGCAATACTGCGTAATTCTTTTTGTCATTTTTGTAGGGCTCAGGAAGTTTGGAAGGCGAATAATATATTCGAAACAGGGGCGAAATGGAGAAAACTAAAGACTTAGAAAAATGTAGCATTGAACATGCTAGAGCAGGCTTCCAGATGTTCTAAGCATGTTTTAAGATGTTCGGTAGACACTATTCAATCCCCCCTTCTAGTGTCTTTGGGAGGTGCATAGATTATAACAAGTGGTATCAGAGCGGGTCTTCTCGTGTGAGGCTAACACCTTGAGAAGGATCAGAATCATGAGTGCACCACCTACTATCACTGAAGGACAGTCAGTTCAAAGGCCCCCACAGTTTAACGGGCAATACTATGCGTGGTGGAAGAATAGGATGGAAAATTATATATGTGCTGAAGATTATCAACTCTGGCTGATAGTATCTGAAGGAAACCTGATCCCCACTAAAATAGTTGGTGAAGGAACCACTGCCAAGCAAGAACCTAAACTGAAAGAGGAGTTCAATGAGTCGGATTATAAGATGATTGAAAAGAATCACAAAGCCAAACGTCTGGTCATTTCTGGTCTTGGTCCTGAGGAGTTCAATAGAGTATCATCCTATAAGATGGCCAAGGAAATTTGGGATGCTCTGCAGGTTGTGCATGAAGGAACCACTGAAGTAAAGGACTCAAAGAGATGAATGCTGAAGAGACAATTTGAACTGTTCTCTATGGGTGAGAAGGAATCGATTCAGGACATGATGACCAGGTTGACCATCATCACTAATGAGATGAGATCCCTGGATATGGAACTGCCTGAAATAGAGATGGTTGATAAAATTCTGAATGTGCTTCCTGAAGCATGGGAACCTAAGATGACTGCCATCATCGAGTCCAAACCTCTCAGATCCATCAAACTTGAAGAACTGGTTGGTAGCTTGAAAACTCACGAGATGATGAAGGACTCAAAAGCGAAACCAGTTGTAAAGAAGGACAACACCCTTGCGCTTGAAGCAACTGAGGAAACCGATGAATATGTTGATCTTCAATCAGTTGAAGCAGCAATGGTTAGTGCTCTAAGACAGAAGCTTAACTTGGGAAGATTCAAAGGATTCAAAAGAAGTGGCAAGGAGAATTCTGCCAGGAAGAACATAGTTGACAGTCCAGATTACTCAGGATGCTTTAAGTGCTTCAAAAAGGATCACGCTGTCATGGATTGTCCTATGTGGGAAATAGAGTAGATGAAGAACAGAGCGTCTAAGGATAAGGAGAAGGAGACGTCAAAAGAAAATGACAAAGATAAGAAGAAGTCAAGACGGCCTCCAAACTTCAGAGCAGAAAGGAGAAAGAAGAAGCTTTCTATGCTACGTGGGGACCGACTGACAGTGAATCTGATCATGAAAAGGAGTCTGAAGATGATTCACCACTAGCACTAGTGGGTATGACAGACATCAGTTCTGATGAAGAAGACCCTTGAGAGTTTAGAGGAGGGAAAGATCCATCAAGGCCACCTGTGTTCAACGGGACCCACTACAAGCACTGGAAGAAATAGATGAAGACTTTCTTGAAGGCAACTGATTATAGTCTGTGGCTGATCGTGAAGAGAGGACCTCATGTCCCTGTAAAGAGAGCAGCTAATGGAGTTTTGGTGCCAAAGAAGGTGGAAGAACTAGATCCTCAAGACCTAGACTGGTTACAGGCAAACTCCAAAGCTGAATGGTACCTGAGGAGAGGACTCACCTACGATGTACTTGCAAGGATGCTTGAATGCAAGTCTGCCAAAGAAATCTGGGAAAGACTGAAGGAGTTGTACACAGATGACAACAACAAGAAGGACTCCGCTCTTATGGCAACTGATGGAGATGAAGCTTGTTATTTCCCACGATTACACCACTTTACTGTTTTAAGGACCAGTTCCTTAAAATGTGTTCCTTTACTTTATGATATGCGGAATTAAAACTGTAAGTAATTGAACACCAGATTTTAGCGTGGAAAAACCCCTTGACTCGGGATCAAAACACCACGACCTACTTCTCAAGTAGGATTTCAACTTCACTATGTAAAAAGACCCACTTGGTTACAAGACTCACTCTTACTAACCTAGGACTAACTCTAATCCTTTAGTGATCTTTCTCACGATCAGTGAAGTTGTGTCAAGTCCACGACTTGAACCAGAAAGTACAACTCGATTTTTGCTTACTACAGTTGAACTAAGACTTGAACTTTTACAAGACTCAATCTTAAGGAACAGGTTCTAACTTAGTTCCACTGTAGCTAACTGATTACACAAATAAGCTAATGACTCTTTTAAGCTTTGCTCGATGCTCTCTGTATTTGTGCTTCCCTTCTACGGCTGAAATGCTTCACATTTTATAGATCCAGCAGCCAAGAAGTCTTTAATAATTAGAACTCCAAAGCTCCCTTGAGATTGAGTCCTAATTGGATTCTACTCTTTAGAATCCGGATCTTCTATCCTTATCCTTGTGTTTATGCAATCTTTTCATATCCGTTTAGACCTGCATAATTATCAAGATAAACATTAGTTTTAGGATAATTAATAATATCTCAACTTAAACTATTTTGCATGAATTATCCATTTAGCTGCAGTGATTCAAAGGAACAGATCCTTTGAATCCGTTCCTCAGTCATCAGTCAAAATTCCAAGCTTATCCAAGCTAACAATTTCCCCCTTTTTGATGATGACAAACTCATAAGCATAGCTACATAACCTTAATGTCCTGAAGTTCAACTTAAGCTCAAAAACCAGTTAGTAGAGACTTTATGCATCATTAAGGAACAAATTTCAATTAGGTATAACTTCATGCTAAAATCAGACTTACTCTTCCCCCTTTTGGCATCATTGAAAAGGTTGCATAAAATATAATTCAAGTGTTAGAACTAATCAGCACATGGCCATTGAGGCAATTCAAAATGCAAACATAAATCAGATTTAAAGCAACTGCAAAACAATGATATTAGCCATCAAAGACAATTCATTAAACCAAAAAGATGAAACCAGTGGATACAAGCAAGTACTACAGAATTATTCAACGACTAAAGAAGAAAAAGACTAAGGAACTAGACTAGGCTAAATCCCACTGGACAAAAGATGGCTAAAGGCTAAGGTGGTCAGGATGTGGAAGGACCAGGTCCCTGAGACTTTTTAAGCAACTCAAACATCTGCTTGAGCATTCCCTCATTGGTCTCCTTTGCTTTAGTGGCCTCTGCCTTCCAGTAATTCCTCTCCTCTTCCAACCTTGCTATCTCAGCAGCCTGCATAGCAACTTGTTGCCTAAGTGCCCTTACTTTGTTGTTCAGTGGCTGCCTCCCAACACCAGCCTGTGGAGGATCAGCCTGAACTGGCAAGTCACAGCTTATCAAAGTGGCACAACCAAACTTTTCCTTCTTTGTAGCCTTCACAACTCCTTCCAAGGGAATCTTCAACTTTGCAAACACATCAGTCAGTATGAAACCAAATGGCAAGTAGTGCTTTCTTTTCCCAGCAATCACCCTTTTTATCAGGTGGATCATAAAGCTGGGCCAATTGATCTGCTTTTCAGTGTCCAACAGTTCCATAAGGACCAGGTCCATGAAACTGGCAACTCCTCTTTTCTCCTGCCTTGGCAGCACAACTTTGTTCACAAACTCAAATAATACTTGGTGCTGTGGGTGCATCTCACTCTTCTGCACAGCCCTGGGTTTCTCTTCACCATCATTCTCAGCAAACTTCCTAGTGATCTCCAGATCAGTAGGCAAATCTGTCAAGTCAGGCCAGACCTTCTTAACATAGCTAGCATACCCAGTGGCAGGAATTCCCAGCAACTCACCAAGTTCCCTTGTATCAAATATGATGACATTGTCATTAACATAGGTAGTAATTTGATCACCTCGGATGGAACAATTCTTATAGAAATCCTGCACCATCCCCTTTGCACACCTACCAGAGATCTTAAGGACCATGTCCCTCCAACCCTGAGCATGCAGTTTTTGCAGCAACCATAACATCTCTTCTTCTTGCACATCAGCCAATATTCTACCTTTCAAAACCTTCCTGGTCAACATGTCATCATGAACATAGTGCACAGACACACCACCTTCAGCATCACTATCACTCTCATCTGCAGCAACAGACTCATCACTGTCACTAGCAGAACTTTCAGAAACAACCACTCTTTTAGAGGACCTGGTCCTCTTAGCAACTTTCTCAGCAGCTTTAACTGAGCTTCTTGTTACTCTTCTCTCAGTAACTTTTCTTTTCTTTGACTGAGGCACCACCTCCTCAGCCTCTACCATCTCATCATCCTCAGAAAAATCAGCAAGATCAATATCATCCACTTCTTCCTCCTCAACTACCTGTTTTCCTTTCCCTTTTTTGCTCCTTTCCAAGGCAGCAGCCAGTTGTTCATCAGCAGCTTTAGCAGCACTTCTTGTCCTCCTACCCCCAGAAGCAGGGGTTGAAACAGAAGGAACAGGTCCTTTTGCCTTAGAGGAACTTTCAACCTTCTTCTTATTTCCGGGCTTATAACTATCACCTATTTTCTTCAACTTAGCAGTGATTTCAGCAGTCATTTGATCAGTCATGGGTCCCTTTCTAGCCAATTTTCTTTTCAGGCTCCTTATGTTGATCAAATCCACTAAAGGCCTATCACTATCACTTATAGCCTCATCAACATCTACAACATCTTCCATGGGTGCTCTAAAAGCAACCTCTGGAGACCCTGATCCCCCATGCAAAGGTGCTTCCAAACTCCTAATAGGTTCCCCCTCAAGAGCAGCCTCAGACCCCTCCCCCTTTTCTTCCTCGTCTATAACAACATTCAAAGGGTATGTGTAGTTTACCTTATACTGATACAACACCATAGCATGAGATAAATCCTCAACCTGCTCAGCAATGGATTCAGCCGTGGGAACTGGTCCTTCACCCTGAAGTTCAGGTTCAGGTATTTCTGGAATTTGTTTAGGGATTTCAGGGTTTGGGTCGGTGGTTTCCATGGGTGAAGGAGGATTAAGATTTTGTGATTGTTCATCAATAGGTGCAGTTGAAGAATTATCAGACTCAAGAGACATTTTTGCAATTCGAATTAACAAATAATTTACTACTCTTTCTGAAATTGTGATAGCCTTAATTGATGAATTAATGTAAAAGAATAATGAAGAAGGAGAAGTGTATTTATAGAGTTAATTAGGTAGTGGAGTTAGAGTAAAAAACGATCAACTTACCTCAGCACAACATGCAACGGTTAAGGACTCTTGGGAAACTCCCGGAGAAAAAGAGCCGTTAGGCTGCAGGACACCTTTTCTGAATGGGAACTGTTCCTCCGATGGGACTCTTATTCAGTTTGGATATGGTTAGGAAACTTAGTGGGATTTATCCTAATCACAAGTTACTATAGCCTTTGCACTTCTAAATTAACTGAATAATAACGAGTACATACCTGATTTTAACACAAAAATTCAGTGTCCTTCCAATTTGCAACATTTTGATCATCTGAAATTCTAAGAGCATAAGGGTAACATCATTCAATTTTAGCAACTCTAAATAAGAAATATGGCATAAGAATATACATTTAAGTATTAAGCTGGACTGAATCATTCATAATGACTTGAATAAAATTCATTTTTAGTGCAATTTTCTAGCCAATTATGAAGTAAAGTATTGATGATTTTATGTGAATTTAATCATCCCTAATTCCAATCTATTTCTTTCAAAATCATCCCTACCTAGAGCTTTTGTAAGAATGTCAGCAATTTGCTTTTCAGTTGGACAAAATGCTATGGTGATCAAACCTTTTTCATAGTTGTCTCTTAAGAAATGATGTCTTATGTCAATGTGTTTAGTTCTTTTGTGATGCACTGGATTCTTTGTCATATTAATAGCACTAGTGTTATCACAATAGATAGGAACAGTTCCTACATCAACACCAAAATCCTGTAATTGTTGTTTGATCCATAACAACTGTGAACAACATGAAGCAGCTGCCACATATTCAGCTTCAGCAGTGGAAAGTGCCACTGAATTTTGTTTTTTGGTTCCCCAAGAAACCAAACACTCACCAAGAAAATGTGCCATACCTGAGGTGCTTTTTCTATCAACAAGGAAACCTGCATAGTCAGCATCAGTATATCCAACAAGATTAAAATTACCACCTTTTGGATACCAAAGTCCCAAGGGACCTGTTCCTTTCAGATACCTCAATATTCTTTTAACAGCTTTCAAATGAGATTCCTTAGGATCTGATTGGAACCTAGCACACAAACCAACACTGAACACTATATCAGGTCTACTAGCAGTTAGATAAAGTAGAGAACCTATCATGCCCCTATACAATTTTGATCAACTGATATTCCATGTTCATCAAGATCCAATTTTGTAGCAGTGGCAATAGGTGTGTCAATTCCCTTAGCATTATCCATATCAAATCTTTTAAGTAATTCCTTAACATACTTTTGTTGATGGATCATAGTTCCATTTGAGGTTTGCTTAATTTGTAAACCCAAAAAGAAGTTGAGTTCACCCATCATGCTCATCTCAAATTCACTCCCCATCAAGTTTGCAAATTCCTTACTTAAATTTTCACAAGTGGCACCAAAAATTATATCGTCTACATAGATTTGAACAATTAAAAGATCCTTACCTTTTTCTTTTAAGAACAAAGTACTATCAATTTTACCTCTCTTGTATCCATGCTGGAGTAGAAATTTTGATAGCCTCTCATACCATGCTCTTGGTGCCTGCTTGAGCCCATACAAGGCCTTGTCCAGCTTTTACACATGTTCAGGGAACTGTTCACTCTCAAAACCTGGAGGTTGCTTGACATATACTTCTTCTTTCAAGTAAACATTCAGAAATGCACTCTTGACATCCATTTGATGTAGAGTGAAATCCATGTATGTAGCAAGGCTATAAGAAGTCTTATTGCTTCCAATCTTGCAACTGGGGTAAAAGTCTCATCATAGTCAATGCCCTCCTCTTGACTGTATCCCTGAACAACCAGCCTGGCCTTATTCCTTGTTACCATGCCATCCTCATCAAGTTTGTTTCTGAAAACCCATTTTGTTCCAATTATGGACCTGTTCCTTGGCTTGGGTTCCAGATGCCAAACTTGACTCCTTTGGAATTGATTCAACTCTTCCTGCATAGCATTTATCCAATCTGCATCCTTCAGTGCTTCTTTCACATTTTTGCGTTCAACAAGAGATAAGAAAGCACTAAAGGCACACAGATTTTGATTTTTGACTGCTGATCTAGTTTGAATCCCAGCAGTCTTATCTGAGATTATTTGATCCACAGGATATGACCCTTGATACTTGTAAGGCTTGGGTGTCAATCCATTGTCAGAGGTCCTCTGCTGAGGAACAGTTCCTGATAGAGTAGTATTCCCAGTTTGTGAAGTGGAACCAACACTTGTTCCCCCTGTTTTAGTGCTACTCTTCTCAGTTCTGTCCTGAGGAACAGTTCCTTGCAATTCACTCCTCATATCCAGAGTCTGCATTTGTGGATTAAGTTCAAACTCTTTCAGCATTCCAATTTCTTCATCCTCCTGTACCTGTTCTTGAGTGAGACTGTCAGTTTCATCAAATTTAACATGCATGCTTTCTTCAATTTTCAATGTTTTCTTGTTAAACACCCTATAAGATTTACTATTCAAAGAATAACCAACAAATATTCCCTCATCACTTCTAGGATCAAATTTTCCTAAGGCATCCTTCCCATTGTTGTGTATGAAACATTTGCAACCAAAAGCCCTAAGATGAGAAATATTTGGTTTTCTTCCTTTAAGCAATTCATATGGTGTCTTTTCTATTAAAGGTCTTGTCATACATCTATTTATTATGTAGCATGCAGTATTAATAGCCTTAGCCCAAAAGTTTTGTGGAAGATTTCCAGATATTAACATAGTTCTTGCCATTTCCTCTAGAGTCCTATTTTTCTTTCCACTACACCATTTTGTTGTGGGGTTCTAGGTGAGGAAAAATTATGATTAATGCCATTCTCATTACAAAAATTTGAAAACATATGATTTTCAAATTCAGTTCCATGATCTGACCTAATGGCAACAATATGACTATCTAGAGTTCTTTGAGCTTTCTTAGCAAAAATTGAAAATGCATTAAATGCTTCTTCTTTAGATGCAAGAAATATAGTCCATGTAAATCTAGAGTAATCATCCACCAATACCATGACATACTTCTTACCTCAACGACTCATGGTTCTCATTGGACCACACAAATCCATATGGACCAGTTCCAAAGGTTTAGTGGTACTTACCTGTTTCTTCGATTTGAAGGAGGATTTTACCTGCTTCCCCCTGGCACAAGCTTCACATACCTTTTCATCATTAAACCTGATGTTAGGAAGACCTATCACCAAGTCCTTTGACACAAGTTTGTTCAATTGTGAAAGACTAGCATGTCCTAGTCTTTTGTGCCATAGGAGGGGATCATTTTGCACCACACTTAAGCAATCCAAGCTTCCATCAGAAAGTGTCAGCAAGTCTACTTTATAGATGTTTCCATGCCTATTTCCCTGCAAAATAATCTCTCCAGAAGTTTTGTTAGTCACAGTGCATCCAGTAGATGAGAAGTTAACATTATTACCTTTGTCACACAATTGAGATATACTCAATAAGCAATGTTTCAGTCCATCTACTAGAAACACATTATCTATACAGTGTGAATCAGACCTACCTACCTTTCCAATTCCAATGATTTTCCCTTTCTTACCATTACCGAAGGAAACACTTCCTCCTTGGAAGGCTGAGAGTGAAAGGAACAGTTCCTTATGCCCTGTCATATGTCTTGAGCAACCACTGTCCATGTACCATTTGTGGTTTATCTCCTTCACTCTAGCCTGCAAGAGAAAACTAGGGGTTAATTTTAAGAACCCAAACTAGTTTGGGTTCCTTTCCTTTTGAAAAAGGATGAATCAGATCTTTCCTAGCCCAAAATGGTAAAGGTTTCTTTGTGTGAACATCTCTCCTTTTTACAGAATGTTGAACAGGTTTGTAGGACCTATTCTTCTGTTTCACAGGATTTTGAATAGGTTTATAGGACCTGTTCCTCTGGGCAGCCATTTTTAAAGATTGACAATTTTCTTTCCGGTGACCAGTGTTCCCACAGTGAGTACATAGCCAGTTTTCAGGAAATGATAAGTACTTACTCTTTGGATCCCATTTGGATGAACTTTGTGCCTTCATGAATCCAATACCTTTCCTGTTACTGCTATGATTTTCTTGTAACCATTCTAGTGCTTCAGAAGACTTGTTCCATTCTACAGTTTTTCTTAATTCCATTTTTGTTTTAACCAAGTCTTCTTCTAAAGATCTTATCTTTTCATCTTTCTTACACAGTTCATCAACTGTGTTTTTCAGTTTCTTTTCAGCAATGATCTGATGAGAATTAGCAATACCTTTACCTTTTACAACTGTTTTAACATTTTCTAATTCCTGAGCAGTTGTTTCAAGTGTGAGGACCTGTTCCTCAAGCATGCTAATCTTTCTTTCCAGAAAATCATTTTTAATTATTTCCTCCTTGCATTCTGTTTCTAAGCAGTCAACTTTATCATGCAGTTGGTGATTATCATCCCTCAGAGTTTTAAATTCATTTAGCACAATATGGAATACTTTAACCAACTTTTCTCTAGACATGCTTTTTACATCTTCTTTAAGTTTAGAAACAAATACCTCAGGATCCTCTTCATTTTTTGAATCTCCAAGTGCCATTAGAGCAAGATCCTCATCCAGATCATCATCAGTTATTTCGTCTTCACTGTCTTGCCATCCTGCAACCAGCGCTTTGGGATTTCCACTTTTCTTATGGACCTGTTCCCTAGCCTTCTTCCTTTCATCAATGAATTTCTTCCTCCATTCTCCTTCCATAATTGGACATTTGCTGATGTAGTGCTCCGAGCTTCCACATTTGTGGCATTCTCCAGCCTGTTTCATGTTAGTAGACCTACCCTGTCCACTAATTTCCCTTTTCTTATTCAAATATTTCTGAACACTTTTAGCGATAAGGACCAGTTCCTTATCATCAATGATTTTATCACCAGTAGTCAAGGCTAGGTTAGGTTCAGTTTTAACTGGTGCTCCTATGTTTTTAACCTTTTTCCTCAGCTCATAAGTCTTTAGATTGCCTATAAGCTCATCTAAGGATAAAGTGGTTAAATCTTTACTTTCAATGATAGCACAAGCTTTGATCTCCCAAGAGTCTGGAAGAACCCTAGTTAAAATCTTTTCTACCCTATCTTCCACAGTTAAAACCCTTCCCAAAGAGATAAGTCCAGAGGTAATGGCATTAAATCTTGTATACATTTCAGAGATTGATTCTTCTTCTTTCATTTTAAAGCTTTCATATTCAGCATAAAGAAGTGTACCTCTGGACCTTTTTACCTGACTTGTTCCTTCGTGTGCAACTTGTAGAGCATCCCAAATCTCCTTTGCAGTGGCATACCCTCTGATCCTTGTGCATTCGTCAGGACTAAGTCCACCAACCAGCCACTTCCTTGCCTTAGCATTCTTTTCCCATTGCTTTATGTCTTCAGCATTGCATTCCTTCCTGGTTTTGGGAACATCCTTTCCATCAGCATCCTTCTTCATTGGGATCATGGGACCTTCAGTTACTATGTCCCACAATTCGTAATCTTCTGCTTGAAGGTGATCACGCATCCTCTCTTTCCACCATGAATAGTATTTCCCATTGAAGTAAGGTGCTCTCACCATTGACTGGCCCTCACTGTTCTCTCGTGATGTACTCATCTAATCCTACGTGTTAGCCTTTTCAAGGATAACCTGCTCTGATACCAATTGTTATTTCCCACGATTACACCACTTTACTGTTTTAAGGACCAGTTCCTTAAAATGTGTTCCTTTACTTTATGATATGCGGAATTAAAACTGTAAGTAATTGAACACCAGATTTTAGCGTGGAAAAACCCCTTGACTCGGGATCAAAAAACCACGACCTACTTCTCAAGTAGGATTTCAACTTCACTATGTAAAAAGACCCACTTGGTTACAAGACTCACTCTTACTAACCTAGGACTAACTCTAATCCTTTAGTGATCTTTCTCACGATCAGTGAAGTTGTGTCAAGTCCACGACTTGAACCAGAAAGTACAACTCGATTTTTGCTTACTACAGTTGAACTAAGACTTGAACTTTTACAAGACTCAATCTTAAGGAACAGGTTCTAACTTAGTTCCACTGTAGCTAACTGATTACACAAATAAGCTAATGACTCTTTTAAGCTTTGCTCGATGCTCTCTGTATTTGTGCTTCCCTTCTACGGCTGAAATGCTTCACATTTTATAGATCCAGCAGCCAAGAAGTCTTCAATAATTAGAACTCCAAAGATCCCTTGAGATTGAGTCCTAATTGGATTCTACTCTTTAGAATCCGGATCTTCTATCCTTATCCTTGTGTTTATGCAATCTTTTCATATCCGTTTAGACCTGCATAATTATCAAGATAAACATTAGTTTTAGGATAATTAATAATATCTCAACTTAAACTATTTTGCATGAATTATCCATTTAGCTGCAGTGATTCAAAGGAACAGGTCCTTTGAATCCGTTCCTCAGTCATCAGTCAAAACTCCAAGCTTATCCAAGCTAACAAAGCTGCTCATTCAGCAGAGGTATGTTTATCTGATCTTAAGGAAACTCTACATACATACTCTTCTAAAAACTTGATTCTAATCACTGCCACTTTGATTGAGGGTTATGAAAAGGAGAAACATGAAAAGGATAAATTAACTGAAGAACTAGGTGATCTTAGAACCAAGCATAAGAGCCTTCTAGAACAGAACATTGAACTTGACGAAACAAATGCCATCTTAAAAGGGCAGACTCTTGTGTCAAACTCTAAGATCACTGAACTAGAATTGGAATGCAATCAGTTAAGAGAGAGTACAAATGGTAAGCAAGTTATGAGTGAAGTTCAAACCTTTCTGGAAAATGAATTGAAAAGAGCAAATGAGATTCTGTATCAGGAAACTGAAAAGAACAGGATTTTAAATCAAAAGGTTGAAAAATCAAAATTTGAGCTTACAAGACTGACCAAATGGAATAAATCTTCGGAGGCAATGAACTGGGTTTTTCAAAATCAAAACAAAGGTAAACAAGGGTTAGGATTCAAGAAACCATTGCCTCTATATAACCCTAAGAGCAAGTATGTGGGGTTACCTTGCAACATGTTATGTACCTTTTGTGGTGAAACTTGTCATGTTAAAAAAAAGTGCACAAATATTAGCAAGGCAAAGGCCAAGAATAAAAGATGTGTTCTACCTAAATGGGCTAAACAGGATCTGATCTATCCATTCTCTCGTAAGAAGGGACCCAAGCTCGTCTGGGTTCCTAAAGCTAACCTCTAATTTGTTTTGCAGGCTGGAGTGAGGGAGAACAACTCAAGCTGGATTCTTGATAGTGGTTGTTCAAGGCACATGACAGGAGATAGAAGAAACTTTCTCTCACTCGCAGCATTTCAAAGAGGTAGTGTGGCCTTCGGAGGAGGAAAAAGTGGTCAAATCGTGGGAATTGGAAAGATTGGGAGAACTCTGGATCATGCAATTGAAAATGTTTACTGTGTTGACGGTCTAAGACACAATCTGCTGAGCATCTCCCAACTATGTGATAGAGGTAACGAAGTGAGTTTCTCGTCTGTAGGATGTATTGTGAAGAACCTACAGAGTGGAGAAATTGTTATGGAAGGAAAGAGGGTAAATAATGTATACAAAGCATCGCTGAAGTCACTACCTGAAAATAATCTAACATGCTTGAATGTGCAAGAAAGTGACTCTCAGCTGTGGCACAAAAGAATGGGTCATGCAAGTCTCTCACAATTGAACAAGCTTGTATCGAAGGAGCTGGTTCGTGGATTGCCAAGCAAGAGATTTGAAAACATAAAAATGTGTGATGCATGTGTAAGGGGGAAGCATGTGAAATCATCCTTCAAATCCAAAAAGGTGGTAAGTACATCAAAGCCACTGGAACTGTTGCATATGGATCTGTGTGGACCTATGAGAGTCAGGAGTAGAGGAGGAAAGAGATTCGTGTTCGTTATTGTTGATGACTACTCTAGGTACACATGGACCCTGTTCTTGGCATCTAAAGATGAAGCTTTTGACAGCTTTAAAGACTGGGCTGGTGTAGTGCAGAAAAGGTTAAGTCAAGAGCTCATTAGCATCAGATCTGATCATGGAACTGAGTTTGAAAACTCAAAATTTTCTAAGTACTGTGCTAAGAACAGCATAGATCATAACTTCTCTGCACCAAGAACTCCCCAACAAAATGGTGTGGTTGAAAGGAAGAACAGGTCCCTGGAGGATATGGCAAGGACTATGCTGTTGTCAAGTGGGTTTGCAAGAAACTTTTGGGCTGAAGCAATAAACATTGCATGCTACTTGCTGAACAGATGTTCCATCAGAGCAATTCTTGACAAGACGCCGTATGAGCTACTCAGAGGAAGAAAACCAAATATTGCTCACCTGAGACCCTTTGGTTGTAAATGTTTTGTTCACAACAATGGCAAGGAACCTTTGGGGAAGTTCGATGCTAGGAGTGATGAAGCAATATTTCTTGGTTATTCTACTCAAAACAAAGCATACAAGGTGTTCAACAATAGAACACAAACAATGGAAGAAAGTATGCATGTTGTATTTGATGAATCAGATAAGGCATTGGGGGAGATTGACGCAGATGATCAAGTGATTGGCCTAAGGAGGGAAGAAGGTGTAGATGAACTGGAAGACTCAGAAGACAAGGAGACATCAGGTGAAAATCCAAGCACACTAGAACAAGGAGTCAACTTGACAGGGGGAACTTCTGATGAAGCTGATGATCCAGCAAGTCAGGAAGAACCCCTCCAAGATAATGCTGCAGGTTCTTCCAGTCATATTCAACTCAGGCCATGGAAACATCAAAGCTCTCACCCTTTGGAGAATGTCCTATCTGAACTGGATACAGGAATCATGACCAGGTCAGCCTTGAAGAACTTCTGTGCATTCTTTGCTTTTCTCTCATCTTTGGAACCAAAGAATGTAAAAGAAGCTCTAGAAGATCCAGACTGGATTCTAGCCATGCAGGAGGAACTTCATCAATTCGAAAGAAGCAAAGTGTGGCACCTAGTTCCTAAACCGAAGGACAGATCAATAATTGGAACAAAATGGGTGTTCAGGAACAAACTAGATGAGCATGGTATAGTGACAAGAAACAAGGCGAGGTTAGTAGTTCAAGGTTACAGTCAGGAAGAAGGAATAGACTATGATGAAACCTTTGCACCAGTTGCAAGGATGGAGGCCATCAGAACGTTGATTGATTTTGCTACATACATGGAGTTCACGCTATATCAGATGGATGTAAAGAGCGCCTTTCTAAATGGCTACCAGAATGAAGAAGTCTATGTGATACAGCCACCAGGCTTTGTGCATAATGAATTTCCTAATCATGTTTACAAACTGGACAAGGCTCTCTATGGATTGAAGCAAGCCCCTAGAGCCTGGTATGAAATACTCTCAGGATTCCTACTGAAGAATGGTTTTTCGAGAGGTAAGATTGACAACACGTTATTCCTCAAGAAGAAAGGAAAAGATCTACTAGTGGTTCAAGTGTATGTCGATGATATCATCTTTGGAGCAACTGATGAGGAGCTGTGCAAAGGATTTGCTGATCTGATGGAAAGTGAATTTGAAATGAGCATGATGGGTGAACTAAATTTCTTCCTTGGGTTGCAGATAAAGCAAATGCCTGAAGGGACTATGATTCATCAGCAAAAATATGTCAAGGAACTACTGAAAAAATTTGACATGGAGGGAGCAAAAGAAATGACTACTCCTATTGCACCCGGAACCAAGCTGGATATGGATGAACTAGGTCCTTCGACAAACGAGATAAAATATAGAGAAATCATAGGTTCACTCCTCTATCTCACAGCTAGCCGACCTGATATAGTATACAGTGTAGGACTGTGTGCTAGATTTCAGTCCAAGCCCAAGGAGTCACATTTGACAGCTGTGAAGAGGATCCTGAGATACTTGAAAGGAACTCAGGACCTTTGTCTTTGGTACCCAAGGGGAGGTACTTTTGAACTAATTGGTTTTGCTGATGCAGATTATGCCGGTCATTTGGTAGATAGAAAAAGCATTTCAGGAATGGCACACTTTCTTGGTCCTTGTTTGGTCTCTTGGGCTACCAAGAAGCAAAACTCACTTGCCCTATCTACTGCTGAAGCTGAGTATGTAGCAGCTGCATCATGTTGCTCACAACTGCTATGGATCAAACAACAATTGGAGGACTTTGGTATCAAATGTGGAGCAGTGCCAATTTTCTGTGATAACACTAGTGCAGTGAATATTGCAAAGAACCCAGTCCAACACAAAAGAACCAAGCACATTGATACTAGACACCATTTCCTTAGAGATAATGTGGAAAAGGGTCTGATTACTATGAATTCGTGCAGGACTGAAGATCAAATTGCTGACATATTCACCAAAGCATTGAACAAGGTACAGTTTGAGAGGAATAGGTTGGAATTAGGGATGACCAAAATACACGGATGACCCAGCAGGTGATCCCCCTATGATTGGCTAGTGAAGTATTCAATTATCCCTGTGTAAAATTCTGTTATTATTGTTCAGTCTAACCTTGTACTTTATAAAGTACACTTGTTCAGTCTTTAAGCACCAGGTGAGGATAGTGTGATCCCATGAAGAACCTACTATGTACTGAGAAGGAACCGACTGAAGCGTGAGGAATCATGTCCAGGTACAGTCACACTACCCTCCATGATAAAAGTCATAACTGAAATTAAATTGTCAATTATACGTGTGTCAAGGGAGGATCCTCCATGTTTCTGTAACTGTCCTAAATTATAGGAACACATTCCTTTTTGGGATAGAATTCTAATTGACTTGTTTGGACCCCACTACTTGAAAAGGCTATATCAAATGAGTCCATGACCGTCAAATCCATAACTCTTCCCGGTTTTCAAAAATTTCAAAAAGCTGATTCTTTACTTTTATCTCATTATTTCTTTGTCTTCCCTAGAAGCTGTCTAATCACCAAAACCCTTCCACTTCGTCAATACACAGTGAACTCACACACCTAACTACTTCGTCTCTTCCAATCAAAATTCTCTCCCAAAACCTAAAACTGAAAATTTTTTGAAATCTCAGTCTAAAAATCCATTAAAACCTACATCATGTCTCAAGTACAATCTTCATCCGTTTCACCCACAAAGGCTGCCAAGAAATCATCTACAAAACCACCCCCATCCACCCTCGCACAAAGAATTGCTAAGGCCAGAACAAAAATTCTCCAAAAGGGCGACAAGAAATTGGTAAAGAGGATGATGTCAAGAGCCGTGCCTACTACGCCCATTGCACCAAGTTCATCGGAATCACCTTCTGAGGTAATCCCTGATCCTATTACATCTACTCCTGTTGGGTTAGAAGAAATAAAAAGCCCTGGTACGACGGATACTGAAACCCTAGTAACAGGACTAGATAAAATTATAGGAGTAGTAGAGTCTGATGACAAGACAGATAGGGGGAACCCAGTTGAAACAGAGCAAAAGTGTGGTCAGGAAGAACTTAGGGAAAACTTGCATGTGCCGGTAGTAGAAAAGATTGATGTGGGGTTGAGTGTAGCTTAAAGAGTGATAGAACAACTAAGGGAACAGGATCTTGTTGAGTCCCTTAAAGAAAGTGAAATGGAACTATGTACAAATGTTGTGGGTGTTGAGGATAATGAGGAAGAATCTGTTCCAAAAGGTTCAGCAGTTGGAGGACCTGGGCTTGCTGAGGCTTCAAAGGATTTGTGTCAAGAGCCTGTCTCTTGCCCAGATTCTACTAAGGCTGATGATGCAGACTTAAATTGGACAGATTCTGAAAAAGAAAAGAATGAAGGGATGGTAACAGAAAAAGCTAAAAAAGAAGAAGTTACTAAGAAAGCAGAAGAATCAAAGAGGAAAAGAATCTTTGGTGAGGAGGATGAGAAACTGGAGTGTGAGGAAGAAGAAGAAGAGGTAGTATTTGTCAAAGAAAACAGAGTAGAGCCGGAAAAGAGGAGAAGACTGGTGAAAGGGG
Organism: Petunia x hybrida; assembly: GCA_037355625.1. Lineage (NCBI taxonomy): Eukaryota > Viridiplantae > Streptophyta > Magnoliopsida > Solanales > Solanaceae > Petunia > Petunia x hybrida. Next base: position 269,827 of record JBBBVM010001196.1, read on the forward strand.
GAAAGTTAGTGACAAAGAATAGGCTGGTTGATGAATTGAGTGGAGAGAGTAGTGACAAGCCTGTTGCTGAGCCTGCTGCCAGGAGAGTTGGTACTAGGTCTGCCTTGAAGCAACAGCTGGAGAAGTTAGGAAAGCTGGAGAGGACAATTTCACAGGTGAAAGACAGAGAGGAAAAGAAAAAGGTGGAAGAAAAGGGAACTGAGGAGGTACAAGAAGAAAGTGAGACTGGTAGTTATGCTGAGCCAAGTGATTCTGAAACAGATAGTGAAGCTAAGAACAGGAAGAGAAGGAGAGGCAGTGAAGAAGAGATTGACAGGGTAGCCTTCTTTTTAAAGCATCAGGTGTTGCCTGGCAGCATCTTGCATGATGAGAAGGAATTTCACATGAAACCATTGCTAAGAATGATTGGTGACCAGGGATGGCTTGGCTTATTTGCCAACAAAGAAAGGAGGTTGTTTGCTGATGAGATAAGAGAGTTCTACACCAACTGCAGAGTAAATGCCAGGAGAGTGTTCACCACAGTGAAGGGAATTGAGATAGAGTTTGGGAGACCTGAGCTTGGAGTGATTCTTGACATACCTGCTGAAGGTTATTGCAGGTATATAAAATTGAAGTGGCCCAAGAGGACTAATGGTGTGACTCCACTGGAAGTGGTCAAGAAATTCTCAGGAAAACCCAAGCTAAGGAAAAAGAGGAAGGTAGATAAGAAGGAGATGGAACCTGCACACCACTTGTTGTTTGAGTTTGTGCACAGGTTCCTTCTGCCTAGAGGAGAAAGAAACTGCGAAGCTAGTGCTCTAGACCTGACATATATGGACTTGCTGGATAGGGGGTAAAGATCAATTTACCTGGGCTTATCATTAGACATATCAAGAGGATTGCAGATACAGATCAGAAGCCACATTCTCTGGTGTATTCCTATATCCTCCAGCAAGTACTTGAGCATTTTGGGGTTCCTCTGGAAGCTGGGAAGAAGCCAACCATTCATCAGATGTTTGGGCATAATGTGCTTAAAAATTGTGACTTCTTCAAGGACAGTAGAGCTTCTAAGAAACCTATGCAGCTCAAGCAAGAGCTAGCTGAGGAGAGTGAGGAATATGGACCTGAGGAGGCCATTGATGCCGTGAATGAGCTGGAGACTCATGTCCTTGAAGTGAATACAGAAAATGCAGAGCTCCACAGACAGCTGAAGTTGAAGGATCAAGAAATTGATCGTTTGAAGATAGACTGCCACAAGTATGAGGCCGAGCTAGTGACGGAAAGGGCCAAGAATACGAAGCAACTTGAGGCACTTGTCAAACACTTCAACGTTCAGCCTTGAGTCCTCCTGTCCTATCCTCCTATTCCTTTCTCTGCAAGTTGTTAATTCCTTCCAATTTTCTCCTGCACATGTGTTTGTTGTTTCAAACAATTTATTTCTCAGTTGTGTACTAATTGATAGGGTTGTGCTGCTGTCACACCCTGGATAATGGTTTTAAATTTCCTTATGCTTTTGACTGTTTGCTTTAACATATTTGGTTTTTGTTGGGCCCTTATTCTTGCTTCTGTGTATTTTTATTACTGACTTGTTGCCTTGTGCTGTAGACTGGATAGTACTAACCGGTTTATGCAGGTATTTGAATCTTTTCGATGATGCCAAAAGGGGGAAGAAGGAAATGTTGGGGTGTTTGTGACCTAATTCATCTGTTTACTTATTCTTGAACTTGTTATTTTTCTTTCTGTGCTTTTGGGAATTTTGTCTATTCAGGTTCTTGGACAACATTTGTTTGTCATCATCAAAAAGGGGGAATTTGTTGAGTGCTGGTTTTGAAGAATGACAAACATAAAGGACTCAGTGGTCTTAGAGAAGGACCTAGTCCTTGCAATGAAGGGCACGACTGATCGAAAAGAGTTGCGGGTTGCAAATCCCTGCGGAACTAGGAATAGTGGCGCGTGAATGTATATGCATCCTAGTCAGACTAAAAGAGGCGGTGCCCAGGCTGTATCTTCGAAGTGTGAATAGGAGTTGGACTTCAACAAGGCTAAGAGTTACTAGGAATCTCATCTTACCATAATTACGAGGATTCCTTGTAGGACTCAACTAGGGTTGCAAGGCCCATATAAATACAAGTAGTTGATGCAGCCGTGACTCAGTTATTCACAAACAGAGAGTTGAGAGCATACAAAGGCAATCTAGCATCTGTCTGCGTGAGTAAACTGGAGAAGACAACTGACGTGCTTGTGTTGTTCAAATCTAGATATTCTGTCTAGGTTTATTGGGTTGTAAGTTGTCTTAGGTTGAGCTTTCATTATTTTTACCTATTGGCTTTTTGTAGAAGCATATGTATTAGGTGAACTTATGCGAAATTACTTGAAAAGCTAGAGTTTAGCTTTGAGTAGTGATTAGGGTCTAGAGTGTAGCCCCTTGGTTACAGAGTTTGTAATCAGAAACTTGCTCATTGTGTTAGTGGATTCAGTTCTCAAATCCCAGAGTGTGGGTCGTGATTTTTCTCCCTTGAGCAAGGAGTTTTCCACGTAAGATCCTTGTGTTTTCTGTGAGTGTGGTTGTGGTGTGTTGCAGTGGTTGAAACAGCATAATTGCGAAGGTGAGAACTAGGTTCTACAGTCAGAAGAACCAGGTTTTTGAAACGAAAATCGGTAGACACTATTCAACCCCTCCCCCCTTCTAGTGTCTTTAGGAGGTGCATAGTTTATAACATAAAGTGATGTATTAAAGTGCTTAGGGAGGTAGTCACTATTTATCCATATTTATCCTACCCGTCCTTTAGCCTACATCACAACACTTAAAGACCTAGTTAATCCCGATTGGAGTGAGCTTACATTAGTGGAGTCCTACACTACGGGCAAGCCTATGGCACGTTGTGTGTGGCACGTGAACTTCTTTTTCTTGAGAGAGAGTGAATTCTTCCTATATTATGTCCCTAATTTATTCTTGAAATATATTCTTTGTGTGATATTTGGGACGCTCTCTTGATTACTTTTGGTGAGGGCACATGGTTTGCGCGAGATAGGTGAAGTTATTGACCTCTTGGTTGAGTAAATTGGTGTGATTTTGTGAAAGCTTGGTTTCATTGAGTCGGTTTTTGAGATTGAGATGTCTTGAGTTGGTTGTTCTAGTGTTTTATAATGTGATGAATTTTTGGCATGATGAGGGTCACATGGTATGTATATGCACTTGTCTAATGGTCGGTATCAACCATAATCATAGGTAGACCTGTTTTCTATTGAGTGTTGGGATCTAGTTGGGAAATTAGTTTTTGATGATTGCTCGAGGGCAAGCAAAGGTCTAAGTGTGGGGTGGTGATGTTTGGTAATATTTGCCTATTTTACCTTAATATCTTCTCACATTTTGGCACTTTATGCGCTCGTTATATGTGAAAATTGTGTTTCTTGTGCTCACTTATCGTATTTGTGATTTTAGGAATAGTGTGGATGAATTCGAGACTAGAACAATTAAATTGGAGTTAATGGACACATTAGAAGCTATGGTGGAAGCAAGGCTTCCAAGAAAGCCCTGAAGAGTTGGAAGCTATACTGGGAGCAAGGCTTCAGAGATAGCTTTGGAGTTGAAAGCTATAGTGGAAGCGTGGCTTCCACGAAAGCTTTGAGGCTGACGAAATACAAGTTTTCCCAACTAGATTAGGCTTTGGTTTAGCTTATTCTAATACTTTGTAAATACTATAAAACCTCATTATTTCGTTATTTGAGTGGGAGGTCGAAATTCTAGAGCAAGTTTTGGAGTTCTTACACATTGAACTAAGGGTTTAATTCCTTTTCATCATCTATTACAATATTTCATATTTCTTCCATGAATTCTTGTGTTGTTATTATGAATATGAGTAGCTAAATATATCGTTCTAGGGTTAGAGCAAATACATGAAGGTTGATGTTTGAAAGTTGATTTCTCCCTATTGATTTATCATTATAGATTGTTTATTCTTTCTTGAGCCTAATTGTTTGGTTATCAGGGCCCAATAATTGAACACTATCTATGGTTTACAAGTTGAACTCGACAGAGGGAACTTATGAATGCAAATAAGAAAGAATAGGGCTTGATTGTGAACCTGGGCATCATGGAATCGATTTGCGGGTAGGATAGACATATACCTATTCGACTTGCTTAGCTAAATACAGAGTTCTTTAATGCATGCATGTGATTTAACTCCATAGACATATAGGCGTTAGAGTAGCTTGCATAGAGTCATGAAGAATCGACAAGTTTTCACGAATATAATTAACCTGTTACTTAGCAATCTAGGAAATCAAGAAGTAGAATCAACTGGAAAACTCAACTGGATTGTTCGTAGTTCTGACCCTGGACCGTTCTCTTTTATTGATAACACCCTAGAATTTGCTGTATTACTTGATCTCAATTACTTACTTTTAATTATTGTTGCTTAGTTAGTAAATTACAAACCATCATCGAAAAGGATCCCTTAATAATTTGTAGGAATTGTTTGCTAGAATACAGTTATTAACAATAATCCTCGTGGGAACGATACTCGTCTTATCACTTTATTACTTGTCGACCACGTATACTTGCGTGTACGTTTGGGAGCAACAGCTGTAAATGATTTTTTCATTGTTTTTCCTCTGTTTTCTTATTGTTAGATCTGTTGCATTGTATTTTACCCGAAGCAACAGGGGCTAACAAAATCTGATTTCTCAAGAAAGGAGAAAGTTTATAGTATTTTTTTTTCATTATTCATGTTAACAAAGCTACTTTGTTTGATAATTTTTTCCTCTAGACTTCTGCAGATGATTACAATTATCTTGAAAAAGGGACTTGCTACTCTAATGTGTCGTCCCACATTATTTGTTCCAGAAAGTTAGTAGAGAATATCTTAAGGTGCAAATTGTAATTAGATTCATGTTTTCAAAATTTAATAAATCCTTGTGCAACATTTACTGAAAGTTGTCATTTTCTACGGGTATCGAAAATGATCAATTAATAATTAGTAATAGGAAGTATACAACTCCTAGGAGTTTAAGAATGTAAAGTATACAACTCCTCTAAAGAATGTCAAAATATTAGTTATTCGTACTGTATTCTTCTGTTGATAGGAAGTTATTCAATAGCTCAAAAAAAAAAAAAAATAGTTTTGCGATATACTAAATACTAAAATAAAAAATGTATATTAAATTTCAATATTAACTATGGATGTTCTAAAACAGTATTTTGACAATACAATTGATTTTATATTTATGTGGGTCAAAAGCAAGGAGTTATATCAAATTAACCTTGTTCTTTATGTTACTAGGAAATGGAACTAAAGTTGTGATTGGTTAAACAATAATAGCAACTTAAGAAAATAGTAAATGAAAACAATAATTGAGCTAAATTAGAATATAGAAAATCTTATTGTAGAGCCCAATGGCCAAGACAATTCTTGTTGTTCCTTTTCAAAGACCTCCATTTACAATGACAATTTTTAACAAAGAGTATAGTGTAAAGTTGTATTCAGTGAAAGTTTTTGTTCCAAGAATTGTTAGAAGGGTATTTATACTACTTCTTAACTCTAGAGGTTCCCAATAAATACTTGGCCACGAGCTCCTTCTAGGATAAAAATTTGTCTCTTTAAGGATTTTGGACATTGGTGTCATTGTACGACTGTTGAATTGTGTGACCATCTCATCTAAAAGCTTAAGCTGTTAGATGTGGTACACTTTATTAATTTAATTAGTTTCTCAACACGCCCTCTCACGTGCGGGCCTGATTCTTTTTCATGGGCCAAGCACGTGAAAATTCTTTTTAATTGTGGGTGACGCTGAGATTCGATCCCAGGGCCGCTGCCTTCTCTGATACCATTGTGTGACCATCTCATCTAAAAGCTTAAGTTGTTAGATGTGGTACACTTTATTAATTTAATTAGTTTCTCAACGACGACTAGATAATATTCCTCGTACTGGGGTAGCTAGCATAATTGTCATTTTCGTGTGTCTGGGTTAATAGAATCTAATTTTGTATTGACCTCTTACCCGGTGATAGTTGTGTCTGGGGCTTTTCCCGCACTTTAACTATTTTCTTGTGCCTTTGACAAAGTCTCATTCTTTGTGGCATGTAATCTTGAACATTTCTCCTAATGACATGTGGCTGGTGATGATGTTTACGTGGTTGTGCGAATTTTACCTGATACAGATAGTTCTCGCACTCTCCGGTATTATCATTTATGCCCAGGGAATGGAGGTGCTTTTTAGGTGGGAAAATTTTGGCTTTTTCCTATCCATGAATTTTGAAAAACTAAGCAATCATCATAACTTCTTATTAGTTCTACGTGTGAGTCCTCGTTGGTGTAGACGTCACCTCCTACTACCAAGGTAAATACCTTTTCACCTTCTTTTTGTATAAGTTACCTTTTGTTTCTTTATCTTTTGTCGATCTTCATACCTTTTTGCATTTGTGACCCAATTTCTTCTTCTGAAAAAGCTTATTTCTTGTTCTTCGTGCGCTGAGGCTACTTTTTAAATGGATTCCATTCATCCGCAGGTAAATCTAAATCTGATAGTTCATCGTCTGAATCTAGACCTATTATTCGTCTCTCTAGCACGAACTTGGCAGGTCCGAGTATGGATGCAACTACGGGATCTTCTAGAAATAGGAAAGGCAAATTGGTGGTTCAATAAAATCTGGGTGATCTCTCATTTTTTAATGGAGAAAAAGCATCGTGTTTAGCATAAGAGATCATACCGGAGAGCTAGGATTTGAGAAAGAAGTGAATCTCAAAGAGTCGACAGAGAAAGAGACTCGTGGACGAGGAACATGCATAAGTTAAATTTCGTCAAGGATCTTGCCTAAACACATTCTGCAAGTGATGGAAGACTGTGAATGGGGGCCTCCGATTGTTTTTGCTGTTGTGGACCTAGAGGCTCGTATCTCGGATTCTTTCCCTGGTGAATCTTATATTTTTATAATTTTGTTAATCATCGGCTTTGATTTGCTAGTTGACGGTGTGGTAGAAGAATTTTGCAGACATTATAAGGTTTGCCTTGACCTGATCAGTCCCCAATTTTGGAGATATGTCTTGCATTAGGCAATTGCAGATTTGGCTATACTCCCATTCACCCTTCGCCATTTTTTTTAATCTGTATTTCCCCATGTGTTTCTGAGGGTGAATGGTTAATATGACTTCTCGAAATATTTGGGGTCTTATCTCATGCACTAACGATGTTGATGATTGGGGATGGTATGAGAGGTTTGTGCGGACGCCTGTGAGGCAAATGGTTTGATCCGAGGAAGGGTTTCCTACCATCCTGAATGACAACCATAAGTACTCCTCTATGGAGATTGTTTATCTATTCTGGCCTCCCTTTTTATCCTTTTTTTCCCTTTGGTTGTAGCTTTGAAAATTCATGTTGAACCATGTGAGGAAATTAGAAATTAGGTTATTAATATCCAGAAGGTTACCAAAGAAGGAGAAGGAAAATGGAAAGTCATTATTGAGGACCACGGGTGGGCCACTAAGCATCATAGTATGCAAAAGAATTTTCCTTTGATATCAATTTATTTCTTAGTCTACCAGTTCCTTTTTTGTTCGCCTGGGCTTTCTTACTAAGAAGAAGAAGAAGAACGAGAAGGTGAGAAAGGAGGTGGTGAAAAATTTGTCGAGGAGTGTGAAGGCCGCAGGGGAGCAATTGGAGGCGTTTCTTTTGGGCAATATAAAAAAAAGTGGTGATGGCCTGTCGAATCCCAATGATTAGTGTTCGGGCACTTCCAGCCTTGGGCTCGAGCTTGTAAATTCAGCTTTCAAGTCTTGAGCTCGGCCACTCACTCACTAACGGTTGCTTCCTCTCGGCTACCCAAAGGGATCTTTGCTTAGCTTTGTGTGACTGGGCTCGATGGCTCGAACAGTGGTTCTGGTTCGGTGGTTTGATCGGTTCGGACACGGACTGCATCATCCTCCCCTTCTTGAGAAGATTTCGTCCTCTAAATTGCGCCCTCTTCAGTCTCCAGTGCTCGGCCTACATCACAAGGAGTTAAGTCAGCAACATTGAAGGTTTTAGATACATTATACTTACCTGGGAGGTCGATCACAGAAGCATTATTGTTTATATTGCTCATCACTTGGAATGGACCTTCCCCTCTTGGAGCCAACTTCCCTTTCCTTTGGTTTGGGAATCTCTCTTTTCTGAAGTGAACCCAAACCCAGTCTCCCTTCTTTAATTCCAATCTCTTTCACCCCTTGTTTTTCTTCGAGGCCACTTTGGCATAGGCTTCCTCAAGATTCTTCTTTACTTTGGCATGTAGCTCAAGCATAGCAGTGGCTCGGCGTGTACCTTAAATCAATAACAGCATCTTAAGGCAACGGGGTAAAATCAAGTGGAATAAAATTGTTAAAACCATACACACACTCAAATGGAGTCATTCCAATTATTCGATGCACAGTACGGTTGTATGCAAATTCCATTATGGGCAAACGATCATCCGGCCTTACCTTTTGGTCATAGCTCGAAGCAGAGCTCCCAAGGTTTAGTTGACTACCTCAGTCTGTCCATCAGTCTGAGAATGGTGGGATATCGAGAATAGTAGTTTGGTAAAAAGTGCACCCCATAGACATTGTCAAAAATGACTCAAGAATTTAGAGTCTCGGTCACTCACAATAGTACAAGGCACACCATGCAATTTCAGCACATGAAAAATAAATAAAGTAGCTATATGTTGTAACTCATCACATTTCTTGCAAGTGAGCCATTTTGGAGAAACGGTCGACCACGACAAAGATGCTATCATGTCCACCCCTCGACCTTGGTAACCCCATCACAAATTACAAGGATATATCAACCCAAGGGCAATTAGGAACAGGGTTTAGGAACAGGCAACAGAGTGTACAATCGATGAGGGTTGGAATAAGGAATAGGCAACCGAGTGTACAATCGATGAGGGTTGGACTTCGATTTAGCTTTCTTGCAATCTAAACACGCATTGCAAAGCATTTCCACATCTCTTCGTATTTTGGGCTAGTGAAACTGCTCGGTTAAGATACCAAGAGTTTTATCGACACCGAAGTATCCCATTAAGCCCCCGGAGTGAGATTCTCGAACCAAAAGCTCTCTCCAAGATGACATGAGCACACAAACTCTCCCATTCTGAAAGAGATAGCCATCGTGCCACTGATACTTCTCTACCCTTTTGCCACTCAAGATAGCGTCACAGACGCTCTTAAGCTTGGGGTCATGTTCGTACATCAGCTTGATGCTCTCGAACCTTATTAATATCGAAGAGAGAGTGGTTGATAAGGCAAATTTCCTCGACAGCGCATCGGCCACAACATTGTCTTTACCCTTTTTGTAATGAACTACATAGAGAAAGCTTTCAATGAATTCTACCGACTTGGCATTTACCAGTTCAACTTCTCTTGGCCTCGGAGATGTTTCAAAGATTCATGATCACTTCTAACGACAAACTCACGGGGCCATAGAAAATATTGCCAATGAGCGAGTGCTCGAACAACGGCATGCAGTTCCTTGTCATACGTTGAGTAGTTCAAAGTTGCACCCTTAATCTTTTTGTTGAAGTAAGCGATTGGCTTGGATTCTTGCATAAGCGCTCCTCCGATCTGAACCCCGGACACATCACATTCAACCTCGAATGCTTTGCTGACTTCAACACCACTAGCACTCACAACAAATCTAAGAAAACCACACGCTTGACACAAAAGGCACATTTCTTGAAGTTAGCATACAACTTCTCACTTCTAAGTGTATCAAGCACATGCCTTAAGTGTTCAACATATTCATCCATAGATTTACTATAAACAAGTATGTCATCGAAATACACAACAACAAACTTATTTATAAATAGTTTAAGCACATGGTTCATCAATCGCATGAAAGTGCTCGGGGTATTAGAGAGGCCAAATGGCATCACTAACCATTCATAGAGACCGAATTTTGTCTTGAATTCAGTTTTCCACTCATCACTCGATTTCATTTAGATTTGGTGGTAACCGGACCTGAGGTCTATCTTTGAAAAATAAGAAGAACCACTCAGCTCATCAAGCATGTCATCTAATCGAAGAATAGGATGATGATACTTTACCGTTATTTTGTTGACTACTCGGCAATCAACACACATTCGCCATGTTCCATCTTTCTTTGGGACAAGAATAACTGGAACGCCACGCGGACTCAAGCTCTCTTGAACCAGTTCTTTGTTCAGTAATTCATCCACCTGTCATTGGAGCTTTTTGGTGTCTTCGGGATTACACCAGTAGGCTGGCTTGTTCGGTATTTGAGATCCCGGGATAAAGTCAATTTGGTGCTCGATTCCCCTCAACAGAGGCAATCCACCTGGCATTTCTTCAGGGAACATGTCTTCGAAGTCCTGCAAAACATTTTGTACAGCACTAGGCAAAGGGTTATCGTTAGTGAAATTTTCATTAGAGTTCAAGAGGATACCCTTATGCACGAGGCAAATCATCGGCTTGCCTCGATCATTGCCTCGGAGGCACTCGCCCGATTGCATAATTGCACAAAAATTACCTGCCTCGGGCGGTGTCTCTTTGTCCTCAGCTACAATTTGTGTCCCTACGGGAGACTTGGTTTTGGCCGCTTCTTTCAGCTCCTTCATTCGTTTATAGTCTTTACTGACTTGTTTTGGAGACAAAGGTTTAAGAATGAAGTACTCTCCACCGAGCTTTGTAGTGTAAGTGTTGGTTCGACCGTTATGGATAATGAACCTATCATGCTGCCACGGTCGCCAGAGTAGCAAATGACAAGCTTGCATCGGGACCATATCAAACACTAATTCATCTTGATAGGCTCCCACCTTAAATTTGATCAATACTTGCTTGGAAACCTTCAAATCTCCACATTCATTCAACCATTGCAAACGGTAGGGATGAGGGTGTTTCATAGTGGGTAGTCCCAATTGAGAAACCAAACTTTGGCTTGCTACATTAGTACAACTACCCAAATCAATAATCATCGAACACACTCTCCCCCTCACTCGATGCCAGGCATGGAAGAGATTTTCCCTCTGCTTATCATCATCTTCTTCCATGTTCATAGTGCTCAATTTTCTACATACCACAAGAAAGATTTCTGGATGGTCAGCCTCGGTAGCCTCTCGACCATTATCATTTTCAGCTCGGTCAGTCTCCTTTCCATTTTCCTCCTTGGAGTCACTAGCTTGCTCATGAATGGTTCCATCTTCGAGCAAAAGCATAAATTTGCGAGTCGGACACTCTTTAGCCATGTGACCATAACCCCTGCATTTATGACACTGAATAGTTGAAGCAATAGGAGAATTGAGTTGAGCTTTACCTCCCACCTCCTTGGAATTATTAACGGTCACTCCTCTTTTGAAGGGTTTCTTTAGATCTTGGCCAGTGTTGGCACTTGTAGGATTCGGACTCTTCCAATATTTACCTTGATTCAAATGAGTCGAAGTAGTAACCCCTCGGTACCGATTTGCTTTATCGTCTTTCACCCACTTCTCTGCATCAACGGCTGCATGGAAAACATAATCCAATGTTTGGTACACATGTAGTCCCAGTTGAGATGACACATCTCGAGTCAGTCCATTCTTGAACTGAATAATGGCTTGCTTGTCATCTTCTTCCATATCAAGAGCCAATCAGATCTTTTTAAACCCATCATAGTATTCTTCAACCGATTTGGACCCTTGTTTCAAATTATAGAGCTTCCGAAGTTGTTCCTACCGATATTTGGCGGTCACATACTTCGCATCTATCAGTCGTTTCAACTGCACCATAAGAATCTCGAGGTAAACATGTCTTCTTCTCATCCTCTTATCAGATTCCCACCAAGTAGACGCATATGCCTCGAATGAAGAAATAGCATGTGCAGCTTTTCTTTTCTCGGTCATCTCATTTGTCTCAAAGATTCGTTCCAAATGAACCTTCCATTCAAGATAATGGTCTGGATCATTAGTTCCTCTGAAGGGTGGAATACTGATCTTGACACTGTTCAAATTTAAATCTCGAGCACCTTGGATCAGTTCCGGATACTCATCATAAAAGTCATCGGCCTCACGCTCATTCTATCAACATATGCACCTCGTCCTCGACCTCGAAGGTTCCCACGGCCTCGTTGAACCTGCCTTCATTGAACGAGTGGTGGCTCATACTCAGCTTCAGCATTGAGAAACTATCCATCATCAACCTCTTCATCATCGACCACGAATTGTTTTCGGGGCCTTGGAAGTGGTATTCTATCACCTCGAGAATTGCCCTAGTTTTGTTGTTAAGCTAGGGGATTGCCCAAGTGTTTATGCCTTAATTTATACGTCTAGATTCAACAATTAATTATGAATGAGGTCAAAAGCAATATGGTAAATTACGATGGAAAACATAAGTAAATATGATGAAAGTAAAGACAAGTAATTAAACAAGAAATAATAGAGAAAGCAAAGTAATTCTTATTCCTTGAGAATAGTCGGATATAGTGATAGATTGTGTCTTGTCTACAATACAATGTAAGGAGGGGTATTTATAGTAGTGATACCCAGTCCTAAATAAGGTAAAATACAAATATTAATAAGGCCATAGGCCACAACTCAAGGCAGTGGTATACTAAACCCTAACTAGGAGACTGTAAACCCTAGGCGGCGGGATGTGTGCCCTGCGCCCTATGACCAAACCGCCTAAACGGTCATTGGCTCTAGGAGCGGGCGTATATCCTCTGTGCCCGGTGGCTTGTAGGATAAGTCTAGTCTCGCTAGCTGGACTCGTATCCCCGTAACAATAGGTGGCATATTTTTTCTCATACAGGCAGCCCCCCCACTTGCTGAGTGCTGATGCAAGCAGTTTAGGAAATGAAAGAAGCATGATAGCAGACATAAAGGTGTGACGGTACTGATGCTCACCTCCTTGCGTCTTCGCGTGCATCATAATAAATGCAAGTTCCTTCATACAGTGACGTGTCCCCTAATGATTGGAGGGGTTTTCCGCGTATCTTCCCAATACTGATGCTGCTCTATTCACATCCCGTAATTATGGGGATACATATCACTTAAACTGCAGTATACATAATTATGATCCCACGTGATTGAGATTATTCCACTTCTTCTTTACGTTTCCAGCCCAGACGTGCATATATACATCGAAAGTAAGAAAGTTTATTCACAACCTTCCAAATATTTTCAAGAACTCCTCTTCAAAATATAATCTGTTTTCCAGTCCCGCTAATATTATCATCATGGCACAAGGTCCAAGCTTTCTCCCAGCGAACTTCAGAGCGCAGGATTACCTCACCAATTCTTTCAATTTTAAAAATAATGGCCGCATGCTGGGCCAAACCCCTAAACAATATGGTGAAACAAACAATCTCTCCATTGAATTCTACCCTCCCGCAGTCACAGAGAATGATATTAAGCGCATCACGCATGAATGCAAACGGCCTGATTTCTTTGTCGTTCTTGCTCCTGGCGCTGAGGAAAGAACTTTTTCCCATCGGGCTGGCTTTCAATGGTTCACACGTACCCTTTCACTCTTCATCTCAACAAATGCGTCCACTCGATCATAGAGGACATATGCCGCCGTTACAATGTTTGTTTGGGCCAGATCAGCCCTTCCATGTGGCGACTAGTGGTTGTGCTTGATCACTTGGCTAACTATGCCCAAGTTGCATTTTCCTTTGATCATCTTCTGGCCTTCTACTCCCCTCGTCTTCATAAAGTTGGGATGCTGATGTTCATAAAACGGCAACAATGGTATAGTCCCCAATAGTGAAGATTCCAAAGACTGTGGTTGGGTGCACAAGTACGTGGCTGTGCGAACGACCGATTTAGTATCCTCTCTTCCCTTTCCAGAGGTCTTCAACAGAAAGTGTAAGTCCATGGAAACTTATCTCTTTGCTTTCAACTGTGGTTACTTCAAACTGATTTCTTTCTTCTGTGCAGTGAACATCGTGTCCATAATTTCTTTGTGCCACAATGAACTGATGATGTGGGTCACCACCATCTTTTCGAGGAATCCTCTTGAATCACAAACTCTATCGGCCCTGGCGAATGTGAATGGCTGGCGGGCAAAATACCACGATAAGTAATTATTGAGCTGTTCTTTCTACCCGAAATTTCTCCCATATTTTTTATTCACTGCTGCTTCTAGGGTTCTCTCGTCGTGATATGCCCCCGCTGGTGGAGATTCAAATCGTTGCCCGTTATATTGCTCCCTTACGCGATGTGCAGGCATCTGGTGGAAGAAATTTGGAGAGGGCAAGCAGATCCCGTTCCTCGAAGAGGACGAGGTCCTCTAGGCCAACCAACGTGTCCATTGCTGGTGAAATCCTTGTGGTTCTTGATGGTGAGGGAGAAGTCCCCTGAGTGCCTGTGTCCGAGGCAGTTGAAACAATCCTGTCTGTTGCTGTTAAAGCTGGTCCTTCTTCACGAAAGCGTAGACATCTGATTGAAGAGACTCCCATAGCCGAGGAAGAAGCTAGTATGGAGGATGATGTCTGGCTTCCTGCCATACCTTCTAATCCGCAATTTCCAGTTTTTTTTTATGAAAATACACTCTTTCTTTGTTGACTTCAAAGGCTGACATCATCCGTTTATATTTAGAACCTGTTGCCGTTGCTTGGACTCCTGAGGGCTCTGACTCCTTTCAGTGGTGCCCTGGCAAAGAAGTGGACGTAGAGGCTGTGTATGAGCCCATAGGTGGAGATCGGGAGGTTGTAATCCCTATTGCTGTGGGGGTTAACCTGATGAAGACTGATGTTTGGACTTTTATGCCTATAATTCCTTAATATTTCCTCACGTCTGGATACTTTATTCGCCCGTTTTCTAGTTGACGAATGTGATTTTGCACTGATTGTATGTCGTATGATTGTAGGTTGTTATGAAGTGCAATTAGAGCTTTAAAGAGCATGATTGAGCAAGAAAAGGCTGGAATTGGAGTAAGGATTGGATCGAGCAAACGAAGGCACGACGTAAAGCGAGCTGCGGAGCAAGGAAAATTGGAAATGGCCTGGCGCGGTATGTGGCGCGCCGCGCCAGCTATGGCGCTCAGCTTTGTGGCGCGTTTTGGGGCGCGGAGCATGGCCGTTGCGTGTGAGATTTGACGGGTTCTGCCTTGGTTCGCGCATTTTGAGGCGCGGGGCGCCAGCTATAGCGCCCCTGGAGCATTTTGGAAGTCCTATTTCGTCTAGGCTTAGGCGTAACTAATTGCTAGGTTTTTGTAAACATTATAAATACTCTTTTACTTAGTTTTTGAGGGAGGTTTAGACTTTAGAGCAATTGTTGAGCACCATACTTCATTGAACAAGGGTTTAATTCTTATTCTTTCATCTATTAATCATTTCATCATTATTTCATCAAATCATTATCTTGTGATTATGAGTATGCGTGGCTAAATCTTTCGTTCTAGGGTTAGAGCTTTTCATGAAGGTTGATGTTTGAAGATTGAATTCCATATATTGAATCCCATAACGGATTATTTATTCTTTCTTGATTTCACTTGTTTAATTGTTAGGGCCTGATAATTAGGCATTATCTATGGTTCTTAGATTGAACTCGAAAGAGGGAATTTATGAGCGCAATAAGAAAGAGTAGGGCTAGATTGTGAACCTGGGCATTGGGGAATCAATTTGTGAGTAGGATAGACATATACTTGCTCGCCTAGCTTAACTAATCACAGAATTCGTTAATGCGTGCACGTGATTTAACCCATAGACATATAGGGATTGGAGTAGCCTGCATAGACCGTGAAGAATCGAAAGGTTTTTACGGATACATTTAACCTGTTAGTTAGTAATCCGGGATTCGAGGAGTGGAATCAATTGGAAAACTCAACTGGATTGGTCATAGCTCTGACCCTGGACCGTCTCATTAATATTGTTTACAACCAAAGTTTTCACCATTGTTTGAATTCACTTCTACCATTTTAATTACTATTTTTGTAGTTGATAATATTCTCACTATTGGAAAAGATCTCTGAATAGTTGTTAAGAAATTGTTTGTTAGGAGTCCACTCTGAATAGTCCTCGTGGGAACGATGCTCTACTTATCACTTTATTACTTGTCGACCATGTATACTTGCGTGTGCATTGGGAGCAACAAGTTTTTGGCGCCGTTGCTGGGGACTAACAATTGACTGATTTCCTTTTGAACGATTACTTATTCTCTATTCAGGTTTAATTTTTATTTTGAGTTTTGTGTTGTTTCAGGTTTAATTTTTATTTTGAGTTTTGTGTTGTTTCAGGTATTAGGTCCTGCTTGATCTTTACCTACAGGAATGGCAGAACAACGCACCTTAGCTGTGCGAGATGTTGCTCTCCCCAGCCTGGAGGGAGTAGCCTCGAGCATAGTTAAGCCTGAAATTACTGGAAACTTTGAGATTAACTCCGGCATGATACAACTGTTACATGCGACTGGACAATTTGCTGGATTAATTAGTGAAGATCCGCAGCAACACATTCAGAATTTCTTGGAGATCAGTGATACTTATACACTGACGGGAGTTCCTATTGATTATGTTCGCTGGACATTGTTCCCGTTTCACTGATTGGGGCAGCAAGGAAGTAGTTAAAGGCTGAAAAACCTGGGTCTATCACTACTTGGGATGATTTGGCTAAGAAGTTCTTAGCTAAGTTTTATCCATCTGCCAAGACAGCCCGGCTGAGGAGTGAAATTATGTCCTTCAGACAGAGAGAAGGAGAGTCTTTGTATTCAGCCTGGGAGCGGTTTAAAGCTTTAATGAGAGATTGTCCACACCATAACCAATCAAATGAGGTTCTGGCACATACTTTTGTTGAGGGGTTGACTGCGCATACTAAGATCGTGGTAGATGCTGCTGCTGGAGGCCAAGTACTGGCCTTAAACTTTGACCAGATCTATGAATTACTAGACAATTTTTCACATAGCAATCCTGATTGGAAGGGAGATGGTAGAGCTACTATGCAGAAATCTGCTGGGGTACTTCAGTTAGATGCAGTTTCAGAGCTAAGGGCGAAGATGGATGCTATTTCCAATAAAATTAGCAAGCTAGCTCTGCCAAAGACTCAACAACCAGTGGCTCCAGTGCAACAACTCCAGAGTTTTTGTGAGTTTTGTGGTCAAGATCATGCTACCGAGGTTTGCTCCTCTAATCCAGAGTCGGTTTATTACGTGGGTAATCAAAACAGGCCGCAGGGTCAAAATCAGTTTGGTAATGCCTATTATCAAGGCAATATAAGAGCCCCAAATAATTACCAACCACTTCCAGCTCCACTACAGCAGGTGAGCAATTCAGTTGAAGATATGCTAAAGCAGATAATGGCAGGCCAGCAAAGAATGATAGCTGACACTGCAGCCCATGCACAGGCCATACAAGATCTTGTCAACGCTCAAAAGAACCTGGAGCACCAGTTGGGGCAGTTGGTGGGCGCTACAAATTTTAGACAACATGGAGCACTCCCTGGTGATGCTGGATCGAGTACTGTTAGAAAAGGGCCTGAGCAATGTCTTGCAGTGACTTTAATTGAAGGTGGAGAGCTGATGGCCAAGTCTGAGGAGAGAGCTGAAATAGAAAAAGTTGAAAAAGTGGAGAAGGTAAAGAAGAAAGAAGAGAAAAAGGAGGCACCTCTGCCGCCTCCACCATTCCCGCAGAGACTTATACCATCGAAGGATGTGGCCCAGTATCAAAAATTTGTGAGTATATTGAAAGAGCTTCAAGTTAACATTCCTTTGACTGATGTGTTTGAATTGATGCCATCCTTTGTGAAGTTCTTAAAAGAGATTTTAGTCAAGAAGAAAAAGCCTCAAGAGATAGCTACAGTTGAGTTAGTCGAGGAGTGTAGCACAATCTTGAGCAAGCTACCTCCAAAACATCAAGATCCTGGGAGGTTTACTATTCCTTGCACCATTGGAGGGCATAATATCACTGGTGCATTGTGTGATCTGGGTGCGAGCATAAATCTCATGCCTCTATCTGTTTGCAAAAGGTTAGGGCTAGGAGCAATCAAGCCCTCTTCAGTTACTCTTAAGATGGCGGATGGATCACTCACTCACCCTGATGGTAAGTTGGAGGATGTGTTGCTTAAAGTTGGTAAGTTTACATTCTCTGCTGATTTTTTAGTCCTAGATTATGAAGAGGACCTAGAAGCTCCAATCATTTTGGGGAGACCATTCTTAGTCACCTCGAAGGCAATTATTGACATGGAGCTGGGAGAGATGACTGTTAGAGCGCATGGAGAAAAGGTTACTCTCAAGGTTTATAATGAGAAGGAGCACATAACTAAGGTTGAAGAGTGCTCTATGATCGATTGTATCAAACAAGAACATGGAAGTAAACCAAATGACGTGTGTGAGCAGAATGTGGAACAAGATCGCAATGGCACATCACATGTGAAGTTGAAGATGGGTTCTCTCAAAGAAAGGAAGAAAGCAAAGGTTCGTCATAAGAAGAGAAGACATAAATGCTGGAAGTGAGCTAAAAGTGTCGTCGTGCCACGACGTTAACTAAGGCGCTTCTCGGGAGGCAACCCGAGTTTGTACTTGTATTATTTTATTTATAGTGTCACGTAGTTTTTGTTTTCTTTGGATTGCAGGTTCATGTAATGTCGAGTTTAAGTGTGGGGTGTCCTGACCCCTGCCTAATATTGATTACTTGTTGGGGGAAGTCTGAGTACCTCATACTATATGAAAGCTTGGAGGATGCTAGCACCAAGGACTAGAGCCTTCAGGGAAGTTCTTTTACCTCTTGTACTTTATTTTTTTTGTCGCACTGAGGACATTGCTTAGTTTTAAGTGTGGGGTGGGGGACTTCCCAAGTTTTTGAGGTTATGGATGATTGTACCCTTAGGAATTTAATTTTAGCAATTTTTATTTTTGTCACTTGACTTTATTTTTATTTGTTTCTTGCTTTAATATATAAAAAAATGAAAAAAATTAGAAAACTAATGAAAAATTCCAAAAAGATTTTATTTTTAGTTTTAGTTAGTGGTACAGTCATCCGTCCCGTGGTTTTTCTTATGACCTCGGTTCTTTTCCACGGGGAGGCCTTTGAACCGGGTAGTTTTTTATTTTCTTTCTTTGTAGGATTAGAGTAGTTAGTTGTAGGTGGTCCTAGACGAAAGGAATAGGTAGAATGCTAGGTGCCTTTGATTTGTTTGATACCGGTGGACTTGAACTTATTGCATGTGATACTTGTGGTGTCGTTTTGGTGTTAAATTTTGATGCATGCCTAGAAGAAAAAAATGGAACGACCCCCTTGAGATGCTTGAGTCCACTCACTGGACTTTGTTGTGAACCTTTGTGCATTAGTGCTTAATTTTCCACAAGTTGCACTCTATTTGCTTGATTGAGAGTTGTGATGGAGCCATTTTGTGTGGGCTGTGTGCAATGTGTGTTGTGAGGCATATTCTTATTATACTCCATGTTGTATATTGGTGTCTAGAACTTGCCCCGTGTGTGTGCAAAGCGAAATCTTAGGTTTGCTCTAGTTGGGAAATGATACAGGCCTTCTTGGATAAGCCTTTTACCTTGATTTGCCTACCCTTATATACACGTTGGACTTGAATGTTGTGATCCATATTGACCTTTTGTTGGCACCTACACCGCAAGCCTACCCACTTGTTCTAAATTGCTTTTTTTTTTACCCTTTACTCCTTAAGCACTTTAATTGATGATTTTATATTATTGTGGAGATTGTGGTTGAAGTATTGGGAGGTTTTTGAGTGGAACCAATGAGGGGAATACTTGATAAAATTGTGAAGTAGTTGAAGGAGCATTGGCAAGGTTTGGAAAGAAGTGAATAGAAAAAAACAAATGAAAAGAAAAGAAAAAAAAAGAAAAAAAAAAAGCTGAAAAAAAATTGGAAAAAGAAAAAAAAAGAAAAGAAATGAATATCCATCCTTGCTAGTGTTGTGCTTAAAAGAAAAATTGCTACTTGTTGAAAAAGGTGTGTGTGAAATTTGTTGGGTGGTGAAATGGGTGGCTTTGATGAGATATGTGCTTAAATTGAATGTGATGTATTAAAGTGCTTAGGGTGGTAGTCACTATTATCCATATGTATCCTACCAGCCCCTTATCCTACATTACAACCCTTTAAAGTCCTAGTTAATCCCGACGGGAGTGAGCTTACATTAGTAGAGTCCTACACTACGGGCAAGCCTATGGTACATCATGTGTGACATGTGAGCTTTTCATGAGAGTGAGTGAATTCTTTCTATGCTATTGTCCCCGTTCTCTTCTTGATATTCATTGTTGTCTGTGATATTTGGGGGACACTCTCTTGCTTCATTTTGGTGAGGGCACACGGTTTACATGAGATAGGTGAAGTCGTGGCTTCTTGGTTGAGTAGATAGGTGTGACTTTGTGGGAGCATGGTTGCAATGAGTCGAGTTTGTGCATTTGAGTTGTCTTGGGGTGGTTGTTCTCATGTTTTGATGTTTGATAAATTGTTGGCATGTTTGTTGGACCCATAGTAGTCATGTGTGCATTTGTTCAATGGTCGGTATCAACAATAGTCATAGGCAGACCTGTTCTACCTAAGTTGGGAAGTTATTTGTAACTGCTCGAGGGCGAGCAAAGGTTCAAGTGTGGGGTGGTAATGTTTGGCATTTTATGCCTATAATTCCTTAATATTTCCTCACGTCTGGATACTTTATTCGCCCGTTTTCTAGTTGACGAATGTGATTTTGCACTGATTGTATGTCATATGATTGTAGGTTGTTATGAAGTGCAATTGGTGCTTTAAAGAGCATGATCGAGCAAGAAAAGGCTGGAATTGGAGTGAGGATTGGATCGAGCACACGAAGGCACGACGCGAAGCGAGCTGCGGAGCAAGGAAAACTGGAAATGGCCTGGCGCGGTATGTGGCGCGCCGCGCCAGCTATGGCGCTCAGCTTTGCGGCGCGTTTTGGGGCGCGGAGCATGGCCGTTGCGTGCGAGATTTGACGGGTTCTACCTTGGTTCGCGCATTTTGAGGCGCGGGGCGCCAGCTATAGCGCCCCTGGAGCGTTTTTGGAAGTCCTATTTCGTCTAGGCTTAGGCGTAACTAATTGCTAGGCTTTGTAAACATTATAAATACTCTTTTACTTAGTTTTTGAGGGAGGTCCAGACTTTGGAGCAATTGTTGAGCACCATACTTCATTGAACAAGGGTTTAATTCTTATTCTTTCATCTATTAATCATTTCATCATTATTTCATCAAATCATTGTCTTGTGATTGTGAGTATGCGTGGCTAAATCTTTCGTTCTAGGGTTAGAGCGTTTCATGAAGGTTGATGTTTGAAGATTGAATTCCACATATTGAATCCCATAACGGATTATTTATTGTTTCTTGATTTCACTTGTTCAATTATTAGGGCCCGATAATTAGGCATTATCTATGGCTCTTAGATTGAACTCGAAAGAGGGAATTTATGAACGCAATAAGAAAGAGTAGGGCTAGATTGTGAACCTGGGCATCGGGGAATCAATTTGTGAGTAGGATAGACATATACTTGATCGCCTAGCTTAACTAATCACAGAATTCATTAATGCGTGCACGTGATTCAACCCATAGACATATAGGGATTGGAGTAGCCTGCATAAACCGTGAAGAATCGAAAGGTTTTCAGGGATACATTTAACCTGTTAGTTAGTAATCCGGAATTCGAGGAGTGGAATCAATTGGAAAACTCAACTTGATTGGTCGTAGCTCTGACCCTGGACCGTCTCATTAATATTGTTTACAACCAAAGTTTGCGCCATTGTTTGAATTCACTTCTACCATTTTAATTACTATTTTTGTAGTTGATAATATTCTCACTATTGGAAAAGATCCCTGAATAGTTGTTAAGAAATTGTTTGTTAGGAGTCCAGTCTGAATAGTCCTCGTGGGAACGATACTCTACTGATCACTTTATTACTTGTCGACCACGTATACTTGCGTGTGCGTTTGGAGCAATAAAGACTCCACGGGTTGTAACAGACCATACCGCTGAACTGATCGGCCCTGTAGAACAAGAACACCTTTCTGGCTATAGCAGTGATGAGCAGCTTGAGGTCGCCACCCAGATGCTCCATTCGGGTAAGTTTCCTACCACCACCATATCAAGTTCAACATCATTTTTCCTTTACCAACCTCTTGTTCCTACCATTACCCAGGGATTGATGGTGTATCATGAGATACTCCGCCAAAGAGGCTTAGAAGGGAATCTAGTCGAGGAGGCTGATATTCTACGTGGACAAGTAGCCAGCTTTCAGCCCTATGTGGAGAAGGCTGAGGAGTTGAAGGGTAAGCTACAGACCACTCGTGATGCTTATCGCGCAGAGGTTCTAAAGAGCAGGAATTTGGAGAAGTCGCTGGCTGGTGAAGTCCGCAAGCACAAGCAGGATGTGGTTGCCTTTAAGTCGTCCCTCACAGATGTCAACGTATCAGAGCAGCTTCTTCTATGCAACGTTAATCGTGGAGGGGATCGTGAGAGATCATCGGCAGCAGCTATCTGGCATGGAAAAAAGAATGAATGCCGCTAAGAAGTACGTCTCAGATGCTCAGGGTCTCTCCGCCTTCCTTCAAGACGAGAATGACAGGTTGAAAGGTAAAGTGGCATCACTTAAACGAATTCGTGACAACCCTTGTGAGGAGTGCCACCTGAAAGATCAATATAGAAAAGCTCTGAATGCTCGTTGTATAGCAGAAGTTGATTGTGCAAACGTCACAGCTGCTCTTGCCATTCTTCTCCAGGTTCGTGACGACCCTAATTTTGACCGGGCCGCTGAGATTACCTCGTATACTGACCTTGTTGCCAAGGTAGATGATCAACTTGGTCCTGACCTTGAGGAAGGCTCTGAAGAGATGAGTGAAGAAAGAGAGGAGACGTCGACTGGGGAACCTGCATCTGGTGAAGCAGGACCTTCACGGAGTGTTGCCGATGAAGGAAGTCCCCTGAGAGGGAAATAAAAATCCCCTCCGCCCCACCCGTTTGATGCTTTTTTTTATGCATCTAGTGATTAGACATTTACCCGCGTATACGGATGTTTAATGTAAATTTAGGGCCCATTTTGTGGCGTATTGACTTAAATTACTTGTACCTTTGTTTGTGATGTTTTTAAATTTTCGCCGTAAACAATAAGTAATGCTAAGTTTTGCCTCTGTGGGCATTTGCACCTAAAAATTAGATGGCTTCCGGTCTTCCTGACTATTCTAGTTATTTAAGAACGTATGTCTGCATGCCTACTTTGAGCAATTACGTCTGTTGTGCGCCGATAAACGGCGGCTAAGTTGCATTCATGGCAGATGGCTGTTTGTACCCACAATGGCATGACTTTAGCCTGTGTGGTAATGGTCATTTTGCGTTCTGAGACAGAATGTCTTTGCTTAGTTACTCGAGTATTTAAGACTTTCTAGTACTACGCGGACAAGCGTCCCCATCGGCGTGTAGGTAAAATTGTTGATTTAGCAACTTCAACCCTCGATTAATACCTGGTGGCTGAGTTAGACGTGTTCTAGCTCTAAGCGAGTAGTGTACCCTACTTTTGTCATGGAAAGTGGGTGTATTACTTCAACTTGTACGTGGCCTGGGCTATGAATATTTGGATCGTAGATGGATCTTAATTTGTAAAAATTTGACTATAAAAGTAGTTTTATTAGTAAAGGCGCAGAGCCTAGGATGTTGTGGGTGAAACTCGTAACATGTCCAAAAAGTATGAAAATACTGTAATTTAAGAGCAAGACTAATGTGCTAAGTGAATTTTGAAAAGAAAAGCACTTCAAATTATCCCTACTCCCCCCCTCCCCCCCCCCCCCCGAAAGACGTCAATCAACCATACCGTCAGAATAGTACTCTTGGTTGATTATGGTTGATTGCGGCTTCAACGTCTTCGGGGTCTCCTAGAATATTCACCTCGGGCACTTGCTCGGGGACAGCTGCTCCAAGGATTGTGGTCTTATAGCATTTCCTTGCTGCCTCCTGATAATCACTCACTTTATTTATTCCCCATTGAGTAGGATACTTTAGTTTCTGATGCCAGGTGGTCGGTATTGCTTTGACTTGATGAATCCATGGTCACCCGGCGATCGCATTGTAAGGAACGCATCCCTCGATTGCCTTAAAAGATGAAACATAATATATCACCGGCATGCGGGTGGTCACGTTAATTTCGACTATAGCTTTCTCGCAAAAATTGTTGAAGCCTGTGAGTTTGTAAACGCTTGGCATAGTTCGATCCTCAATACCCATCGCCTTCAGTGCATCCCATCTGATGAGGTTTACAACGCTACTTGTGTCGGCCAATATACGTTTCACGCATGTGTCTTCCATCCTAAGTGTTGTGACCAAGGCATCATGGTGGCGGGTGCTGCAGATGATGCTGTCCTCCTCGCTGAATAGGATCGTCTCATCTCGAGCAAGACCCTAGTTGGGTGCTGCCACGATATCCTCTGATCCCCTGAGTAATGTTAGTCCCCCGATTATCACATTGATGGACCTCTTAGGATCGGGCAGACTTGGCGGTGCGTCCTAGTTCTTGATTTTGGTGAAGGTCTACTTTCTCTTGTCGGTGAGCAGGTCCTTGAGGTAACCTTTGTTCAACAAACTCATGACCTCTAAAATCAATGCTCTGCACCTGACCGTGTCATGTTCGTGGTCCCTATGACATTGGCAGTAAAGGTCCTTGTTTCTCTTGCCAGGTTCTACTCTCAAGTTGCTTAGCCAACAGATTTATGTGTTCTTCATATGATCTCTTACGAATTCCACGGTGTTGACTCATAGACCCAATTCTTTGAATCGGTTAGGAACCTACTCTATGTTGAGCGATCCCTTGGAAATTGACCCTAACGTTCCCGGACCGTCTTGTCGCTTCGAAAAATCATCCCTGCTATTTTTGCTGTTTCGCTTGCGTTTCCCTACTCAAGGTTCCTCCACGTATCCCCACTTTTGTCCTTGGCGGATGACATCTTGGATAGCCGGTCAGACTTCCTCAGGAGCAGAAGACTCCCCGAGCTCTAGGCGAAGCTTCTCGGTGTACCCCTGTGCAGTGCGTTCCATGTTGACACAGGGTGCTGAGTCAGACTCCACTGCAGCTCTTTGGTGGCTAGGGATCCCTTTGAATTCAAACATTTGCCAAAGGCTACCACATCAATATTTTCGAGAACTTGAGGGAGCTCCATGCATTCCCTCTGGAACTTGTCGAGATAATCTTTGAACAGCTCGTTGTCTCGCTGACGGATCTCAAAGATATTCTCCATGCACTTTTCTCGCTTGCGGGCACCGGAATGTGCTTTCTTGAATAAATCCTGCATCTAAGTGAATGATTCGATCGAACCCATTGGTAGCTGAGTGTACCTAGCAAGGGCTCCTTTGGTCAGAGTTGAGACAAGCCTCTTTACTAGAGCAGACTGGATTTCTTCCTAAGTAATCTCATTACTTTTCACAGCCATATAGTACTCAGCAATATGCTTATCTAGATCAGTCGTTCTGTCATACTTCAAGTTATCCAGCAAGTGGAAGTGCTTTGGTATGCGGACCGGTGCAGCACTTGCCTTGTAAGCACGCTTGTAAAACTTCTGCTCATCTATCCTGGTAACTTAGGGTGGAGCTCCCGGCACGTTACCAATCCGGTCATGGATGGCCTTCATCCATTTTATGAGATCCTGAATGACAGGGGCTCCCTTAAGATCTTGGTTGTTGATTGTTGATAAGCCTCCTGGAGCAGCATCCATGTTAAGCCTTCGGCTAGGCACAGATGCTGGTGAATCATTCATAGGCGTTGGTCCTCGTGGA
This sequence comes from Petunia x hybrida, assembly GCA_037355625.1. Lineage (NCBI taxonomy): Eukaryota > Viridiplantae > Streptophyta > Magnoliopsida > Solanales > Solanaceae > Petunia > Petunia x hybrida. The sequence goes on from JBBBVM010001196.1 coordinate 295,474, forward strand.
TACGTTGGCCTCTGAAACGATCCTGTAAACATCGTGCCTAGTTTGTAAGATACCCCCTCGATCACGTTGTTGGAGTTTTGTTCCGCCTGTTCTATCATAGTTTTGAGGAGATCAGTGATGAAAGTTCTGAACTCAGGATTACTTTCCAATGGGCAGTTCATCCCTTCATTACTGGCGACAGGGGTCGGTTCTTGAGAAGAATCTTTTGGTTGCTCGGCTGAATCCTTTTGTTGGACGTTGGGATCGTCAAGATCCTTTGCGAACTCGTCCACTCCATCTACAGTGTTCTTTGGAATGTTGTTGTCATCGTCAGAGATGATTGCGCCTTTTCCTTCGTAGAATATCTACAATTGCCTGGGCCCCACGGTAGGCACCAAACTGTTTATGACTAAATTTGTACATCTAGGTTAAACAATTAATTATGAATAAGGTCACAAGCAACACAGTAAATTACGATGGAAAAAGTAAGTAAATACGATGAAAGTAAACACAAGAAGTAATAGAGAAAGCAAAGTAATTCTTATTCCTTGAGAGTAGCCGAATTCGGTTGCAGATTATGTCTTAGTACAATACAATGTAAGGAGGATTATTTATAGTAGTTATACCCATTCCTAAATAAAGTAAAATATAAATACTAATAAGGCTATAGGCCCACAACTCAAGGCGTTGGCATACTAAGCCCTAACTAGGAGATTGTAAACCCTAGGCGGTGGGATATGTGCCCTGCGCCCTATGACCAAACCTCCTAAACGGTCCTTGGCTCTAGGAGCGGTGTATATCCTCAGTGTATGGTGACTTGTAGGATAACTCTAGTCTCGCAAGCTGGACTCTACCCCTATAAAAATAGGTGCCATATTTTTGCCCACACACCAAGTTCTGTTGATCCGCTCGAGGAATGCCCAAGTTTTATTCAGCTCGGGGATTGACCATAGCTTTATTTCGAACGGCCACATTTCTAACGCGTTGTTGACGAGCCAGTTCAGCAAATTGCTCCGGTTTCATAGGAGTTGAATTGCTAGTGCAAGTGCCGGACCCAGGCAAGGCTATAAATATTTTCTCCTGCTCGAGTTTAGCTACTCGATAAACTCGAGCACTTACTCCTTTCACCTCGGCACTGAGGCCTTGTATCGCAGCCAAGAGGTCGGCTAACGACACCTCGAGTGCTTCAACGCCTTTCTCTCCGATTTCAGCCATTGAACCTGCACAAATCGATGATAAGAAAATGGTTAAGGACAGAAATCACCTCACACACTCCCTCACATTTGTTGGGTGGCGCTCGGGTCCACTCAATTTGTAGGTTCGATCACTCAAGAACTCGTAACCAGTGGCTTCCTCGGTTTGATCAATTTCTCTAAGACCCTCCTAATTTGACAACTTACATTGTCTTCTTCAAAAAGAGTGAATTGATTTGACAGCGTGTGGGAGGTCAAGAATTTACTACGAATTTTGGACTTTGGTCACCCCACGCACGAGTTCCTATAAGCTCAAATAAATTAGTAGTATCTCGAGTAGAAGAATTTACTCCAGAGATCTACTAACGAGATTCAACGGGCACAAAGAAAAGGATAACCTAGGAGAATCTACCTCCGTTTTCCCTTTTGGAAATCTCGGACACGTAACCTTCGTACGGACAAAAGTGGTCCCTCCTTGGTACGGATTAGGGTTTATCCTTATCCACTTTTCTCTTTCAACCAACAAAATTTCACCTGGGATTTTAGGCAACGACGCCTTTTTCCCTTCTTCTTCAATAGAACAGTGAACTCTTCAGCTCCGGTGTACGAACACTTTTAAACTTTATTCACAGCCCGGAAATCAAACAAGATTTAAGGTCACTTCTCAATTTTTAAAATTTTAGCAATGAACGGAGTAATCTTAAGTTCCAAGCAAACCAATGAATGGCTTCGCCTCATCCGTACACTGTTACAATGTAGAAAGAATTCGGCGTACGGACGATTGCTTAAACGATGGAACTTCGAATTCTCAAGCTCAAACTCGATCTAAATCACACAATAACCACCAGTTTCAACATCAAAATAATCGAAACTCAACTGAGGTTTTCAATAGCACCCCAACGTTTGGACAGTACAAATTTTTGAAAAACCCTAGTCGTCAAATAATGTACGACTGATGCTCGTTCGAATCTCCAGACAGTGGTGAAGCCAAACTGTGGTTGTTTAATCCAAATAACCAACAATCAAACAAAAATTTTGAATTTTCTTCTTTTTACTTTTTTTAATAAGAACAACAACATAGTAATAATAACAAGAACACGAAACTGAAACTGAAGACACATACGCACGAAAATTTAAAGATAACATAGAACAGAATTGGGGTTGTAAGAACAAACCCAAACCGCGCTCTGTACCACGATGGTGCAAGATAAAATGGGATCTTAGCAACAGTGACAAGAACAGCGAGACAAAAATGTAAAAATAGAAGCTAGATGGATCTTGCTTCAATCAAACGAACCCGAGGAACTAGTCTCAGGGCCACTCGATTTGAAGTTTGAAGATACACCTAAGGCTATGCAACAATCCTCAAGAAGACACACATGCTTCTTGCAAATTGAATGATCAAAGAAGAATTGTTCAAACAGAATCCATCGATTGACCTAAGTTCTTTAACAATATCACGACGGGGTTCACTCTCGAAGGAGTTACAAAGCATTGAGCTTATCATTCAATATTAAAAATCAACTTCTTCCTAAATGAACTAAGCTAAGGGGTTTATATAGATAGCTCCAATGGTAAACTAGGAAAATGGTCACGGTCGACCAATAAAATAAGGCCACGTAGGGCTGAAGTAAACAATGTGCTCGGGGGATCAAGGCCTTGATGCTCGGTTGCTCAGCCTCCGCCCAATTGATAACGGAAGCTCTCCTACCTCGGGCACATTGGTAGCCCTTTGGTCACTTTAGTGCTTGGCATCAAGGATTAGTGGTTGGGCACTTTCAGCCTCCGGCTCGAGCTTGTAAATGCAGCTTTCAAGTCTTGAGCTTGGCCACTAACTCACCGAATGTTTGCTTCCTCCCGGCCACGGTAAGTGAATGTTCTTGTCGTGAATGATCTTGGCTTGGCATCGTGTGACCGGCCTCGATGGCTCGAACACTAAATCTGGTTTGGAGGCCGGATCAGTTCGGACACGGACTGCATCACTCTCGGAAGAGGATGAGGGTGGGAGCTGTTCGGTCTTTCCATCTTAGTTATGAGTCTAAGGAAGTCGAGGCTTCAGTAATCAACATTGATAGCGAGGAGGGGATGGTCCCGGCAGTGACTAACTTTGCTTTTGCCCCTATGATTGCTTCCACCGAGCATTTTCCCCAGCCCTCAACTGAGGTTACTTTCCCAATGTCTCCATTTGAGAATCAAAATGTTGCTTCCGATGTCTAGGCCCAAGCTTGTTATGCTTCCAAGTGCATTGTCCCCGAGATCCCGATTAGTGATGTTGGATTTTTTATCCCTCATAGTGTCAACTATTTGATATGGCGGATTTTATTTTGGAAGCTCTAAGTGACATATTTCTTCCTCATGACAGAAACTTAGTTGGGGATGTGAGCATTCCCGCTATAATCAGTCAATTGATGGTGAACTGCATTACGGTAAGAGCTTATTTTAGAATTCTCCCTTTTATTCAATTTTCCTTTATGTATTGATTTTTACCATATATTCCTTGTTAGTAGTGTATGTCTGGTGTTATTGCTCGAGAGCGTGATCGATCTTTCTCCAATGACCTTCAAACTCTTTGTCGAGAAAGGGATGCAATGCTGGTTGCAAAGTCCAAATTTTCTATTGGCTATAATCTATAAAGTATGTGTTCGCATATCTAACGATAAGGAGTTCTGACAACCAGCCTTTATCCTTTTTTTTTAGGGAACTTATGTGGTTCCAGTGCAATTTGTCCACATTAAAATGTGATATGGTCGAAATAGTATTAACGTAAAGCGTATATAAGGACAAATCCAACACCTACTTGGATAAAGGGATATGGACGGTACTTTGGGACCTAGTGACCTAATTTCAACATTGAATATTAATCCTTTTGGTATAACTTTTTTTTCTGTTTAATCCATTGGTATACTACAATTTAAAATCGATCCAATTTTGATAACAAAGGTAGGGAACAATTAAGGAAAAAGTTATAAAATCACATTGACCCTCTATACGATGGAAATAAGTGCACTAAACGACTAATTATATTGGTGAAAATATATCTTGGACACGTCGCAGCCAAAAAATAAGGCTCAGAGTACTTTCTACGAGAGTCACGAGGTGGCCACGAGGTTAATACAATGGCGAACGAAGCAAGTCCCCAGGGTCAAGATTACTTAAGCCACGGCTATGGTCGCTTCGGGAAAATTAATAGTTCACCGCCCGAGGTGGAAGGATCCCAGCCTCGGGACAGGCGGTTTCACTTCACCACGAGCAGCGTCCCACGATCTTCGCCATATCTTAGAGTTTAATGGGGAAGATCATGACTTGGCCACGATCTTGATATGGAAAGGTGGGCTGATTAGTGCCGATGTTTATCTCTAACCCATTTGCTATAAATAGAACCTATGTAACCTGGTATGATTCATTCACAAATATAAACAAAGCTCTGCCCAATTGTACTCTCAAAGTATTCATAGAAAAATCATTTATTCTGTGTTCTTATTTCTCATTTACTTTCATTATTTCCTTGCTTTTAACGAATTTGACACATCAAATTGCTTGTAACCCAAAATAAATTCAATTCTATTATTAAATCTGATTTAGGCTTAGACAATTTGGCACCATCTATAGGGATCAAGCAATTACACTTTGTTCTAAAGTTGCGTGATACATTTGATCATGTTTCATTCTGATCTTTGACGATGGTAGATAACACTGATAGCATTGACGGAAATCAACCTCGCCCCGTTGGGCAAACTGGCACTGATGGTGCATTTGTCCCTCCTCTGCCTCCTAGTCCTATTGGTACGTTTGTCCCTCCTCCACCTCCTGCTGACCCCTCCTCATCAGGGTCAAATGATTCTTGGAATGTGCATGTTATGAACTTCATGCAGTAAGTTAAGGAGCAATTTGCTGAACAAGACAGAGTTAATGCTGAAATGCGTAGTTCGTTGCAAACTATCGTAGAAAGCGTAAGGACCAATACCATATCCACCTACATCCACCTGTGGCTCCTAATGGAAGCATCCCGAATTTTATTTCTCTGGGTGCGACAGTAGGTGGACTTCAAAACGGGGGCCACGTCTGGAGGTTCGGGGACTGCTCCTCAAGGCATCCTGCTTTTTTTGTACAGCTCCCATGGTGGCAAAAACAAGCATCCCAACGGACTTAGAAAAATGGAAGAGAGACTTCGAGGCTAAGTTTGAAAAGCGGCTAGCGAATGTTCCCGGGGTCAGAAAGGCTTAGAGGATCTTTGATATTGAAAAGTGTAGACAACAAGATTTCAAGCCAGAGGTGGCCCCGGCCCCTATTCCAAAGTACTTCAAGTTGCAAATCTTGAAGAAATACGACAGCACGACTGACCTAGCTGATCACATGGCTGAATATATAGCCGTGGTGAGAAGCAATAATTTGACCCCGGTGGAAAGGGAATCTATGTTCTTGAATAATTTTGGGGACATCCTCGAGAAGGAAGCATTACATTTGTACTTGTATCTACCCTCCGAGTCTATTTTGAGTTTTGATGAATTCACTGATTTAATCATCAAAGCACTCACCGGAGCCCAAAAGATCCTCAAGCGAAAGGAGGACGTCTTCGAAATCAAACAGTGGTACATGGAGCCTCTTGGAGATTTTCTTGAGCGCTTCCAAGCGGAGAGGATGGAGTTACCTATATTGCATGACAACTTGGCTATCATGGCATTTGAAAAGAATATAAATGCAAGTAAATAGGAGGTTGCTCCTGAACTAAAGAAAGACATCCACAGTGGCAAGCTCGAACTTAGGATGAAATGCATGATAGAACTACCACTAAAGTTAGATTGGAGGAGGAAGAATGGAGATTGGTGGGATAAGGCTCTGGGTATAGGAGCCGCCCCGAGTCATCTCGATGCGCTGACGCACCACCAGGAAACTTTAAGGGCCGAAATGACCCTTACGATTCCCAAATATAGCATGTAAGCCAGAGGCTCAGACGGGAACATGTGAGCCAGAGGCTTAGAGGAAAGGTTAGCCCCAATTCTAATCAGAGAAACACCACGGGGCCTTCTATAGTGTCGAAAGAGAAGGATATGCCCTGTATTTCTGAGTATAATTTCAATGTGTCTACCGCTGATTACGTGAACGCGCTAAAAGGGATGACCGACCAGGAAATGAGACTTCCAAAGGATATGAGGACAGTCCCCGGGAAGAGGGACCAAAGCCTTTATTTCCACTTCCATGCTGACCACATGCACCTCACCGAGTATTGTAAGGCCTTACGCACCGAGGTAGCCCATTTACTAAAGAAAGGCATGTTGAAGGAGTTTTTAACCGACAAGGAAAATCAAACCCTTGCAAAGAATAGAGGAGAACGATAGCCACCAAGGGGCCCATCTCCTAAGAGAATTGTTAATGTGATTACTATGGGATCGGAAGTGAACGACGTAAATTTTGCCGCTGCCAAAAAGTTTGTTAAGCTTTCCATCATGATGGAAGAAAGGACTGAAACAAGAGGTTCGAGGAATGAGATTGTGTTCGATGATGATGACTAAGATGCGATGATGTTTTCCCATCATGATGCATTAGTTATCATACTGAGGATCAACGACTCTGACATCAAACGAGTCTAGATTGATACTGGGAGCTGTATGAATATCATTAGCTACAAAGTACTGAAGAAAATATGGTTGAAGTACCTTGTCGTCCCGAAGGCAACCGTATTGACTGGTTTCAACAACTCCACTGAAAAGACATTGGGTAAGATCACGCAATTCAAGTGATGCCCGAGGATATGGCCTATAATGTTATCCTCGGGAGATCTTGGATACACGCCATAGAGGTTTTACCCTACATTATTTATAAAGTTATAAAATTCCCTACCCCATGGGGTGTTCATTCAATTCAGGGGGAACAACAAGCAGTTAGGGAATGCTATTCATTCGCCATGAAGAGTGGAGTCGTCCCGAGTGCACCTTCCAAATAGCAACCAATGTGCCCAGGATCTGAAGAATGAGAAGGTTTGGTGCTTGAAATGGATCCCCAGAAGGAGGTGATAGATAAGATCCCGGAAAGTATTCAAGAGCCTCGAAAACAAAAACCCGAACATTTAACTATTGAAGAGTTGGAACCATTCCCGCTGTCAATAGAGTTTCCAGAGAAGAAGGTGTTTGTTGGCTCAGAGTTGGACCCAGAGTCAAAAATACCTATTGTTGCATTGCTAAAGTCAAATGATGATTGCTTTGCTTGGTCCCACGTCGATATGGTAGGGATCGACTCGGAGTTATGACGTATAAGCTCAACGTGGATCCTCGCCCAGAAGAAAAGGCCATAAAAGTGATTGAGGATGAAACGAGTAAGCTACTTGACAACGGCTTCGTGAAAGAAGTCAAGTATCCAGAATGGCTCGCCAACGTTGTGCTCGTGCTAAAAAAGAAAGGAAACTGTAGAATGTGTATGGACTACAAGGATTTGAACAAAGCTTTCCCCAAGTATTCATATCTGTTGCCACAAATAGACATGTTAATAGGCTCCACGGCTGGACACAAACTATTAACTTTTTTGGATGCTTACTAGGGGTATAATCAAATCCTAATGGACCCGAAAGATGAAGAAAATGCTTCCTTTATCGAGGCACGTATTACTATAAGGTGATGCTTTTCGGCCTTAAAAATGCTAGGGCAACGTATCAAAGGTTAGTGTGCCACATGTTCAAGGATTACATTAAGAAATCAATGGAGGTTTACATTGATAACATGCTGGTGAAGTCGGTTCGGATAGAATATCATCTGAACCACTTGAGGGAAGCTTTTGCCATCTTAAGGCAATATAATATGAAGCTAAACCCCGAGAAATATGCTTTTGGAGTCGGTTCAGGAAAATTTCTAGGATTCATCATCTCCGAACGAGGCATCAAGGCAAATCCTGAAAAGATTAGGGCGATTGAGGCAATTCCCGAGGTCCTCTCGGGAACCAAAAAAGTTCAACAGTTAACTGGCCGAATCGCTCCCTTGAGTAGATTCATCTTGAGGTCTTCAGAGCGACGCCACAAGTTCTTCTCAGTCTTGAAGAAGAAAACTGCCTTCGAATGGACGTCGGAGTATAAGCAGGCGTTGAAAGAGTTGAAACATTATTTGGCTAACCCACCATTGCTTGCCAAGCCAAAGGATAGGAAAACGTTGTTGGTCTACTTGGTTGTATCAGAAGTGTCCGTGAGCGCAGTCTTGGTTCGAAAGCCGGATGGGAAACAACAACCAATATACTTTGTGAGCAAGACACTCCTCGATACTGAAACTAAGTATCCTCATTTAGATAAATTGGCACTTTCTTTAGTCGTCACTGCATGTAAAAGTCGGCCTTATTTTCAATGTCACCCCATAGTTGTAGTCACTACCATCCCTTTGAGAAATATACTTCATAGACCTGAGTTGTTAGGAAGGTTGGCAAAGTAGGTTGTCGAGCTGAGCCAGTATGATACCGTTTATCAACCCTGGACTGCCATAAAACCCAAGGGCTAGTAGATTTTATAGCTGATATTAGTGCTAAGATACTCCTCGAGGCAAAGCCAGAGGATTTAATATCTAAGGGGCTAATTTCTGGGATTTCGACACTTTACACCGACGGGGCTACTAATTCGAAGAGTTCGGGGCTTAGCATAGTATTGGTAGCACACACGAGGGAAAAAGTAAGGCATTCCATTAGGTTTAAGCAAGTGACCAACAACGAAGCAGAGTATGAGGTTGTGATAGCAGGGTTAGAGCTAGCAATGAAGCAGAGTATGAGGTTGTGATAGCAGGGTTAGAGCTAGCTAAAGAACATGGAGTAAAAAGTGTCGAGTTGAAGAGTGATTCACATCTAATGGTGAATTAGATACTCGGGACATCTCGGCTCGAGAGCCAGGATGCAACAGTTCTTAGCTCAGGGTCAACAAATCTTGGCTAAGTTTTGGGAATGGAGAGTTAAACAGATTCCCCGGGAAGAGAACGCCATATCTAATCTAGGCTCCACTGTCGAAAAAGATAACTCAGGGACTGATTCAGTTGTTCTCCTTCTCATATCTACTATAGAAAGGATTAAACTAGAAGTTAATTCGGTGAGTAATGCTTGGGATTAGCACACCAAGTTAATTTCTTACTTGAACTTGGGGACTTTACAAGTAGATAAAAGGGAGGCTAAAAAGTCAAGGACTCAAGCGGTCCCGGACTCAATGATTTGGGGGCAATGGTACAGGAAGTTGCACTGCGTCCTGTTGGCCGAATGGTTAGGTCCGGGGCAGACTAAATATGCAATTAGAGAAGTGCACGAAAGCAAATATGGCAATCACTCAGGAAGAAAAGCACTTGCACATAACTTTCTATGAGCGAGGTATTACTTTAATGATATCAGCACGGATGCCAAAGCCTTTGTTAAGAGATGTGACAAGTGTCAACGCCATGCTCAAATGATTCATCAACAAGTCGAGCCTCTACATTCGGGTTTGTCACCATGGACAGTCGTGAAATGGGGATGGACATAGTTGGACCACTCCCCAAATCTAAAGGCAGTTTTCAGTTTATCCTCGTGCTTACATACTACTTTACTAAATGGGTAGAAGCTGGGGCTTTTGCTCAGGTTAGGAAGAAAGAAGTGATTAGCTTCATTAGGAAAAACATCATTTGCCGATTCGGGGTCCTGAGAGAAATAACTTGTGACAATGGCCCACAGTTTATCAACTCGAAGGTCACAATCTTCCTAAAAAAAGGTGTATCAAAAGGGTGGTCTCAACCTCATATCATCCAAGTTGGGCAAGCCGAATGCTCAAACCACCCCATATCATCCAATTGCACATGGGCAAGCCGAATCCTCAAATAAAGTAATCACTGAGAATATCAAGAAAAGGTTTAATGAAGTAAAAGGCACATGGCCCAATGAGCTGCCCAGGGTGTTGTGGGTAATTCGCACTACGGAGAAGAACAGCACGGGTGAAACCCCTTTTTCTCTTGCTTATGGGATTAATGTGTTGATCCCCGTAGAAGTTGGTGAACCAAGTCTTCAATACGCTCATGCTACCGAGGAAGCAAATCAGTAGGCAATGCATGTGGAGTTGGATTTGCTCGATGGTCGAACGGAATTAGCTTTGGTTTGGTTAGCAGCACAAAAGAGACAGATTGAAGCTTATCTCAATAAGAAAGCTAAACTTACAACTTTCAAAGTCAGAGATTATATATCAAGAGCCTCGAATCAACAACTAAAGAGATGAATGCTGGGAAATCTGCGGCAAATTGGGAAGGACCCTATCGGGTCAGAGCAATTATAGGAAAAGGATCTTACCAATTGGAAGATACAAAAAGCAAGCTGGAACCCTCGAATTGGAATGTCTCCAATTTGAAGCTGTATTATTTTTTAACACAAGGTACGTTACCCTATTTCAATATAATTTCACCTACGGCACCGAGCCTCAATTGCTCTAACTCTTAGGTCAAATAATTCAACTAACCCCTATTATCTTTGCTTGACCTTTTTAGGAAGCGGGGGAACAAAGTACAGTGCTCGATCCCTCGTTACTCATGCTCGAACATTGGGGGTTGATGAGGTGGTATGCAGTCTGATGTGACTCAAAGCCTCTCATACCGGGGACTGCCAACAGACCCAAAGATTAGCAATCTTTGTATCGAGGACTATCGCCAAAAGATTAGCTTAGTATTATATATTTAGCGCCCAATAGCAGCTATTTCTGAATTTTGCCTAAATTTCACTACGACTTGGTTTGATGTAATGCCAGCTACGGCTTGGTATTATCAATGAAATGAGTTCGATTCCACATCTCTTCGCATCAATATCTAACTCCTAATGTTATATTATTCAATTAAGATCCTTCATTTACGCCTCGGCATGGGAACACGACGTCATTCTAAGCTAGCATCTATTTGTTATAAATTCTATTAAGTCTTGCAAGCAAAACATATTTTAAATATTACATCGCACATCCCGGCGAGATAAAAACAAATAGTTAATGAAATCTGAAATTCACTAAAATGGGCTCGATGGCCCCAAAAGTCTTTACAAATCTAGGCCCGAAGGCCACAACAAAAATAGAATGAAATAAAGAAAACGGCTAAGCATCATGGTCTTCTTCCCGAGGAGAACTATCTTCACCCTCGGAAGCCCCATCTCCATTTTCTTCTTCTTCATCCTCAGCCTTATCGTTGCTAGAATCTTCACCGGAAGGGAGTTCATCCATGATAGCTTGGGCTTAAGCCACATTGTCTTGGGCCTTGGGAATTTTCTCGTCCAATTCTATCTCCCAAGTGTTGCACTGCTCGAGAGCTTTCAGTCGAGTCTGGATTACGGCCCAGTTTTTATGCAACTCAGCTCTCGTGGCTTTGGCCTTGGACTTCTCCACTAGGGCAGCTTCTTTGCCCCGAAGTCGTTCAACCTTGGCTTCAAGTATCCCCGTGCGGCTCTCCAACCCATTTATCTTAAGAATGTTTCCGACCAACTTTTTGTGATAATCTTTGGCAGCCTTCACATTCTCAACATTAACTCGGCCTAGCTCTTCTTGCAATTCTTGAGCCTTGCTTGACAGCTTCGAGCTTTCCACCACGTAGGCATCCTTAAGAGCTTGCATCTAGACCTCGAGAGCAGCAGAGGCCTCAGATTTCTATTTGAGCTCGGTGTTAGCTTCGGTCAGTTGGGCCTTAAGAGCAAAAATCTCGGCCTTTTGCTATGCCTCCTTGTCCTCCTATGTAGCTTTCAGCCGTCGAAGCTCTACATCTTAGAAAGCCTTAGGTTGCATTGACCTGCGCGAGTACATAAGGCTCTTCAAAAGATTAAGGAAGAGTTAATACTGAACGCCAAAACAAAAAAAAAAATTGCAATCACAATAACTTACCTGAACCGCGCTGGCACCAGATCGAGCCATCATTGTCCCCGTGGACAATCGCTTGACATGAGCTTCTTCAAGTGGCCCGAACAGCTATGTAAGGCATGGGAACATCGACCGAACTAGCAAAAGATTCAAGTCAGAACTTCGACCCTCCTTATGACTCTCTAAGAAATCGAGGCGTTAGGAGGCTCGGATTCGCCATTGGTGCGTTCACAACCATTCCTTCATTGGTTGGAGGGAAAGCAAGTTCAGCCTCGCCAACCTCGGCTTTGCCCTTCGCCTTTGCAGCAACATAGTCAGACCCTTCGAGGTCTACTATCTCGACGTTCCCAGGGGCCTTGGAATCCTCATCAATTGGCTCATCTCTCAGACTATGCTGGGACTCGAAGGCCGGCTTAGCACCCGAGCTAGACTTCGCCTCAATTTGGGGGCGCATAGCCCGAGCTGGTTTCTCTGAAGCTCCCCTTTTCCTATTTGGATATGTAGAAACTTAAGTTTGAGGCTTAGAGATAACAGTGGAAGATTGGGTAGTTGATTTGTGACGACCGAGGTGGCTATCCTCCTTACCTCGGGAAGAAGGCTTCTGACCTAAAGAACCTTTCAGTGCTTTGGATCTTTTAAGGGTGCTAGCCAAGCTCGACATCTTGGCCAGGCTCGCACCAACATCGGGAGCTTCTTTCTCCTTTTTCTTCCCCTTCCTAGTCTTTTTCTCTTTGGGCTTGGCGGTAAACGCCTTGTAAGGGAGACCTACAAAAGAAAAAAAGAATAAATTTTCAATGAATGGCAACCTTGAACACTCCCCGAAGGGACCACTAAAAGAAAAAAAACTCACCATGCCTCTTGCACGCCCAGCTATTTTCTTTTTCAGCAGCGATGCTCATGCAAATCTTGTCGTATCAAGTACAAATCATAATTATTGCCCGAACCCAGTCTGCTAAACCAGTTGGAGTTGATAACAACCTTATTTGCTGAAAAAAGAAGACATAAAATAAGGAATGAGTTCAGGGCCGGAGTTGATTTAACAATCTAGTCGAAAGAGAAATGAATTATTCTTGACGTTCCATACCTCGGGGAACCTCGGCTCATTATAAATCTGAGCAGTTGGGAGCAAAATATAGCGATCAGACCATCCGCAGTCTTTGGTGTCTCACTCTTGGTTATTAAAGAATACTTGCCTCGGTAATTCAAAGCCACAGTACCACCCTTGTGGAAGTAGGGGTAGTAAAGTGCGGTCAAGTATTGGAGAGTGAAAGGCAACCCAACTTCCTTATACAGAAAGTCGAGACACCCGACGACACTCCATTCTCAGGGGCAAGTTGAGAAAAACATAAATTGAATGTTTGGTAGAAGGAATCTATCACCTCATGCACTGAAAGAGCAAAACCCACCATGAACGGATAGGTTTAGATGAAAGAAAGACCGGCCACATGATTAGAGCTATTATTGTTTAGGTCCAAGCTCGATAGCCTATTTGCAATCCTCCCGAATAAGTGGTATGTGGGCCAATGTGATCAGCGATGGAGTAGTTTGCACGGGTACGTTCCTATTCTTCTCTTGCTGGACCGAAGATTGGTCTTGAACCTTGAAGTCTTTTCTAGTATGGATGCTCGAAGGGGTAATATGATGAGGCTCAAGCTCTTTCTCGAGGGGAATATTTTTTTACTTTGACGATTTCTCCTTGCCCTGGTTAGCATCACCAGCGTCATCTTCTTCACCACTAGCCTTTTCAGATTTATCACAGCAGGTGGTGGCTTTACGCCGCCTTAGAATTATACCTGCCACCTCAGACGTCGCTTCACTATCAGCCACCGCCGGCATAGCAACATTTAATGGGTCTGCGAAAGTGACTATCTCGCCATCGATATTTACAGCGGTGGCGTCAACAACTTCATCACCAGAGTGGCTACTAGAATTTTGTGCAGACATTTTGATTTGCTAAAGAAATTGGTAATTTCAACTTTGATTATAGATTTGGAGAAAAAGATAGATGTTTTTCTTTCTTTGAAGTTTCTACAGTTGCTTGGAATTGCAGGTGAGGGTGAAAGGGTGATCAAGTGGCATATTTATAAGGGGAAGAATCATCATTACCTTGGGAAGGCGGATGAAACGGCGTGACCATTCAAATGTTGCCATGTGTAACGAATGGAAAGGCAAAGTGATAGCTACCTTTTAGAATTGCAAGGGGCCCGTGCGGCCATGTCACCTTTCCCGCCTATTCTCATTCCACTTCTCGAGAACTCTTGCAATTGCTCGAAGAGTGGGGGGACTATCTCTATGGGTGAAAATATATCTTGGACACATGGCAGCCGAGGCATAAGGCTCGGAGTACTTTCTATGAGAGTCAAGAGGTGGCCACGAGGTTAATATAATGGCGACCGAAGCTAGCCCCCGGGGTCAAGATTACTTAAGCCACAGGGTATGATCGCTTTGGGAAAATTAATGGTTCACCGCCCGGAGGTGGAAGGATCCCAGCCTCGGGATAGGCAGTTTTACTTCAGCACGAGCAACGTCTCACGATCTCCGCCCATGATCTCAGCATTTAAGGGGGAAGATCATGGGTTGGCCATGATCTAGATATGGAAAGGTGGGCTGAATAATGCCCACGTTTATCTCTAACCCATTTGCTAAAAATTGCACCTATGTAACCTGGTATGATCTATTCACAAATATAGGCAAAGATCTACCCAATTGTACTCTCAAAGATTCATAGCAAAATCATTTATTTCGTGTTCTTATTTCTCATTTACTTTTGTTATTTCCTTACTTTTAATGACTTAGATACTTCAAATTGCTTATAACCCAAAATAAATTCAATTATATTATTAAATCCGATTTAGGTTTATACAATTTGGCGCTGTCTTTGGGCATCAAGAAATTATGCTTTGTTCCAAAGTTGTGGGATACGTTCGATCACATTTGATTCTGATCTTTGATGATGGTAGATAACACTGATAGCATTGATGGAAATCAACCTCACCCCATTGGGCAAACTGGCACTGGTGGTGCATTTGTCCCTCCTCTGCCTGCTACTGGTACGTTTGTCCCTCCTCCGCATCTAGCTGACCCCTCCTTATCAAGGTCAAATAATGCTTGGAATGCGCATGTTATGAACATCATGCAGCATGTTTAGGGGCAATTTACCGAACAAGGCAGAGTTAACGTTGTAGGACAAACCAATTAAAGTGTCATTGTATTTTTAATCAAACGAGCACTGACAGGTGCCCAAGCAACATGATTATACTAGATCTTTCTTTAGTTTTCTTTGCAGATTAGAAATCTTCCTTCATATTCTATCATTGATCACCCTTCTTTTAGCACATTTATATTGATGAATACTTAGGTTTTTCAATTCTACAAAGTGTTCATACGAAACGACCTCAGTTAGTCGTTTCAATAGTTAGGACTTCGTTTCGTATGCCAATAGTCTTTAACGCTCCATAATTTTCATTAGGACATATCTGTAAAATTTGAGCTGATTCGGACTTCGTTTGGTAGGCTTTCTTAGAAGGTTTCCGTTTCAGTTGTCGGTAAAGTCTAAAAGAGATTTCTGAGCTTGATTTGCGTAAATAAGCTCTGATTTGAGAAAATAAGCTCCGATTTGAAATTCTAAGGTTGCGTTAGGTTTGTTGGTCATTCGTGACCTATGTCAACTTTTGGAAGTGAAATCCGAGGTCGTTCGGATAGTTTTCACTAAAGCTCTGAATGTCAAGAAATTGACCTCTTCCCGTGAGACTCACATGTTGAATTCCGGATATCTTACTCAGGATCCATCTTCATGAGCATGTCACCCAAATACTGTATGACTTGTGTACAAAGTATGAGGTCATTTTGAGTCTCGTAGGGCCACGTTCGGACCCGATTCGCAGCACCAGCACCATACGGGCAGACACGCGTGATTGAGCACATGGGGGCGTGTGAGCGCTTGTTTTTTCTACCTCAAAATGTGATCGCACACTAGGGAACGCGATCATAAGGGAATGGTGGCGCATGGTGCTCAGGATGGCATGGACTGGGTATAAAAGACCCATGTCGGCCCATTTTGTTCCTAATTCGTTGCTAGCTAATTTTAATCAGTTCCAAGGTGATTTCTTGATACCGATCCATGAGATACCAATAGGTAATGATTCTAAATCATCTAATTTCTTTAATTCAATGATGTGGAAGTTGAATTCTATAGAAATTTAATTGGGGAATTAGGGCTAAAACCCTTTGTTTATGAAATTTGGGAATTTGACGAAATTGAATCCGGATATTAAAAGTAATGATATAATTTGACTCTTGGGATTGCAAGGGATCCAAAAATATATAATTTATGGCTTTCGGCTAAGCCCGACCCAGGGGTATTTAGGTAATTTTCCTTTCTTTACTTTATAAAGGTTAGATACTCCTTCATCGGGTGCTTATAAGTGAAAATATGTTTCTTTGGCTCAGAAAAGAATTATTCTTAGTGGCATCTAAAAGGAAAGGAGATCATTCAGTAGCTTTTCTGACTCAGAACTTGAGGTAAGTGACAGTATCCATTTCTTTGATGGCCTTTGGCCTTTTGGATATTCTTCCACGTATTTTCTACGTGTGTAGCTGCCGATAGGCGTACTTACTACGCCTTAGCTTAGGATTTACATTGTATATTATATGTTATGCTTTGTTGTTGGTACTGTATTGAGAATAGGAGCATTGTACTCCATTTGTGAGCTTGATATGTACTTCCTGGCAGTCGATGAGGGTCTCGCGCTGATGAATGATTATTATTGCATATATCTTCTGGTAGTCAATGAGGGTCCTGCACCAGAAATAGGTTACAGGCACATGTTATCCCATTGCATCATGATACATTCATTTCATATCTTTACATGGGTTTTATGAGCTATATGGACTCGTTGCATTGTTTATTTCTGATTGACTTAGTTGATTGGTTGTTTTTATTCTATTTTCCCCTGGTTAGCGTACTTATCCCTTAAGGTTGCTAATTGTTCCTCACTTATTGAGTCTTTATGACTCACCCCCTCTTTGTTTCTTGCAGTGTCTTTTTGTTTCGGCAGATTTCGCTCCAGAACCTAGCCAACAGTGCGATTGAGGAGCCGGGACATTTTCAGCTGTCTGTGGTGAGCCAGCTTGTTCGTTAAGGCCACCAGTCATGATTATCATAGTTGTATATCATTTTGTTCCCATCGAAAAATGTATATCATCTACATTGATTTAGTCAATAGGGGTAGTGCGACAGGTCTAGGGAAGGTAGCCAATTACCCTCATGGCCTAGCCTTAAATCCAGGTTGTGTCAGTTTGTATCAGAGCCTGATTTAGAGTCCTTCCAGATCATGACATGTCTAATATAGTCTCGCTGATCGGGAGGAGACGTCCGTACCAATCTACGAGCGGCTATGGTAGCATTTAGGCAGTTTTGTTTCCTTCTTTCCCCATCGTATATGAGTCTTCTTATCTGAAGTTAAATATCTTTGTTAATTCATTCGCAGTGAATGGTGAGAACGCACGCCACTACTCACCGTGAGGAGGACGAGCCAGAGGCAGCCCCTATACGTGCTGCTCCACGAGGTATAGGTTTTGGCCGCAGTAGAGGTCGTGGTCGAGGCAAAGGTAGAGATGCCAAGGCTGCAAGGATGGTAGATCATGTTGAACCTGTTACAGAGGTTTAAGTAGTGCCAGCTCCTGTTGGGCGGGGGAGCATGGCTTATTCGTTCCCCCGGCACTTCATGATGATTTTATGAGATTCTTGGCGACGCAGATGCCCCAGGACGCCCCAGGGACCTCTCACTCCTTAGGCTGCTCCCAGGCTGCTGTAGATGCTCTTATTTCTTAGGCAGCTCCTCAAGCTGCTGTAGATGCTCCTATTCCTCAGGCAGCTCCTCACGCTGAGGTAGATATTGGTGCTCAGGCTCAGGGCGCCCCTATTCAAGCTCCAGATGTAGCTCTAGGTGGTTATGTTCTAGAGGCAGTGGGTGTTGTGCATCTGGTTGTTCAAGTTGGTCAGCCATCCTTGGTAGCAGATCAGGCCGATGATCCGTCGAGGTTGTATAATTTTATCTGACTTGATCCTTCGAATTTCTTCGGTCATACATCAGATAAGCCTCGTGAGTTTCTTGATTGATGCCAGCGTATTCTTGAGGCCCTTGGGTATCTTGAGGAGTATGAGTTGAGTATATTGCCTTCCAGTTTGAGGGTCCAGATTTAGCTTCTTGGACCACACTCCGATTAGCAAGGCAGGGCTTGCCTAAGCTGACCTAGAGTGAGATCTTACATCAATTTATAGAGAAGTTTCTTCCTCGCAGTCAGAAGGATGAGAAGAGGAGGTAGTTTGAGAGGATTGGACAGGGTAACCTGTCAGTCTTGGAGTATGAGCTTTTGTTCTCTGAGATGTCTGTATATGCTCCAGATCTTGTGCAGGAGCCCTCGTTTTATTGATAGGCTTTCCCCATATTTGCGGTTTCAGATGGCTTGTGAGATTGAGGCCAGGACTCCATTTGATGTCGTTGCTGATATCGCTAGGAGGTATGAGGCATATCATAAATTGGAGATGGAGGAGTTAGAGCGGGAGAGTAAGAGATCCCGTGGTCCAGGGCATTCTAGTACCTCATCTAGAGGTAGGAGTTATCAGCACCAAAGTATGCCTCCTGTTAGGCCAATTCAGTTCCGAACGCATAATTTTCAGGACGCGTCAGGGCCTCTACAGGGTCAGCCTCATTTTCCTCCTAGCAGTCATCAGTAGTTCGTGCAGCGCTAG
Organism: Petunia x hybrida; assembly: GCA_037355625.1. Classification (NCBI taxonomy): domain Eukaryota; kingdom Viridiplantae; phylum Streptophyta; class Magnoliopsida; order Solanales; family Solanaceae; genus Petunia; species Petunia x hybrida. The sequence continues at coordinate 314,201 of JBBBVM010001196.1, forward strand.
TATGGCTCAGGGTGTTTTCATTGTCGTGATCCAGGGCATCATAAGAGGGATTGCCCTTATGTTCATAAGCAGGGTAGTAGCCATCCTTTCTCTTGCCCTCCGAGGCCTATGCAGCAGTAGCCTCAAGTTTCCCTTTCGGGGTCTTAGCCAGCTCCACGTGCACCATTGCCTGGAAGAGGTTGTGGGCATAGTTCTAGTGGTCCCTCTATAGGTGGTTCTAGAGTGGCGGCTCAACTCAACCGCAGAGATAGCTATATGCATTGCCAGCCAAGCAGGATGCCGAGGCATCTCTACCTATTGTTACAGGTACTTTATTTATTTTTTGGTCGAGATCCATATTCTTTGGTGGATCTAGAATCTACCTATTCCTATGTTTCTCCTTATTTTTCTGCGGGATTTCATGTTAACTACATGTGTCTCCATGATCTATTATGTGTTTCTACTCCTATCGGAGACACGATTGTGGTGGATCGAGTTTATCCAGCTTGTACCGTGTCTTTTGGGGGTTGTAAGACCCAGGTGGACCTTTTAGTGTTAGATATTGTTGTTTTTTATGTCATTATCAGCATGGATTAGTTAGCCTCATGTCATGCCACCTTGGATTGTTATGCCAAGTCTCTTTAGTTATCTCTTCCTGATTCAGCACCAGTGGTACGACAGCGCTCTTATTTGTCACCCATGAGGCACGTTATTTCTTTCCTGAGGCTGAAGCGGATGATGGATTAAGGGTGTTCAGCGTATCTTTCCATGGTTCGAGATACCACTATGGAGATTCCATCCCTCGATTCTGTTCCTTTTGTGAGGGAGTTTCTGATGTGTTTCTAGATGATCTCCCAGGACTTCCTCCTGATCGAGAGATCGAGTTTGGCATTGATATAGTGTCAGGTGCTCAGTCTATTTCCATCCCTTCTTATCGTATGGCTCCATTAGAGGCCTTGTATGGCCGTAGAGTTCGTTCTCCGATTGGTTGGTTCGAGTCTTGAGTTATTAAGGTGATGAGTTTAGAGATGGTTCGTCAGACTCTTGATATTGTTCGTGTTATTCAGGATCGTCTGCAGACTGCTCAAACAAGAAAAATTTCATACTCAAACCGGAGAAGCCGAGAGTTAGAGTTCGAGGTTGGTGACATGGTATTTTCTGAAATATCATCGATGCAGGGTGTAAAGAGACTTGAGAGGAAAGGGAAGTTCAGTCCCAGGTTTATTGGCCCTTTTTGTATCGAGACGCATATTGGTAAGGTGGCTTATTAACTCAATTTTCCAGCTTCTGCGCCAGTTCATCTGGTGTTACATGTATCTGCTTCGAAAGTGTATCCGGAATCCTTCCGAAGTGATTGAGTTAGATCCTGCTCAGCTAGAGGTAAATCTAGCTTATGAGGAGTTCCCAATTAATATTATTGCCAGAGATGTTTGGAAGCTTTGCTCGAAGCAGATTCTAATAGTTCGAGTGCAATGGCACAACCGTCCTCATGAGGAGGACACTTGAGAGCTTGAGTCAATGATGCGGGAGAGATATCCTCATCTCTTCGATGACTCAAGTATGAATTTGATTCCCAAAACTTAAAAGTTCTTATCTGTGTTTGTGTTTCTAGTTCTATCCTAGTAAAATTTTATCCGTTGCATGGTTGTCAAAAGTTGGTGTAAGAATTCCCATTAGTCATGTGCAATCTACTCTAGACTCTGGCTCATTCGAGGACGAACGAGAGTCCAAGTGGAGGAGAATGAAACTACCACAGATAGTTGTTTCAGAAGTTAGGACTCCATTTGGCGTGCTGATAGTCTTAAAAGCTTCGCCAGTTCCATTAGGACCTAGCAATAAAATTTGAGCTGATTCGGACCTCGTTTGGTAGGTTTTTGTAGAAGGTTTCCATTTCAGTTGTCGGTAAAGTCTAAAAGAGGTTTCTGAGCTCGATTTGAGTAAATGAGCTCCGATTTGAAACTCGAAGGTTGCGTTACGTTGGTATGGTCATTTTTTACTTCTGGCAACTTTTGAAAGAGAAATCCGAGGTCGTTCAGATAGTTTTCACTAAAGCTCCGAAAGTCAAGAAATCGACCTCTTCCTATGGGACCCACAGCTTGAGTTCCGGAGACCCGACTTGGGATCTGTCTTCGCAAGCATGTCACCCAAGTATTGTATGACTTGGTGTACAATGTTTGAGGTCATTTCGAGTCTCGTAGGGTCATGTTCGGACCCGAATCGCAGCACCAGCAGGTTATGGTGGCGTGAACGTGCCAATTTCTGGGTATAAAAGACCCATGTTGGCCCATTTTGTTCCCAATTCATTTCAAGCTAATTTTAATCGGTTCTAAGGTGATTTCTGGATACCAATCCGTGAGATAACAATAGGTAATGATTCTAAATCATCTAATTTCTTTAATGATGCAGAAGTTGAATTCTACAGAAATTGAATTGGGTAATTAGGGCTAAAACCCATAGTTTATGAAATTGGTGAATTTGATGAAATTGAATCTGGATAGGAAAACTAATGATATAAATTGACTCGTGGGATTGTAAGGGATCCAAAAATATATAGTTTATGGGCTTTCGGCGAAGCCCGGCCCAGGAGTATTTTGGTAATTTCCTTTCTTTATTGTATAAAAGTTAGATACTCCTTCTTCTGGCACTTAAAATTTTAAATATATTCTTTCGGCTTAGAAAATAATTTTTCCGAGAGGCATCGAAAAGGAAAAGGAGATCATTCAATGGCTATTCCGACTCAGGACTTGAGGTAAGTGATAGTATCCATTTTTTTTATTTCCTTTGACCTTGTGGATATTCTACCACGTGTTTTCTATTGGTGTAGCTGCCAATAGGCGTACTTACTACGCTTTAGCTTTGGATTTATACTGTATATTATATGTTATGCTTTGTTGTTGGTATCTCACTGACCATAGGAGCATTGTACTCTAGTTGTGAGCTTGATATGTACTTTCCGGCAGTCGATGAGGGTCCCGCGCCAGTGAAAGATTATTATTGCATATATCTTCTGGTAGTCGATGAGGGTCCCGCACCAGAAATAGGTTACAGGCACATGTGATCCCATTGCATCATGATACATTCATTTCATATCTTTACATGTCTTTTGTGAGCTATATGGATTCGTTGCATTGTTTATTTGTGATTGACTTATTTGATTGGTTGTTGTGATTCTATTTTCCCCTGGCTAGCATACCTATCCCTTAAGGTTGCTAGTTGTTCCTTACTTATTGAGTCTTTATGACTCACCCCTTTTGTTTCTTATTGTGTCTTTTCATTTCACGAGATTCCGCTCCAGGTCCTAGCCAGCAGCGTGACTGAGGAGCCAGGACATTCTCAGCTTTCTGTGGTGAGCCAACTTGTTCGTTAAGGCCATCATTCATGGTTATAATAGTTGTATATCATTTTGTTCCCATCTGGAAATATATATATATTTTTGGCCTTCTTAGATGTATTATCTGGAAATCTCTAAACCTCTATATGTAGGTAGCTAAATGTATTTCTTCAAACAACTCATATGTGCATATCTTGTATATATTATGTTTCCTTGGGCTATCATATTTCTTTTTAGGTAAATTTCACTTTGTTTCCATGTAAATTTTATATCATCTGAATAGATTTAGTCGATAAGGTTCGCCCGATAGATCTAGAGGAGGTAGTTAGGTGCCCACATGCATGCCCTAACCTGAAATCCAGGACATGTCATTATAGGATCTTGTGTGACTTAATTTTAGATAAGTATGGTTGATAGTGTCTGTATGAGTGTGTTCAATGTTGGTACATGCAATTGCTTTTTCTTTTTATGCTAAAATATTTTTCTTTTGGTCATGATTAGGATGCAAAAATAAGTGTTGCTCTTAGGTGAGTATCTGTAGCATTCTATAAAAGGTACCATCCTTAACTTTTTGTTTCATGCTAGTAGGTCCTTAGATTTTAAATTAGGGATTTTTACATAAATAGACAATATTAGAGACATATATAACATAAAATAGCTATACTATTTTGTTTACATAATATAGCTATACTTTTTTTTACACTTTATAGAATATTATGGTATCTTACTAAATTGGTGTTTATTCTATCTTCTTCCTACAAACCTAACCACCACTATCACGTCCCTCCCCCGCCATCATCCACTACCGCAATCGAAAAAACCACCAAAAAATACATGTATTAACAAAAATATACACTTGTAGATATATAGAAATATAAAATTATACATAGTTATACAAAGTTATACAATGTAAAGATATACTAAGAAATACACTTGTAAATAGTAGAAATACGAAAGAATACATAGTTATACACCGTTATACTAAATTATACAAAGTTATACAAAGTAAATATATACAAAAAAATACACTAGATATATAAAAATACTAAGATATACATAATTATACATGTAGATACAAAGATACAAAAATATACACTTGTAGATATATAAAAATACAAAATAGCTATATTTTGTAAAATACCTATTAAGATTTGCTATGTTCAATAATTTTTTAAAAATATAGTTATGTTAGCTAATTAAGTGTCTTAAGTTGTCTATTTATGTAATTTTCCCTTTTAAAATTATATTAAATTATGAATGTGTTCTCTTTTCCTGTTGCTTTATTCTTTTTGTCACAAAATAAGGATAATCTAGCAAGCACTACTGAGTACTGAGAAGAAGGTTAGTATATTAATTTTAAATTAGTAGTATCTGTTTCTATGATTAAATTGGTTGAATGGCTATTTAAAACTTGTAGATAGGATAAAAATTTTCAAAATTTACAAAAATGTCCCACAATTCATACCGAGACTAAAACTCAAAAAAAAATATTACCTTTCCATATTGATTCTAATTAATATCTTCGGCCTTTTCGTTTTTCTTATACTATAGCAATTCCTTATTCTTTTCTTTGTTACTAAATTATTAAAATTAATCAATTATAATTTTATTCAACATAAAAGGCATAAACGAAGAGTAAAAAGTTCAAGCAACATTTTATAGAAGCTTCGTGCTTTTATAATAGTACTAATTTTAATGTACGTTCGTTGCACGTGTCATCTCACGTAAATAATTTGAAGTGTTATATCTAAAACAAAGAATATAATATTAACAAAGCAAAAAACCCTCAATCAAAATTTAGTCGCGCTAGGAAAGAAAAGTTCTACATATGAAGTCGGGTTGGCATTTTTCTCAATTGAGGAGTCCTTATCGGTTGAAGTTTCCAAAATTACAATTTTATTTGACAAAGAGTTGCTTTCAATGATTTTTGCAAGAAAATAATTATGAGTACTATATTATCCAACATGAGACGTGAGCTAGAATAGGCCAGGCATAGAAGTCAAAAAAGGAAAAAAATCAAAATGCATAAGCAACTTTTTCCTATGGATATTAAGAGCTTGTTTGGCATTACTGTCAAAAACTGCTTATTTGAGAAATACTTTTAGCATAAGTACTTTTCTAAGAAGTACTTTAGATAATAAGCAGTTTATGATTGGACAACTCATTAGAAAAATACTTTTGATAAATAATTTGTGTTTGACTAATCTTTACGAAAAGTACTTTTGAGTGTCAAATTACGAAAGGACATCCAAGTTCATTTTACATTTGGATTAATAGAAATAAAAAAAATAAATGCTTTCATAAAAGACTTAATTTAAAAATTTATTTAGTTAAAACGTAAAACATAAAGTAAAAGATATAAATTTAAGCTATTGAATAATATAAAATATAGTTAAATCAAAGTGATAACGGAATTAGGAATTTCTTGTAATGGCTTACTTTTAAAAGATGATTTAAAGAATAGGATATCCTATATACGGTTGATAGAAATACCTAAAAATAAAAACTAGCCCTAAAAATGAGAGGATTCGTAAAAGTACATAGTAGGAAAAAAATAAGAAAAAGAGAAATATAATTTTATTTTGAGAGATATGGTTAATTAATGAGGAATAATTTGGTAAATATGGATTTTGGTAAGGATATTTTTGTCTTGAAAAAATTAATAAACTGCTTCTGCTTTTGGGAAGAAGCAGGTATTTGTACCTTCTCCCCAAAAGCAGAAAAATTGCTTCTGCTTCTACTTAAAAGTACTTTTTTTTAATTCCCAAATACCTTAAAATTCCAAAGGTACTTTTGGCTTTGGAGAAGCAAAGCCAAACAAGCTATAAGTAACCAAAAAAAAAAAAAACATCAAATCAATATTCATATCAGGCCTATTCCTGCTTTAAACTGGCCCTTAAACCAATTTACTCATAGAAATATATATTAATTTAAAACATAGTATGTTAACCTTTTTCCCAGTAGTCCTTACTTGGATATTCTCTTTTTTTTTTTTTGACAAAAGAATAAATTTGATAGGAAAAAGAAAAAGAACACATTTTATATAATTTAAACTCTAAATAACTATTGGCATGAACCAACAAGTAAAGAAAAGTACTTTTAATAGAATTCCGTAGATAATCACAAGTCGCATTAGAGCAACATTTATCCTTGCAACTAAACTAAGATCAAAAGGAAAATATTTTAGAATACAAAGGAAGATAAATAATCGCATTTATTAGTGTTGAATATATCTATCTATATCTATATATTTTCTAATTGAGAAACATAGAAGAATGATGTGGCATAGCTCTATGGCAAGGATTCACATCAAAATGTGAAGAAATTGATGGTTCAAAAGTCATGCTTCTTTCCTCTCATTTTGGCTGAAGTCTATAATTATTTGCCTTTTCTTTTTAATGCTGATTGCAATACTTAAAAGGTCATTACATCTCTATTAAAGAATAGTAATAAATCATGGTGCCATTACTTTTCATAATAAAACGGCAATTTTGGGTTAAACTACCGAGGAGAAGAGACTAATTAGCCGTTTCAAACCAAAATCTTGAGGTTATAAATAACGCCAAGGCAGAGAAGAAAGCAATAGAAGGGAAGAAGTTCATCATCTATGAGAAATATCCAAAAGGTACAGCTTCATGGTCTATGTTGGTGTTTGATTTTGTGTATCGATCTCTATCTTAAAAGTTTCTTTTTTCCCCACTTTACATTAGGTTTTGGCAAGGTACTATGAGTCCAAGCATGGGAATTTCATGCAAAATGTGGCCAGCCACATAGTGAATTGAGTTGAGTTGAGTTGACTTGAGGTTTAGCTTAATATTTAAATATTGATGATGTAGTTTAGTGCTATATTTTTAATCGGTGCTTATATTGTTAATTGACTATTGTTTGATTTGAAACTTCAAATAATTATTGTTTGATTCTTAATTCAAACGACCGAAAACAGAAATAGTGACATCAAACAACTTGTGGTTGCTGTGATCTTCTAGAAAATATTTGTTTTTGAAAGAACTGAAGGAGCAGAGTAGGTGGTAAGGACTGTTTTGGAGAATGACCTGTGGGAAATGACTGGTGAAGAATTCGCACACCTCAAGTTGTTCAAACTAGAGAATCTCAAACTTTCAAAATGAAGAGCATCCGTTTTTTAGGTATTTCGTTATTTTGAAAATTACAACAAAGAAAAAAGAAAAAATAAAAGGTTTCCCTTCTTTACTGTTATAATGAGAAATAGGTAGCAGTAGAGCTACACTAACATATAAATTTATTAAATTCCTAAAATGTTCAAGATAGAATATTTTGTATTTTAATACTACAAATTATAAGAAAATAATTTTAATGGGAAAATAAGAGCAAATGTCCCTATAAACTATATTAATAATGAAGTGTAAAATTTTCATGCCAAGAATAACTTTTGGCCTCACCATTTATCAGATAACTTTAATTTTTGAAAACCACAAAATATGTCTAAATACTGATTTTTAGGCAGGCTATTCTTTGTTATATAGATACTATAAAAGATCATATCACCTATATATAACCGCGCAATGTTATCTTGATTGGTCGATCACTATGCTTGTATTCACTCCCTCAAGAGCTTAGCGGCGATTTATTTTTGAATGTTGTTACTAAGTTATATATCTCATATAATTGAGATTTTATTATATATTTGAGTTATTGTTGTATCAAACAATTAAATTAACTAGATTAACAACAAAAGTAAGACAACTTTAATTGAACAAAGTTAAGGATTTTGAATCAATGGATAGAGTAATATGAAAGGATAAAAGAAAATGAAATAAATTTGAAGAACGAGATACATTTTTGATGTTTTATTTTTTGATAATTTTGTTAAACCAACATGTGTACCCACATATATAAGGTAGAACTCTCAATAAAGATTATATCAATTTTTTTAAAAAAGAAATATGATTATGAACAACCATAATAGCTTTAATCCTAATAAAATATTGTGATTTCATCAGTATATGTAAATGTTTTTATATGCATGGAAGGAAATTAAAGTTTTCTTCTCTATCTTGAACAAATTATAAAAGATTTCTAAAGTTATTGATGTAAAATAAATGTCATTTACATTCGCGCTAACGCGGATAAATTCACTAGTCTCTACTAATTGAGAACTATAACCAAGTGATGTGGCATAGCTCTTTGTCCAAGGATTCAACATTTTAGCCTCTTTTCATCACTTCCTTCTTTTCACTCAATTCAAGCCATGTTTTTCTCTCTCCGTTTTAAAAATTTGTGTTATTTCCTTATTATGGTCCAAAAATAATCAGTAGGTGGAATTGATACGGATGAATTAAAGCACCAATTCAGTGCTCATTTCAGTTTTGCATAGCAATGGAATAAAGCACCGTTCAATTCTTCATTTCAGTTTTGCATGACAATAAATGATACCATAAAGTAGAATCAATCAATATTATTACTAAATGTCAATTATTAAAGATTACGTTACTACTCCTATTTGAGTATTCGTGCCTATAAAATCAATGTTCTCATCACACCTGAACTTTCACCCATTTTTATCTCATATTTGCTTTGTATATTTTTTTTAAAGATAGATATCTAAACTATTTGAATGGAGACTGTAAAAAATATGAACAAACAGTACAAGTATGTCCCTTTATTCTGTCTGCAATGTTATAACGCTTTATTTTCAAAATGTTAATCATTACTTGATGTTTTGCTTATTTGTATGTTGCTCTTGGATTAAACGAAGAAATGTGCACTTAGCAGAATCACAGATCATGAAGAGTGTATGAACTTTATTTTTACTTCTTTTTCTTTTACTTTAAGAAATGGTAGGTTTATATGACTTGCTTTACCAACCATTCACTTATAAGATTTTCATATATTGAATTATGTCATTGTTTTTAATAATTTTAATTTTTTATGTCATACATAGGTGATGATTGATGACGAGGTAGATGAGTTTTTCAAGGAGAAACTTTTGAAAACAAATCTTTGGTCACTCCAAAGATTAAAATTAGTAATCATTTTAGTTCAACAGTTTTCATTTGGATTACTTTCAGAAGGTTTATTTCGTTTAGTATTCATTTGTGAAACAAAGTAATATTAACGTATTTGATATTTGGTTTCTCAATTCATTGTTTTCCGTTTTTCTAGAAAAGGAGGAACAAAAGAAGAAAAGTAAATTATTAGGATAACATTTTTATTATGATGATGACGTAAAATTAAGGATGACGCTTTGATCGAACTTAATCTTAGAGAATTTTTGCTATATAAATGAACATTGACATAGATTCACATGTGATGTTAGAATATATAGTTTTAATTTAATTTGCCAGGGTTTTACTAAGAATCAATTAATTATATCAAGCTATTGTTTTCTCAAATTATCTCATAGCATTAATAATGTTTTTCCAATCCAAACTTTTAAATGCAATAGTATTCACATTTCTGGAGAAACTTTGCTCTATGAACAAACATTGACATACATAATCGCTAATTTGTATTACTAAAATGGGTCTTGAAAATAGTATGCATTTTGAATCTCTATTAGCGTCATTTCCATTTTGTTCTTTGATTCTTCTTTGCCCGGCGCTTTTTAAGATTTTAATGAGGAACGAATCATGAAAGCATTAACACAAATTCTCTGTCGAAAGAAAAATTATAAAACTTATATACATAAAGACAATGTACAACAGAAAATTCATATTTTGAGAGAAACCAAAAAAAAAAAATAGTTTCATTGTTTGATTACACAAAATCAAAATAATTATTTTTAGAAGATTATAAATCATCAATTGATGAAAGTTATACATAAAAATATTAAACCATGTGTTAAATAGTTATAAAATGGACCAAACTTTGAAATCTAATCAGTTTGTACTGTTAGACAGGAAAAGTTCTTTGAAACATTAAAATTTTTGGTATTAAAACTAACTTTGATAATAATCAAATGAGCTCTTCTATATGATCGCACTTATATATATATATATATATATATATAAGTGCGATCATATAGAAGAGCTCATTTGATTATTATCAAAGTTAGTTTTAATATATATATATATATATATATATATTAATTGAGGTATACAAGAGAGTGATGTGGCACCTCTCTTAGTTTACAATTTCATCAAAATATTTTAAAAAAATCAAGTATTTCTAAGAATTCGATAGATTCATCTCATCCTTTTTTTTCAGCTCTCATCCCTTCATTCAATGTATTCTAATATTAACTTTCCTCTCTTTTTTCCGTCATTCAATTAAATTTTTTTTGAAAATATTTTGTAAATGATTGGTCTTTGAAAATTACTTCAACGAAAAAAAACGTCCAGGAAGAATAACAAAGATCAGAAGAAGAATGAAACGATTAATGGAAGCATTCAAACGTCTGGAAAAAGAAGTTTTAAGGTAAATTTGGTGCAATAATTAATAAAACTAAATAACAAACAAAATAATGGTGACAAATAAACTGACACTAAATGTAGTAATACACTCTTTTCGCATTCCTTCTTCCTCATATTTTCTTTATCGAACTTCATATACCTAATGTAACGAAGATGAATTTATTTTGATTTGCAAAAAAAAACAACAAGAAGCCCTTACTCATGAACAGAGACAGATCTGTGGGGCTTCTAGGGAGGAAATTTGGAGATAGAATGGTTAGTAAAACTGAGTTTAAATGATTTTGATTATGCTTGATTTTTCACTTAAACTGTGTTGTCGAAGTATTGATAGTTTTTTATTCTTTTTCTATGACACACATTGTTAATAATTTTCAATAAGCTCTTTCACGACCGCGCGATGCGCGGACAAGTTACCTAGTATATATATATAATGCGATCCATAAACCCATAATAGGCCAGACAATTAAGGAAGGGAAGAAAATTTAGCAAGTGTCTTAAATTTTGACTTGGCCAATATCCCCTTTTCTTATTTGGAAACTTGGTAAGTCCCTTTACCGTTTTTTCTCTGACTTACAACCCTATTTTAACGATGACATCTAATAAAAACGAAAAGGCCGAAACGATTAATTAGAATCAATCTTGGAAAGGTAACTTTTTACTTAGTTTTAGTCACAATATGGATATGACTTACTAATGGTTAGTTTATGTCTGATTAAATTGTAAGTATTCGTATCTGTTATGTTGACTTTCTGGAGTTTGAAGTCTATGATTCTTCTACTTCTACAAAAAAACACATATAAAATTTTAGCACTATTAAACTTGTACTTAAGATATATCTTTTAATGATCAAGCCACTCTTGTACATAGAATCAAGTTTATTTTGAGATTCAAAAGTTCACATGATCAATAAAATCCGTTAATTCTCTACTTTTTTTTTTCTTGTTCTTTTACTTTGTTTGGGATTTAAGCCTTTCTCTTACATCTACTATGATTTTTTATTGCTTCGGTTCCTTTTTTGTTTTAGTTCTTTACATTATTGATTGTGATCCTTGTTGCGTTGATTGTAGGGCATTTTAAGTGCACGTTGTCTGGGAGAATTTACAATTACACGTCCATAAAAGATATCTCAAGAATTCAAATGCACTATTTGGCAAGGAGCCCAATCCTTACATGTTAATCTTGCAATTCATCCACAAACTGATGTTTCAATAGATCTTGAAGCATGTAAGTATTTATTATTCCCAATGTTTATGTGTTAATTGCCTTAATGGATGGATTGATTGTTGTTCATGTCTACTAACGGATTTTGGGATAATTACAATTAATACTTTATTTCTCTTTAATTTAAAATTGTTAGGAATTGTATTTTTTCGTTTATAACAATTTCATTCCTTCTTAAATAGATAGTTTATAATTATATGGACTTAAAGATGAGCTGATTAGATGAGTTATGAGTTGAACAACTGTATTTTTTATGTTACATCCTACTCAAACAATCTAGAGTAATAGAAATAGAGTAAATTCTACTTATCCCTTCAACCTTATAGGTTTGGGAAACAATACCTCCTTCACCTATTGAATGTGATGGTAAATCCTCTTAATTGGTCCTAGATCAACTTCAAAAATGAGCTGATCTTTACATGTATTTTCTTAAGGTCAAAACTATCTTCAAATAATAATAGATATTTTCTTAAAATTATTTATATTGAGTACCTGAAAGTATTCTAATTATTATATATAAATGTGTTTATTAAATTCTATCTAACATCCATAACATTTGATGTAGGGAATAATAATACCTTATTCATATTCTACCTGAAATAAAAATTATATTTGAATTAATATTTTATGGTTGTTTTAAAATTATGATATATCATATCATCACCTTTATAAGAATAGTCAAAATTTTCACATTTTATTTTTTATTATGATTACTAATGAAATATTTAAAAATAGTTACAGCACATAATATGCAACGATGACGTAAAATAGAAAAATATTTTATGCAAAATTATTACTCTAGTTATGTTAATTTTCAGTAGTTGTGATAATTATAATTAAATTTTGAAGCTCTACAAAAGAAAAAATCTCTATAAAATAAAATGAGTTTCCTAAATCAAAAGAAAAAACTAAAGGAGTAAAATGATATATAAAATTTGAAATATTTGTATAATACCTTTTTAATATATTTAACCGCGTCGAAAATATATGCTAAAATTCATTATAATTGAAGGTTCTTTTTCACCTTTCAAAAATACATACCTATGATAAACTCATTTTTAACCGTTTATTTTAAGACTAAAGGGGTTTAATGTCCCTTTCAAAAAGTGAAGGGGTTGTTGTTTCTCAAACCCAAAAGGTTAGGGGTATTTAGTGGACTTTACTCAAAGAAATATTACAAAAGAAATAATTTAAGTAATTGCCTTTATGTGGTCACGAACATGGTATTTCCTCATTTTAGGCAATGGCCTTTTAGGTAAATAAGGAATTCGGTGATTTATGTGGATTGGAAATTCTTTTTTTAAAAAAATGAGCTAGATAAATAAGACTAACATTTATCATTTTTAGTAACTTATTTTGCTTTATTCGAATTTCACGTTGTAACTCGAAGATACTATCTGAACATAAATTCTTCTAACACAAAAAATTTTCTACTTTACAATTTATGTAATACAATTTTTTTTCTTGCTATGATACACGCGCGTATGCAAAAACTTATAATTTAAAAATATATCATTTTTCTTGACATGCACTAATAATAAAAAGATAATGTCAAATAAATAAAGACTAATAGAGCATAATAAATATGTGGTCGGACAAGGAAATGGATCTTACTTAAGGAATCTTCCTACAAGCAATTATTCAATGAAATTACCATGAGCATATCATCATTTTATTTTTCTTTTAAGGAACTTATGTGGTTCCGGTGCAATTTATTCACATTAGAGACGGTTTGGCCAAGTGGTCAAAAAATATTTATTTTGAAAAGTAGTTTTGTTAAGAGTACTGTTCAGATAAATACTTTAAAAAAAATAGTTTGTGTTTGAAAAATTTATTTAACAAATACTATCTTTAAATTTATTTAAGAAATACTATTTTATTTAAGAAATAATCATATTTAGCTAACTCAAACTAAATCTCTTTGGTCATACCAAACATATTTCTTAAAAAAAATTCTCACAACCTGAAGCGTCTACAACATTGTTACCAACAATAAAGGGAAAATAAATAACAAAAATATACCATTTCACTTGAATTACTTTTGACATGATTCGAATTTTTGGCTAGGCCATGCGGGCACCCGACTACCTCCTCTAGACCTGTTGGGCGAACCCTATCGACTGAATTGATATAAATAGGATAGAATTACTTGGAAATGTCGCCCATCGACTGAATTGATATAAATGGCATAGAATTACTTGGAAATGAAATAAATCTAATCTTAACAACACCAGATAACTTACAAAGACAGACATATACAAGATAGACATATTTACAAGATGTTTGAATAATACAGCTAACTACCCGAACTACGTAGGTCTAGAGGTTTCAAGATCAGACATCTAAGAAGTCCAAATGATATACACATCTCCCAAAAGGAGAAAAAATAAGATAAAATATAATATCTACAACTGGCGGCTTAATGTACAAGTTGCTGGCTCACCATGGATAGCTGGGAACGTACTGCTCCTTAATCACGACGCGGCTAACTGGGTCCTGGAGTAGAATCTGCCGAAACAAAAAGACACAACAAGAAGGGGTGAGTCATAAGGACTCAGTAAGCGAGGAATAGCTAACTAACCTGAAGAATAACTAAGCTAGCCAGAGAAATAGAACCAAACAACAATCAACAAATAAGCAATACACATATAATCAGTGTAGTCGTCATGTATAGAAAGTCAACACACACAATGGTATGAAATGAAATGAAATATGATGCAATAGAGTCACATGTGCCCCTAATCCCGCCCCGAAGGGGAATCCTGCTGCATTCGAGGGGAATACAATCTGATAACCAAGTGGAGCGAAATACTCCAGCTCTTAAGGAAGAATACTCCTGCACTCGATATAATTTAAAGTTGAGGCGGAATACTTATGCGCTCAGTATATGACATATAAGCCCATAACCAGAAAACATAACATATGTACTCGTATCAAGGTTGTGGCGTAGTAAGTATGTCATGTCGGTAGTTATTCACGTAAAGAACGCGTGAATAGAATATCAATAAGGCCAAAGGCCGTCAAAGAAATGGATATAATTACTTACCTCAAGTTTTGAGTCAGAATAGCTATTGAATGATTTCCTTTCCTTTTCGATGCCTCTCAGAATAATCCTTTTCTGAGCCAAAGAAAGAGATTTGCACTTATAAGTGCCCGAGAAAGGGTATCTAACCATTATACAGGAAAAAATTACCAAAACACCCCTGGGCCAAGTTTAGCCGAAAACCCATAAATTATATAATTTCGGATCCCTTATAATCCCACGAGTCCAATTATATCATTAGAACTCAAGATGTGGGTCCCACGGAAAGATGCAGTTTTCTTGACTTTCGGAGCTTTAGTGAAAACTATCCGAACGACCTCTGCTTTCACTTCCGAAAGTTGCCACGTGTCACAAGCGACCATACGAACCTAACAGAACCTTCAGATTTCAAATTTTAGCTCATTTAGTCAAATCGAGCTCGGAAACCTCTTTTAGGCTTTAATGACAACCGAAATGAAAACCTTCTCGCAAATTTTACAAACAAATCCTAATGGACCTTACAGAGCTTTTAAGATTGTCGACATGCCAAATGGAGTCCTAACTCCTGAAACGACTAACTAAGGTCTTTCAAATTTTCTCGCTCACAACATTTTATTTGAAGCTAATTAATATCGTCTCACCATTCACAACAATCATTTTAATCATATGTTTCTCACAACTATTTCACATTCTTGAATCAAAATAATTTGAAACTTTTAATTAACTCTCCTCTAATAATAAATTTAAATGTGTATTATAAAAGTAATATAAATAGGAAATAAAACGTCATAAATAGCTACGGAATAACACAAATTTTTTCAGATGTATATTTCTTGGGAATTAAAAGGTTGTCCTACGCTATTCCTTTTGCGAAGGCTTTCAAAACGTATGAGCTTAAATATTTTTTTTTACTACGAATAGAACTACAACACAAAAATCTTTTATTAAACAGGCTATAAATGTGATACCAGATATGAACAGAACAGGACTAACGGAACCTGGGACAAATCCATTTAGGAGCTAGTGACCTGTGAGAATAGGCATTCCAGAACCACTCAAGTATTTTTTGGCGTGGCAGGACCTTTCTTTTTTTTTCCCTTTTCTTTTTATTCTAAGTGCAATTAGGACTAATCATGGACCAAATTAGTATTTTTAAAACTTTGTGGGTTGTAATTAAAAGTAACAAAACTTTTAAACTTCTTGGGATCAAAATTAAAGACCACAAATTTTTAAAACAAATGAATAAAAGTTCTCTCTTTTCTTTTCTTGTTCATCATATCTTCTTCATCTTCCTCCTCTTCTATTTTCTTTTCTTCACATTCTTTTCATTTTATTCATCTTTCTCGTCATACTCTTCAACTAATTTTTATTTTCTACATCGTCATCTTCTTCTTCTTCTTCTTCTTCTTCATTCTCATCCTCTTCTTCTTCTTCATCATCCTCATCCTCATCCTCTTCTTCTTCTTCTTCTTCTTCTTCTTCTTCTTCATCATCCTCATCCTCATCCTCTTCTTCTTCTTCTTCTTCTTCTTCTTCTTCTTCTTATACAAAAAAAAAAAAAAAATTTGAAGTGGGTTTAAAAATTCAAACATGATTTTTATATTATTTTTGGAGTGGGTATTATTTGAAATGATTGAGAATGATATTTGGATCTTAAGTATAAAATTTGAGATAATTTGGTGTTGATTTGAGTTGCTTTGGATGGATTTTGAATAAAAAGTCGCGATTGAGATATATTTTTTCGAGGTGATGAACATATGTCATGATATTCGAAACATCTGTCAGGGTGTTTGGTACATCAACTGTCAGGATGTACGGAATATTTGTTATGGTATTCGGAACATCTTCTATTAGGAAGTTCAGAACAACTGTCAGGGTTTTCAGAACATCTTTGTCAGGATGCTGGAAGCATCTTTTATCTAGACATTGAGATAAAAGTTGGAATAAAAATATCATTCAATTTTTCGATCCTCAAAAAATAAAAATAAGCAAGACTCCATTGGTGAGTGACAAATGGGAATCATAAGGAAAACGACAATCATCAGACAAAATTAGTGTACCTACAAATCTTTTTCAACATTCTACTTTTTTTCTAAAAAAAAAAAAATGGTAGAGTTAACTTCCAAAACCTCTCTCCTTATTTAGGATTATTTATCTTTGAGCGATGAACTCAAAAAAAAGTACCAACATATTAAAGACGAAATGTCTTGATGGAGGTTCCTAACATTACTCAAGATGTTCGAAACATCATTTGTGATGTTCCAAGCATTAACTAAATTCTCCAACTACCCAACTCGTCTATGTACACTCATCTTATTCTCAAGATACCTTTTTGTATACACAACCCCTCAACAAATGCACCAGATTTTATAAATTCTACTTGTATACATAACCTCCATAAACAACAACAATAACAACAGACCAAGTATTATCACACAATATACACAACCACCCTTTGTGTATTTATTTATAAATTTTCTTAAATAAAAAAAAGATACTCAAGATGTTTCAAACATATTGAAAGTTTTGAACGACTACAAGTATGTTCTGAACTTCCTGCGTGATGTTTGAGACTTCTTGTGAGATATTTCACTTTCCACCGATGTTTAAATATCTACCAGAGTGATTTTAGATGTTAACATCTTATGTACCATCATATGAATTAAATACTTATTTATGAGACATCAATTTGTGTATTTATATTTTACTCCGAAAAAGAATGAAAAAGAAGTAGAGGATAATCATTTAGTCTTTCTTGTAGGTATGTAATATATGAATAATCTTTCATAATATATGGCTAAATATTAGCAGTTATATTTTTTCTATATTTTTATTTGAATGCTCATAACATATTTCAGATGTTCGAGACATCTTGAAAGATGTTCAAAGAAAAGTGACGTTCGGAGCGCTATTACGATGTTCCAAACGTATTTCATGAATGTTCATACTTTGAATGGAGACACAAGGGTCTCAAAACTAAACAAATTTTTCGAACATTTTCATCAAATGATTCCAACGGTTCGTTATACGGTATTTTCACACATGTTCTCCTTTCAAGACAATCTTTTATACAGTTTAAAGTGATACATCTACAAGAATATCAATTAACATTATCTATTATACAAGTTAGAGTGATTCAAAATGACCATTAATACAAGTTAGAGTGATATATAAAGATGATTATCACTTAACATGACCATTTATACAAGTTAGAGTGATATATAAAGATGATTATCACTCAACACGACCAACTATACAAGTTATAGTGATAAATCTACAAGAATATCACTTAAAATGACCAATTATACAAGTAATTAGAGTGATATTTCAAGATGATTATCACTTAAAATGACAAGTCATACGAGTTAGAATGATATATCCAGATGATTATCACTTTAAATGACCAATTATACAAATAAGAGTGATATATCAATATGTATAATCACTTAAAATGACCAATTATACAAGTTAGAGTGATATATCAAATAAAATGACCAAATATACAAGTTATAATGTAAATCAAGATAAATATCAACTGAAATGACCAATTATACAAGTTAGAATGATATATCAAGATGGTTATTACTTACAATGACCAATTATACATGTTATAGTGATAAATCTACACGAATATCACTTAAAATGACCAAATATATATAAGTTGTGGTGATAAATCAAGATGAATATCGACCAAAATGACCAAATATACAAGTTATAATGATAAATAAAGATGAATATCAACTAAAATGACCAATTATACAAGTTAGAGTGATAATTATGAAAGATTATCACTTAAAATGACCAATTATACAATTTAGAGTGATAGACTATAAAAATATCAACTAACATGATCAATTATACACATTTAGAGTGATAATTGTGAAAGATTATCACATAAAACTAATTATACAAGTTAGAGTGATATATCAAGATGATTATCACTTAACATGACCATTTATACAAGTTAGAGTAATAAATCTACAAAAGTATCACTTAACATGACCAACTATACAAGTAAAAGTGATAAATCAAGTTGATTATCACTTAAAATTACAATTGCACAGGTTAGAGTGGTAAATCTACAAGATTATCAACCATTTGGTGGAGTTAAAGTGATAAAGCTAGAAGATAAACATACTATACATTCCGAATGACAAAAATGTTAAACCCGAACTTGAAAAAGATGTTCGAATGTATTCACTTCCCAGGTTAGGGTTTAGGGTTTAGGGTCTAGGGTTGGGGTTTGGAGTTTGGGGTTTGGGGTAAAGATGTTCGGAACGACTTTATAGATGTTTCTAAAGACTCAGAAAAGTATGCACGTCTAAAATTGAGCCAGCGTTCGGAACAGCTTATGGAAATGACTTAAACGACATAAGTATTTTTCGAAAAGGGTAACAAATATGCAAATTAACAATAGTAACAACAAATAAATATACATAAATGAATTTGATCAGGTTTACAAATAGGACGAACATCAAATATACAAATTCAAGAATTTACAAGCTGGCTTGTATCTTCATTTCCTCTATGTCACATGGGCTATGTAGTTCTTTTATGAACATATATTTTGCAGATGCCATATTTATTTTTCCTCTGAAGTACTTCCCCAACTGACGGATTAACTTAGTTCTTCTCCTTCCTAGCTTGGAGGTGCACACACTGAAAAAATTATCTCCTCAAGAGGGACCACCCATAATTCTGTTGGAAGAGCTAGATTGATAAGGACAACATAGGCAAGGATTATCATATGAGGAGACTAAATTCATACTTAGCCAACAACTTAACATCAACTTGGGATGGCAAAAGAAAATGCTTTAAGTCTTGATAAATCATAAATCATTTTTTAAACCTTGTCTTGGCTCCAGTAGAACAGGACTATAAGAACTAGGATATTTATAATAATCTATAAGTATATGATTAGTAAAATCATTGACAACATGAAGTACATAAACTTCTACTCCTACAATGCACCTAGCTCCGACAAGGTAGTTTTTCCTTGAATTCTTGAATTCACTGTGCTACATAAATAATTGTGTTTCCCATTTGTCAGTACCAGCTACAAACCATTTTCGACAAACAATAAATGAAAATATGTCAAATAATTTGTACAATAGTTCGACGGGTAAAATATATATTTGCTAAACATCATGAGAGATAATCAAAACATCGACAGGATGTTAATAGTAACATATGTCTCGATGTTCATGACGTCTCTCTAGATATTCGAAGCATCTTGCCTATCAAGATGTTCAGGATGTTCGGAATATTTGTATTGATATTCAAGATGCTTGGAACATCTGTCAGGATGTTTCAAACGTCTCTCTGTCAGGATGTTCCGAACATCCTAATAGATGTTAATTGCGCTGAGAAAAAATTTCAACATCGGTTTTAGTCTAAAATTAACCAAATCTAGTCAAAATTAACTCCAAATAATCTCAAATTTCATATTCAACCTCTCAATACTATTCTCAACAATTCCAAACAACACCCACTTGAAAATAGTACAAAAATTTGATTGATTTTTTAAAACCCAATTCAAAAATTTTAATATTTAATAATGATGAACATTCATAAATCTTCTTAATGAAGAATAAGAAATGAATATGTGTTATATTTCGTTTAGGATTACTTAGATTGAAGAAACAATCATAAGACAAAGTGTAGATTGAAGAAACAAGAAGAATGATATGAATAAGGATTTGAGAGGGAAAAATGGAGGAGAGGAGAGAGGGAAGGGCTGTTGTAGATCTAGGTTTATGGCCAAATTTAGAAAAAAAGTGTCCTTTTATACTTGGACCATTGTGTAAAATAAAAAACTTTGGAGTGAGAAGGTTAGATAGTTAGAAGTTTTTAATGTCATTAATGATTAGAGGACCCTTTACTTTATGATTAAAATTTAAGCTTTTTTCCATTCAAAAATAACTTGAGAGGGCCTGCCATGCCGAAGCCCCTAGTGACCTAATGTCAACGTGGAATATTAATCAATTAATACTTTTTTTTCCTGGTTAATCCAGTGGTATACTACAATTTAAAAATCGATCTAACTTTGAAAGCAAAGGTAAGAAACAATTAAGGAAAAAGTTGTACAATCAAATTGACTAAGTTGGAAGTGATTAAGTACATCAAACGACTAGGAGTAATATATTCGTGGACCCACCCTGTGCTCCATAAAGTACAGTGGACATACAACTAATGCAGACGTTGTCAATCACCTTTTTCACCGTACATTTTATATTGTAAAGGGAAGCCACAGATCAGCAGACATATCAAAACTTTTTACTGCCTAATTGAAATTAATGGATAGGGCTTGCTTATCCTTTTTAATCTCCCCGCGCTTTAATGCAAATTGTAGCCACTTTTTCTTTATGTTCTTCATGATCCACCTAAAAATTTCATCAACTATATAAATCACATCGACAACTTTGCGAATGAGATGTAAGAATAAAATCTTACATTATTGAAAGTTGTTTAAAAGAAGTTGTATATAAATTGTATGAATATGTATTCTAATAGTGCGAGTCTTGGATAATATCACACAATATCAAACAATATCTTTAAGGTAGTTTGGCCCAACAAAAGTGAGTGTAACAATTATCTTAGCTCTTTTATTACTAGTTTAAAATTCAAGTTGGAAAGCGTACAAAGAAAACGTTAGTAGTACGTCTTATTATATTGGGTGTTGAACTTTCGCGTTTTATCCTTCTTTAAAAAGAAATGAGCAGACATCTTGTTTATTCATGCTGATATAAGACATAGTCAGACTTGTTACTTTTGATCGTGTTGAAAGAAAAAGACGAAGGGATAGAATTATAGCCCACATGGAGGTGTACCCTTTGATTTGATACATTAAGGGGTCGTTTGGTTGAAAGAGAAATTTTGCAATGATTAGCAATGCAAGTTATGCACAGATTAGCAATGCAGGAATAAAGTATGAAGATTAGTAATAGGGAATTAATTATTCCAGAATTAATAATGCGAGTATTAGAATATAGATATTTGTAATGTAGAAATTGTAATGCGGGAATTATTTATTATTGAATGCTTTGTATATTATATTAAGAAATATTTTAGTGTATATTTTTAAAAAACGTTTTTAATATTTTCCTACCAAAATTGAAGTATTTTATATATTATATATTTTAATATTTTTCTAACAAACCAGTAGGGATGTTTTCGTCCCTCTTGATTAATCTGTTAAGTTGGAACTTTATAAGGGTAATTTTATCATTAGTTATTTTAATCCATATCTTACTAATATATATTTCATATTTTACCTTTTATTCCGTATAAATTAATATATAGACTTCCGCATAAATTATACGTATATTATTTATGTGAGATGTCAATCGAAAAATTAAAACAACCGAGCAATGTATAACTAATATGGAGTTCACGTGGACAACAGCCAATGCTACCAAACAAAGTATTGCTAATGCTTAGTTTAATACATGTATTACAATACCTAATGCTGCCAACCAAACGACCTAATAAGTCGTTCAGTTTGCAAAACTTAGCTATACAGTATTAGTAACGTTCATCAATTTTTTCGAAGTCTAATAAATATATCATTAGCAGCTTAACTCTTAAATAAAATAAGGTGTAAGATATTTATTGTGTGGGTTAAAATACACCACTTACAATTATAGGAATACGAGTCCAGCTGGCGTATAATAGATTTATTCTATAAGTCACCGGATGCTGAGCATATATGCTTGCCCCATAGCCACGTCCGCTCATCAGGCACAGGCTCAGGGCCGTAAGGCATACATCCCACCGCCTCATGTTTACAGTCTCCTAATTAAGGTTTGTTTGGTATCGCCGCCTTATGTAATCAAGCCCATGGTCTATAAACATAGTATTTTAAAATAATTAGGATTGAGGTAAATCTATAACTATGTATACCCCTCTCCCCTATTGTATTCGACATCAAGCGATTGTCTACGAATTCACCTATTCTCAAGGAATAATGTCTCTCTCTTATTCCTTTCATACTATTTCCTCTGTATTTACTTTATTGCTTGTAACCCCCTCCAAAATTTGTATGTTCAACTTATTTGACAAATTTTAGGTATAAACAGTTTGGCGTCATCGTAGGATCCTGGCAATTGTCAGATTTTACGAAGGAAATGCATGACGATGTCAAACGTCAACGACGATGTCCCAACACAACTCATTCAGTTGACAATGCCTCAAAGAATCCCAGCAATCCCAACAGACAAGAGAAGGATACGTCCAAAGAACCAAACCCCGTTGTAGAAGAAAGTGACCATGACGACTCACCGGATGGAAGCCCCGCTTGGGCAAACAAGTTCGAAGAAGCTTTCACAAAGTTTCTTAAGGTACGGGAGAAGCAGATGGCTCAGAACTCAGTCACCATGGCCGAAACTCTGACCAAACGTCTAGAGGCGCTCCTCACCAGTTCAATACTAAGGCCACGATACCAAGACGAAGGATCAATTTTAAGACCGCTCTAGGAAGTTCAACGGCAGCCAAAATCAGCACCTGAGGAGTCACCTGTCGTTCACGGCATACTCAAGGAGTTAAAAGTGATCTATGATCGGATTGGTAGCGTGCCAGGTGCACTACCTAAGGTGACTACCGTGGATGAGCAAAAGTTCTTCAAGCATGCATACAAGGTAAGCCCTGCATCAGTTCGCGTACGTAAGCACTTCCATCAGCTGATATCCTTAAGTATGATGGAACCACTGATCCGGACGAGCACATAGCCTCATATTACACGGCCGTCAAGAACAAAAAAATAACAGAAGAAGAAACCTAGTGTTCTTAGGTGAAGAGGTTTTGGGAGCCCTGACATGGTACACTACACTGCTTGTACCATTAATTGAATCTTTCACCCAGATGCAAGATCTCTTTACGAAGGCGAACTCTGGTGCACGGAAGCGAGAGAAAAGAATGGAGGACATATTCGAGATCTTCCAGTGAGAAGGTGAATTGGTGAAAGATCACCTCGAAAGGTTCCAGAGGGAACGAGTGGATCTCCCTCCTAGGTTCATAATTGGCCACGCGGGAGTTACAGTGGAGCCTGCAAGAGGTTTGGTTTGACCCTGACCAAGGGAGCTCTAACATGGTACACTAAGCTTCTTGTACCTTCGATTGAATATTTCACCCAGATGCAAGATCTCCTTAAGAAGGCGAGCTCCAATACACGGAAGCTAGAGAAAAGAATGGAGGACATCTTTGAGATCCGCCAGCGAGAAGGCGAATTGCTAAAAGTCTACCTCGAAAGGTTCCATAGGGAACGAGTGGATCTCCCTCCGAGGTCCTTAATTGGCCATGCGGGAGCTAGAGTGGAGCCTGCAAGAGAACCTGGTAACAACTTGGGACGCACTATACTATTAGTACAATGATAAGGTCCCAATTGAGCCAGACGCGTCCAAAGCGTCCGACTACTATGCCCACAGAACTCGAAGGCACAACCCTACTCGAGAGGAAGATGATGACGGGAGCAGGACGAAAAGTAGAACACAATATCAGACGGATGTCATGAGATCCTCCGATAAGGGAAATTACACCCGATGAGTAACTTCCCGTAAGAAAAGCTCCTAGTCCCAGAACTTTAAAGATTTTGGGTTATGAGTGAATGCAAGCGAGCTAGTCATGAACCACTTCGGAAGATTAGGTTCATGAGTACACCTGCCTCCTACCATCAAAAGTACTTTTGGAAAGAATTCATCAGCCTATTTTGAATTCCACCGAGGAAGCAGACACGATACTATCAACTGCAAGGCACTCATGCTCGAAATAGCCCACCTGTTGAGTGAAGGGCACCTTAATGACCTGCTCGAAAAGGGAAAATGGCCCTCTACTTCGGATTAGGGGGACAAACGTAGCATTAACACAATTTTTAGAGGACCAGGGATCAAGATGGAGGAGGGCAGGGTAGTGATGATTCGCGAAGCCGGCCAAGAAAGGAAGAAAAGACCTCGTGTCAACACAACTGATTTTAATGCGAATCACGCAAAGGAACTCTTTTTCGCGCACTGTGACACTCTAATCATCTCTCTCAGGGTGCTAGATGATCAGGTGAAGCGAGCACTAGTGGATCCGGGAAGTCCTATGAATATTATTCGGTGGGAAGTCATTCGTAGCATGCAGCTGCTAGGACAGATAGTCTTAAGCCCATACAGGATAACTACTTCAACAATTCGAGCTAGAGGTTGGTAGGAGAAATGGTTCTCCAATTCTCATTCCAGAGCTATCAAAGCTAACACCCTTCCAGGTGATGACATGCGATCTCTCATATAACATTATACTAGGACGGCCTTGGCTACATGAAGTAAGGTCGGTACCCTCAATTCTTCACCAGGTCCTCAAGTATCCCACTCCGAGGGGGGGGGGGTGAAAGAGATCGGAGGAGATTAGAAATTATCCAAAAGATGTTACGTGGCTACTGTCAAGCTTATGGTGAAAAAAAAGCAAATATTCAACTTAGCTGAGAAGAGGCAAGCAGTCCATGAAGAAGTGGAGAAGTTTTGAGGAATGGATCCATTCGAGATGTCCACTACCCAGATTGCCCCTCCAGCATAATGGTCGTTACAAAGAAAATTAACAAGACTATGAAGATGAGGGCATGTTGGTTAAGTCAGAGTTCGCTAGGTACCACATCAAGCACTTGGAGATAACATTCGACAAACTGGATAAATTTTTCATAAAGTTTAACCCAAAGGAATGCACTTTCGACGCATCATTATGCATATTCCTTGGCCCCATCGTCTCGAGCTGGGGAATAAAAGCTAATCTTGTAGAAATCAAAGAAACATAGGCCATACCAGAGGTACTAAAGATCGAGGCAGAGATGAAGAGGCCCAATGGCCGTATCACCGCACTAAGTCAATTCATCCCTCGATCTACGGAATGTTGTTACCAGCTCTCTAGCATGCTGAAGAAGAGCAAAGATTTTAAATTCCAGACACTGTGGGATTTGAAGGGATACTTTTCGAATACCTTGTTGCTAACTAATCCCCGTGAAGGAGAACAACTCTTGCTATCTTGTAGTCTCAGAAGTGGCTGTGAGTGCCGTCCTAGTACGAAAAGAGAAAGGAGTACAGTCTCCCATAAACTAAGCCAGTAAATTTCTCCTGGATGCAGAGATATGATATCAAAACTTGGAGAAGCTCACATTAGCGCTAGCTGTTTCCGCCCGAAGATTTCCACCGTATTTCTAGAGTCATACAGTCATTGTCATTTCGTCCTTCTCACTAAGAACTATTTTTCACAAGCCCGAGCTCTCGAGGAGGCTTGCGAAATGGGCTATAGAGCTAGAGGAGTACGACTTTATCTACCAGCCGTAAACGACCATCAAGTCACAAGTTCTTACAAACTTCATTGCCGACTTCAGCACCGGCATGTTGCCAAAGCCTGAAGATGAGTTGAGGATGATGGGAGGAATTACCCGACGGGAATTGACAGTTTACACCAACGGGGCAGCAAATATCTAAGATACTGGGCTCTACATAGTGATAAAGACCCCATCCGGGAAGGTATTCCGTAAGGCTGTTAGCCGCCCGTCGATCACGAATAATGAAGTAGAACATGAAGCTATAATTCAAGGCCTTGAAATAGCTTACATATTGGAAGGCAAGGAGGTCAGCCTCCACAATGACGCGCATCTGGTGTCAATCAAGTAAACAGAGTACCTGCGGCCAAATACACTCGCATGCAAGAATACCTAGCTAGAGTAGAGGCCATTTTGAAAAAATTTCATACATGGAAGTTTTCTCAAGTACTGATGCATTGGCTAGCCTAGCAGCAGCCGCATCATGAATTTAGACATCCCAAGGGCGGTGGCTAAACTAACTCACTCAGACCTGAAGCGTCTTAAAGTCAACTCAACTAGAATTGTCTGGGACTGGCGCCACGACCTGATCTAGTAATTAGACAAGGGAACACTCCCTAAAGACAAGAAGAAGAGCAAAAGGTTGAGGATGCAAGCGGCTCGTTATTGCCTGATCCAAGGTAGAGAGCTGTATCGCTGAATGTTCAGTGGCCCGTTGGCTAAATGCTTAGGCCCGACTCAAGCTGACTACGTGTTAAGAGAAGTCCATGAAGGGCATCACATAAATCATTCCGGACGAAGAGCTTTGGCTCGGAAGGTGATCAGGGCAGGCTATTAGTGGCCTCGAGTGGAAAGCGATGCGAGCAAACTCGTAAGGGCATGTGACAGCTGCCAGGATTCTCCCATGCACTTCATCAGCCAGCAGAGCTATTATACTCAGTAATTATACCTTGGCCTTTCATAAAATGTGGGATAGACATTATAGGGATGATGCCCAAAGCACCCGGTGGCATCAAGTTCCTGCTCATGATGACCGAATACTTCACAAAAGTGCGTCGAAGTGACACCCTACGCCAAAATCGAGAGCAAGAAGTGATACAATTTATTTGGAAAAATATCATGTGCTATTTCGAAGTTTCTGCTGAGATCACTTATGATAACGAACCTCAGTTTATAAGAGCCAAGGTAATAGAGTTCTTGAAGGAGTGGAAAGTCAAAAGGATAATCTCGATGACTTATCACCCTTCAGCAGATAGCCAGGCAGAAACCTTAAATAAAACCATCATGGACAGCATGAAAAAGCAGCTCGAGGAAGCCAAAGGCAAGTTGCTGGAGGAATTTCCAGGAGTCTTGTGGAGCTACCACAGTACTACGAAAGCAAGCATGGAGGAGACTCCCTTCTCACTAGTATATAGAGCAGAGGCCATGATCCTTGTAGAGATAGGCAAGTCCAGTCTGCGCCGGTCTTTTATTGAAGAATGACCAGACAATGAGGCCTTAACAGTCGGCCAAAAAACAACGTGTGGAATAGTAATACAATGCGAAGACCAATCTACGCTCCTTAAATATAGTGGACCCGGTCCTCAGGAAAGTGTCTCAGAGCACCAAGGAAGCCAATGTAGGAAAACTAGCCCTGAATTGGGAAGGACCGTATAAAATTCCAGGCATCACCGGGAAGAGAGTGTACACCCTTAAAGACATGGAACAAACAGCCATCCCAAACAACTAGAATATCACTTGGCTTAAGAATTACTATTCTTGAAAGGTCAGTAGCCCATATACGCAGGATACTTATTCTTAAACCGTATCCAGCCCCAAGATATGTTATTAAAGTTTATTTAACTTTTATTCTGCCTCTGTGACCTATTTATTTAATAAAACTACTATTTCGTTACTAGTTAGTTTTATTTTAGATCATCCAGATCCACATATTCTCAGACCTCGGTCATATTTTGAGTTGAAGTTAAACACTCGCTCAAGCTAGATCAATTCCAGTTAATCCACCAGTCATTATCATACGTTAAAATCGTCAATTCAACATTTGCACCTACCTGAGGTTGGGATCCTCACTACACAGAGCCGTAATGACTTAAGCACCCAAGTGGAGAAGCAGACCATTCTCCATGAATGCTAAAAGGCTCCATTTCAACGGACTAAAGATGTCCTCTTGTGGGTGCGGGCCATGTGCTACTCAAAGATGTCTACTACTGACACATTCAAGCCATCATCTATAGGTGAAATTTAAGCCGCTTTTTACAAGCGCACATACGCCCGAATAGGCGCACAACATTGCTTGATTCCATTCAAGTAAAAAAGATGAAAGCGTGCACAAAAATATATATTATAGAACATCCATTTTTATTAATTTCAAAGGCCCATAGGCTACAATGTACAATTGAACTTTGTATACATGATTGATTACAATGGATTTCTCTAGCTATTACAAGGTCCCCGAGGCTCTATCTTAAAATCTTCTGATCTTCATTCAGCCGAAAAAACTTCGATTCGAGCCATAACACCCACCTAAACATCCGAGGCTTTGGTTCTAGTTTCTCTAGTTCTCGATTCGAGTACACCCTTGGCACGCAGCTTCCGAAGCTCGAGTAGTTACATTGATGCTCGACTGCTACACAAGCGCTGAGAAAATCAGCCAACTGAGGAAGCCCTCGATAAAATGAGAGACAGGAGTGGAAACATCCTTAGAAGCTACATCCCATACTAAATGTTCTGCGTGCAAAAGGGGCCTACTTCCAGCATAAAGGATGACCAACGGGCGTAGGGGCGTCAGAGTAACCCTCCTTGCTTGATGGTCAAGAGTGGAGATGACCTCCAAAACTTTGGATGAACGCGGAGGTGCATGCCTACCCGTACTCAGCAGTAGCTCGGAGAAAAAGATGCAGAGGAACCGTAAGAAGGGAGAAAGACGAGCCATTAAACCTTATTGCATCAAAACATCCCAAAAAAATTTGAGAGTAGGAAGATGACAAGGTCTGTTGGGCAGAAGCTTTCGAATTGCCGGCCTCCTCATGACAAGAGAAATATCATAGCAACTGGTGGGTGAGAAAGTAAGCGCATCGTAATCGGTGCACGTTCACTACTAGAAATTCCCTTGTTTCCAACCGTGTCTTCCAATGGAATGACAACCGTCCAAATTTCCACAAAAATAATTTTTGTGTATAACTCATGCACCCATTTAACCCATCTTAAGTATAACTTATGCACCCACTTAACCCATAGTATATCCTTCTTCTCAGCTATTTGCCAGATCATCTTCCCCACTGCAACTATATTCCATACCCTACACACTCTGATGTTTAACCCCCCATTCTTCTTTGGCCAGATCATCTTCCCCACTAAATGCTATTGGAGTTATTTTTGAATTTTTAGAAAATTTTTATTTTGCTACTAAAGAATTTTCAGATTCCTATTATCCCACTATTTCTAGTGTTTTAGTTTATATAGTCGATATAGTTGTATTGTTTATAGTGATAATGAAGAATATGAAGGTGCTATTGACTTAATAAAGGAAACATACAAAATATATTCTTTCCTATTCCACCTATTTTTCAAGTTACTGTTTTGCTAAATCCTACCATGAAAGAAAATGCTGCAACAGTATTTACCGAAACAGTGTATGAAGGCTTAGAACTTGATGAATCGGAAACACCTAGTTGTGAAGTTCCTAAAACTTCAATTGTTGGTAATACTCAAATTTTATATGTTTCTTATCAACAAGTACTAAATAATGCTCCAAATATTCCTCCTCTTACTTATTTTCATCTCAATCTGCTAAAAAAGTTGCCGGTATTAGGTAACTTACTGTTTGGATTAAAGTAGCCGGTTAATCATTTGATACTCCTTCACAACTAATTGAGAATCAATTTTATTTATCGCAGGGCTTGGAAGATGTGGACTCGGAAGAAAATTTGATGTTTTGAAATGGTAGAAGGAAAAGGAAAAATAATTTCCAGTTCTTTCAAAGCTGGCTCCACTACACTAAAAGTGGCTTTTAGCGGCAATAATTATTACTGCTAAAACATTTACTGGTAATTGATTAAATTCCATTAGATCCACTTTTGCTAAAGCCTTTAAGAGCATTTATCTTGAATACTGGTAAAGACTCATTTTATTGCCGCTAAAAGTAATTGCTTTTAGTGGCATTTATTTAGCAACAATTCTTATAGCCACTAAAGTTGCCTTAGAAATATATTATCCATACTATATTTACAGCCCTTCGTATTGCCGGTAAAACACATTATTGCCACTAAAGATGTGTTTGGTACCGAAAAATATTTTTCCCATATTCCAATGTTTGATTAGCCAATGTGACTTGAAAAATATTTTTCTAAACTACTGATTTTTCCTCAAATGGAGGAAATTTTTTTTCCTAAAAATTAAAGGAAAGACATTTTCCTTACACACACAAACCCTAATCCCACAAAACCCCTACCCTAAAACATCCCCCAACCCAAACTCTAACCACCCCACCCTCTCCCTACCCCATTTCTCTTTAGAGACAGTACTACAGGCTATTCTCGGCGAGACTCCACCGCGCTTCTGCCGCCGCCGTATCCACGACCGGATCAGCAGCCGCTACTCAACAACCTCCAACTCCGCTACCACCGTCATCGCTGTATTATCTATAATTCTATAACCTAACTCTGTAGCTCTGCGCCGTCGACCTCTTGGAAAATGTTACGAGATTTTCGTAGTTGTTTACCATATATCCACCGGAAAAGCTGTGTAACCTACTATACATAAATGATAGTTTTGCTTGGAATTCTTTCTTTACCTCATTCAACAAATAAAAATATTAAACAAATGGAGGGATGGGATGAAGGGAGGGGGTGGTTGGGGTGGGGAGGTTTTTGGGGGTGAAAGGGGTGGGTTTGGTGATCGGGAGGTAGGGTGGGGTGGGGTGTATTGGGGTAAGGTTAGGGATGAAAGGAAAATTTTGTTTCTTTTTTTTTTTTTTTTGTTTTTTTTTGTTTTTAGAAAAACATTTTCTTATTTTGATACCAAGTACTAGAAAATAAGTCAAGAATTACTTTTTTTAAGAAAATATTTTTCATGGAAAATATTAGAAAATATTTTTCGTGGAAAATATTTTTCGTGGAAGATATTTTTTTTTTGTACCAAACGTATGGTGGCTTGAAGCAACTCTGAAATCACCTTAACCCACATATAGTATTTAATATTTATTATGGCCAGTAAAAATACATTTCATTACTGGTTTTTATATTGAGTCTGTATATTTCTAAATCCATTTATGGCTATTACATGAAAAATGAAATGAAAAATTACTCATCTTAGAGATCCAAGACAGTAGTAAAGAACCAATCAAATCCGTAAAAAATATATACTTCAACATTCAAGATAGTTACCATATAACTCTATATCATTACTACAAAAAGAACATTGTGACATTTAGATGTTTGATCTCTCATTGTCGTAGTGGCTTAGTGATACTCAAGTGGTGAAGAGTCCTCCAGCCGCTTTCCTTAGATACAAATGTCCTGCAATCAAATGAATCCTCAATATTTTAAAACTATCCCGTTTTTCTTGAATAAAGGGAAAGAAATCAAAATAACTAACCTTCATGATACATCCTAGAGGCTAGAGTCGCTGGTGGAGAAACTGTTTCTATATGAACATTAACACTGCTGGAGCTATATCCAGCTACAACTATGATTGAACCACTCGAAGTAACATATGTGACATCCTTGCATCCATTATAATTAGGCACAATAGACTTTTAGAAAGCAATAACTGAAACTACAACAAAAAGTTAGCAAAAGGTGAAAGTAGAAGAATTAAAAGATAGGGAAGATGCAATTAGTTTAGCATCCAAGTCAGCCTAACGAAGTTACTAGTTAGATCTGATTAGCATGGTCGCCTTGTGGTTACTAATGACATAATGAAAGAAGTGCAAGTTAGGAATAAAGGGGAACGATTTCAAATGCTTGCCAGTGCTTGTATACAAAGTACAAACCAGTGCTTTTTTTTCATATACACCTATAAATACATTAAAGATAAGGTATTATTTTCACTTTTAGCTACTATTTGGCTAGCCTTTTCATGTAACTTGTTGGAATTTCATATAAGAGTATTATGGTAATTCCTTCTGATACTCAGGACAACTAGAGGAAAGAGAGATCAACTATAACGGAATAACTATTATTGACTGTCAATTTCTTTTGCAACTTATGTTGGTCACTTAATGATGTCCCAAAACTTGCTTAAAATGAGTAGTTTTTGCATTTTTAATCTTGCAAACTAGCTACATCTTCGTTGTGCTCCTCATGGATTCAAAATGTCTTCACAAACAAGACATCAATGGACAACCACCAATGTTGCAGCTAATCTACACATTTTCCCACCAGCAGCAATTAAAATTCAAAACTCTTAATCAGAAGGCCCAAATTCTGGCTAGGCCGTGCGGGCACCTGACAACCTCCCCTAGACCCGTCGGACGAACCTTTTCAGTCAAAATAACAAATTGAGCACATAACTAACTCAATGAAAAGAGACAAGACTTAGGAAAAAAAATACAGACATACGGATGCCTCTAAGCTGTAGAAAAGAAATTATAGCTGACTAACCAACATACTAAGTTTAGAGCTATCTAGACGGACATCTAAGAATACAAATAAAGTATAAACATCTCCTAAAGGGAGCAAAATACAACGGAGATAATAAACATAAAATTGGTGGCCATCCTGAACAAAAGCTGGCTCACCCTGACAGCTAAAGTCGTCTTCGGTCCTCAATAATGTGGCGAACTCAATCCTGTAGCGAACCTGCCGAAATGAGTCAACAGGACTCAGTAAGTGAGGGCTGGCTAGCCACATCAAGAAGCAGATATGCTAGCCAGGGAGGAGAAAAGCTGATAAACCAAATTCATCTTATCTCAACTATAAAAAGGTAGAGCCTGATAATAACTAGAAACACGTATGCAACCATAAACTCATAAACAACCGGAGACATAAGATAGACAGAACATATAGGTATCTCGAACATAACAACAATAAGAAATACATGATACATGCACAAAATATTGCACTATAATCACACAATACACAACAACCGGTGCAATGAAATGGAATGAATGCAGTATGATGTCATGGGGTCACATGTGCCAAACCTCTATCTCCGGCGCGGAACTCTCATCGTCTACCAGGAGATATATGCAATAACAACTCTTCACCGAAGCGGGACTCTCATCGACTACCGGGAAGTATATGCAATAATGAACCTTCTCCGGCGCGGGACTCTCATCGACTACCGTGAAGTATATGAAATAATGACCCTTCACCGGCGCGGGACTCTCATCGACTACCGGGAAGTATATGCAATAGTGACCCTTCACCGGTGCAGGACTCTCATCGACTACCGAAAAGTATATGCAACAGTGACCCTTCACCGGCGCGGGACTCTCATCGACTATCGGGAAGTATATGCAATAATGACCCTTCACCGGTGCGGGACTCTCATCCACTACCGGGAAGTATATGCAATAATGACCCTTCACCGGCGCGGGACTCTCATCGACTACCGGGAAGTATATGTCAAGCTCAAAGCCATAGTGCAATGTTCATATGCTCAATGCAATACCAACAACAGGGCATAACATATACAAGGTAAATCCAAAGCTAAGGCGTACTAAGTACGCCTATCAGCATCTACACGCGTAAGGAACACTTAGTAGAATATCAAGGCCAAAGGCCACCAAAGAAATGGATAATATCACTTACCTTGTTCCAAAGTTAGCACTGTCACTCAACAACTGCTTTGTCCTTTGGATTAACTGCCAAATGATCCTGCTCTATTCAATATGCAGAAAATCTATATCAAATAAGGCTAAAGGACTCACTCCTTACATCTTAGAATAATCCGGTCAGGAACCCGTCACCTGATTTATATAGGCAGTACACAGTCCAGGCCTATGTACATGGTTCAAAATCACATAACCAAACTCTTAATAAATTATATTTATGGGTTGCCCATAACTCCCTAAATTCGAATATATAATCAATTCCATTATCAGGGTCCAATTAACCCTTTAAACTATCAATTTAACTTATTAGAACGATGTCTAATATCCAGATTTCTACCGTTAAAATATATTTAAACACACGTAATAAATAAAATTATGAATTAACATTATTATCTGGATGTTTCGGGGTGAAAGTTCTATTTTTTTTCTGCTCCTTTTCCTTTCCTTTCTCTCTTTTCTTTCTTGTTTTCTCTCTCTCGCGTTCCTTGATATGTTTCTATTTCTATTTCACTTTTAGCTTTTAAGCTAAGGGTGACCCTTAGCCACCACCTCTTTTATTTTTTATTTTTTTATCTTTCTTTTCATTTCTTGAAAATTTTTCATCGTAACAAAAATTAAAACGAAACCCTACGAAATTCAGAATGATCTCAACTTTCTCAAGCAAGTTATACAAAATTTATGTGACTCACTCAATAAGACGGATCTCGAATTTGATTCCCCAAACTCGGGATATGAATTAAACGGAAAGAAATCAAATTACTAATTTTTGAAACATTAGCGGAAACTATCTGAACGACCTTGTAATTCACTTTCGAAAGTTCACACAGGTCACAAATAACTATACGAACCTAATGACACTTTCAGATTTCAAATCGGAGCTCATTCGCCAAAATCGAACTCAAAAACCTCTTTTTAAGATTTACCGACAGCGAAAATTGAAACCTTCTTCCGATACCTACCAAAAGAGGTCCGATTTAGCTCAAATTTTACAGAGAAGTCTTAATGGACCTTACAAAGCTTTTAAAACTTTCGGCACATCAATCGGAGCTAACCCAAAACGACTACTTAAGGTCGTTTCATTCTCCTCCACTTAGACTCTCGTTCGTCCTCGAACGAGCTTAAGTCTAAAGCAAAATTCACATATATAACAAAAGAACTTGCACGACCTTCATAAACTATTCTACATACATTGTCTCATGATTACAAAATCAGAATTATAACACGCACATCGATTTCTCAGAATAAAATATATCTGGATAATATCATAACACCATTGCCCACCTTATTCTGACTAAGCTGACCCTTCCTCGATCACGAGAAGAGAGTTCTACATTTTCGGAACAAGGATACATGGAACTCTGGATGGATTAACACGATTCTGCCGACGAATCACCTCGTCGGTATACTTTGCAACATAGAACAGGCTGATGAAACTATATACACATAACTCTGGATGGATTAACATGATTCTGTCGACGAATCACCTCGTCGATATACTTTGCAATATAGAACAGGTCGATGAACTTAAGAATTAGCTTACGCTTCAACAACGCTTTAGAGATTTAATATTAGAATTCTATTGGAGGAAGACTCCTCCACTTAGAGCACTAATTTGAATAGGAATAGTCATCCTCGCACAACCTGCTAGACTAAGGAAGACTTAGCTAAAAACACAATGCGGCTTAGACCTCAGCTACCAAATCACCCTCTCGAGTTGCCAAACGACTGCAACTTTTGAGTTCACAACTCCATACCTTTGCCGTAAGCACCACCGCCTGATGGACCGGCTCAGAAGTCAAATGACGCCTCTCATTACGCTTAGTAGCCTTAAAACAAAATAATATGCTTACCCGGCTACCTTGACATGCACTCTTGCTCAATACAGGGAACATCACAAGTGGCTACTAACCATCCAAGCTCACTAGTGCTGGAAGAAGAAGAGATGAAAATGGACTGAGGATAGAAATAATTAGAGCTTCAGGAAGCTCTTCTTCTAATTTATTTGGCTACCAAAGCTAGACTACTTCCGAGTCAGGCTAACCGAAGAATCACAATTGAAAAAATAGACATTAAATGAGATTTATAAAACAACATATATGCCAATTTAACCTTCCTATAAGAAGGAAACTTCGACAACTTACCAGAAGACCCTTTTAAAATGGAGACAAGCTCATAGAATAACATGATTCTACAAGCATATTGAACCAAAGGAAGACACATAGATCGAATATTACTTGCTAATCACTTTGCACCAGAAGAAATGATAACACTTTTTGATGGTGACGAATTAGGATCCTATCATTCTACCAACACTGAATTCCGAGGAGAGATGTAAACTGACTTGACATAATAACAGAAAATGGCACAACAAGATGCCAAGCAGACAATACCGACAGTCACTCCCAAATTCCTCACATATGAACCAGATAAACTAGTAGGGTCTTACAAATGCCAGGAATAAATCATACTAGAAGCTCAGTCCTCTAACATTATAGATTCTTAATAAAAACGACATCCTAGGAAACCATGGAAACATGGTAGGATAAATGAATTCTAGATCGACCGGAAGAATCCAATCTTACTCACATATAAGGAAAGACGAAATACCTGGGTCTACTACATCGGATGCCTCAGCACTTTTCCAGTCTGGCAGTTCATAGAACTTCCTCTGTAGCTGAGTTGAGCCGCTACCCTAATAATCACTTCCAGAAGAACTACTACCACCATGCTCTCACCCTCTACCGGATGGTGGCATATCTCTAGCTGATTGAGAAAGAATGACTGCCTACTTGTCGGAGTAAGGGAAAACTCCTCCAAAGATGACAGGCTCACTACAATGATAACATCTTTCGATAAAAATGGAAGCTGGACAGCTTGTTGATAGCTATAAAGAGAAAACTGAGTCTAATCTTGATGAACAACTGGCACACTCTGAGAATCACGTGCTACAAGCTGAGATAACCTGGCAGGTGACCTCCCACAATAATCAGAACTCTTACCTCCAAATGAGGTACCATGGTGCACACCAGGGCCGTGGGATCTCTTGCTCTCCCGCTCTAACTTATGGTATGCCTCATACCTCTGAGCAATATCAACAAAAACATCAAATGAAGTCCCGATCTCAATCTCTCGAGCCATCAGGGACCTCAAGGAAGGAGAAAGGTCATCAATAAATCTTCGAACCTTCTCGGAAGGATCATGTACTAGTTATAGTGCATATCCAGCCATCTTAGAGAATTCAATCTTATATTCTGGAACCGACAGGCTACCCTGTCAAATCCACTCAAACTGGTGACATTTTTCATCTCGCTCACTTTGCGAAAGGAAATTTTTCATGAATCTACAAGAACACTTGCACCAAGTCAGTTTAGGCAAGCCCTGCCTAGCTGATAAAAGAGCGGTCCACCAATCCAAGACTAGACTCTGAAACTGGAAAGCAGAATAATCAACACCATACCGCTCGAGATAACTGAGAGCCTGAACGATACGCAAACATCATTTTGTTTCTTTTAAATATTCACGGGGATTATCTGATGCATGGCCTAAGAATATCGGAAGGTTCAATTGGGTAAAATAATGCAGCCTCCTCGGGCACTCGGACCGAACTGTTACTTTGGCTAGCTAACCAGCCAAAATAACTAGAGGCACAACACATGCTGCCTCTGGAACATAGTTTACTGGGGCAATATTAGGAATTGGAATAGGAGCTCCCTGAGACCAAACGTCTGCATCTGCAGCAACCTGATGAGCTACATACGGAATATGAGGTTCTTGCGGTATCCGCACCGCCAAGATTCTCATAAAAACATCGAAGAGAGCCGGGGGAACCACAAAGTCCCTGCTCCCCATTGCCCACCGCGAGCTGGCACAACTGGGGCCTCTGTAACTGGAGCATCAGCACGATCTAAAACTTTCAGGGCTTGGGCTAGCCCTAGGGTAGACTGCTTCATCCTGAACACCTACCCTAACCTGATTTGTCGCACGAGGGTTCACCATTACTACGAAGGAATTAACAAAAATATTTTTTCATCCCAGACCAACGCACAATTAGAAAAGAGGGAAGAGAAACTTCCTAAAGGCCATCATAGCCTCTCATAGATAAGTACGGACATCTACGTACCCATCAGCGAGACTCTACTAGACATTATCTTAGTCTGGATAGACTCTAAACCGGGTTCTGATACCAACTGACACGACCCAAATTCTGGCTAGACCGTGCGGGCACCCGACAACCTCCCCTAGACCCGTCGGGCGAACTCTTTGCAGTCGAAATAACAAATTGAGCACAAAACTAACTCAATGAAAAGAGACAAGGCTTAGAAAAAAACACAGACACGCTGATACCTCTAAGCTGTACAAAAGAAATTACAGCTGGCTACCCAACATAATAAGTTTAGAGCTATCTAGACAGACATCTAAGAATACAAATGAAGTATAAACATCTCCTGAAGGGAGCAAAATAAAACGGAGATAATAAACATAAAATTGGTGGCCATCCTAAACAAAAGCTGGCTCACCCTGACAGCTGAAGTTGTCTTCGCTCCTAAACAACGTGGCGAACTCAATCCTGGAGCGATCCTACCGAAACGAAATAAATAGACAAGAAACAAACAGAGGGTGAGTCAAAAGGACTCAGTAAGTAGGGGCTGGCTAGCCACCTCAAGAAGCAGATATGCTAGCAGGGAGGAGAAAAGCAGATAAACCAAATTCATCTTATCTCAACTATAAAAAGGTAGTGCCAGATAATAACTAGAAACACGTATGGAACCATAAACTCATAAATATCCGGGGACATAAGATAGATAGAACATATAGGTATCTTGAATATATAAACAATCAACAATACATGACACATACACAAAATATTGCACTACAATCACACAATAAACAACAACAGGTGCAATGAAATGGAATGAATGCAGTATGATGTCATGGGGTCATATGTGCCCAAAGTCTATCTCCGTCGCGGGACTCTCATTATCTACCAGGAGATATATTCAATAATATCTCTTCATCGGCGCGGGACTCTCAGCGACTACCCGGAAGTATATGCAATAATGACCTTTTACCGGCGCGGGACTAAAATCGACTACCGGGAAGTAAATGCAATAATGACCCTTTACCGGCGCGGGACTCTCATCGACTACCGGGGGAAGTATATGTAATAGTGACCCTTCACTGGTGCGGGACTCTCATTGACTACCGAGAAGTATATGCAATAATGACCCTTCACTGGCGCGGGACTATCATCAACTACCGGGAAGTATATGCAATAATAACCCTTCATCAGCGCGGGACTCTAATCGATTACCGGAAAGTATATGCAATAATGACCCTTCACCGGTGCGGGACTCTCATCGACTACCGGGAAGTATATGTCAAGCTCAAAACCAGAGTGCAATGTTCATATGCTCAATGCAATACCAACAAAAGGGCATAACATATAATATACAATGTCAATCTAAAGCTAAGTCCTAATAAGTACGCCTATCGGCAACTACACACGTAAGGAACACGTGGTAGAATATCTACAAGGTCAAAGGCCACCAAAGAAATGGATAATATCACTTACTTTGTTCCAGAGTTAGCACTGTCACTCAACAACCGCTTTGTCCTTTGGATTAACGGTCAAACGATCCCGCTCTATTCAATAAGCAGAAAAACTATATATAATAAGGCTAAATGCTTCATTCCTTACATCTTAGAATAATCCGGTCAGGAACCCAACACCCGATTTGCATAGGCAATACATAGTCCAGGTCTATTGATGCAGGGTAAACCTACGAAAGCGATAAAGAGATAAAAGCGAGACGAGACTTACACTAAAGTTCGAGTAGCAACGAAGAACTTGTTCCGTTACACCCCAAACGATTGGAAAGAATCACCTAACACTATGCAACTATCCCCAAGAGTCATGAGGCTCGAGCAAATAGAATGATCGAAGACGGATTGAAGAACAACTTGGATTCATCCAATTGATTTCAAGCCAAAAAGTGTTACAAGGTTCAAGAGCAATGCTCATTAATATTTTTGTGTTCAAGGTAAGCTAAAAAGCAATAAATGAGAGAGGGGTGTATTTATAACACCTCTTTACAATGTTTTCCTACATTCTGGTCCGCATCAGCTAAAGTGTTCATCGCGATCGCGCAGGAGTATATGCGATCGCGAGGCACACTTAAAAGCACTGCGCGCGATCGCGCGAGACAAGACGCGACAGCGAAGACAAAATATTTCCTCATCGCGATCGCGAAGGTGATGCACGCGATCGCGAAGAACAAAAGTCCAGCGTCAGGCAGTAAGCTCAGCAGGTGCTCCCCTGTTTTGCCCTGTTTTGCTCCCCTGCTTCCTGCACTGTTTCCTGCCCTGTTTCCACATGGATTGAGCTCCAATGCATTATCTTTAAGTCCTCTCCCGAGCTCGTATCATCCACGCCTCTCCAAACCAAGTGTAGGTGAGTGTCTTGTATATCCTTGGCTTGACTTCGAGTGAATGGTCTCGAGCTAGTTTGCCCGGCATCATCCTCCCCTTCTTGAGAAGATTTCGTCCTCGAAATTAAGGCGTCATCCTCCACGGCATCACCTACATCACAAGGAGCCAAGTCACTAACATTGAAAGTATTTGAAACATTGTACTCACCGGGTAGATCAATCACATAGGCATTGTTGTTGATCTTGGATATCACTTGGAACGGGCCATCTCCTCGGGGTGCCAACTTCCCTTTTCGGATGCTTGGAAAT
Source organism: Petunia x hybrida (assembly GCA_037355625.1). Taxonomy (NCBI): domain Eukaryota; kingdom Viridiplantae; phylum Streptophyta; class Magnoliopsida; order Solanales; family Solanaceae; genus Petunia; species Petunia x hybrida. Next base: position 354,955 of record JBBBVM010001196.1, read on the forward strand.
CTTTCTTTCCGGAAGTGCACCCACACCCAATCTCCTTTCTTGAATTCCATCTTCTTCCTCCCCTTGTTCTTCTTGGTGGCTAGCTTTTCATAAGCTTCCTCCAAGTTCTTCTTTGCTTTGGCATGGAGTTCCATCAAGGCCTTAGCTCGGCTTGTACCTGCAACATCAACAACCATTTCCCTTGGCAAAGGGGTAAGATCAAGTGGAATCAAAGGATTAAAACCATAGACGCACTCAAATGGAGCCATTCCAATCATTCTATGCAAGGTGCGGTTATATGCAAACTCCACGAGTGGTAACTTCTCCATCCAAGTCCCGGCCTTACCTCGGGTCATAGCTCTAAGAAGAGACCCTAAGGTTCGGTTCACCACCTCGGTTTGACCATCCGTTTGAGGGTGGTGGGACGTAGAGAACAACAATTTGGTGCCAAGGGCACCCCACAAGCATCTTCAAAAATGGCTTAGGAACTTAGTGTCCTTATCACTCACAATGGTTCGAGGCACGCCATGCAATTTTAACACATTATTAATGAACAAAGAAGCTACATGGTGTGCATCACTACTCTTTTTACAAGGAATGAAGTGAGCCATTTTGGAGAACCTATCCACGACAACATAAATGCTATCATGTCCCCCTCTAGTCCGTGGTAATCCCATAACAAAATCCATCGAAATGTCCATCCACGGGCTAGTAGGAATAGGTAAAGGAGTATACAAGCCATGGGAATTCGACTTAGACTTGGCGTGTTTGTAATCTAAACAAGCATTGCATAGCCGCTCAACATGCAACCCCATCTTAGGCCAATGGAATTGCTCCATAAGAATGGCCAAAGTCTTATCCCTCCCAAAGTGACCCATCAAGCCTCCACAATGTGCTTCACGCACTAGCAATTCCCGCCAAGAGGACTCGGGGACACATACTCTCCCTTTCTTGAAAATGTAGCCATCTACCCATTGGTACTTCTCCACCCGCTTCCCACTCGCTAGAGCATCATGAATGCTCTTGAACTTTGGGTCATGTTCATACAAAGACTTTATACTCTCAAAACCCATAAGTCTAGAAGCAAGAGTGGTAGCAAGGGCGAACTTCCTAGATAGTGTGTCGGCTACAACATTGTCCTTTCCCTTCTTGTAATGAATTACATAGGGAAAAGACTCAATGAATTCCACCCACTTAGCATGCCTTTTGTTCAACTTCTCTTGACCTCTTAGATGCTTGAGTGACTCATGGTCACTCTTGATCACAAATTCCCGAGGCCATAGATAGTGTTGCCAATGGGCTAAAGCTCTCACGAGGGCATACAACTCCTTGTCATACGTGGAGTAATTCAAGGTTGCGCCCTTCAACTTCTCACTAAAGTAGGCAACGGGTTTCCCTTCTTGCATGAGAACACCCCCAATTCCCACCCCCGGGGCATCACACTCAACCTCAAAAGCCTTCCCAAAGTCGGTCAATTGTAGCAAGGGGGCGGTACTCAACCTACTTTTCAATTCTTGGAAAGCTCTCTCTTGAGGCTCTCCCCACACAAAAGGTTTATCTTTCTTCACCAACTCGGTGAGTGGTGCGGCAATGATGCTAAAGTCTCTAACAAAGCGCCTATAGAAACTAGCTAGGCCATGGAAACTCCTCACATGAGAAACGGTGGTAGGAGTAGGCCAATCTCTAATGGCTTCTACTTTGGACTCATCAACTTCTACACCATTTGCACTAACGACAAAGCCCAAAAAGACAACCTTTTCAACACAAAAGGCACACTTCTTAAAGTTGGCATAGAGCTTTTCGGCTCGTAGCACTTCAAGCACTTGACTCAAGTGGCCAACGTGGTCATCTATTGACTTGCTATAAATCAATATGTCGTCAAAGTAGACAACCACGAATTTGTTGATGAATGGCTTTAGCACGTGGTTCATTAGCCTCATGAAGGTACTAGGTGCGTTGGAGAGGCCGAAAGGCATCACCAACCATTCATAAAGACCAAATTTGGTCTTGAATGCGGTTTTCCACTCATCACCCGGTTTCATCCGAATTTGGTGGTAGCCGGACCTAAGGTCTATTTTTGAGAAGACACTAGAACCACTAAGCTCATCCAACATATCATCCAAACGAGGTATGGGATGTCGATACTTTACCGTGATCTTGTTGATCGCTCGACAATCCACACACATCCTCCAAGTGCCATCCTTCTTTGAGACAAGGATCACGGGCACGGCACAAGGACTCAAGCTCTCCCTCACCAAGCCTTTGGTAAGCAACTCATCAATTTGCTTTTGTAACTCCCTTGTGTCCTCGGGATTACTTCTATATGCCGGCTTGTTGGGAATTTGAGATCCCGAGACAAAGTCAATTTGATGCTCAATACCCCTCAAGGGAGGTAATCCATCCGGCATCTCTTCCGGGAACATGTCCTTATAGACCTTCAAAACATTGTCAATAGCACTAGGCAAAGGGTTAGGGTTAGATAAATAATCACTTTCGGAATTTAAAACCATACCTTTGTGCACTAGGCATATGAGCATCTTGGTGCCATCATTACCTCTCAAATACTCACCCGGTTGCATCATGGCACACATGCGACCGGTGGAAGATGGTGGAGTCTCGGCCAAAGATTTGGCCACAATCGGGGACTTGGCCTTAGCCGCTTCCCTCAACTCTTTCATGCGCCGATAGTCTTCACTTACTTGTTTCGGGGTCAAAGGTGTAAGCACAAACCTCTTTCCCTCATGCCTAACCGTGTAAGTGTTGGCCCGGCCATCATGAACCACTTGTTTGTCGTATTGCCAAGGCCTTCCAAACAAAAGGTGGCAAGCTTGCATTGGCACCACGTCAAACATGTGTTCATCTTGATAGTTCCAAATCTTGAATCTAATCAAGACTTGCTTCACTACCCTCAATTCCCCATACTCACTTAGCCATTGCAAACGGTAGGGGCTCGGGTGTTTAATGGTAGTCAACTTCAATTGTGAGACCAAGGATTGGCTCACCACGTTTGCACAACTACCCGAGTCAATTTTCATGGAACAAACTTGTCCCTTCACTCTACACCGGGCATGGAACAAGTTTTCCCTTTGTTCATCCTCCCTCTCTTCACTCAACATAGTTCCCAAAATGCGACGCACCACAAGGAACATGTTAGGATCTTCCCCCTCCGTCGCTCTCTCTTCTCCCTCAATTTCCTCACTCTCCTCTTCAACTTCACCCTCGGACTCACTTTCACCCTCATAGACCAACCCATCATCCATCACAATTATTGTTTTCCGGGTAGGGCACTCTTTGGCAAAGTGGCCATAACCCTTGCATTTATGACATTGGAAAGAAGAAGGAGAAGGAGTATTTAAAGTAGTTTTAGAATTACCTCCAACTTCTTTGTGGTCGCTCTTCGGGGTAGCCTTTTCAAAAGGCTTCTTTGCATCTCGACTCCCACTTGCTCCACTAGCATATGGGCTCTTCCATTCTTTGGGGCGCGTTGAAGGAGTGGTAGTGGTAGTACTCCTATAGCGAGGAACCTTTTCTTCCTTGAGCCATTTCTCGGCTTCAACTGCGGCATCACAAACATCTTGTAAAGAGTGGAAGATGTGAAGTCTCAATTGGGAGGCAATCTCCCTACTCAAGCCACTTTTGAAGCGGATGATAGCTTGTTCCTCATCCTCCGTTTCCATATCAAGAGCCATCCGGTTTTTCTCAAAGTCGTTGAAATATTCATCAACGGACTTGTAGCCTTGCTTCAATTCATAGAGCTTTTTGAGTTGCTCTTGTCGATACTTGGGAGTCACATACTTGTTGTTCATAACTTCTTTCAACTCTTCCCAAGTGATGTTCATCCGCAACCCAAGTCTTCTCCTTGATCGCTTGATGGATTCCCACCAAGTAGAGGCATAGGACTCAAATGATGATATAGCATAAGTGGCCTTCTTCTCCTCGGTCATATCGTTTGTGTCAAAGACCCGCTCCAATTGGACCTTCCATTCAAGAAATGCTTCCGGATCACTAGTCCCTTTGAAGGGTGGGATTGTGATCTTCACACTATTGAGATTGGTATCTCGACCCCCACGGTGTTGTTCCGGTTGAACCCCATAGTTGTCATCAACATCTTCATATTCCCTTCCCAAGTTCCTTCCAACATAAGCTCTTGGTGGTCCTCGACCTCGACCACGTCCCCTATCTACACCTCGGCCTCCATTCATCGCCCTTCTATTTGGATAGGGAGCATCAAAGTAATCATCATCAAGTCCGAGACCCTCCCCTTCTTGAGCTTCATCGACTTGCTCAAGAGGTGCAATGTTTCTCCGAGGCCTTAGGATTGGAACATCTCCTTGGGGATTGCCCAAGGGTTGGGGATTGCCCAACAATCTTTCTCTAGCTAGAGCCTCATCCCTCAACCGTTGTCGACGAACTAGCTCCTCATATTGATCCGGCTTCATGATGGAATCATCACTAGTGCCTTCATTGGCATCCTTTTGGACACTCGGGGTCCTCTCCTTTTCAAGAGCTTCCATTTTAAGGTTTAGGGCCTTCACCTCGGCTAACAAGCTAGCGAAGACGTCGGTTGGAACCTCAATGGTACTCTTTGCTTTCTCCTCCACCATGTACCTACAACAATCAAAACAAGAAAGGAAGATTAGAGTAAAAGTCCTCACTCACTCCCTCACTTTTGTTTGTCGCTCGGGTTCACTCAAGTTGGGCTTGGTTTCTCACAAACTTGAAATCAATGGCCTCCTCGTAGTTGCGCAACCTCCTCAAAGATCAATCCAAAATACAAGAACCAAATGCTCTTCGGGAAGAGTGGATTCAATGGGACTCGATCAACGCTAAGCTATTTGGTGCGCACTTGAACCAAACAATTAACTACGAATCTTCTTTGAATTCTACACTCCTTCTAGGCACGAGTATCCTATTCGCACAAGGGATTAGTACTAATTGGGTAGAAGTGTTACCCTCAAAGTACCAACCGGAAGTGACGCGATCAAATGTTCAAAGATCGAATCGTCACTAAATGGATTCGGAATTGGATGAATTTTGGTTTGTGATCTAGAAACTCATATTTGATGATGCTATGGGAGTTTTGGTGGTTGGAAACTGTTACGACGCCTTTGCGAACATTCTGTCCCACTTCAGGAAATTCTGGAAATTGGTACCCTTCGCGATCGCGTGCAGAGGGGCGCGATCGCGATGAACAAAAATGCGGAATTGGCGCGACAGCGCGAGACCTTGCGCGATCGCGCAGGTTTGTTCAGCAGAACCAGAAACTCGACAGAAAACTGCAGTTTTGGCACACACAACAACCCAAATTCAACTTGTTTCAGTTTTCAAGCTTTCAAATGGTGTTTTCAGCTGTAGTAAACAATCCCCAATGGTTTAAACAAACAAACAAACAACCATTAAACAACTTGTTTTCAATGAATTTTGGACAAGTTCTTCAAAATGTTCAAACCTTCAAGAACCCCAAATTTTGATTTTCACTCCAATACTCCAAATGATGTTATAGTGGTATCAAAACGACGGGGAAACTGAGTAAACCCCGATACCAAATAACCAAGAATTTATAACATCAAGCGAGTTCTAGCAATTTTCGCAAATATTCAACCTAGGGTTCAATTTTTTTCAACTTTTGATTTTCAACTCCAAAACGTGTTTTGTTGGTTCCCAATTGTCGAGATTACGTAAACAAACAATCCGCGATAATCAACACCAATAAAATCGTAACAACCAACGATTTCTAGCAAATTTTTGGGTTTTCAAGTTTTAAATTTTTTTTTTCTTCTTTTTCAATATAACAAGAACAAGAACATGAAAATAAACAAGAAACAAAGATGACACGCACGAAGAGTAGGACGAGGGTTCGTAAGAACGTAACCCTAGCCGTGCTCTGATACCAACTGATGCAGGGTAAACCTACGAAAGCGATAAAGAGATAAAAGTGAGACGAGACTTACACTAAAGTTCGAGTAGCAACGAAAAACTTGTTCCGTTACACCCCAAACGATTGGAAAGAATCACCTAACACTATGCAACTATCCTCAAGAGTCACGAGGCTCGAGCAAATAGAATGATCGAAGACGGATTGAAGAACAACTTGGATTCATCCAATTGATTTCAAGCCAAAAAGTGTTACAAGGTTCAAGAGCAATGCTCATTAATGTTTTTGTGTTCAAGGTAAGCTAAAAAGCAATAAATGAGAGAGGGGTGTATTTATAACACCTCTTTACAATGTTTTCCTACATTCTGGTCCGCATCAGCTAAAGTGTTCATCGCGATCGCGCAGGAGTATATGCGATCGCGAGGCACACTTAAAAGCACTGCGCGCGATCGCGCGAGACAAGACGCGACAGCGAAGACAAAATATTTCCTCATCGCGATCGCGAAGGTGATGCACGCGATCGCGAAGAACAAAAGTCCAGCGTCAGGCAGTAAGCTCAGCAGGTGCTCCCTTGTTTTGCCCTGTTTTGCTCCCCTGCTTCCTGCACTGTTTCCTGCTCTGTTTCCACATGGATTGAGCTCCAATGCATTATCTTTAAGTCCTCTCCCGAGCTCGTATCATCCACGCCTCTCCAAACCAAGTGTAGGTGAGCGTCTTGTATATCCTTGGCTTGACTTCGAGTGAATGGTCTCGAGCTAGTTTGCCCGGCATCATCTATGTACATAGTTCAAAATCACATAACCAAACTATTTATAAATTATATTTATGGGTTGCCCATAACTCCTTGAATTCGAATATATAATCAATTCCATTTTAGGGTCCAATTAACCCTTTAAACTATCAATTTAACTTATTAGAACGATGTCTAATATCCCGATTTCTACCGTTAAAATATATTTAAACACACGTAATAAACTGAAATAATGCATTAACATTATTACCTGCATGTTTCGGGGTGAAAGTTCTATTTTTTCTGCTCCTTTTCCTTTCCTTTTTTTTTTCTTTCTTGTTTTCTCTCTGCATTTTCTCGCTCTCACGTTCCTTGTTATGTTTCTGTTTCACTTTTAGCTTTTAAGCTAAGGGTGACCCTTAGCCACCGCCTCTTTTATTTTTATTTTTAATCTTTTTTTCTTTTCTTGAAAACTTTTCATCGTAACAAAAATTAAAACAGAACCCTACGAAATTCAGAATGATCCCAACTTTCTTAAGCAAGTTATACAAAATTTATGCGATGAACTCGATAAGACAAATCTCGAATCTGATTCCCGAAACTCGAGATATGAATTAAACGGATAGAAATCAAATTATTAGTTTTCGAAAATTTAGCGGAAACTATCCGAACGACCTCGAAATTCACTTCTAAAAGTTCACACAGGTCACAAATAACCATACAAACCTAACGACGCTTTCGGATTTCGGATCGGAGCTCATTCACCATAATCGAGCTCGAAAACCTCTTTTTAAGATTTACCTACAACGAAAATTGAAACCTTCTTCCTATACCTACCAAAGGAGGTCAGATTTAGCTCAAATTTTACAGACAAGTCTTAATGGACCTTATCAAACTTTTAAAACTATCGATACGCCAATCAGAGTCTTAACTCCCAAAACGACTACCTAAGATCGTTTCACTAAAGCTATAATTGATAATTGCATCAATTATTGTATTAAACACTTTAGAAGAAAATATATACTTGGAATTATTTAGACTAACAAACCATCATATACTCAAAGGTGTCAGTCAGTACTTTGTAATTGGCACTAGTTAATGAATTAAACACTTTATAAGCAAGGAAAGTTGCAATGTTTTTCCCTTGGAAGAGTACATGAGGGAGAATTTGTACAAGCAAAAGAAGCTAATAAAGATCTCAAAAAAAAAAATCACTTTTTAAGTCCAAGAACTCAGCCAAATATGTAAATAACTAGACTACTTCATATGGTATAGGAAATTGTATGGAATCAGTAATCAAGAAAAAATAACCATGAATATAGAACCACCTCACAACTATTAGCATTAAACATAAACTTGGTATAATTTAACTCAAAGATTAATTGATATAAAAGAAAAGATGAAAATTGTCTTAAAGTCAAAACATGAATAAATCTAAAATAAACTTTTTTACCTCAGATCACCCACATCCTCCAACAATCGCTAGCCACCCTTAGTATTGGAGTATTCCAGCAGTTGAAACAATATATAGCCTGATCACCACTTATGTTCAAGTTCTGCCTTCTGCACCCTTTAGCAACGCTAGACTAGAAGGTAGGAGGACCACATACAATCACGCCAATATCAATGCTTCCCAGCTCTTTGCATATGATCCAAATATACCCGAGAGAAAAGAATGAAAGAACATTGTCAGTAATTAAATTTGAAGTTGACCTTACTATATGCTATGCTCAAATGTTATTCCGACCATACCTTCAAAATTTGATCTTTCACCATATCGGATAGTATTAGTCAACTGAGGCTCGACAGGATTGGAAAGCTTGTGTAGACCAACCTCACCCTCCTGCAGAATGTTAACCTTCTTAGTATCCTCTGTTTCAGCTTGTTCAAAGGTTTTCTTTTTCCAAAGATGCCATAAACTAATGGCAAGACCTCCAAAAGTACCAATACTAGCAACCATACATCCAATTAACAAAAACTCTTGATACCACCCGTAATGTACATTAAATGGATTTACGTAATAATGTCTAGCAATTCCACATTGATCACCATGCCAATCGCGGAAACAATGACATATATTCTAGACCATATAACATTTCTAGTACTGGCCAAACCAGACATTCAACGTCCCTTGAGGCCAGAGAAATAAAGGGATATACAGCCTTCAGTGTTTACTCTCATCCTATGGAAAAGAAAATAGAAATACATATAATTATTAATAATTTAGCGAATTGGGGATATTGAAATGCACATTCATAACTAATATGGGAGTCTACCAATGAAGGTTGTGATTCTCAAGTTACGAATATTTGAATCTCAAGATTCAGCTTATCACAGAAAAATGGACGGATTGCCTCCATGTCAACTATCTTAAGAAGTGGAAGCTTATGTGAATTTTTCATAGCCCATACTATGAGAATATTCCTTGGCATACAAGGCTTGCTTTCATTAATCCGATGAAGAATATCACTCATAATAGCTAGAAAAGGGAAAATTCCTATGCCGCCTACCACCAACATAAGGTTTTCATACCTGTGAGATGAAAGAAGGTCAAGCCAACTGATCAGGCTAACTGAACATACCTTTTAAGCCAAGGCCAATAAGAAGAAAGCATAACATCTAAGTTAGAAATCTTACCTTCAATACAAAATTTATAACTACAATAGACTACTTGAGCTTATGTCAATCTCACCTCTTAAAACGTTTCATCTTCCAAAATCATGGGTGTCCCTTTCAAAGGAGTTTCAATTATGTAAACCTATAATGGCGATGAATTTCACATTTAGAGAAAAAATATGACTAGGAAAATAAAGGAAAAAAGTATATGTAAACCTTTACGAAAATTGAAACTAAAGGGATTATATCCACATTAAGATAAGGAAACTTAATAGGATAGGGCAAGGCAAACCAACAAGAGAAAAGTAGTAGATACCTTTATAACAATCGAACCTGATTGCCGCAGCTCTGGAGGAGGTTGATCCGATTCACTATCAAATTAAAATGTATAATTTAGATACAACGCAACCAACATTTTTATTAATTCAACGATGTGCTCTATTGTATACACCAGGAGCTCTCGCCATAAGCTCGCATTACAAGCCCTGGGACAGCTCCACCACTCTTCAATAAAAAGGTCCTAACTTTTTGTACAGAGCTTTGATTGAAAAATCGTTTGAAGCGTTTGAAATGACTTAGGATCTACAAGTTTCATGTTTTTATCATCTTTAACCTCATTATAGATTGGCGTTATGTTTGTGCATAGTTAGACATTGTGTGCGATCAACATTTTTAGAGCCACTACATTAATTATAGATGAATTATGCACTTCAGCTGGTACTATACTTTCTAATAAATTTATTAATAAATTCAAGAATTAGCTACTACATTATCACAAAGCAATGAGAACAATCAACCTCATTAGAATAAGCAAAATCTTGGGTATTTGAATCTCATAATAAACTCTACTTAATGAAGTAAAATGAAAGAAATCGAATGTAGGAGAACAAAACTCATAGATTCTGAATAGATAATGGATTCATGGAGAATCAAAAGAAAACTGGGAACAAATTTGACGTATTAGGTTTACCTGCTATTATGGCCGGCAATGGTGAGTGGCGATGGTGAGCGGAACGGTGATCAGAGACAGTGAGCCATAGCGGTGATCAAAAATGGGCCGCAACAGTGATCAGAGATGGCGATTGAAGGTGGTTAGTGGCGGTTGGCGGTGGCGGCGTACAGAGATGAGATCGTATGGGGTTTCCAAAGTAGTTTGGGTAGGCAATGAAGTGTGTGAAAGAAGAGTTAATAATAGAAATAAGTTTTAGTTGAGACATTTAATAGCCATTTTACTTGATTGCTGTAAAATGTATGTAGTACCGGTAACGTATGAAAATATTTACTGTCCATTAGTGTATTGACTCTAATTAATGGCAGCTAAAAGCCTTATTTGTTATAGTGCTCGTGACTTGATCAATGTTCTTACTTCAACCGTAGCATAAGAAAGCACTTTCAGCCAAGGAAGACTTCAAATTGGAAATACTAGATCTTTAATGAAAGAAAGCTTAGAAAAATCAGTCTTATTTAGAGAATAGATACGCGCGGAGAGAAGAAACTTTGACATTCATGAAGAACAACCAGAAGATAATGAAGCTTACGAAGAAATCCTATCAGTTGGATCTGATCAAAGCAGCTATAGCACAGATCAAGACCTGGCTCCTCCTGCTCCAACGAGACCTCCTCCTGATATGGAAAACCTTATGATTTTTTTTTTAGAAATATGTAGTCTTGTATTAGAATTGCAAGTTTAGAAATTAGTATTCCAAAAACAAACTTACAAATTTTCAAATGTATTCAAATTTTAAAAATGACAAGAGAGTTAATTAAATATTTAATCAAATTACTATGAGGTTTGTTTTCTATACCCCTACGTCCGAGCCCACCTAAGGGGTATAGGTATAGGATGGGCTCCCCCCTTAGGCCCCTTAAGCTTGATTCACATTCAAGCCCCATTCTGTAAGCCCCTTACCCACCCATACCCGAGGCCCCTAGCCCAGCCCTCTTAGGCGCCTAAGCCCCATGACCGCCCGCTCGACATCCTTAACATAAGCTCTGGTTATTGTACCACATATAGAGATTATCATTGGAGAATGATCAGAAATATTTGGGAGCTTACAATCAGTTCATATGGTTATAGTGAAGCATCCATCCATCATTGCGCAATGCTCTTTCCAGTCTACTACATCTCCTATTCTTGCCTTACTGCTTGTTATTCCAGGTGTAATACTCCCTCCTCCATGGGAGCTCATTAAGATGTAAAGCTTGCACACATTCATTAAAATCTTCTAGTTCAGCTGCTGTAGGTTGTCCACATATCATGTCTGGAGTATAAAGTACTTCATTTTAATCACCCCAAAGGATCCATGTGCAGGGGTCATTTGTGCAATTCCACCTAGATGATTCCATAGTTTTTCCCCTGATCTGCATGATTAAACCCATACACTATAATCATTATACAGGTCAATTTTGCCGTTGATTCACTATTTGACAATGTATAAGTTGTGATGATTTATAGAGGACTGTTACTTGATATGTATCTTCATCCCAAAATAACTAGATTCTTCTATTTATTGCATTCCCATAGTTAAATTAAACAGTCCATCTTGGTGCTATCTTTTTTGGAAATGCATGCTTCTCTTTTCTCTTTAGCTATAGTTTCCAGTAATCCCAATAACTTTACGTTATTTTACCTCAGGTATAGGGTCAATTCTTTTTGTTTATATCTCTTGTTAACCCCTCTAATGTTCTAGACTAACTAATTCATAGCAGAGTTATTGTCCCTCTACCCTTATCACTGAGAGAAAGGTTAACTGCTTCATGTTCTCCAAAATGCAAAGGTTCAAAGCCATTTTTTAAAGGGACGACTATGTTCTCTGCTAGATTCTAATCTTTACTAGGGGTACTCATCACTCTTTCCCTTTTATTTTTTTTCTAAGTTTACATTAGCCAAGGGCGTAGTAGGCTACTTTGGGGACAATGCAGTTGGTTTCAACTCTTCTTGTGTCTCTTTAATCACTATAGCTTTATGTAATTCTTGTTGTGCTTGATTAGTACCTTGATCTTTGATTTTCCTAGGTTGATTCTGCTGAGTCATTTGCCATTTTTTGCATAATTCTAGGTTGTCTTCTTTGTCTCCTTCGTGCATTAGTCTCTATTGGTGGAACTCTTGTTGCACAATTAGTTGCAGGCATTTCCTACAGTATTCAGGTTCCCAGTCATAACACACTAGTTGTTTGAATTGCCTCCCACTAGGTTCGATCACATTAATCCCCATAGGTAAATGTTTAGTCATATCTACTTCTATTAGCATTCCTACATATGATAGACTAGTTTGCTTTGTAGTGCACTCGTCTGTAAGAATTGGAATACTTGCTGCACTAGCTATTCGTCTAAGAGAGTCACAACTCCAACAAGACATTGATAATTTTAAATATTTAATCTAAAGTGAAATTTTCCTTAAGCATTCCTTGGTGAAGTCAAAATCTGGAGACCATTGTGTTAAGATAACAGGCCTATTAACAACAACATACCCAATGTAAGCCCACAAGTAGATTTTGGGGAGGGTGGGATATATGCAGTCTTACCTCCACCAAGGTGAAGGGGTTGTTTTCCGAATGACCCTCAATTAAAGAAAAGTATTTTGAAAACATGCTTGAAAAAAAACAAATACCATGATGATATAGAGATGAATGATAACCAATGTAAAAAATCATTAATGATATCAATAAAGACACACAATCCGACATATATAGTATACATACGATCAATAATACCAATGCTAATATGACCGAAACCTCTCGACTATTATATGACCTTCCACCTTATTCCTCAACCTCCACAGTTTCCTATCTAGTGTCAAGTCCTAGGTGATATGTAGGTGAGCTATATCCTGTCTAATCACCTTACCCAAATTCTTTTTTGGTCTAACTCTACCTCTCCGCAGATCCAGTACTGCCAACCCCTCGCACCTCCTTACCGGGTATTCGTGCTTCTTCTACTAACATGTCCGAACCATCTCAACCTCGCTTCGCACATCTTATCTACCACTGAGACCACTCTCACCTTGTCACGTATGACCTTGTTCCTAATCTTATCTGTTTTAGTATGCCCATACATCCATCTAAGCATTTTCATCTCTACTACGCTCATCTTCAGAATGTGTGAGTTCTTAATTGGCCAACACTCAGCCTCATATAACATCGCTTGTCTAACAACCACTCTATAGAACTTACCTCTAAGTCTAGGTGTCACTTTCTTATCGCATAGGACACCAGAAGCGAGCCTCCATCTCATCCAGCTTGCTCCTATACGATTGGTGACGTCATCGTCAATATCTTCATTTTCTTGGATTATTGAGCCAAGATATTTGAAGCTTTCTTTCTTCAGGATGACTTGTATATCAAGCGTCACTGCCACATCTGACTCTTGGGATACATTTCTAAATTTGCACTCCACATACTATGTTTTCGTCATGCTCAATCTGAAACCTTTAGACTCTAAAGTTTGTCTCCAAACTTCCAACTTACCGTTATGCTATATGGTCCAGCTGAATATACCTCATTCGTATTTGACCATGTAATAGCATTCTTCATGATAATGCCCATCAGGATCTGTTATATTTTTCCAATTTTGGGCAATGTATTTTTTATGAAATTGTATTCTCCAAATGTATATGCAATTAAAGTATACTTCTTTTTTTCATTTTCTTTATCAATTTCAGCTTTATCAAGTTGCACTACAACACTTCTATTCACTACTTGCGGAGTTATGCAATTCAATGACATACCATTGCTCGATGTGCGATTACTAGTGAATAAGCTAGCCCAGCATGATGCAGGTTCGTTTTGGACTCCTTGTTTACCAGCTAACCTACTTCCCTCAACTTTCCCTCTTCCGGGTTCCTTGGCGCCTAAATTTTCTCCACTTGCAATGGTGGAGATGGTATTTGCAATTGTTGCGCTACACCACTCAGTTTTTGACCCGATCAGTTACTTGATTATGATTAATTAGGATCACGAACTATCAATTTTTTATATCATTTAGCCCTGGTTTGGACATTATCTTGGTAGATTCAGCTAAACTAACAATATAATTTCCATTAATGGGATTAGGCAGAGTTGTCATAGCCGGTAAAACATTTGATCCTAAAGTCTGTGTATGAGCTCTTGTACTCATTGAAATCCCAATCGTAGTTATCTGTATCTTCTTAGGTCATCCTCTTCTCTTTTCAGCCACTTTCCGATCTGCGTACGTCTGACTAATGTGCGTCGAGAGGCTTTTAGAGAGAGAATTTTCATTTATATTTCGACTCTTACTTTTGATGTGCGCATATTTTTCTCATTTTTTACTATATAAAAGGGTTCTATACCTAAGTTCATAACATATATTATAAAGAGGAAATATATCAAATCAGGATAAATAGAAATGTTGATAATTTAGAAGGTAAAATGGGTATTTAAAATGATATATTGAGAGAAATGGATGAGAATATAATTTGCAGAGACCAAAAAAGTTTACTTTTAACAAGTTAAAGGATCAAATTGTCTAATATTTTTAGAGACTAATGTGCCCGTTTGGATTGACTGAAAATAGTATCTTTTAAACACAACTGCGTATAAGTATTTTTTAGGTAATGGAACCTGTTTTTATAAATAAACAGTTACGTGTTTTGATAAAAGTACTGAAATTGAAAAAATTGTTGAGGTTTATTTTAATTTACCTTTTGTTTTGTAAAAAGCATTTTTTTAATGTTAAAATGATTAAAATAAACAAAGGAATATGGAAAGGTAATCTAGGGCATTTGTTTTTGAGAGTATAGAAAAACTATAAGGAATAAAAATATAAAATCGTTAGTCAAACTTTAACAGCTTTTAAGCTAAAAATAATAAAAGTTGGGATTGCCTAGCTTATTGCTTTCGATTTTTCTTTTTATTAAACATAAAAATCAAGTGCTTTTGAGCTATTTTGAATTACCCAAAAATTTCTATAAGCAAAAGTGACTAGCTTTTAAGCCAATCAAAACATCCTCTATTTTATATTCCCTCCGTCCCATTTTGTTTGTCGTAGTTTGACTTGGCACAAAGTTTAATAAAGCAAGGAAGACTTTTGAACTTGTGGTCTAAAATGAGTTGTAGATATTTGTGTGGCTTTAAATGAGTCAAAAAGTAAGTTTGTAGTTGAATTGTTTCCAAATATAGAAGTATGTCAATCTTTTTGGGACGGACTAATAAGGAAAGTATGACAAACAAAATGGGACAGATGGAGTATCTATTAATAGAGCATTTTTATCATTCTGTCATTTTTTTTTTGACACAACTATCCTAATCTTCAATTCATCTAATTTTTTTTTTGATTGATATTTACAAATGCTCTTTCTATCGCTTGACTTTATCTTTACTTTGATATTTTTACACATTAGC
The DNA here is from genome assembly GCA_037355625.1 of Petunia x hybrida. Classification (NCBI taxonomy): domain Eukaryota; kingdom Viridiplantae; phylum Streptophyta; class Magnoliopsida; order Solanales; family Solanaceae; genus Petunia; species Petunia x hybrida. The sequence continues at coordinate 370,514 of JBBBVM010001196.1, forward strand.
AATATACAATATAAGCCAATTTTAACATCTTAAATACGTATAATTTTCTTCTAAAGTCCCATTGATGTTTTACGTCCGATTTACATTCAAAATTTATAAATTTCATCATTGTAGAGACGAAACAATTTTTATGTCATTTCTCACCCAAAGAATATTGGTTGAACAAGATATATTCGTTTCCCTTTCACCTTTTTCCCATTCCCCCTTTGTCCCCCCACCCACCTCACTCCGCACCCCATCATCTATACACCTTTTTTCATCTATTCTCCTATTTGTCACCTTTTTCATACTCTCTGTCATGTGTTTTAAAGACCACTACCACCTTGCACTAGACACATTAAATTCCCATTTGGGGTCTATTCTCTCTTCAAGAAAATGACTCTCCTCATAATGGGAGCAGCTTCCAAGCTTCTCTTCTTGCTCCTAATCTTGTCTATTCTCCTTCTCTGCATTCTTGGTACATATTTTGTATGCTTCTGTTTGAATACTTACTTAATGGGGTATTCTAAAGCAAGTTTCTTCTTTTTCTGCACTTGTACAAACTAATAGTGCTAAACTTTGTTTATTTTCTGCTTTACTATTGACTAACACCAAGTTCTTGTTTTCTGCTCAGCTATTCATTTACACCAAGTTTCTTGTTTCTCCTGATCTTCTATAACTTCTATCTTCTTTCCATATTCTGGATTAATTTAGTGTGAGTTAGTGCTAGCTACAAACGTTTTCTTCTTTTTTGCATTTTCTTCAATATCTGGAAGGGTTAGGCATCTTTCTTTGTGTCTCTGTCTTACACTAGGGCTTGTTTACCAAGAAAAGAGCTATGTAATGTGGAAAGATCTGACCTTTTTTTACTTTATTTCAATTTTCAAATGAAACTCTCAAGCTGCCCTAGTATTACAAAGATGATTGGCCTATATATGTTACTTTTTTGCTTTTGGGCCTTAAGGTGGTGGGGTGGGTTTAGAAAGGATGAAAATATAGGGATTATTTTGTTTTATACTGCCTAAACAGTCTGACTAGGCCGCTAAAATAAAGAAATAGTCATTTTTTTATATTCCATATATAATATGTGTATAATAAATGTATAATTTATGTATGCCAGCTAGATTGGTTATTTCCTTAAAGTTCCATGAATGTATGTCTTATTACACCAAAGAACAAAATATGTGTAGGTTGTGCTTCTAGGTCCATAGCTTAGTGGGGCGAATTGCTTTAATGAGACATCCATAAAGCTGGTTTTACCTTGAAGTTGGTGTTCCAAGGAAGGGGATGTGAGAGTGGTTGAAATATAGGAGTAACAAATCCTAATTGCTGCACTCAGGTGTGAGCTCACACTCTTGTCTTAAGCTGGTATATTTATCCAGAGCCTGGTAGGCTGCTCGGTAGATTAGCGAAGGTGGCCTGTGCAGCAATTATTGTAAGAAAAGAAAATTCGTATTCAAAGTAATTGAGCATGTTAAAAATTTAGTCGTCCACTTTGGAAATGAGCTTCTCTTGATACATTTATACAGGGGATTGTTAAGTTGAGATCTAGTGCTACAGTAGCTTAAATATAAGTTAAACAAATCTCATGAAGTTGTTCTTTTGCAGGGAAATTACCAGCCCAAGACATTGAACACAAGCAGCTAGAAAGGGAAAAAGAGCAAATATTCCACTTGTCCCGGAAAGAACTGGTTGAATTCTTACCTATTAGAGCAACTAAACACGACTTGATTGATCCACCAACTGTCTATCCTACAACTCCAGTCATTAATCCTGTCACAACTCCAATTAATGTTCCTTCGGATAATTCTGCTCTTACAATTGTCACTGTCCCAGCAACAAATCCTTATACTGGGTTTCCAAATCCTGGGTCTACTCCTCTAGCCGTTCCTTCAACTACTCCGGTTCCTATCCCTAACACGAATCCGATCAATTCACCAATTCCAATAACTAATCCAGTTACCACGCCCAGCACAAATCCATCGGTGAGCAATCCTGTAACGACAAATCCATCACCAGTAGGCACTGTTCCTGTCATTACCCCAGTAACACCTCCTGCTACGACAAATGCACCTATTGCTTCTTGGCAGGGCTGGTGTGTTGCAAGGAATGGAGCAGCGGAGACTGCACTTCAGTCAGCACTTGATTATGCCTGTGGAATGGGAGGTGCCGATTGCTCTGCCATCCAACAGGGTGGAAGTTGTTACAACCCTAATACTCTTCAGGGTCATGCATCATATGCCTTCAATAGTTATTTTCAAAAGAATCCAACACAAACCAGCTGTGATTTTGGGGGGACTGCTATGATAACCAATTCTAATCCAAGTAAGCCTACAAGATCTTTCGTTATAATGCATTGTCACTGACAACTTATATTACTGAATTATCCTGATCTTTTACATACAGGCACTGGTTCTTGCATTTTCTCAAATTCAGCATCATCAACATCATCGCCTGCGACATCTACTCCAACAATCACTACTCCAATTCCTGGATCAGCTGTTCCAACGACAACATCATCAACAGGGGATGCAGTACCAGGGTGAGAACAAAATTGATCATTTTAATAAATGTGTGAAAAACTAATCTGTATGCTCTTATTTTACTCCATTCGCTGTACTTTTGCAGCACTGGAGCACCTCCAACAGTGTTGAATTCTAGCAATCCTACTTTGGGAGAAATCCCTACAGGCCTAGGTGATAGCATCCCTCCTAGTGTTACCACCTCATCATCCATGTCAAGTAGTTTGAGACCCTTTATCAGCTGCATTATTCTGGTTGCTTCCATCATGACTGGCAAGCTTGTTTTGGATATCTGAGGAATAGACAAGCTCGGTTCTCAAGTAAGAAGCTGGATTTTCGTATTCATGCTATGTACAGTTCTTTTGGAGGAAATGAAAATAGTTAGTATAGTACCCGGAAGGTTTATAAAGGACACATCGATACACTGCTTAACTTTGTGACTTATCCAGCATACTAGGTATTTAGATGTGAAAGTTTTGGAAATTGGTTTTAGAGGCGGAATCGACATTACCAATAGTTACAAGAATCTTTGGCCTATGTACATGAAATGAATACACAAGCCCAGCAAAAGCAGTTGCTCTCTTTGCTGTTTTCCCTTTCTTCAAGCAATGCACTCGACTTGGGTCAGTTGCTATCTTTATTTTCTGAAGGACATGTTTCAGAAAAAGTTAGGTACAACCATATATATGGAGGGATAAAAGCCCACCAACTATCCAAGATTTGCATTATACAACAATCAATATCAACAGACCAAGATTTTTGAAAAAGGAAGCTACTAATCTGTTGCTCTGGGTGCTGCTTGATATGTAGCTTGACTTATATTAGCGATAATGAAACAAAATGTTAAAGAGTTGATAAGTTAGTTTGATGGAGAATACTCGAACATAAAATTTTTAAAAATTGAATGGTTGTGTTTGAATACTTGAAATTTGTGAAAGTTATATAGGATGATATTATTAATTGATACTGTAAATATAACTAGGATGTAGGACATATTCGTTTTGAAAAAAATTTGAACTGTTTTCTTCTATATGTTATCATTTTCAGTTTCGGTGCCACTGAAAAGTTGATTGAACAATTTAGTTGAGTACTTGGAAGTAGTATAAAGGAAAAGTGAAGAATCGGCAATCATATTCTAGCATCACTGGTAGACATTGGATGCCCGTTCTGTTTTTCTTATAAGACTGGATTAACATAACAGCGCAATTGGATGTAATTTCTCGGCTAGTAAATAGTGCAATTGGTACTTGATAGCCTGAGGCAAGTTCAAGATGATTAGTGCTACAAACAGGACCATAATCCAATTATCCCATTCCTTTACAAGGATAAAAAAGATGGGCTAATATAGCTCCAAAGTAACATAAAATTTCTACAGATGGAACAGTATCTACAACTTTACTAATCTCTCCCCATTCCTAAATAAACTACTTCCTTTCGATCAACACGTAGATCTTATTTAGCTAGTTAAAACGCCAGCCTTTGATTAGATAAAACAACCCGCCTTATGACGCACAACCTGGACAGCAAGGCCATTGCTCATTGCTGGAACTTCCACATTGTTTAGCTTCTAATTGGTCTATCTGTTCCTTAGCTTCGTCTGTTCCATCTCCTAGCTGTATTCAAGTGCACAAGGGAGAAGTAGCAGACTGTGACATGGTTTCTGCAGTACGGCAGCTTCTTCACTTTTGGTATTAAATAATATGACAACTTATTCTTCTGGAAAATTATATTAAGTTCTCAACGGAAACCAGCAGTCCAAGCAAACTCAAATTGGGAAAGACGCGGTATATTTAATTTGAAATTAACCAAAAGGAGGAGAAAGAGATGTTAATGGCCCCAACCTGCAAACGCGGTATATTTAAGCAAAAACCCCACGAAGTCCTTTCATTGCAAAGAAAAAAACCCCAAGAAGTACTTTGAGGTGTAGTTGTGTATTATTTTATTAATTTATAGAATAAAGATTTAAAGATTTATGGGGCCTTACATTTCATGCCTGAGACTTATATCTAGTCTCTTATTAAGTAAACGTTCGGGCGCACCCTCTACATTGTTGTCAGCCGACTCTAGGAATATACCCTTAATTACCCTTTAAAATTTTTTAGGCGTGTCTTACTAGCGTCCACAAAATATGCTGTGGGAACCCTCATGTCCCAAATCTCATGCATGTGTTAGCATGATTATTTACCTATACCACAAATAAAAAAAATCTTGTGTACTTGAATAGTGTTTTGAAAAGATAAACAATGATTTAAGTAGCGTTGTCACCCAAACACTACCTAGCTTTCTTGGGAAACCTTAGGATAAGATAAACAACAAGAGTGCAACTAGATTTATAGAATAAGGAGTTAGAGATTTATGGAGCTTACATTCAATGCTGGGACATACATACCATCACCTATTAGGTGAACTTTCAAACTCACCCTCTCGCATTTTAAACATTGTTGTTGGCGATTCTTGGAAAATTTTAGCGACGCCTTTTACTAGCGTCCACATATGCTATGGGAACCCATATGTGATCTCAAATCTCATACATGTGTTGCACGTCTAGTTTCCTATACCACAAATTAAAAAGGCAGAATAGGCAAAATGACACTTCAACTTGTCTCTTTTTCTATTCCCGGCCCCTGTACTCTACCAAGTCTCACATAGACACCTCAACTTAACCCAAACACTACTCTTAAACGCCCCGTTTGTACTTATGACTGAGCGTGTATATCACTCTCGCCACATATGTTACCACGTGTATACCACGTCGGATAATATTTTCCACCTCAGTATTATTGTTCCTGCTAAACCAAAAGACACCAAACCATTTTCCAAATCATTTCCTTAATCAAAATACCCGTTCAGTTCGTCGCCTCTTTCTCTTCCTCTTCCAAATCATCGCCTCTATCTCTTCCTCTTCCAAAACGTTGCCTGAATCATAACAACTCCTACAATGAAAGAAAGTCCTGTTGATTAGTTGTTGTACCCGTTTTAGTTCTTACCCGAAAAATCATCATTGTACCCGTAAAATTCAATCTCGTTGTTCGCTTGCTATTTTCTTAACTTCAAGAGGAATTTGTCAGCCTATTCGTTGCATATAAGGTAAGACATAAGTTAGTTTATTGTGTATTGCATGTAGTGGTTTTGTCGATATTTTGGGTAATTTTTTAGGGTTTTTTAGTAAATCCAAATAGACCAATTCTAAATAGCCGCTATTGAAGAATCTTTGAATATTGGGACCAACTCTAACAGTGCATGTCGGGTTTTTGGTAGATAGTGATATAAAATTAGGGTTTTATGGGAATTAGGGAAAACGACAGATTCTGATTTATTATGTTAAATTAAGTCAATATTATACTAATTAACTATTTTTAATATAGATTAACTGATTATTATAATGCTTTTCCATTTTGTAGGTCGAAATTGATTGATATGGCTGCCATTTGGGTAAACTTGCAATTACACCATCAAGGTGCTTTTGTCTCTGACCCTGAATTAAGGTATGCAAATGCAGTAACTTATCCTCAAGTACTCACTGCCGATGTAGATGAAATGAATATAATCAAGTTTAATAGGTGGGCAAATTTGTTAGGGTATTTGAGGGTAGATAAATTTGCTTGTAGAATTAACAAAAGAGGTGTTTATCACTTGTTAAGTACTGATGAAGACATTTTGAACTTTGTTCCCTACTTAAAGCATAACGACCATGTGGATGTCTATGTGGTCCATACAATAGAGGGGAGTCCTACTGGACCCACAACTGGCCTTCTTGAGGGCCCTATTGAACCAACTGGTGTTGAGCCTAATGTGGAGCCTACTGTGGAGCCTACTGTGGAGCCCACTGTGGAGCCTAGTGGGGTTAGGGCAACAGATTTTTCTAGTGATTTAAATACTAGTGAAAGGGAAAGGGTTGGGGATAAAGGTAAGCAGCCTGCTGAACCTACTAGTGAAGGTGAGGGAGAAAATATATATGACTTCTCATCCTACCATCTTCAAACATCTGATTCTGAAGATCTAGACTATAATGAAGAGTCTAGTGATGAATCAAAGTATGGTAGTGATGAGGATGTTTCTGATGATGAAACTGATTTAGAAGAGGAGTTTACTGCTGCAAGAAAGGCTAAAATAAAAGATAAAATCAACAAGAAGAAGTCTGCACTAGATAACTTAGATGAGATACCTACAGGGCCTGTGGGTATAGATGATGGGTTTGAAGATATGTATAAAGACAAGAAGAGGAGATATGAGGGAAAATTAGGAGGGGATGAACCCTACTTTGATAGTTTAGATCCAGGTAGTGAGGTAAGTGATGAGGATGATTTGGTTGGTGAAGATGAAGTTGTTTCTGTTAAACCTAGAAAGGAAAGTAGCAAATTGTACTTTGATCCAGCTGCCAAGAAAGTATTATTCCAGCTTGACATGATTTTTGTGAATGCAATTCAGTTTAGAGATGCTTTGCAAACATATGCAATTCAGAAAGGTGTGCATGTGAAGTTGAGGCCTAATGAGAGGCATAGGGTAAGGGCTAAGTGCATGAGGGAAAAATGTCCATAGCACATCCTTGGTAGTATAGAGGGCAGTACTGGTAATTTCATTGTGAAGACCTACTACCCTGCTCATTCATGCAGCAGGTTGACCAAGAATAAGTCCTGCAATGCAGCTTGGATTGCAAAAAAATACAAGGACTTGATTATTAAAGTGCCACAGATTAAACTTAGAGAGATTCAGGCACTTCTTCAGAAAAAATACAATGTGTATGTGAACAAATCTGCTTGTGCTAGAGCTAAAATGATGATAATGAAAGAGCACATGGGAGATTACAAGCTAGAGTTTAGCAGACTGTATGATTATGCAGACATGATAAGAAGAACCAACCCTGGCAGCACTGTTGTTATCAAAACTTCAAAAGAAACACAGCCTGGTAAGGAGGTTTTCATGGGAATTTATGTATGCTTACATGCTCTTAAAACAGGCTGGTTGGAGGGGTGCAGAAATATAATAGGGTTTGATGGTGCTTTTTTAAAAGGAGTATGTAAAGGAGAGATCTTAGCTTGTATTTCCAAAGATGGAAACAACCAAATGTACCCTGTTGCATGGGCTGTGGTTGACAAAGAAACCAAAAACACTTGGTCTTGGTTCCTTAGGTGTCTTATGCATGACTTGAATCTGACAGAAATTGAAGAAAGGCTCACAATAATGTCTGATATGCAGAAGGTATGTGCTCTTCTATAATTATTTTATTTATTTTCTTTTATCTACCTTTCTGCTTTTGTCTTTAATTTGGATGTTTTTTGATGAACTGCAGGGACTAGTAGAAGCTGTGAAACAGTTACTTCCAAATGCTGAGCACAGGATGTGTGCTAGGCATATATGGAGTAACTGGAAACAAAACTGGAGGGGTGAAGAAAGAAGAAGGCAGTTTTGGAAGTGTGCAAGAGCTAGTTTTGAGGTGGGATTCAGTGACCAGATGGATGAACTAGATAAGTTAGGGGATCAAATTTGTGAAGGTTTGTTGACCTACAACAAGGAGTATTGGGTTAGGGCTTACTTTAGGGAGTATAGCAAATGTGATGCTGTAGAGAACAACATGTGTGAGACATTCAACAGTTGGATTGTGGAAGCTAGGCACAAAACCATCATTACAATGTTGGAGGAAATCAGGCACAAAATGATGGACAGAATGCAAAAGATGAGAGAGTTTGCTGCAAAATGGCCAGATGATATATCACCAATGGCACAAGATTTGCTATCAAAGAATGCCCAAGCTGCCATGAATTGTTCTGTAGTTTTCAATGGGGATTCAGGATTTGAGGTGATAGATGATCCATATCAACATGAGGTATGCATAAGGAAGAGAACATGTACTTGTAGATCATGGCAACTGAAGGGAATACCATGTGCACATGCAATAAGTGCAATGCATAGCAGAGACTTAGATCCAAAACAGTTTGTTGAACATTGGTATTGGAAAGACACATACTTGATGGGGTTTACTAACTTCATTCAACCTATTACCAATATAAAGATGTGGCCAGCCTCTACAAATCCTTCAATTGAGCCACCTAGAGTGACTAGAATGCCAGGAAGACCAAAAAAGAATAGAAGAAAAGCACCAGATGAACCAAAGAAGAAATTTGGGAAGAGATCAAGGAAAGGAACACCAATGACATGCTCTAACTGCAAGGTGACTGGACACAACAAGAAAGGATGTCCACAACTGGTAAGGTCTATTTTTTAGGACTTTTATAGACTAAAATTGAATGTTTAACTATTTTTTTTTTTAAATCATGACAGAGGACTTCTGGTGGACCCACTGCTGGAACAGGTGTTTCTGCACCTACAAACCCTTCACAACCATCTCAGTCTACCTGTGAAACTGCTGCTGCCAAGTCTAGGAGAAACCAACCAAAGAAAAGGGCTTCCACTTCAGTTGGTGGAACTAGTGGTCTATCAACACAACAGTCTAGAGTCACTTCTGAGATTGCTGCTGCTCCTGGTCCTTCACAACCATCTCAGTCCAACAATGCAAATGTTGCTACTGGTGGAACTAGGAGAAACCAACCAAACAACAAGGGTGGTGAAAATTCTGGGAGTAAAAGGCAAAAAACTGCAGGATTTGGTGTCCTATTTGGTAAAAGAGGAGTTGTTATACAAAGGGTAAGTAAGCATGTCCATTAATACTAAGTACATATTATTATTGGCCTTGATTCATCAATTTAAGTTGGCTTGTTTTCTGTGTTACAGTCTGGTCTAAGTGATAGGATTGTTCACAATCCATCTAAAATTAAGAGTGCAGCAGCAACCAACATTGGGCTTAGGTTCAGGCCACCAGGACTTAAGTGGAAGGGCAGGGATGCTATTACAGGGTCACAACTGCAACAACAAAGAGATGCTGCTCGTTCTAATACCAGTGCAACAACCCAAGCTTCTGCAGAAATTTGAATTACTAGGCATCTGTTGCTAATGTATTTTGCTACTTCAGTTATGCTACTTTGATTTGCCTTCTTTTGTGGCCTAATATTGAACTTAAAGGCCATTTAGTTACTGATGTTTTGTGAACTTAAAGGCCATTTAGTTGCCTTATTTTGTGACCTAACTTGTTAACATTGACATGATAAGAAGCTCATTCTCAGTTCATTTAGCTACTGTGCCTTGTTTATGCTTAAAGGTTCATTTAGCTGCTCATTATTTATGCTTAAAGGCCATTTAGTACCCTTCTTTATGTTCAATATTGTTGCAACAACAAGAAAATATCAACATCAAAAGCAATCTCATACATTCCATTACTGTACAACATTGGAATAAACTAAAAGGCAGCTTGATAAATTAACTAAACCACCCGAAGTACAACACTAAGAAGCCAACAATAATGGAAAAAACACATAAATTACAACGTCCCTTTGACTGTTTGGCACTAGATTCACGTTCTTTGTCCTTGATCCGCTTAAGCAAACCATTAATCACACACTTGTAATGCTCATTAATAGGAGGATCAAACCACATGAAGAAGTTACACCCATGTCCTATACCATAATTTTGGCAGCCAAGAAACCTCCTCCCAGGGTTAGTTGATGTCCAAGATGTTCTAAGCTCAGCAACAATACCACAATGGCACACATGCAGCTCCATATTTGTAGGTGTGGCTCGATCTTTATAAGCTTCTTAATCTAAATACGGAATTGTATAAAATATGTGAGGTACTAGATCTTTAGAGAATAATAATATTATGGCCTTACATATTTTATGGTTCAAGAGAAGAAAAAATAAGTTGTGATAGAAGAACCCCAAAATTTAGTAGTAACAATGGAGATTTTGCAATGGAGAAGAAGGAGGAAGAGAGAGGGTTTTTAAAGAAAATATAAGGCAAATCTGCCCGTTGGGGCCTTTTTTTGTTCCTCTCACGCTCCAAAAACGTGTGTTACCCACGCCCTTTGTACAACTCAGCAGATTTGACTAAGTCAGCGGTCGGGGGCGTTTAAGAGTAGTGTTTGGGTTAAGTTGAGGTGTCTATGTGAGACTTGGTAGAGTACAGGGGCCGGGAATAGAAAAGAGACAAGTTGAAGTGTCATTTTGCCTATTCTGCCTATTAAAAATATCTTGCATACTTGAACAGTGTCTTAATAAGTAGAATAATGATTAAGTAGTGTCTTGTACAAGTCTATATATATCGATCTTGGTTACTACTAGCGAGATGTCTTGAGAAATCCTAGCACAATATAACCAGCAAGAGTGCAGCTAGCTTCTAAATCGAGATAATGGCAGCCAACTTTGATACTATGAGTGAAGACGAATTTGGCATATTTTTAAATTAATGGACTTCGGACGCAAAAATATTGGGGAGCTTTTGGCAAGTACCTGTACCAGTAGGCTGGATACTGGTATCATGTTGACTTCTTAAAAGCAGCCATTGCAGCTCAATCTGGTTTCTTGGCTCGGGATGATGATGTGATTCTTGCTTCATCCATGAAGACATGTACTACTTGGCTTAAAGCTCTCATTCCTTGCATCATGGCCCATAACAGAAACGACATACCTGAGGATCATAATGACCTGTACTAACAAACCATCCCAACCAACTCATACCTTCTTTAGAAGTTGCAATATTTGCCCCCAAAAACCAAACTTCCAAAGAAATTAACGTTTTCGAAATGCTTTCACCTAGGCTCTTTCGGACTCACTTGCCTTAGATAGGGTAAAAAATTCCAGCTGCAAATTAGTGTACATCACTCGTGATCCTAAAGATATTTTTGTGTCATTATACCACTTTATTACCAAAATGACTGCGTTCGGCGCTGCAGGGAGGCACTGATTATCATCCTTATCCGATCAGTGAAGCATTTGATTATTTTTGTATAGGAATTCATCATTTTGGTCCCTTCCACTACCATGTTTTGGAGTATTGGAAGGAAAGTTTGAAGAAGCCCGAGAAGATACTTTTCTTGAGGTATGAAGAGATGAAAAAAGATCCAGGAGGGCAAGTGAAGAAGATGGCCGAGTTTCTTGGAAGACCTTTTGCCAATGAAGAAGAGCTTGACAAGGTCATTTGGAGATGCAGTTTGGAAAGGCTTAAGAATCTGCAGGTTAATAAGGCCAATGATGTTTATTTTAGGCTTGGTGTTGTTGGAGACTGGCGAAATTGCCTCTCAGAAGAGATGCAAGTACGTCTTGATCAAATTACACGCGAAAAATTCTAAGGCACTGGCTTAGATCTTCGAGCTATCTAAGTTCTAAATATCGATGTTCTTATTGTTAATTTCTTCGCAGAACTCCAATTATACTTTGTGGGAGGCACTATTTGGTAATGTATTTATCTTGTTGTTACTATTATTATGATCTTATTACTCGCTATTTATAACCAAAAGTTAAAATCAAACCTCCAAAACTACAAAGTATCTAACGTTGACTAATAATTCGTTCAACAGCTTCAATAAGCTTTCATGTTATCTATTCCCTCTAGAAAATGTGTTGTGTTTTATCGACTTATCGTCATGGCTTTGATGAGATTACTTAGGAGCCGCAACTTTCATAATATCATAATGTTAGATTCAATTCCTAAATACTTCTTCCGTTCCATTTTATGTTTCATAGTTTGACTGGGCACAAAGTTTAAGAAATAAATGAACACTTTTGGAACTTGTGGTGTAAAATAAACCAAAGATGTTTGTGTGGTTGTAAATCATTTCAATAATGGCAAAACTGTAATTTTGAAGTTGAATTGTTACCAAATTTAGAATGCTGTCATTCTTTTTGGAACAGACCAATAAGAAAATGATGCCACGTAAATTGGAACGGAGGGAGTATACGATAACAGAGTCAGTAGTTTAGTGCCATTGAATTACAAACAATTTAACATGGAAGGAAGTAGATGTACCATAATGACAGTGAAGAGCACATATAGTACCAGGAAAGCAGTACTGCACCCTCCTCTCTCTACCTAGTGGCAAGTTGACACTGCAACAAGAGAGAAGTAGCAGATTGTGACATGGTTTCTGCAGTGGCGTACGCAACATTATCCCGATTTCATCAGAGTTTGGCAGTTTCTTCACTTTTGGATTAAATAATATGATAACTTATTCTTGAACATATATTAAGTTCACAATGGAAGACAGGAATCCAAGCAAACTCAATTTGCAAAATAGGCGGTATATAAATATTGTAATGAACCAAAAGGAGGTTAATTCTCTTTTCCTCACTAAGCAAAAACTCCACGAAGTCCTTTCATTGCAAAAAAGAAAACCCCATGAAGTCCTTTGAGGTGTAGTGTATTATTTTATTAATTTATAGAATAAAGATTTAAAGATTTATGGGGCCTTACATTTCATGCCTGAGACTTGTATCAAGTCTCTTGAGAGAAGTGGCGTTCCAGAATTCCTCAAGTCTTTTTTTTGCGTGGCAGGACTTCCCATTTTTTTTTTTTATTCTAAGGATGATTAGGACTAATTAGGGACCAATTTAGCACTTTTAAAACTTGAGGGTTGTCCTTTAAACATGAAAATTCATCATTTCAAATCTTGGGAACTTCCCATTAACCACCTGCGTGTCTCTCTCTCTTCTCTACCATAACTCCCATCACTTCATTTCAAGCACAAATTGCACACAACACTCAACCAAAATTCTGTAAATATCTCCGTCGTTCCTCAATTTTTCAAGCAATCCAATCCTCAAAACAACATATTTTCGCAGTGTATTGAATAAAAAATGTAAACATTGTCTTTGTTTTTTAAACTATGGTGTAAATTTAAAATCTAGGGTTTTTTTCGATTTCTTCGTCATATGTGATTAAAGTTGCTTTGGGTGTGTGATTTTGAACAAAAGGTATAATATTGTGTCGAAATTGAATGGCATTATGTGTTTTAATAGGGATGAAGTTCCGAGCTACAAAAGAGGGTTTTTGCTGTTCTACTGAAATGTTTTAGGTTTTTGCTTTTGTTGGTTAAATTTTGACGATTTCTAGGTTTGTGTGAACCAATGCTGCTTTATTTGGTTGAAAGTAGAAGTGATTGCAGTTATACGTCATTTGATGTTCTGAACACCTTAAATAGTTCCACAACAGTTCATAAGAGCTTAAGAACATCTTATTGGATGTTTATTCTTTTCTGTAATTAAAATTTATATCCCCTTGTTTTGCAGAAAAATGGTAAACTTATGACCAAGAAAATTAACGCAACATGAAAATGAGCAGAAGAAGAAGCCTACAAAGACACTCAAGAAGGGAATTTCTAAAAAAAAGGCTCCTGAGCTGAAGAACAAGCCTACTCCTAGTCCTAGTGCTTTAGTGATTCGGAACGTACTCCTATAGATGTAGAACCTACTCCTAAACGCCCAAAAATAAATACAAGGAGAAAACGGGTGGCGGAGAGTGACGATGAGGAAGAAGAAGTAGTAGGTCCCTAAAACCAAGGGGAAGCAGGTGCTCAACAAGAGCAAAGCCAAAGCCCAGCACGAAGTTACGATTTAAGTAGAGGTGGGGAGACTTTGGAGAGGCTGCATATGAGGATTCAGATGACGTCGCTATTAGTGAGCTATTAGAAAGTGACTTTTTGAGGCCTGGAGAGGAAGATGGTGATCGTGAGACAGATTCTAAAGAAAATAAAGATGAAGCAGGTGGGAAAAAATGAAGAAGGTGATGATTTAAGTAGATGTGCGGATACTAGAGAAAAAGGACAATAAGTAAATGAGTCAGGGGAAAGTCCAAAAAGCTTTAAAAGAAGAAGAAGAGAGGTGGAGGATGAAATTTTAAAAAGAAACTTCTTGAGGGATTGTATAAAAGTAGTTAAAATAGGTGGGGATGTTGAAAAGAAAGCAGGTGAAGATGTTGTAGATTAGAAGGAAGTAGAAGGAACATCTGGATTAAAGGTAGAGGAAGCCCAGGTGATAGTTGAATTGAAACTCATGAATTGTTCAGAACATCCATGTGAATGTTATACACGACTTATCTAATGTTACCAACATCAAGATAAAGGTTGGTAGTATTCATCGACTCATTCTGAACATCCTAACGAAGATGTTCTGAACGTTAAGTTAGTCGTTCAGAACATCTTCACCCCTATGTTTCGAACATTTTATTTTTTCTATAATGTCATTTAATTTCATTCTGATTTATTTTATTAATTATATTCAAAAATTATGTGTTGTATGAAGATGTTCGTCATATGTTTTTAAGGAAGAATGCTGAGGAGTGTTGACACCCAATTTTATCCCTCCTTTTCATACACTTGGCTATGTTTAACCTAAAGGTGCAATATTGACTATTTGTGCATAATTTGCATTGGAAGGCATGCATTTACATGTGATGTCCTCTACTTATATATTACATACTTAAATATTGCTATCTTACATAATTTTACATCACTTAGGCTATTTGTCAAGACTATGATTGTTTGTGCAATTTAATACATTTATTGCATTTAATAAATATTTGTGGCTATTTATACTTAGATAATTAATTTTGACTTTGATTGTTTTTATATGTGCATCTTTTGTATGTGTATATAGAGTATATACTTATATTCATGTAGCATCTTTAGTTAAATATTTGATCAATTAAAATAATATTCAGTCCAATTTTCTTACTATTCCACATCCACTTTCAAATTCAAATTCTTTTAAATAATTTCTCAATCTATTTTCTTATTTATTTATTTATTTATTTTTCTTCTTCTTTTGTTAAAACCTCCTATCTTGAACCTAGCCAAAAGGTAGTCTAGATATATTTTCTCAATCTCTCTCCCATCTCCGCTAATCTCTCCAATCCCACAAAATCTCTCCAACGTCTCTCTCTTTCCTCTCCCATTTTTTGACTACATACATCCATACCATTTAAGGAGAAATTCCTAAAATACCTTCTCCTAATCTCTTTAATTAGAATCCCCATCACCTTCAATTCACTCCCCAAATCTTCTTCCTAATTCTACCTTGAACCTTGACACAAAAGTAGTTCAAGTACAATATTCATTGACCAAATACACTTGCCCAATCTCTTGTCAGATCTCCAACCCCTCAAATCTCTCCCTAATCTCTCCCATATCTCCTCCCCAAAATCGCTCCAAATCTCTCCCTCTTCCTCACTTTTGAGTCTACATACTTCATTACTACTTAAAGAAAATATCCCCTCATCAAAATCTCTTGATTCATTCTCATTCAAAATTCCCGATAAATCATGCAGTCAATTTTTTCTACCATCCTCAACACCCTAATCCTTTACTATAAATTCAATTCAATTCTCATTCTTGGAGGACACAATTTCTCTCTACTTCCCCCTTAGCAAGTGATATGAAAATTAAAAGAACAAGAGTTAAAGAAAGACCCAACTTGATTAGAGAAAATTTAAGGAAGTAGATTAGGGAAATTAACCTAATTACCCCCTTAATGACCTAAACAAGAGAACCAATTCTATTTGATCCTCAATTAGCTAAGACTAATTGCAAATCAAGGAAGTTTAATGTGCTTAAGCAAACAAGCTTAGCCAAATCCCTCACTTTATCAAATGTCATAAAAAACTAGGTAAGCTAATGACCATAAGAGTATTTATAGTGTGGCACATTTGCCTTAATTAGCCCTTAACAATGGGCCTTCAAGTCATTAGCTACTGTTGGGCTTTCTGATCCTCATCTCAGCGCGATCGCACAGTAACGGGCACTATCGCGCAGAGCAATAAATCATAGCCTCGCGATCGCGGCTACGGTCACGCGATCTCGCGGGTAAAGGCTTTCAACCAGCCTCTTGCGTGATCACGCTTCAGTGCCTCTTCATCTTCCACAATCGCGTCTGGGAGAATGATGCAACCCGACGCTCGTCCAAACCATTCACAAGGAGCCAAGCTCAGGAGTTGCAACAGTGAAACGACCTCGGTCAGTCGTTTCGGAAGTTAGGACTCCAATTGGCGTGCTGATAATTTTAAAATATTCGTAAGGTCCATTAGGACCTGTCTGTAAAATTTGAGCCAAATCAGACCTCGTTTGGTAGGTATCGGAAGAAGGTTTCAGTTTTTATTGTCGATAAATATTAAAAAGAGATTTTTGAGCTCGGTTTTGGCGAATGAGCTCCGATTCGAAATCCGAAAGCGCCGTTAGGTTCGTATGATTATTTGTGACTTTTGTGATTTTTGAAAGTGAATTTCGATGTTGTTCGGCTAGTTTCCGCTAAAATGTCGAAAGTTAAATGATTTGACCTTTTTCCTTTAAATTCGCAGCTTGAGTTTCTGGAGTCCGATTTGAGATCCGTCTTCGCGAGTATGTTACATATATTTTGTATAACTTACTTGAAAAATTTGGGATTATTTGGACTTCTCTAGAGTTTCATTTTAATTTTAATCGTTGTAGCGAATTTATTTAAAAAAAATAATTAAATTATATTGTCGGTTTGCTAAGGGATTTAATCCCTTAGCATCAGCAAAGTGCAATATCAAGCAGAAACTTTCAATCAAATACAGAGAAGAGAAAAATTAGAAAAGAGAGGAAAAATTGGAAAAAGAGGTGGAAAAATAGTGGAGTTTCTACCCCAAATCTTCAGGTAATGATGTTAACTCATTATCTTAGCTTATTATATATGTTTGAATATATTTTTACGTTAAAAATTGGGATATTAGACATCGCCCTAATGACTTATATTGATAGTTTAAAGGGTCAATTGGACCCCGATGATGAAAATGATTATATATTCGTACTAAGTGAGTTATGGGCAACATATAAATATAATTTATTTAGGGTTTGGTTATGGGGCTTTGAACCCTATACATAGGCCTGGCCTGCGTATTGCGTATGCGAATAGGGTATCAGGTTCCTAACTGGATTGCCCTAAGACATAAGGAATGAAGCCTTTAGCTTTATCTGATATAATTTTTCTGCTTATTGAATAGAAAGGGATCGTTTGGCAGTTAATCCAAAGGAAAAAGCAGTGGTTGAGTAGCAGGGCTAGCTTTGGAATACGGTAAGTGTTTATATCCATTTCTTTGGAGGCACCTGGCCTCGTGGATTTTCTACCACGTGTTCCTTACGTGTGTAGCTGCCGATAGGCGTACTCATTACGCCTTAGCTTTGGATTTACATTCTATATTATATGTTATGTCCTGTTGTTGGTATTGCATTGAGGATCTGAGCATTGTACTCTGGCTGTGAGTTGACATATACTTCCCGGCAGTCGATGAGAGTCCCGCGCCGGTGAAGGGTTACCATTGCATCATATTAAGGGTAGGAGAATTCCGCCCTCAGAGCCGGAGGATTCCGCTCCATTGCATCATATTGAGGGTAGGAGGATTCCGCCCTCGGAGCAGGAGGATTCCGCTCCATTGCATCATATTGAGGGTAGGAGGATTCCGCCCTCGGAGCAGGAGGATTCCGCTCCATCGCATCATATTGAGGGTAGAAGGATTCCGCCGTCGGAGCCGGAGGATTCCGCTCCATTCATTTGGCACATGTGACCCTTTGCATATCATTTCATTTCATCTCATTTCATATCATTTCATTTCATCTCATTCCATTTCATTTCATACTATTGTGTAGATTTTCTGTACATGACTACTGTTCTGCTTATATGTGGATTGCTTATTTGTTGATTGTTGTCTGCTTCCGTTTCCCTGACTAGCGTATCTATTTTTCGAGGTTGCTAGTTTGTTCGCACTTATTGAGTCCTTATGACTCACCCCCTATTTGTCCTTGCGTTTTCTTTTCGTTCGGCAGATACTGCTCCAGGACCCAGCCAGTCGCGCCGTGATTGAGGAGTAGTATGTTCTCAGCTGTCTACGGTGAGCCATCCTGTTTATTGCGGCCACCAACTTCAGATATTATAGTTTTCCTTACTTTTGCTCCCTTTGGGAGATGTGTATATCTTTTGGCCTTCTTAGATGTCTGATCTGGAAACCTTTAAAACTGTGTATTCTAGGTAGTTAGTTGTATTATTCAGACAGCTTGTATGTTTGTCTATCCTTAAGAGTTATCTTATGTTGTTAAAATTTGGTTCATTTTCATTTTAAGGTAATTCTTCGCAATTTATATCGATTTAGTCAATAGGGTTCGCCCGACAGGTTTAGGGGGAGATGGTCGGGTGCCCGCACGGCCTAACCGAGAATTCGGGTCGTGTCAGTTGGTATCAGAGCCCAGTTCAGAGTCTTTCCAGATCATGACAGCGTCTAATAGAGTCTCGCTGATCGGGCGGAGACGTCCGTACCTATCTACGAGAGGCTATGGTGGCATTTAGGCAGTTTCCTTTCTTTCTTTCCCTGTCGTGCGTGAGTCTTCTTATCTTAAGTTAAATATTTTTAATTTTCCGTAGTAAATGGTGAGAACGCGCGTGAATTTTCAGCGAGAGGCAGAGGAGCCAGCGGTCACCCCTATGCCTGCTGCTCCGCGAGGTGGTGGTGTTGGCCGCGGTAGAGGTCGTGGTCGAGGCAGAGGTAGAGTTGCCCAGGCTGCGAGGATGGTGGATCATGTTGATCCCGCTGCAGAGGTTCCGGTAGTGCCAGCTTTTGCTGGGCAGGTGGAGCAGGGTTTATTCGTTCCCCCCCGCACTTCATGACGCTTTTATGAGATTCTTAACGACGCAGATGCCCTAGGGACCTCCTATTCCTCAGGCTGCCGTAGATGCTCATATTCCTCACGCTGCTGTAGATGCTCATATTCCTCAGGCTGCTGTAGATGCTCCTATCCCTCAGGTTGTCGTAGATGCTCCTATCCCTCAGGCAGCTCCGCAGGCTGCGGTAGATATTGGTTCTCAGGTTCAGGGAGCCCCCATTCTAGCTCCACATGTAGCCCCAGTAGTTCATGTTCCAGGTGGTTATGTTCCAGAGGTAGCGGGTGTTGTACCTCCGGTTGCTCAGGCTGGTCAGCCAGTCCAGGTAGCAGGTCAGGTTGATGATCCAGCAAGGTTGCATTATTTTACCCGACTTAGTCCTCCGAAGTTCTCTGGTTAGAAATCAGATAAGCTTAAGCCTCGTGAGTTTCTCGATCAATGTCAGCGTATCTTAGAGGCCCTTGGATATCTTGAGCAGTATGGAGCTGATTATACTGCCTTCCAGCTTGAGGGTCCGGCTTTAGCTTGGTGGACCGCACTCCGATCAGCTAGGCAGGGCTTACCTAAGCTGACCTGGAGTGAGTTCTTCCATTGATTCATGGAGAAGTTTTTCCCCCGCAGTTAGCAGGATGAGAAGAGGAGACATTTTGAGAGGATTGGACAGGGTAACCTGTCAGTCACGGAGTACGAGCTTTTGTTTTCAGAGATGTCCAGCTATGCTCCAGATCTCGTGCAGGAGCCCTCTGAGAGGGTCAGACGTTTTATTGATGGGCTTTCTCCTTATTTGCGGTCCCAGATGGCTCGTGAGATTGAGGCTGGTACTCTATTTGATGTCGCTGTTGATATTTCCAAGAGGTATGAGGCCTATCATAGATTGGAGATGGAAGAGTTAGAGCGGGCGAGTAAGAGATCTCGTGGTCCAGGGCATTCTAGTACCTCGTATGGAGGTAGGAGTTATCAGCAGCAGAGTAGGCCTCCTGTCAGACCAGCTCAGTTTCCAGCGCGTGGTTCTCAGAACGCGCCTACTTCTTCTCAGGGTCAGTTTGGGTTTCGCCCGCGAGATCAGTCTCAGTTTGATCAGTGTAGATTTTCTCCAGGGTGCTTTATCTGTCAGGATCTAGGGCATCATAAGAAGGATTGCCCTTATCTCCATCAGCAGGGTAGTAGCCGCCCTTTCCCTCGCCTTAGCCTCAGGGTGCCCCTCCAGGGTCTCAGCCAGTTAGAGCTGCACCACCACCCGGTAGAGGCCGTGGGCATGGTCCTAATGGTTCCTCTAGAGGTGGTCGTCAGAGTAGCGGCTCAGCTCAGCCGCAGAGACAGCTATATGCACTGCCGGCCAGGCAGGATGCCGAGGCATCCCCAGCTGTTGTTATAGGTATTTTATCTATTTGTGGTCGAGATGCATATTCTTTGGTGGATCCGGGTTCTACCTATTCATATGTATCTCCTTATTTTGCTTCGGGCTTTTATGTTGATTATATGCGTCTTCGTGATCCATTCTGTGTTTCTACTCTTATTGGAGACATTATCATTATGGATCGAGTTTATCCAGCTTGTACCATATCTTTTGGGGGTCGTGAGACACTAGTAGATCTTCTAATTCTAGATATGGTTGATTTTGATGTTATTATTGGCATGGATTGGCTGGCGTCGTGTCATGCCACATTAGATTGTCATGCCAAGTCTCTTCAGTTGTCTCTTCTTTGTTCAGCACTGGTGGTGTGGCAGGGCTCTTATTTGTCACCCATGGGGCATGTTATTTCTTTCCTGAAGGCAAAGCGGATGATGGATAAAGGGTGTTCAGCGTATCTTGCCATGGTTCGAGATACCACTGTGGAGATTCCATCTCTTGATTCTATTCCTGTCGTTAGGGAGTTCCATGACGTGTTTCCAGATGATTTGCCAGGACTTCCTCCTGATCGAGAGATCGAGTTTGGCATTGATATTGTGCTAGGGACTCAGCCTATTTCTATCCCTCCTTATCGCATAGCCCCATCAGAGTTGAAGGAGCTGAAGGAGCAGTTGCAAGATTTGCTTGATAAGGGGTTCATCAGGTCGAGTATTTCTCCGTGAGGTGCTCCTGTTCTATTCGTGAAAAAGAAAGATGGGACTATGCGGATATGTATTGATTATCGTCAGCTAAATAAGGTCACCATCAAGAACAAGTACCCGTTGCCTCGCATTGATGATTTGTTTGATCAGTTGCAGGGTGCAAAATTCTTTTCTAAGATCGATCTGCGATCTGGTTATCATCAGCTAAAGATTCGCGAGTCAGATATCTCGAAGTCTCTTTTTAGGACTCGTTACGGCCATTATGAGTTCCTAGTTATGTTTTTTGGGCTGACTAATGCCCCCTGCAGCCTTTATGGATCTCATGAACCGGGTGTTTAAGCCATTCCTTGATTCCTTTGTTATTGTCTTCATTGATGATATTCTTATTTATTCTCGTAGCCATGAGGAGCATGATTATCATCTAAGGGTGGTTCTTCAGACCCTCCGTGATCGTAAGCTGTATGCTAAGTTCTCGAAATGTGAGTTTTGGCTTGATTCTGTGGCATTTTTGGGTCACGTAGTATCTAATGAGGGTATCAAGGTTGATCCGAAGAAGATTGAAGCAGTGCAGAAATGGCTTCGTCCTACCACTCCGACGGAGATTCGCAGCTTCCTTGGATTGGCAGGTTATTATCGGAGGTTTGTGGAAAAGTTCTCTACTATTGCAGCTCCCCTGACACGCCTGACGCAGAAGGTGGTTCATTTTCGATGGTCCGATGAGTGTGAGGCCAACTTCCAGAAGCTTAAGGCCTTATTGACTTCAGCTCCAGTGTTATCCCTTCCTTCGGGCACCGATGGATTCGTAGTTTATTGTGATGCATCTTGTGTGGGCCTTGGTTGTGTTCTTATGCATCACGGGAAGGTAATTGCTTATGCTTCCAGACAGTTGAAGCCGAATGAGAAAAATTATCCGACTCATGATTTTGAATTGGCAGCTGTGGTCTTTGCTTTGAAGATATGGAGGCATTATCTTTATGGCGAGCCTTGTGAGGTGTATACGGATCATAAGAGTCTGCAGTATCTTCTCTCTCAGAAAGATCTTAACGGCCGACAGCGGAGGTGGCTTGAATTGATTAAAGATTATGATCTCACTATCCGCTATCATCCTGGGAAGGCGAACGTGGTAGCAGATGCTTTGAGCAGGAAGTCCATGGGCAGCGTGGCTTTTCTTTGTGCTGATATGAGACCACTGGCCCGAGAATTGCAGTCCCTTGGCGACTTTGGCGGGAGATTTCTTCTCCCAGACTCCAGTCGAGTCTTAGCGTGTATTGCAGCTCAATCTTCCTTAGTCAATCAGACTAAAGGGAGACAATTCGAGGATCCTCATCTGCAGGAGTTCCGTGGTCGTGTCTTAAGTGGAGGAGTTCCCTTCTTCGAGCTTGATTTAGATGAAATTCTTCGGTTTAATGGTCGACTCTGTGTTCATGATGTTGGGGATTTGAGGCAGTCAGTGCTCGGTGAAGCTCATAGCTCGCATTATTCCATTCATCTTGGTATTACAAAAATGTATCAGGACCTCCGAGAGTTATACTGGTGGAAGGGGATGAAGAGATATGTATTTGATTATGTATCTCGTTGCTTGAACTGTCAACAGGTTAAGTTCGAGCATCGGAGACCAGCAGGGTTAGCCCAAGCATTGCCCATTCCCGAGTGGAAGTGGGAGCACATCACAATGGATTTTATAGTTGGTCTGCCAAAGACCCTGCAGCGCCACGATTCAGTCTGGGTCATTGTCGACAAACTGACTAAATCAGCTCATTTTATCCCTGTAAAGACTACTGATTCAGCTCAGAGACTGGCTCAGATTTTCATTCAGCAGGTGGTTAGATTGCATGGTACTCCTGTATCTATTATCTCAGATCGTGGTTCCCAGTTTACCTCTCAGTTCTGGCAGTCTTTTCAGAGAGAGAGTTGGGGACCCAGGTGCAGCTTAGCACAGCATTCCATCCTCAGACTGACGGTCAGTCCGAGCGGGTTATTCAAATTTTAGAGGACATGCTGAGAGCTTGTGCATTGGACTTCGGGGGTTACTGGGATGATCATTTGGCGTTAGTAGAGTTCTCTTATAATAATAGCTACCAGTCTTCTATTCAGATGGCTCAATTTGAGGCCTTATATGGTCGTCGATGTCGTTCTCCTATTGGCTGGTTTGAGTCTAGAGATATCGAGGTGATGAGTTCAGATATGGTTCGTCAGACTCTTGATGTTGTTCGTGTTATTCAGGATCGTTTACGGACCGCCCAGAGTAGGCGGATTTCATATTCGAACTGGAGGAGCCGAAAGTTAGAGTTCGAGGTCGGGGACATGGTATTTCTGAAAGTGTCACCGATGCGAGGTGTAAAGAGATTTGGTAGGAAAGGAAAGCTTAGTCCCAGGTTCATTGGCCCTTTCCGTATCGAGAAGCGTATTGGTAAGGTAGCTTATCGGCTCGACTTGCCAGCTTCTATGCCAGTTCACCCAGTTTTCCATGTATCGATGCTCCGGAAGTGTATCCGAGATCCTTCCGAAGTGATCGAATTAGACCCTGCTCAGCTAGATGTGAATCTAGCTTACGAGGAGTTTCCAGTTGCTATAGTTGCGCGTGATGTCCGGAAACTTCGTTCGAAGCAGATTCCGATGGTTCGAGTGCGATGGAATAATCGTCCTCATGAGGAGGACACTTGGGAGCTTGAGTCCAGTATGCGTGAGAGGTATCCTTACCTCTTCGATGATTCAGGTTCGAACTTGGTCTTTAAATCCTAAAAGTTCTTATCATTGTATATGATTTTGGTTTCGTAGTAAATGTCATTGAAAAATTAGGGTAAGCATTCTCATTAGAGGTATGAAATCTATTTTAGACTCTTGATCGTTCGAGAGTCTAAGTGGAGGAGAATGAAACGACCTCGGTCAGTCGTTTCGGAAGTTAGGACTCCGATTGGCGTGCCGATAATTTTAAAATATTCGTAAGGTCCATTAGGACCTGTCTGTAAAATTTGAGCCAAAGCAGACCTCGTTTGGTAGGCATCGGAAGAAGGTTTCAGTTTTTATTGTCTATAAATATTAAAAAGAGATTTTTGAGCTCGGTTTTGGCGAATGAGCTCCGATTCGAAATTCGAAAGCGCCGTTAGGTTCGTATGATTATTTGCGACTTTTGTGATTTTTTGAAAGTGAATTTCGATGTTGTTCGGCTAGTTTCCACTAAAATGCCGAAAGTTAAATAATTTGACCTTTTTCCTTTATATTCGCATCTTGAGTTTCCGGAGTCTGATTTGAGATCCGTCTTCGCGAGTATGTTACATATATTTTGTATAACTTACTTGAAAAATTTGGGATCATTTCGACTTCTCTAGGGTTCTATTTTAATTTTAATCGTTGTAGCGAATTTATTTTAAAAAAATAATTAAATTATATTGTCGGTTTGTAAGGGATTTAATCCCTTAGCATCAGCAAAGTGCAATATCACGCGGAAACATTCAATCAAATACAGAGAAGAGAAAAATTAGAAAAGAGAGAGGAAAAAAGGGAAAAAGAGGTGGAAAAATAGTGGAGTTTCTACCCCAAATCTTCAGGTAATGATGTTAACTCATTATCTTAGCTTATTATATGTGTTTGAATATATTTTTACGGTAAAAATAG
Organism: Petunia x hybrida; assembly: GCA_037355625.1. Taxonomy (NCBI): domain Eukaryota; kingdom Viridiplantae; phylum Streptophyta; class Magnoliopsida; order Solanales; family Solanaceae; genus Petunia; species Petunia x hybrida. The sequence goes on from JBBBVM010001196.1 coordinate 395,173, forward strand.
GGATATTAGACATCGCCCTAATGACTTAAATTGATAATTTAAAGGGTCAATTGAACCTCGATGATGAAAATGATTATATATTCGTACTCAGTGAGTTATGGGCAACATATATATATAATTTATTTAGGGTTTGGTTATGGGGCTTTGAACCCTTTACATAGGCCTGGCCTGCGTATTGCGTATGCGAATAGGGTATCAGGTTCCTAACTGGATTGCCCTAAGACATAAGGAATGAAGCCTTTAGCTTTATCTGATATAATTTTTCTGCTTATTGAATAGAAAGGGATCGTTTGGCAGTTAATCCAAAGGAAAAAGCAGTGGTTGAGTAGCAGGGCTAGCTTTGGAATACGGTAAGTGTTTATATCCATTTCTTTGGAGGCACCTGGCCTCGTGGATTTTCTACCACGTGTTCCTTACGTGTGTAGCTGCCGATAGGCGTACTCATTACGCCTTAGCTTTGGATTTACATTCTATATTATATGTTATGTCCTGTTGTTGGTATTGCATTGAGGATCTGAGCATTATACTCTGGCTGTGAGTTGACATATACTTCCCGGCAGTCGATGAGAGTCCCGTGCCGGTGAAGGGTTACCATTGCATCATATTGAGGGTAGGAGGATTCCGCTCCATTGCATCATATTGAGGGTAGGAGGATTCTGCCCTCGGAGCAGGAGGATTCCGCTCCATTGCATCATATTGAGGGTAGAAGGATTCCGCCCTCGGAGCAGGAGGATTCCGCTCCATCGCATCATATTGAGGGTAGGAGGATTCCGCCCTCGGAGCTGGAGGATTCCGCTCCATCGCATCATATTGAGGGTAGGAGGATTCCGCCCTCGGAGCCGGAGGATTCCGCTCCATTCATTTGGCACATGTGACCCTTTGCATATCATTTCATTTCATCTCATTTCATATCATTTCATTTCATCTCATTCCATTTCATTTCATACTATTGTGTAGATTTTCTGTACATGACTACTGTTCTGCTTATATGTGGATTGCTTATTTGTTGATTGTTGTCTGCTTCCGTTTCCCTGACTAGCGTATCTATTTTTCGAGGTTGCTAGTTTTTTCGCACTTATTGAATCCTTATGACTCACCCCCTATTTGTCCTTGTATTTTCTTTTCGTTCGGGTGATTCTGCTCCAGGACCCAGCCAGTCGCGCCGTGATTGAGGAGTAGTACGTTCTCTGCTGTCTACGGTGAGCCATCCTATTCATTGTGGCCACCAACTTCAGATATTACAGTTTTCCTTACTTTTACTCCCTTTGGGAGATGTGTATATCTTTTGGCCTTCTTAGATGTCTGATCTGGAAACCTTTAAAACTGTGTATTCTGGGTAGTTAGTTGTATTATTCAGACAGCTTGTATGTTTGTCCATCCTTAAGAGTTATCTTATGCTGTTAAAATTTGGTTCATTTTCATTTCAAGGTAATTCTTCGCAATTTATATCGATTCAGTCAATAGGGTTCGCCCGACAGGTTTAGGGGGAGATGGTCGGGTGCCCGCACGGCCTAACCGAGAATTCGAGTCGTGTCAAATAGAGCTACAGGCTATGTTCGCACAACTGGAGCTTATTGAGCAAGTGTTGGAGGTTTCAGGGCAATTCTGCATGATCACTGCCTCTGGAATTGAAAATACTCATCGCGATCGCGAGTGCACAGACGCGATCGCGAAGGGCCAGAAAGAAGACATACGCGATCGCGTCTGGCTGCCCGCGATTGCGTATGTCTTCTTTCTGGCCCTTCGCGATCGCGTCTGTGCACTCACGATCGCGATGAGTATTTTCAATTCTAGAGGCAGTGAGCATGCAGAATTGCCCTGAAACCTCCAACACTTGCTGAATCAGCTCTAGTTGTGCGAACATTGCCTGTAGCTATTGTAACTCCCGAGCTTGGCTCTTTGTGAATGGTTTGGAAGAGCGTCGGGTTGCATCATTCTCCTCGTCTTGAGAAGAACCCGTCCACAGATTCACTTGATCTTTGACTTCGAAGGGAGACAAGTCACACACATTGAACGTGCTGTGCACTTGGTAATTGCTTGGCAAGTCCACCTTGTACGCGTTGTCGTTGAGGCGTTCAAGGACTTAGAAGGGGCCATCGCCTCTAAGCATCAATTTTCTTGTCCTCTTGTTTGGGAACCTATCCTTCCGGAAGTGAACGCACACCCAATCACTGGGCTCGAAGATAACCTTCTTCTTTCCTTTGTTCGCCTTCTCGGCAACTCCTTGATTTTTCTTCTCTAGTTGTTTCCTTACTTGCTCATGAAGTTGCTTCATCTCTTGAGCTCTCGTCTTGGTATCTAAGCTTAAGACAACATCACTAGACAAAGGTGTAAGATCCAAGAGGGTAAGGGGATTAAAGCCATGCATAACCTCAAAAGGTGTCATGCAAGTAGATGTGTGCATAGTCCTATTATAAGCAAATTCAATCAAAGGTAGATATTCTTCCCAAGAAGCTAGTTTCCCCTTAACCATTGCTCTAAGCATGGCACCCAAGGTTCTATTAACAACCTCGGTTTGGCCATCGGTTTGGGGGTGGCAAGAAGTGAAGAACAACAACTTAGTGCCAAGCCTCCCCCAAAGCTCCTTCCAAAAATGATTAAGGAACTTGGGATCCCTATCACTAACAATAGTTTTTGGGACTCCATGTAATTTAAGCACATTGTCAACAAACAAATTGGCTATGCGAGATGCATCATCAACCTTGTGACATGGAATGAAATGAGCCATTTTAGAAAATCTATCAACGACCACAAAAATGCTATCTTTTCCCCTTTTGGTCCTAGGCAATCCAAGGACAAAATCCATAGAAATGTCAAGCCAAGGACCTAAATGAATCGGGAGGGGTGAGTACAAACCATGTGGAAGTAGCTTTGACTTGGCTTGCCTACACTCCAAGCATTGGCCACACACTCTCACAACATCCACCCTCATTTTGGGCCAATAGAATTTCTCCTTAAGAATCTCCATGGTCTTGCCCACTCCAAAATGCCCCCATTAGTCCCCCACTATGTGCCTCTCGCACTAGCAACTCCCTCCAATATGAACTAGGCACACACAACTTCCCATTCCTAAACAAGAAGCTATCAAACTTGTGAAACCTCTTTTTCTCCACATCACCACTAAGTTCCATTCTCACCATACATTCGATTGATTCTTCTACCCCTTTCCTCCACTTCACAATTGGCATAAAGTTCTCCAAACTCCGGGTCATTAACATACATCTCCTTCATACTTTCAAAACCCATGAGTTTAAACCCCAAAGTATTCAACAACAATTGCCTTCTTGATTGAAGCACAAACTTTCTTGACAAGGCATCCGCCACCACATTTTCTTTCCCCTTTTTATAATGGATGACATAAAGAAAGGTCTCAAGAAACTCCATCCATTTGGCATGTCTCACATTCAATTTCTTTTGGGATTTGAGGTGCTTTAAGGATTGGTGGTCGGTTCTAATAACAAATTCTTTGGACCAAAGGTAATGTTGCGAATGAGCCAATGCCCTCACCAAGGCATACAACTCTTTGTCATAAGTGGAATATTTAGTGGTTGCTCCCTTGAGTTTCTCACTAAAATAGGCAACTGGCTTTTGTTCTTGCATCAACACGGCTCCAATGCCTACCCCACTAGCATCACATTCAATCTCAAAGGTCTTATCAAAGTTTGGAAATTGAAGAAGAGGTGTGGAACTAAGGAGTTCCTTCAATTTTGCAAAAGCCTCTTCTTGCTCTTTTCCCCACACAAACGCCTTATCCTTCCTTATCACTTCGGTCAATGGTGCGGCTATAGTGCTAAACACTCTCACAAACCTCCTATAAAAGCTAGCCAACCCATGAAAACTTCTCACATCACCAATGCTTTTAGGAGTGGGCCAATCTCTAATGGCCTCCACTTTAGCCTCATCTACTTCCACCATTTGCTCTTACCACAAAACCAAGGAAAACAACTTTCTCAACACAAAAAGAGCACTTTTTCAAATTAGAAAATAGTTGTTCCTTTCTCAAGACATCAAACACTTGTTTCAAATGATTAGCATGCTCATCAATGGATTTGCTATAGATAAGGATGTCATCAAAGTAAACTACAACAAATTTCCCAATGAAGGATTTGAGCACATGATTCATCAACCTCATGAAGGTTGAAGGAGCATTGGACAAGCCAAAAGGCATGACAAGCCATTCATAAAGACCAAAGTTAGTCTTAAAGGCCGTCTTCTACTCATCACCCGGTTTCATCCGGATTTGGTGGTATCCACTCCTTAAATCAATTTTAGAGAACACACAAGATCTACATAGCTCATCAAGCATATCATCTAACCTAGGGATAGGATGACGATACTTTACCGTGATCTTGTCGATTGCTCTACAATCCACACACATGCGCCAAGTCCCATCTTTCTTTGGTACTGGGATGACCAGGACCGCACATGGGCTCAAGCTTTCTTGCACAAGTCCTCTCCCAAGCAACTCCTTCACTTGCTTTTGGAGTTCTTTGGTAGCTTCTGGGTTGCTTCTATAAGCGGCCTTGTTGGGCAATTGGGAACCCGGAACAAGGTCAATTTGATGCTCAATGCCCCTTAGTGGTGGCAATCCACTAGGCAACTCCTCGGGGAAGATGTCTTCATAACCTTGCAAAAGAGAAGAAATAGAACTAGGCAAAGAAGGTGTTAGTTCATTAGTAAGCAAAACATGTTCCTTGTGTAGGAGGAGAATCATGGGTGTTCCTTCCCCCACATCTCTCAAATACTCCTTCAACAAGTTCACTCCCTCTTTTGTTTCCTCACTCTTTTGAGTAACAACTCCCACTCTCCCTTCCTCCACAACTCCCTCTTTCTTTTCTTTCTCTCTTTTCAACTTCAACTCCCTCATCTTCCTATAACCCTCACTCACTTGTACCGGGGGTCAATGGGTTGAGAACAAACTTCCGACCCCCCACTTCCAAGGCATACCTATTAGTTTTGCCATCATGTCTTGCCAAACGGTCATATTGCCATTGCCTTCCAAAAAAGATATGACAAGCTTGCATAGGAACCACATCAAATAAAAGCTCATCATGGTAGTCCCCAATTTTGAATTTAATCAAGGCTTGCTTGGTCACCTTTAGTTCACCACACTCATTCAACCATTGGAGTTTGTAAGATTGTGGATGCTTTCTAGTGGGTAGTTTGAGTTGCTCAATCAAAGTGGTGCTCACCACATTTACACAACTACCACTATCAATAATTAGAGAACAAGTAGTCCCTTGAACCTTACAATATGCGTGGAACAAATTCTCCCTTTGACTCAACTCCTCCTTCACTTGCACCCCCATTATTCTTCTCACCATAAGTGTAGCATAGACATCATCTAATTGTTCACCCTCCAACGGCTCCTCATCAAAATCATCGTCACATGGAATAACCCTATCTATCTCATCATCATCACTACCACCCGTTTCATAGCCCCCATCATCCAAAGCAATAATAGTCCTCCTATTGGGACAATCTCTCATCATATGTCCACGGCCATTACACTTATAGCATTGAATGTTAGAGAAGCTTTCAAGTTTAGCTTTATTAGCTCCTACCTTGGGCTCCTCTTTGGGCTTGGTTCTTTCAAAGTTTCCCTTGAACTCCCGCTTGGGCTCCTTAGCTTTATCCCATGGGGTGTAAGCCTTCACATTATCCTTTCCTTTGTTCCAAGTGGAAGGGATGATTTTGGCCTTGTAAGACTTATCTAACTTGATCCCTTTCTCCACCTTGAGAGCCGCTTGGAATACATCATTCAAGCTTTCAAACCGGTGCAATTCCACTGGAGAAGAGATCTCCCTATTCAAACCTCCAAGAAACTTTGGTATGAGAGACCGGTCACCATCTAGTACGTTGGCCCTTGTCCTAGTCTCCTCAAATTCATCAAAATACTCCACCACGCTCTTGGTTCCTTGCCTCAAATTGTAGAACTTTTTGATTAATTCATCCTCATAGTTTGGAGGTAGAAACCGAGCCTCCATCATGGCTTTCAAAGCCGCCCAACCCCCATTGGCAATGAGTCCTTGTGTTTCCCTTTGTCTTCGCTTGGACTCCCACCAAGTAGAAGCATAGTTTTCAAATTGGGTGATGGCATACTTCACCTTTGTAGCATCTTGGACGTTGTTTGTTTGAAAGATTCTCTCCATCTTGACCTCCCACTCCAAGTACTCATCCGGGTCACTCTCACCTTGGAAGGTAGGTAGGTTGACCTTGATAGTGTTCACCCTCTATCTTCATCATGATGCCTCCTTTGTGCACCATAACCCCGTGGTCATAGTAGTCCTCATCGCGATCCACCCTCCCTTGGTAACCTCCCCCAAATCGACCACCTCGACCCCTAGCTCCCCCTCGATGGGCATCCCCCAGGTAGCGAAATGGGTCATTGTCATAGTTTTCTTGCTCATGAAATGCCTCAACTTCAAGTGGCCTTGGAGTGTCATCCCTTGGTTGTTCATTTCTTGGGAGATCATGAGTGGGATCCCTTGCTTGGAGTGACATTTGTAGAATAGGTATCTTGGACCACCATATGAGAGTAGCGGTCATTGGCCCGAGAGATTTGACTTGGTCCATCACCCCGCACCCCCACGGTTGGAGGTGTACCAACTACTTTCTTACCCATTTCCCGAAGCTTATCCTTCCGAGATAGCTCATCAACAGTCTCCCTCATTGAATTCACACTTAGCACCAAGGCTTGGATCATGGTTTTAACTTCCATGTCCGCCTCAACTTCCTTTTGAGCCATCGTACCTACAAACAATTAAACAAACAAAGTTAGTAGAAAGATTCCTCACCGAGTCGCTCCCAAAGTGTTTACACTCAAATTGATGTCACTCAATTTCACTCGTGTTTGTACTCAACGTTCGGCTTTTACTCACTCTAATACTCTCACCACACTTGCCTTTTTCCACTCTTGGCTATTGCAAGTTTGTTCTTCGCACACTAAATCCGACTTGACAATCAAACTCAAGCTAATTCGGGATCGAAAGGAATTGTCGTGATAAGAAACGGACAATTGAAACTGACGAAAGCAATTTAGAAAAGTTTTAAGAAAGGGAAGAAAGAAAGGCACGAATCAAATTGGCACAAATCGGATTCGGAATTGGATGAAATTTTATTTGTGATCTAGAAAATCATTGTTCTTGATGCTAAAATTGGGTTCCGGTTGATTGAAAACTGTTACGGGGCTGTTGCGAACAATCTGTCTAAGAATCTATTTTTCTGGAAATTGTTATTCAGCGCGATCGCGTTTGTGTGTCGTGTTCGCGTAGGCTTCTCTGGTGGTACAGACGCGATCGCGTAGGACGGTCACGATCGTGTAGGCCTTTTAATTACTGGCCTGCGCGATAGCGCTGGATGTTGCGCGATCGCGTAAGCTTCTGTGCTTGAAGCAGAACCCGATTTTCAAACCCACTTTGCAACTTGAATCTTCACAAACCACCGTATTTTTGCTCCAAATTTAAGATTTATACTCCTTGTTGGTCCGTGAACAAACCTCAGTAGTTGAATCTTCAATATCAACAACCAAATTAAAAAGCCCCAACTTCTTCATGAAGAACCCTAAATTTTTAATCCTTCAATTCAGCCCCAAGTTGTTGTTGTTTGATCAATTCCTTTTTGAAGTAGTTTCTAGAAAACAATATCTTCAATTGGTAACAAAAATTTCACCCAAAAGCAACCTAATCCTAAGACTCATATTTTTGGATTTTTGATTTTTTTTTGACTTGATGAACAAAATTGGGTTAGTGATTATTAAAACAAACACTAATCCGGCTCTGATACCAAATGATATGAAAATTAAAGACACAAAATTAAAAGAACAAGAATTAAAGAAAGACCCAACTTGATTAGAGAAAATTTAAGGAAGTAGATTAGGGAAATTAACCTAATTACCCCCTTAATGACCTAAACAAGAGAACCAATTCTATTTGATCCTCAATTAGCTAAGACTAATTGTAAATTAAGGAAGTTTAATGTGCTTAAGCAAACAAGCTTAGCCAAATCCCTCACTTTATCAAATGTCATCAAAAACTAAGTAAGCTAATGACCATAAGAGTATTTATAGTGTGGCACATTTGCCTTAATTAACCCTTAACAATGGGCCTTCAAGTCATTAGCTACTGTTGGGCTTTCTGATCCTCGTCTCAGCACGATCGCGCAGTAACGGGCGCTATCGCGCTAAGCAATAAATCATAGCCTCGTGATCGCGGCTATGGTCACGTGATCGCGCAGGCAAAGGCTTTCAACCAGCCTCTTGCGCGATCGCGTCTGTGGACGCGCGATCGCGCTTCAGTGCCTCTTCATCTTCCGCGATCGCGTCTGGCTGCCCGCGATCGTGTATGTCTTCTTTCTGGCCCTTCACGATCGCGTCTGTGCACTCGCGATCAGGATGAGTATTTTCAATTCCAGAGGCAGTGAGCATGCAGAATTGCCCTTAAACCTTCAACACTTGCTCAATCAGCTCCAGTTGTGCGAACATAGCCTGTGTTGAACCTCAAAAAATTAACCCCGAGAGGCTAAATTTAGGAATATCAACAGGATGGACTAACTCTTTTGGAGTTTTTGGAGTCGCCACCCAATTTAAGGAAAACAGGGAACCAAATTAGCAAATGTGTGCAGAAACTCCATTTTTATAAAAGACGGTCTTTTCAGAGATTCTAAGTAAGAGGTTTTATTAATCTCGGAAGAAGGTTTTTAAGGCACTTCCGAAATTCCGTAAAATACGGTTAATCCGACAGGTTTCCAAATATTTACAAGTGTGCTTTTCTTTCAAAAGAATTATTTAAAAATAGTAATAATAATAATAATAAGAATAATTAATCGAATAAAAGCTTATTTGCAAAATATTCTTTTACTTGCACGCATTTGCTAAGACGGCCCCAATTTGCAATAAATTAAATAACGACTTCACAATAAAAGGCAATGAACATAAAGTAAGGCAATATACAAACAATCACATATTATTGATAAATAAAATATTTTACACATTTATTTGCATAAATATTTATAAGGAAAGAAAGGCAAAGTTTAAAGATAAAACCCGAGAAATGATCAACTCGCAGGAGCCTTGGATTTTCTAAAATTCCTAAGTCTTATTTTGAATGCTTGAGTCCAGGTCAATGTATATCCACATTTGTAAATTAGCCAAACACGTCCCCAACTTTTCGTGCCAAAATGTACCTCGCAAAACAAACAAATAAAATTGGATTAGTACGACGATAAAGTGTAATAACTAATGAAAATAAAATAATAATAATAATAAAAAATATATATAATAATAATAATAGTAATAATAGTAAAGGGGGTTATTTTTGCAAAATTTAGGCTCAGATTTGTATGGCGCGTCATGTAGAGGCTCGGGATGTTGGTACGGTTGCAAACACGGAGCCCGGGCCGTGTTGCCATCCATGTACCAAATCCACCACTCTATCCGACTTGCTTTGCATTAAATTCATACATTCATCATCGCCTTTTGCTTTAGGGACACGGGGACGGGACTGTTCAAGTGTAGTATCATGTTTGAATCAATCCCGAGGCCTCAATACGTGTATATGTATTTTTCATTGGCCAGTGTAGTATCCGTTCGAATCAGTCTAATATTCTGTGATATACCAAATTTATCAAAAATGGATTCCTGCACTCAGAAAATCCAGTCAATGCATAACAGTAATCCAACCATGTAAACGGGCCAAACCAATAATCCAACCGGGTCAAACGGCAACATAATAACAGTACAGAAAAACCAACTGATTCAACGGGTCAAACAGATCCATTACACATTTCAATGGAAACGGGCCAAACAGAGATATGCAAATAAACGGGTTATCAAAAAAAAATGAATTCTCCGGTGAACGGAAACAATGGCAAAACAGAAAAAGAAAGGGGTGACTGCCGGCGGTCCTTTTGACGGAGCCGCGGCATCACCACCACTCTGTTGTCATTGTCAAAGAAGCATCTAAAATCAGGAAGCCAAGAGATAATTTCCACAACAACCCCTCATTATCCAAAATCTCTCGAGAGAACCTATTGTTGAACAAGTGTCTGTAGGCTCTAATTTTATGCAAAATCAAGTCAATAACCAATATCATAAGTTCACATTCAATGTACTCATCAGCAATTGCTTTGCAATTTCCATATTTCATGAGGCAGATATTGCCAGGGGAGTACTGAATGTAAAGAGTTGTGACTGAGAATCCACACTGAACACATCTATAGCTGATCCTTTTTGCACTTTCAGTACCACTATTTATCTCCATTCTACCCAAAAACTTTGCAGCAGCTCAAGAATGTAAAACAACAAAACACAAATTATATCAGGGAACAAAAAAGAATTGATTAGAAACCTACATTTTTAGGACTTTTGATAAAATGCTTTGTGGGTATATCAAATCAATGGTAGAGATCGATAATTAGCAAGTGATGGCAAGCTGATCATTTCTTCAAAGGGGATTTATGAAGAACCAAGGGTCTTTTTGTGAGTGGGTGTTGTCCATTTTTTTTGTAAATCTGATTTTTTGTGTAGATCCATAGTGGGTTGTGAGGGTGGGGGGTAAAAAATGAGTGGGGGTGTGTGAGGCTAGGGTTATAGATAAGTGTGTATATATAGGGGTGAGGATTTGCACAAATAGGCTAGTGGTTAGGGGGGGAGCGGATTTTGCCACAGTTTTAGAATTATTAAAAAAATGAATGGGTTGCACGAGTGGGTTAAAATTTGTGGGATTTTGCAAATTTAGCACTTTTCTTTGAAACTTCAATTGATCATCTTTTGTTGTCATTATTTTTATTTAATTTTCAAATTAACTTCAATTATAAACGATTGCCATAATTTATTAAATTTGAAAAAAAAAATTCGGGACAAAATTGGGTGTCAACAGCTGCCCCTCTTTACCCGAAAAGGATGAAAGAGTTTTCAGGGTAAAGAAAGTTGACGTGAAACCCATTTTGTCATGACAAAGCCAAGTACTTTGATTCCAAAGACCAAAGTACGAGGCTTATAGACATGGCCGAACTTCGGTTTCCGAGTTGCCTACATATCTCGGGCTGAAAGAGAATCAGGCCATAAGTAGTTCGACGCGATTTGAAAATCAAAGACGAGATAGTAGCGACTACTCAAGAGCGGGAAAAGAGGCTTGTAATTACCTAAGTTATGAAAATGTGGTCGACGACACACCCATAAAGAGGGGTTTACACGGACATAGCTTCCACTGCACCTCGATAACCGAGCCATCTTGTTTTCAATCTCAAACCTCAGACTCAGGGTTAACAAGAGACTTACCTCTAGGGTGGATGACTTATGCGGGTGCAATTCTTCAGGTCTTCGTTGACGAGTCTAGCCCATATCAACGATTGCCCCGGTTCATTGCTAAGAAAAGCTCTATGTTATGCTCCAAACACTGCTGCGGTGCTGCTAAAAATCCTGTAATAATCTCAACAAACTGTAAGCGTGCAACTAATAAACTGTAATAATTGGGATAAGAAATAAATAAAGCGATAACAAAATTGTAAATGCGGGCGGTGATATCATCAAAAACTCTTCCTTCAATCAACTGACGAGGCGCTCCGCCCGGAAAACCTCCAGGCTGATCCTTATTGGTAGGATCAATAACAAAAGAGCCTTCAATTGCCTATGATAGGCTTCAGAATAATGCCTCCAATTGCTTATGGTAGGCTTCAAATGATAATGCTGTCCTCGCTTGCTCACGATAGACTTGATAATAAGACCCCCGATTGCTTACGGTAGGATCAATAACAGAAGAGCCTTCAATTGCTTATGATAGGCTTCAAAATAAGGCCTCCAATTTCTTATGGTAGGCTTCAATGCTAATGAAGTCTTCGCTTGCTCACGATAGACTTGACAATAAAACCCCCGATTGCTTACGGTAGGATCAATAACAAAAGAGCCTTCAATTGCTTATGATAGGCTTCAGAATAAGGCCTCCAATTGCTTATGGTAGGCTTCAATGCTAATGAAGTCTTCGCTTGCTCACGATAGACTTGACAATAAAACCCCCGATTGCTTACGGTAGGATCAATAACAAAAAAACCTTCAATTGCTTATGATAGGCTTCAGAATAAGGCCTCCAATTGCTTATGGTAGGCTTCAATGCTAATGAAGTCTTCGCTTGCTCACGATAGACTTGACAATAAAACCCCCGATTGCTTACGGTAGGATCAATAACAAAAGAGCCTTCAATTGCTTATGATAGGCTTCAGAATAAGGCCTCCAATTGCTTATGGTAGGCTTCAATGCTAATGAATTCTTCGCTTGCTCACGATAGACTTGATAATAAAACCTCCGATTGCTTACGGTAGGATCAATAACAAAAGAGCCTTCAATTGCTTATGATAGGCTTCAGAATAAGGCCTCCAATTGCTTATGGTAGGCTTCAATACTAATGAAGTCTTCGCTTGCTCACGATAGACTCATAATAAGGCCCCCGATTGCTTACGGTAGGCATGACGTAATTTGTAAGTGCAAGCTGCAATATCTTTGATAAATTGTCTTCCCATCCACTGGCGAAGCAATAAAGCAAATGCGAAGGCATAGTGCAAAGCATTTTCAATAATCTTGACAAATCAACTGGCAAATCGGTCGGGCATGAAGCAAGGAGGGTCTTGGGGTTGACTGTCGAACAAATCAGCTGGCGAACCGGTCCGGCACGAAGCAAGGAGGGTCTCGGGACTGACCTGTTAACCTGAAAAGTAAAACAAGACGTAATACAAAGAAAATGCGAAGGCATAATTTAAAGCAAGTGCGAATCAATTTGAACAATCTTGAAAAATCAACTGGCAAGCCGGTCGGGCACGCAGCAAGGAGGGTCTTGGGGTTGATTGTCGACAAATCAGCTGGCAATCCGGTCCGACACAAAGCAAGGAGGGTCTCGGGCTGACCTGTTAACCTGTTAAGCTAAAAGTAAAGCAAGTCAAAATATAAAGCAAGAGCAAAGTCATAATTGAAAGCAAGTGCAAAGCAATTTAGCGTGAAATGTAAAGCAACGCAAAAGCGATTTAGCGAATCAACAGGCGTGAAAGTCCAACAAGAGAGAAACCCCGCTTGGTGGTCAACCTGAAAAACGTAAAGAAAGGCATCAATTTTAAAGCAAGTGCGACGACATAATTTAAAGCAAGAGCAAAAAAAGCAGTGCGAGAATGTAGAGCAATGCAAGAGCCATTTGGCGAATCAATAGGCGAGATAGTCCAACAAAGGGAATCCTCGTAGCCGATGGTCAACCTGAAAGAGTAAAGTAAGGCGTTAATTTTAAAGCAAGCGCGAAGGCATAATTCAAAGCAAGTGCAAATCAAAGTAATGCGGGAATGTAGTCAGTGCGATAGCCATTGATGAATCAATTGGCGAGACAATCCGGCAAGGATGGCCTTGTGCGGATTATCATCTGAAATAAAGCGATGCCCTATTTAGCTTAGTTTTGAAAACACAAAACAAGCCTCGACTTTGTTGCCTATTAGGAATGAAAGTCATAGAGGTAGAAATGCCGCCTGTTTGGCAATAACTCATGACAAAGCATAATTCTTTAAGTCATGAAAAGGCAATGCGACGCAATTTGCAAGGCGACTTTGGATGCGTTTCAAATAATTGTTCATCCGTAGTGTGAATGATCCTTTCATTGCAAGCTTTCATGTTCCTGCTTTCAAAAAAAATTTTGTTAGTTTTGGGGAAGGAAGGGGAAGCGTTTGATTTGTGCAGACTTCATCCTGATCTTGCTGCTTTTGCTGCTTCCTCATCTTCATTGGACTTGGATTTGCGAATTGCTTTCAAAAACTTGGCTCATGAACTCAAATAGCATAGATTTTGAAAAATAGAGGCAAGATAAAATATTTTAATGCAATATAGCAAGTGAAATAAGCATGCAAATGAAGTCAAAGATGCATTTTGAAAATTTTGCCTTGACTTAAACTTGTGACATATTTTAAAACAAACTAAACGTCCTTTGTCTTAGACTTTGCACTGTTTGCTTAACCAATTTCAAAATTCTTACCGATTCTGCCTCTTATAACCAATGCTGCTTCTTGCAAAATTTGCCCCAGTTATTGTCTTTCGCATCTCCAACTCGTTTTGTAAAAATTGCCCCAGTCGTCCTTCTTGAGGGAAAATAATAATTTAAATGCTAAAGGGTCGAGCCCGATGAGGGGGCCTACGTATCCCTCCTTGGCAATCAGAACGTGTGTAGTTCTGCATCACTGCTTCAACTCCACATACCAACAAATAAAAGCTGCCCCAGTTGAAGTTTTAACAGATAGTGCGATATCCAAAGAGCGCAGACAATAACTTTCCAGTGCATGGTTTCAAACTGTTCAGTTGTTTTGCCATACGTTACAAGCAAAGCTTTGGCAGGTTTATCAATTTTAATTTTGAAATGGAAACAAATGCAAGCGTAAATAATGTAATAAGAATGAGATGCATTTTATTTCAACTTTCATAAATTCAAAATGAGTTGATTCAGATTAACATAAGCTTTAAAGTACAATGCAATTCAGGGCCTCAATCTGAATTAAAATTGAAAATAATGCTACTAAGTTCAATTGCCAAGTTCTTTCAAACAATGTCATTAGCTTCTGGTGCTGCATCGTTCACGAGCTAGAGCGTCTACCAATCAGATCTCGAATCCTTTGCGTGGTGAATGGTAAGCCACTTCACAAATCCAATATTTGCTAGAGAAATAAACAAACAAAAGAAACGTCTCAAAGGGTAACTAAGATAGTTTGCATGTCATTCATAGGATTGCATACAAGCAAGCAACACCTAGTATTTAACGCATTTTGAGCAAAGAAAGCAAGGCAAGCAATTAACATGTGACAATCACAAGTAGTTGAGCGTAAATAAATATGCAAATGCGTCCTACCCTGTAAGGTGCCTCTTTATGCCAGAGGTAGGCCAATCGTCAAGTTGCACGCACATGTGGTTATTATAACGACACAAGCCGTTTGTCAATACAACATCTGTGATATAAATAAACCGACATAATTGTCAACTTCTCAAATTTGACATGGCAAATGGTTTAGGATTCATTATAATATTCACACGATCGCAAAATATGCAGTGTCGTTGGGATTCAATAACCCGTCAACAAAAGGGAGGTTTCTTAATTCCTGGAAACGGTATTAAGGACCGGGTCCAAACTAAGGTGTATATGCATGCATGACCTAATCTCCTTCTAAGAGTGGGCTAACGGTTGAGGCTGACTCGACCTATGCGGGATAAACCTGGCCCCATAAACCAGTAAAACCGGCCATGACAAAACCAGGCAAACCATACCCCAACTAACTTTGGTGACACGAAAGAAATTCAAAGAGATAGGAAGGACAATGCCCTTCCTGTATTATTGCCCGTCACGCGGGCCCTCCATGATGAAATCGAGGAGATGAAAGAGAATTGACAGGCTCTATGAGGGAGGAAATATGAACGGAATGCAGACTATGCACAAATAAAATGTAATACATGCTTTACATACAAACCAAACAAACAGATATAATAAAGCAAATAAATTAGGCATGCTAGTTGCAAACAATTGGAAACCTTTATGGTCAAAACCTTTATTGCTCCCCAGCGGAGTCGCCATGCTGTTGAACCTCAAAAAAATAACCCCGAGAGGCTAAATTTAGGAATATCAACAGGATGGACTAACTCTTTTGGAGTTTTTGGAGTCGCCACCCAATTTAAGGAAAACAGGGAACCAAATTAGCAAATGCGTGCAAAAACTCCGTTTTTATAAAAGACGGTCTTTTCAGAGATTCTAAGTAAGAGGTTTTATTAATCTCGGAAGAAGGTTTTTAAGGCACTTCCGAAATTCCGTAAAATACGGTTAATCCGACAGGTTTCCACATATTTACAAGTGTGCTTTTCTTTCAAAAGAATTATTTAAAAATAGTAATAATAATAATAAGAATAATTAATAGAATAAAAGCTTATTTGCAAAATATTCTTTTACTTGCACGCATTTGCTAAGACGGCCCCAATTTGCAATAAATTAAATAACGACTTCACAATAAAAGGCAATGAACATAAAGTAAGGCAATATACAAACAATCACATATTATTGATAAATAAAATATTTTACACATTTATTTGCATAAATATCTATAAGGAAAGAAAGGCAAAGTTTAAAGATAAAACCCGAGAAATGATCAACTCGCAGGAGCCTTGGATTTTCTAAAATTCCTAAGTCTTATTTTGAATGCTTGAGTCCAGGTCAATGTATATCCACATTTGTAAATTAGCCAAACACGTCCCCAAGTTTTCGTGCCAAAATGTACCTCGCAAAACAAACAAATAAAATTGGATTAGTACGACGATAAAGTGTAATAACTAATGAAAATAAAATAATAATAATAAAGTAATAATAATAATAATAATAAAAATATATATAATAATAATAATAATAATAATAATAATAATAATAATAATAATAATAATAATAATAATAATAATAATAGTAATATTAGTAAAGGGGGTTGTTTTTGTAAAATTTAGGCTCAGATTTGTATGGCGCGTCATGTAGAGCCCGGGCCGTGTTGCCATCCAAGTACCAAATCCACCACTCTATCCGACTTGCTTTGCATTAAATTCATACATTCATCATCGCCTTTTGCTTTAGGGACACGGGGACGGGACTGTTCAAGTGTAGTATCATGTTCGAATCAATCCCGAAGCCTCAATACGTGTATATGTATTTTTCATTGGCCAGTGTAGTATCCGTTCGAATCAGTCTAATATTCTGTGATATACCAAATTTATCAAAAATGGATTCCTGCACTCAGAAAATCCAGTCAATGCATAACAGTAATCGAACCAGGTAAAGGGGCGAAACCAATAATCCAACCGGGTCAAACGGCAACATAATAACAGTACAGCAAAACCAATTGATTCAACGGGTCAAACAGATCCATTACACATTTCAATGGAAACGGGCCAAATAGAGATCTGCAAATAAACGGGTTATAAAAAAAAAATGAATTCTCCGGTGAACGGAAACAATGGCAAAACGGAAATAGAAAGGGGCGACTGCCAGCGGTCCTTTTGACGGAGCCGCGGCGTCACCACCACTCTGTTGTCATTGTCAATAAAGCATCTAAAATCAAGAAGCCAAGAGATAATTTCCACAACAACCCCTCATTATCCAAAATCTCTCGAGAGAACCTATTGTAGAACAAGTGTCTGTAGGCTCTAATTTTATGCAAAATCAAGTCAATAACCAATATCATAAGTTCACATTCAATGTACTCATCAGCAATTGCTTTGCGATTTCCACATTTCATGAGGCGGATATTGCTAGGGGAGTACTGAATGTAAAGAGTTGTGACTGAGAATCCACACTGAACACATCTATAGCTGATCCTTTTTGCACTTTCAGTACCACTATTCATCTCCATTCTACCCAAAAACTTTGCAGCAGCTCAAGAATGTAAAACAACAAAACACAAATTATATCAGGGAACAAAAAAGAATTGATTAGAAACCTACATTTTTAGGACTTTTGATAAAATGCTTTGTGGGTATATCAAATCAATGGTAGAGATCGATAATTAGCAAGTGATGGCAAGCTGATCATTTCTTCAAAGGGGATTTATGAAGAACCAAGGGTCTTTTTGTGAGTGGGTGTTGTCCAATTTTTTTGTAAATCTGATTTTTTTGTGTAGATCCATAGTGGGTTGTGAGGGTGGGGGGTAAAAATTGAGTGGGGGTGTGTGAGGCTAGGGCTATAGATAAGTGTGTATATATAGGGGTGAGGATTTGCACAAATAGGCTAGTGGTTAGGGGGGGGGAACTGATTTTGCCACAATTTTAGAATTAATAAAAAAATGAATGGGTTGCACGAGTGGGTTAAAATTTGTGGGATTTTGCAAATTTAGCACTTTTCTTTGAAACTTCAATTGATCATCTTTTATTGTCATTATTTTTATTTAATTTTCAAATTAACCTCAATTATAAAATATTGTAAAATCCCGAGCTTGGCTCCTTGTGAATGGTTTGGACAAGCGTCGGTTTGCATCAACAAGAAAAGTTCTTCTCCCCAAAAGTTTCTAGCTCCCCTTTCCTTCATTATAATTTCGTACTCACAGATTCATCTCCATAGATAACACCATATTCAACCTTTTCATCTCCGAACACAAAAACCCCGTTAATCTTCTCGGACATCTCTTCATATCCTCTACACGCCTATTCCATTTCGGTGAAACGGATATTTAATGTTGAAGACGCCCTACGCTTTGATGTCTCTAAACATGATGTATCTTTCTCTTATTTTTAATTTTTTAAGTATTTGGTCATGATTCTTCTACATAAAGAAAAGTTATTTGTAGTTTATCTTAAGACAACTTGATTTAACTATATAATGGATTATTTTACTATTGCATTAAGAATATATTGTTATATAGATGCAGTCGATATAACATTTTCAATCTATTTTCAATTCGGACTAAGTGATAGTTGTGTCGAGCATTTGTTGCCTTGGTTGTGGAAACTGTAGTTGTCAATTCCTCATCACGTTAAGTTGTGAATACATTGCATGATAACAAAGTATCCATTACCTAGTTTTAGTTTAAAAGACATACTTACTATTTCATTAATGTAATTCAAAATATGTACTTCTTTTTCTTTCCCTTTCTTAGTTAAAACCTCAAAAACATAGAAATACTCTCTCACCTTTTTTTTTTCTGTTTTCCACTTTGCATGTACACAACGATCAAGAGACGTGGATGGAAGCTCAATCATGATAACAACGGGTCAATGCATGAAGATTGAGTGGAGATGATGCCCCGAGCAGGCCAGGTATGTTATGGGATATGATGACAATGGCAGGCTAGTCGACTTCTCGAATGAAGAACACATATATAGCTTTATAAAATTAAAGCGACTCGTTACTCCCTCAATTTTGATTTGACATGTCACTCTCGTAAGAGTTTCAAAGATTCATCACTTCTTGTAAGTGTTTTTTTTTCGAACTTTCATTTTCGTTTAAACATTTGACATGTTTTCAAAATTAAATATTAAACTATTTTTTTAAGCTTTATATTGTAGAAATGCTTCTAACACTAAAAATGGCTTTTTTACTCATATTATTAATGCTATATTATTTTGAGTTGGATAATATTTTCAAAACTAAATATTTTAATACTTCTTTTGTTATGTTTAAAAGCGTTTAAGATTGTTCATCATACAAAGCAAAATAGAGGGAAGTAACATCGACTGGGCCCTTCTTCCCCTCGCCTATACCTGATCCCGCATTCTTTTTAATACTTTACTTATGTTCATTTATTGGTTAAGTTATTGAACTATTTTATCAATATAAATTCGTCACCAAGGATAAGGTGGCACACGTCTCTACTAATATTTTTTTTTTGTGAAGTATTACATTCGAAAGGATGCTTTATGGAGGATTCTAAGGATTTCGCTCTATTCATGTGGCTTCATACATCATAATTTTTTTTTGGAGTTAGGGTGGTGTTGATTATTGCTAGCTTTTGACACCTTTAAGACATAACATAATCTAATACTTGCTTAGTTAAAATATCATTTGATTAGTTAGACTTTCATGCCTAATTTTTAGTTTAATCGCTTGATCTTTTGTTTAAAATCCCAATCATTTAGTCCAGCCGGTAACCACATTTGGTAGAATCCAAGAGATGCCTAACACCTTCCTTTCGGGTTAACTTGAACCCTTACCTAGAGTTTTTAGTTTGCATGACCATCTTTTCGGAGTTAAAATTAAATTCGGCTAGAAACAAAATAGGTGCCGTAATACGCCTAGTTAAAAAATATGTTAGGTGGCGGCTCCAAATCTTACCCGTGAGTTCCAATAAGTCGAATCTTGTTACGAACTCTAACCGGTTCGGGAAAAATGGGGTAACGACAGAATGGCGGATCCGCTGGGGATATCAAGTTTCAAACCATAACGGATTTTATATTGGGGCTTTCTATTTCTTATTTATTTTATTGTAATTTTTTAGACTAACTTTTTTCTTTTCATTTATTGCAGGAATGAAACTTAGTTTCCTTGGCACTTCTTTTATTATTTTAATTTTGTTGAGTTTTCTTTGTACTTACTCTACTCCTGGAAAGTTTACACTTGCACACACCATGAACGATTACGTGGATCTCACGGACGTTCCACTCTAAAATCACTCTTTAGGGAGAACGGTTTCGAATCTAGTTGGTCCGTGGTACAACCAACAATTCTAAACGTTCTCACCCCTTGGTTGTCTGCCTGGGGGAACAATAACTTGTCTAGAAACCCACTCTTAGAAGCTTTTATTAGGGAAGACATCACATTACACGCTTCAACAGTTTTCAAATCCTCCACAAGTTTGCTAAATCCTTTTTTAGTTTCACTTCACGATTATTTTTGCATTTTTTATATTATCTTGCTTCAATTATCCTATTTTTCGAAACTAACTTGTTTTTTTTTTTCTTTTTTACTCTTCCTTTTGAAAAGTTATATTCTGAACTGCTTCAACATGTGCATCTTTTTTAAAACTTACATATTTTTAGAAAACATGTGCATTTTTTTTATTCAAAACGTGTACATTTTTTAAAATTTGTGCATACCTCCTGCTACTCCTAGCCAATCTAAATCGTGCATTGAAAAAATACGGTGGTTACGACCACCTCTTCCCTCACAAAAATTCCTTTAGGGGGAACGACTTGAAATCTATTTGGTCCGTGACGTTCCCGCTCCCGAGTCTTCTGCTTGGGAGGATAATAAAACCTGGTCTAGCTAACTCCATTCCTTAGTAGAAACGCTAGGAATCATGCATCATGACATATCATTAGCCGACTTGTTCTCAAGTTCAATAGGCCAACTTGTTCAAACAATCCGAATAGGTTTTTGACCCCCAAAGAGTATTGAACATGATTTATTTGCATTTACTTAAAGGATTGAACGTGCAAATGTAGACCGTTTATTGGGATTATACTGCATTCAAAGCCATTCAAAGGCACAAAAGGTAACCGAAGGAGCATCGAAGCCCAAATTGAATCAGAAACGATCACTTATTTCCAAATGGTCAGAATTATTCTGTATTCAGCACTATTCAAAGCCACAAATGGTAACTGAAGCGGAATTAAAGCCCAAAATGAATCAGAAATGACCATTTATTCCTAAGCGGTTAGTCATTCTAAGCCACAAAAGGTAACCTAAGCGGCATCAAAGCCCAAATTGAATCTGATTTGACTGTTTATTCCTAAGCGATTGAAATCATTCTATATTCAATGCTATTCAAACGCACAAAAGTTAACCGAAAAAGACATTAAAAGCCCGATTGAAGCAGGAACAACCATTTGATAGACAGGATGACACATAATGCACATTTATCCTTTAGGCGTTATATAAAGACCTGACATCCTTGGTGTGTCAAAAGTCCATTAGCAACTTTCGTCTAAAGGGTTCTCAACCCACAACGACACATCTCTTTATATTCTCTGTTGCATTGTTTTCAAAAAGCTTGTGCCACACGTTGATCATTTGCTCGCAATAAAGCAAATTTTATGCATCTCTTTCCTTTTTTTTTTCTCCTTCCTTCAGCTTTTCCAAAGATAATGGCCACTAGAACATTCGACATGGTTACTAGAGTTCCTCAGTTACTCAAAGATTGGTGGGAAAATCTAAGCAGAGATCAACAAGATCGAGTCAAAATGGTGTTGGGAAATATGATTTCACTAATGGAGCACACTGCAATGAAAGAGATAGTAGAAGCAGTTTTCCACTTCAGAAGTGTAGAATTCACACCGTTGCTTGAAGAAATAGGCGGATTGACTCAACTTGCATTTGAAAGTGATGAGATATTGATGCCTAAGAACAGTACACCTGAGGAGTTCTTCGAAATGGTAGGGTTTAAACCTGAATTATGCACATATAGTGTGAGGCAGTTGGGAATCTCTTTGACTTCCCTCTACATTAAGTTTGAGTACAGAGAAGCATTTCAAGAATTTCAAGATAATTTCAGCATTAACCAAGCAGATTGGCAAGAGCGGAGGGTACTCACTTTTGTCACCAGCTTTTTGGGGACTGTTGTGTTTCCATAACACAAAGGACGAGTTGATGTATGCGTGGTATCAATTGTTGATGCTCTACTCAAGGACTTTGACAAGAAGTACACTTTGATACCTATGATTGTTGAAGAAATGTACCGAGCTTTAGAAAGATGTAAGAAGGGCGCTGGTTTCTTCGAAGGTTGCAATTTGCTTTTACAAATTTGGCTGATGGAGCATTTGTAAAAGATGAATAGCATAGAGCAATTTTTCCATTTCATACCAAGAGAAAACTACATCTTGACTCATACCATCTGCATGCACAATGCTCTCGAGAAATGGGACCAGCCAACAACCGCCAAAGGCTGGCACCACATGCTTTCTCAGTTGACATCCAAAAATATACAATGGATGTTTGACTACTTTCTCGGTATCACAGTGATCACACGGTCAGAAGGAGATTCGTTTCTTATCTTGGTTGGGTTTAGAGAAGTTTACCCATACACTCTTTTAAGGGCACTTAGACAAGAAGGGAGAAAGAAAACTGTACCCCAAATTGTAGACATCAGAAGTTTCAAAGAAGATATTTTCGGAGGAATGATACCATTCAAAGACAAGATTTTAGAACTTTGGAAAGCAAGGCATTGAATGGAATTCGAGACTGTTGGATGAGACAGGTTTGATGTAGGCTATGATAAAGATTACCCGGACTGGCTCAGGAAGGATATAAGAGGGGTAGTTCAACCAAGAGCCACAAAAAAGAAAAAGAAAAGAAATGCTGGTGAATTTGAATCCGAGTGTAAGTGGCTACACAAACAACTGGCAAGGGCACGAGAGAAAATAGGAAAAAAGTAAAGTTTGGTCGAAGCAATGAACAAAGAAAAAGTCAAATGGCGGAATAAGGCAGAACTGTTGACAAAACGCATAGAGTCTACAGTTGTATGGGCTAGCGAAGGAATGAACTATGTGGCTAACAAAGGAGTAAAGGAAAAAGGAAAGAAGGCTTGGGAAATGTTGAAAAACTTCATTTTCGACATATCCCGGCTCTTAACTGATGAAGAAAATATCATCTTCCGAGGAGACTCATCAGAGGCAAGCTCGTCCGAGGGAGACTCGTCCGAAAAAATGGAGGGTTCTTCTGGGGATAGATCAACATTAAAGATGTTCACCCGGCCATGATCTAATCTCTTATCAATGCTTAGTGTTTTCCTTTTCTTACACTATTTCAATATGAGCCAATGTAATAAAGACCAATGTTAGATCAATGCAATATTCTCTTTAGGCTCAGAATTTTGTTAGCAAACGAAATGATACGTGTGGCAAAAAGTGCTTTTCAAATCATCATGCATAAAGTGGTCCTTTGCATAATAGGATGCATTTTTATTTGCTGTGTGTGAGTCACATGAATTTATCTGTTGCTCTAGGTCTCTTTCTACATAAGTCAATCCCTTCTCGAATCTAATCTCCTACCAAGGAACATCATCTCCCTACTCTATGCTCAAATCCTGATATTGAAAAACTTTCACATGTCCTGATAACTCTCTATCCCTTACCAACTCAAAATATATTATCCAAAAGGTTGACTTAAGTTGAATACTAAGGCAGAAGACATGGTTAAATAAAGTGCATTTGTCAAAACAAGAAGAGTTTGCTACATCATGCACTATGCACATGGAGAGTAAAATTGACAAGGCGAGAGATAAATTGGTCAAACTCAAAGGCACACCTGATTTACCACTAGACCTTTTGACACAAATGTCCAAGGATCATTTTGTTGCTCCAGCCTACACAGTCACACCACCTGCAATACATGACTGTAATCCAAAGCATTTTCCAAACTTGCTCCTATCACGATCTAAATAGCAGTCAAAGGGCTAGTGGAAGACAACTAGGAATTGGAAAGAAAGAAATATAGCAAAGACTTGTGCACAACAACCAAAAACTGGCAAGCCGAGGGAAAATACACAACGACGAAGCTCTCATTATATGACAGACCTGGAAACTCCCTAAGCATTTGGAAGCATATCTCTACCCACTAGCAGGCATAAGGCAAGACGATGGATGAAATTATCTATTAAGGCACTGATTTGGCACATAAGAGCAAGACCCGAACAACTAGACTTCTTGGCCAAAGATTTTATCATGCAATTTGGGATCTCATTACATTATCCTACCGAAAAAGGAAAATGCAATATGACCAACCTCTAAAATGATTTTGACTGAAGCAGCGGTCTAAGAATATACATAATACACCAGGTTCAGTCTTTTCACAACGAAATCTTACCCAACAAGAAAAGTTGACTCAAAGATTGAATTGCAGCAGTCGGTTGATAAGTGTTAAAGACATGGAGTATTTTTTTCAAAGACACGCAGACATCATGGCACACAAATTTGCAAGGAAGGATGACAAATGAACTCAAAGTTCTGGTATTCGATAAAAGCCGACCTCCCTTCACAACCCATTCCTTACACAACATCTTCATCACTTTTTATTGACATTCAACTTCTCACCTCCTGCTTAATCAAGCATCAGTCATTTAACCAAAATCTTTGTGACTACTGCATAAAGCACTCAAGTAATCTTTCGAAATCTCTATACAATTTTCCATAATCTCCAAATTCAAGTGCTAACCTTTCATTCGCGGTCTAAGCATCCTCTTAAGCTTATGTTTCATTTTTGCTTTAAACTTGATAATGTGCTAACTCTCTTTTGTGCAATTTTTCTTTGCAGTTGAACACTGAATTGGTAAAGAATCTGCATTAAGAAAAGCCGAATGGAAAGCCAAACTGAAAACATTTACCTTCTGGAGCAAAACCTTTTGAACCGCCAGCATATGATACCGAGAGAATTCAGACCATCCCAATTCCACTTCCGTACAACTTTTGGTACAAACGAACAAAACTAGCTGGCAATATACCCACACCTGAGCAACGAGAAAGAAATCCAACCACTATACAACCAAAACTGGCAAAACTCACAATCTCACACCGCATCCAATTCACACAATAAACAATCTCCCCTCTGTAAAGACTTTCAACAACAACCTTATCAGGCTCAACACAATCAAGGACAAACAAAAAAACAAAACCTCACACCTTTACTCCTTTAGCTCAACCAAAAAGATATTGCACCCAACAAATGAACTACTCCCTAGATACCCATTCCGAAATTTGATCCAATAAGATCTACACTCATCACTCAAACATTCAATACCATGACACCGTAAAATACCCAGCACTGAAACACAAAATTCATAGTCTGATTGACCTAATGGTACAACAATGACCAACAAATGAAAACCGCAACTCCTAAACTATAAATAAATTTGCTATACACACCAATCCATCAAAGTTAGCTCCATGACCTTTTGAAAAGAAAAGCACGAAACATGAAGACACCTCAGCACAACCCAAGACAAATACAATTTTGGATGGCCTCCAAATCCGACAAATCCAAATACCAAACCTTAGTCTGAGAATGCAAGTATCCACATAATCAGAGTCATCGAGATACCCAATCATCACACTAAAGGATAAATGCACATTCAAGCATATACTTTGGTGTTCAATGCAATGTTACCACTTTGTTTCGACTAACGAATCTTTCTTTGATAGCAGATCTTTCAACAAAAACACAAGTTTCGCAGGCAGTACCATAATAAGTAATAAACTGGGGCAGAATTTTTGAGTACCCCCCTCAAAAATTCCAAAAGACGCAAGCCGACACTGGGGCAGAATTTTGAGGTTGAACCTTAAAATTCACCAAAGGCCCAAAGACGCAATTAAAATGACAATCAGCGTGACAGTGCTCTAAGCAATCCTATATGCACGGTAACATCATTCTATATTTTTAGCACTTCACTTTACTTTTGTTTGCAGGGTACACAGCCTGACACGACAGGCAAACATCTCATGACGAGAGGCACTAGCAGTAGGTTCTCTTTACGAGGAGGCAGTAGCAGTTTTTCTCTTTTATGTTGCCGGCCATTCCCATAATCGTTATTCTGCGAGGGCGTGATAGGATGTTTCGTGTCTTTCCTTCTTTCTTGTTCCTTCCGTACGTGTGAGATGACTACTGCTAAATAGATGAATCTAACGTTAGTTATTCTATTACTCAGATGGCTTGTAAGACAAGATCTAAAAAGGCGGCCTGAGCTGCTCCGAATTCCTCCACTGCTGGGCCGTCATCTACCTCAGCTAGGAAAGGAGGTAATACTCAGGGACGAGGCCAAGCTACTACTACGAGGGCTGGTGCTACTACAAGAGCTACAAGAGAGCCTACTCCAGAAACTGAGGATAACCCACCTCCACCGTCATATGAGAATGCTACTATTGAGGCACTTAATGCTATGCAAAGGTCCATTGAACTCTTGAATGCCAGAATGGATAGACAGGAAAGGGCTAGCCAACAGAATGTTGCTCCAACGCAACCTCAGGTACCTGCACAGGCACAGGCTCAGCCTCAAACTCAGACTCAGTCTCAGGCTCAGACTCAGACTCAGACTCAGGTTCAGACACAGACTCAGGCTCAGCCACAGACTCAGGCTCAGAGACAGACTCAGATTTTTGGTAACAGAGAAGTGTCCTTACCAGAGTTCTTAAAACTGAAACCACCAAGGTTCACGGGTTCTGACACTACAGAGGATCCTCAGAGTTTCTTGGATGGTACACTTAAGGCGTTGCGTGCTCTTGGATGTTCTAGTGAGAGATCCGTGGAACTTGCAGCATACAAGTTGGAGGATACAGCTAATACTTGGTATGAAACTGTACTTTTAGAAAGGCCCACAGAAGCAGCACGATTGACATGGGATGAGTTTACTAAGTTGTTCATGGATCGCTTTCTCCCTGAAAGTCTGAGGAAGGAATACGCTAGGCAGTTTGAGAGATTAGTTCAGACCCCAGATATGGATGTATCGACATATAACACTAAGTTTACTAAGCTGGCTAGATATGCACCTAACTTAGTGCCAAATGAAACATCTCGGGTTCAGAGGTTTGTTGATGGGTTGGTTGATCGTTTATTCAATGCAGTTGCTCCGCAGATGAAGAATCTGAATTACTCTGATGCACTCGACCTTGCCAGAAAGATTGAAAACAGGGGTCGTGAATCACGGGCGGCTAAAGATTCATATAAGAAGGCCAAGACTGGGGGATCTTTCACTGAGGGAGTTAGCACAGACCGTAGAGCATGGAATCAGGTACAACGACAGGGTTTTCAGACAGGGAAAAACTTGGTTTCCCAGCCATCCGTTAGAGCACCTCCTCACAAAGATAATGCTAAGGGACTACCATTATCATCTGGACATCATAGCTCTGGACAGATATATGCTGCTGATTCAGTATGTCAGACTTGTGGTAGATTACATTGGGGTCCGTGTCGTGTTCTGACTGGAGGGTGTTTCCGGTGTGGCAAGTTGGGACATCACATACAGGATTTCCCTCATCCTCAGAGAGAGTTTAGTCAGGCTTCTGTGCAGGCAGCGGCATCTACGCAGACTGCTCGTAATAATACAGGTACTGCTGGTAGAGGTAACAGAGGCAGAGGTGCCGGAGATCGTGCCATGGGTAATCGAGGACAAGGGACTGCTGGTAGAGGCCAGTCGAGAGTTTTTGCACTTACTAGGCAAGACGCTCAGGCCTCAAATGCTGTGGTTACAGGTATTCTTTCTGTTTGCTCACTTGATGCACTATCATTGTTTGATCCAGGATCTACCCACTCCTATGTGTCCTCATTCTTTGCTTTGAGGTTTGATAGACAACCAGAAATATTGAATGATCCTTTTCTAGTTGCTAATCCTGTGGGAGATTCTTTACTTGTTGAATATGTGTATCGTGCTTGTCAGATTCGAGTTGAGGGTAGGGATACCTTAGCTGATTTAATTGTACTGGATATGGTTGATTTTGACGTGTTGATGGGTATAGATTGGTTATCTTCTTGCCATGCTACCCTCGATTGTCATGCGAAGGTAGTTAAGTTCGAGATGCCTAATGAACCTAGTTTTATTCTGAAAGGGGATCAAATTCTAGAAATGTGTAATGTCATATCATTTGTAAAAGCTCAGCAGTTAGTGAAGAAAGGTTGTTGGGCATTCTTAGCTATGCTGAGAGACACAAGTGATGTGACTCCTAGCTTGGAAATGGTTCCAGTGGTGCAAGAGTTCACTGATGTATTTCCTGAGGATTTACCGGGACTACCACCAGTGCGGGATATAGATTTCAGCATTGATGTAGCACCTGACACGCAACCCATATCGATTCCTCCATATCGTATGGCACCAGCGGAGTTGAGGGAGCTAAAGGAACAATTGCAGGAGTTATTGAACAAGGGATTTATCAGACCAAGTGTATCACCCTGGGGTGCACCAGTGCTATTTGTGAAGAAGAAGGATGGGTCCCTAAGAATGTGCATTGACTACAGACAGCTGAACAAGGTAACGGTACGTAATAAATACCCTTTACCTCGATGATCTGTTTGATCAGTTGCAGGGAGCTGCCCATTTCTCAAAGATTGATCTTCGATCTGGTTATCATCAGCTCAGAGTTAGTGACAAAGATATTCCTAAGACAGCTTTCAGAACTCGATACGGGCATTATGAATTCCTTGTGATGCCTTTCGGGTTGACTAATGCTCCAGCTGCATTCATGGATTTAATGAATAGGGTGTTCAAGCCGTTTCTGGACAGATTTGTCATTGTATTTATTGACGATATCTTGGTGTATTCTCGCAGTCAAGAAGAACACGAGGCTCATCTGAGAGTTGTACTGCAAACATTGCGGGAACATAAGCTTTATGCTAAGTTCTCTAAGTGTGAATTTTGGCTAGACTCTGTAGCATTCCTTGGACATGTTGTATCCAAGGATGGAATACTGGTAGATCCTAGAAAGACAGAAGCAGTGCAGAAATGGCCCAGACCCACCACTCCTACAGAGATTCGCAGCTTTCTGGGATTAGCAGGTTACTACAGGCGTTTTGTGCAGGATTTTTCCAGAATAGCAGTACCGTTGACCAAGCTAACACAGAAAAATGCAAAGTTTCAGTGGACAGATGAATGTGAGCAGAGTTTTCAGAAGCTCAAGACATGTTTGACCACCGCGCCAGTTCTAGCCTTACCATCCGGTTCGGGAGGATTCACGGTATTTTGTGATGCTTCGAGAGTGGGATTAGGGTGTGTTCTCATGCAAAATGGTCGTGTGATAGCTTATGCTTCGCGACAGTTGAAGAAGAATGAACAGAATTATCCCACTCATGATCTGGAGATGGCTGCAGTGGTATTTGCACTGAAAATTTGGAGGCACTACCTGTATGGAGAAACATGTGAAATTTATACTGATCACAAGAGCCTAAAGTATATTTTTCAACAGAGAGATCTGAACATTCGGCAGCGTCGCTGGATGGAACTTCTCAAGGACTATGATTGCACTATTCTATATCATCCAGGGAAGGCCAATGTTGTGGCTGATGCATTGAGCAGAAAGTCCATGGGTAGTCTGGCACATATAGCTCCTGTAAAGAGACAGTTGGCCAGGGATATTCACAGGCTCGAAGGTACAGGTATCAGGTTCAGCGTGACTAATTCTAGGGTGTTATTGGCTTATGTTCCAGCCATGTCTTCATTGGTAGAACGTGTTAAAGCCACTCAGTACGAGGATGAACGATTGTGCAAATATCGGGATGATGTCCTAGCTGGTAAGAGCAAGAATATGATTGTTGATGATAATGGGGTTCTCCGACTAGGTAACCGGTTATGTGTACCAGAAATTGATGGGCTAAGACGAGTTATTCTCGAGGAAGCTCACCATTCTAGATACACTATACATCCTGGATCCACTAAGATGTACCGCGACCTGAAGCAATTGTATTGGTGGGAAGGTATGAAGAAAGATATTGCTAACTTTGTTACTAGTTGTTTGACTTGTCAACAGGTTAAAGCTGAGCACCAGCGACCCGCAGGACTACTACAGCGGCTTGAGATTCCAGAGTGGAAGTGGGAAAGAGTTACCATGGATTTTGTGACTGGGCTACCTCGTACACTTAAAGGTTATGATTCAGTATGGGTGATTGTTGATCGGCTTACAAAGTCAGCACACTTTTTGCCGGTTAAAACTACTTACAGTGGTGCGAGATATGCACAGTTATACATGAATGAGATTGTCCGACTCCATGGAGTTCCATTGTCCATTATCTCTGACAGAGGATCACAATTCACTTCTCACTTTTGGAGGTCCTTTCAAAGAGAATTGGGTACTAGAGTAGACCTTAGCACTGCATTCCATCCTCAGACCGACGGTCAGTCTGAACGCACTATACAGATATTGGAGGACATGTTGAGAGCTTGCATTATTGATTTTGGAGGTAGTTGGGATGCTTACTTGCCTTTAGCTGAGTTTGCTTATAACAACAGCTATCAGGCAAGCATTCAGATGGCTCCTTACGAGGCTTTATATGGTAGGCGTTGTCGTTCTCCAATTGGATGGTTTGAAGCTGGTGAAGTTAAGGTTTTAGGACCAGACCTGATACAGGAAGCTATTGATAAGGTCCAGTTGATTAGGCAGAGATTGCTCACAGCTCAAAGCAGGCAAAAGTCTTATGCAGATAAAAGAAAAAGGGACTTAGAGTTTGCAGTTGGGGATCGTGTGTTCTTACGAGTTTCCCCGATGAAAGGCGTGACACGATTCGGGAAAAGAGGGAAGTTGAGCCCGAGATTCATAGGACCCTATGAGATACTTGAACGAGTTGGAGCTGTTGCTTACAATTTGGCCCTTCCTCCAGAGTTATCTTTTATTCATCCTGTATTTCACGTATCTATGTTGCGGAAATATGTACCAGACGTTTCTCATGAGGCAGTAGCAGTGCTGACGAGAACATAGGTCTCTTTACGAGAGGCACTGGCAAGATGATCCAACGACAGGAAAGTCTATTTTACATTTATAAATATTATTTGCTACAAGCTCACCTTTATTGCAAGAAATAGCGTGACAGGGTTCCAGGGTATACAGCTTAGCGCGGCAAGTAATGATCTCCTGACATGAGGCACTTAGCATCTCCGGACGAGCAAATAAATATCCCCAAAGGAGAGGCATATATTCCCTAGCACTCAAAGTACCTGAAAACAAACTAGACAACTACATGAAAAAAAACTACTCAGCTCAACAGGGAAGTTTACTTTATCTTTATCTTTATTTGTATTTGCATTTATCTTTGATTTTGCTGCAGGGCACTCCTGATCTCTCGACGAACCCCTGTGCCATTTCCCATACTCTCACAATTGTTCCCCAAAAATCACTACCGCACTCGAAATTGTGCAACCACAAAACCTCAAATACATATTATGCACCATTCTAGAATACCATTCAAGAAAGCCT
Organism: Petunia x hybrida; assembly: GCA_037355625.1. NCBI lineage: Eukaryota > Viridiplantae > Streptophyta > Magnoliopsida > Solanales > Solanaceae > Petunia > Petunia x hybrida. The sequence continues at coordinate 426,521 of JBBBVM010001196.1, forward strand.
TGTCCTTTCAACAATGTCTTTGCTATACCCACAAACTATCTATTATGTCGAGTTCTAAAGCGCTCAAATCTATATTTCCCTATTCGCGCAAGTGATCTACCTAATCTTTCATTTCTGATTAGATGCCAGTTTGTGTTCCTTCCTATTCAAGCTTATTTCTGTCAATCGTGCGTGTTCCTGTGCGTAATCGTGCCCATCTGTTTGAATCGTGTGCATTTATAAAGCTCGCTCCTCAAGTTTCCCAGCTCAGTCAAGGAAATATTAAAGGCAAGATTACTCATTTATCATCCATGTACGTATAAACTCCTCTTTATGGGTGTGTAGCGCGCCACATTTTCATATCTAGGATGATTATAAGCCTCTTTTCCCATGCTCGATCTATTAATATTATCTCATCTTCGATAGTGCCTCTGAAAAGGCAAAGCATACACAAATCTAAACTTTACATACTTGGATATATTTACTCCTGACATCTAAAATCGTGCGTTATAAACATCTCACACAGGCAACATGCCATTCTAGAACTACACACGGCCCGATTCTCGTGAAACCCGAGATATGTAGGCAACTCAAAAACTGGGGTTCGGCCAAAATACCCCAAAAACTCTCATTTTCTTCCCAACATTTTACCCGCCGTCGTGATAAAATAGGCTACTCCGTCAACTATCTTTGCCGGAAGATTCTTTTCATCATCCACGGGCAAAGAGGGGCAGTTGTTGACATCCAATTGTGTCCCTCCTTTTCATACTGGCTATGTTTAACCTAAAGGTGCAATATTGACTATTTGTGCATAATTTGCATTAGAAGGAATGTATTTACGTGTGTTGTCCTCTACTTATATATTACATACTTAAATGTTACTATATTACGTAATTTTACATCATTTAGGCTATTCGTCAAAACTATGATTGTTTGTGCAATTTATTACATTTATTGCATTTAATAACTATTTATACTTAGATAATTAATTTGACTTTGATTGTTTTTATATATGCATCTTTCGTATGTGTATCTAGAGTATGTATTTATATTCATGTAGAACCTTTAGTTAAATATTTGACCAATTAAAATAATATTCAGTCAAATTTTCTTATTATTCCACATCCACTTTCAAACTAAAATTCTTTTAAAAAATTTCTCAATCAATTTTCATATTTATTTATTTTCCTTCTTCTTTTGTTAAAACCTCCTATCTTGACCCTAGCCAAAAGGTAGTCTAGATATAATCTCTCTCCCATCTCCCCTAATCTCCGAAATCCCACAAAACTCTCCAACGTCTCTCTCTTTCCTCTCCCATTTTTGACTACACACATACACACCATTTAAGGAGAAATTCCTAAAATACTTTCTTCTAATCTCTTTAATTAGAATCCCCATCACCCTCAATTCACTTCCCAATTCTTCTTCCTAATTCTACCTTGAACCTTGACACAAAAGTAGTTCAAGTACAATATTCATTGACCAATTACACTTGCCCAATCTCTTGTCAGATCTCCAACCCCTCAAATCTCTCCCCAATCTCTCCCATATCTCCTCCCCAAAATCGCTCCAAATCTCTCCCTCTCCCCCACTTTTGAGTCTACATACTTCATTACTACTTAAAGAAAATATCCCCTCATCAAAATCCCTTGATTCATTCTCATTCAAAAATCCCCATGAATCATCCAGTCAATTTTTTCCTACCATCCTCAACACCCTAATCCTTTACTATAAATTCAATTCAATTCTCATTCATGGAGGTCACAATTTCTCTCTACTTCTCCCTTGGCAAGAAAAGTTCTTCTCCCCAAAAGTTTCTAGCTCCCCTTTCCTTCATTATAATTTCGTACTCACAGATTCATCTCCATAGACAACATCATATTCAACCTTTTCATCTCCGAACACAAAAACCCCATTCATCTTCTTGGACATCTCTTCATATCCTCCACATGCCTATTCCATTTTGGTGAAACAGATATTTAATGTCGAAGACGCCCTATGCTTTGATGTCGCTAAACATGATGTATCTTTCTCTTATTTTAACTTTTTTAGTATTTGGTCATGATTCTTCTACATAAAGAAAAGTTATTTGTAGTTTGTCTTAAGACAACTTGATTTAACTATATATTGGATTCTTTTATTATTGCCTCAAGTATATTGTTATATAGATGCAGTCGAGATAACATTTTCAATCTATTTTCAATTTGGACTAAGTGATAGTTAGGTAGAGCATTTGTTGCCTTGGTTGTGGAAACTGTAGTTGTCAATTCCTTAGCACGTTAAGTTGTGAATATATTGCATGATAACCAAGTATTCATTACTCAGTTTTAGTTTAAAAGACATACTTACTGCTTCATTAACATAATTCAAAATATGTACTTCTTTTTCTTTCCATTTCTTAGTTAAAACCTCAAAAACATAGAAATACTCTCACTTTTTTTCCGTTTTCCACTTTGCATGTACACAACGATCGAGAGACGTGGCTGGAAGCTCAATCATGATAACAGCGAGTCAATGTATGAAGATTGAGTGGAGATGACGCCCCGAGCAGGCCAGGTATGTTATGGGATATGATGACAATGGCAGGCTAGTCAACTTATCAAATGAAGAACATATATATAGCTTTAAAAAATTTAAGCGACTCGCTACTCCCTCAATTTTGATTGGACATTTCACTCTCTTAAGAGTTTTAAAGATTCATCACTACTTGTAAGTTTTTTTTTTCGAACTTTCATTTTTGTTTAAACATTTGACATGTTTTTAAAATTAAATATTAAACTATTTTTTAAGCTTTATATTGTAGCAACGCTTCTAACACTAAAAAATGACTTTTTTACTCATATTATTAATGCTATATAAATTTGAGTTGGATAGTATTTTCAAAATAAAATATTTTAATACTTCTTTTGTTATGTTTAAAAGCATTTAAGATTGTTGATCATACAAAGCTAAATAGATGGAAGTAACATCGGACTGGGCCCTTCTTCGCCTCGCCTTTCCCTGATCCCGCATTCTTTTTAATACTTTACTTGAGTTCATTTATTGGTTAAGTTATTTTAGTATTTTCTAAATTTAAATTCGTCACCAGGGATAAGGTGGCACACGTCTCTACTAATATTTTTCTATTTTTTTTTTTGTGAAGTATTTCATTCGAAAGGATGCTTTATGGAGAATTCTAAGGATTTCGCTCTATTCATGTGGCTTCGTACATAACATACATAGTATCATATTATAATCTAATACTTGCTTAGTTAAAATATCGTTTGAATAGTTAGGCTTTCATGCCTAATTATTAGTTTAATCGCTTGACCTTTTGTTTAAAATTTCAATCATTTAGTCCATCCGGTAACCACATTTGGTGGAACCCGAGAGGTGCTTAACACCTTCCTTTCGGGTTAACTTGAACCCTTACCTAGAGTTTTTAGTTCGCATGACCATCTTTTGGGAGTTAACATTAAATTCAGATAGAAACAAAATAGGTGCCCTAATACGGCTAGTTAAAAAATATGTTAGGTGGCGACTCCAAGTCTTACCCGTGAATTCCAATAAGTCGAATCTTGTTTCGAACTCTAACTGATTCGGGGAAAAATGGGTGAAGACAAGGAGCTCTATTCCACATACCTGGAAAACAATGAATTTTTTCAATCAAAGATTACTTTTCGATTGTCGTTGGCCAGGGGCATGATGGAGTTCAAATCTTTTTTGAAAAGCTTGCAATTGAGAAAGGGATTTTTTGATAGTTGTTTCGGTCATTTCTTGCAATTACCGGATTATCTACTATTTTGCACCAAGTTGGTGAATAACCTCCTCTTGAGAAGGATTCTTTGTAAGTAGCAGATGGAGGTTTGGATTGCTTACAATGGATTGCCAGTATATTTTAGCCTATCCGAGTTTGCACTGATGACAGGGCTAAACTGTCCTGCTTATCTAGAGAAAGAGTACTTAGCCACAATGAAAGAGAAAGGGAAGGAATTATGGATGTTGGTTGTTGATTTTGCCAAGGAGAAGAAGGTGAAGGCGAAGGAGAAGGAGGAGAAGGAGAAGGAAAATGAGAAGAGGAAGGGGAAGGGGAAGAAGAAGGACGAGGAGGAGTCACCCTCACCCGGCAAAATTCCGTTCAATAAGCCCAAACTGAAAAGGAGCCATTGAAAAAGAAAGCTGTGATGGGTGCTGACTTGATTGAATGCATGAAGTCTAATAAAGTACCCAAGAAGTGGTTGTTAAATCTTTGTACGGCATGGTTTGTTCATATAGTTCTTTATGCGAAGGATTTGAAATATGAAATAGAGGAACGGGTGGTGTACTTGGCCGTTGATCTTGAGGCATTCCAGAGTTATCCTTGGGGTAGGATGAGTTATGAATTAACCGTTAGTTATCTGATAAAGCTAATGGAAGATCGTGCAGCCAGTGCAAGTCAGACTTACAATCTTGATGGCTTTTCCTGGGAATTCATGGCCTGGGCTTATGAAGCTATTCCTGACTTGAGGCCAAAGGATTTTCCAAAACATAAAACAATACCAAGGATGATAAAATGGCTTACTGAGAAGGCCGAGAGAGACACAGACATGATGTTTAAGCAACATGAGTATCCTGTAAGTATCCCATTTCCTATTTATCTTATGATAATGTTTGGAACATATTTGTTGAAGTTGAGACATTTCACTTAGATGTTCGTTACAACACTGAAACGTTCGAAACATCTTACCATGAAACATCTCTCATCACTACTTTAGTCGTAGATGTTCAGAACATCGTTGGTAGATATTTTAAACATCATTGAGACGTTAGAATCTTTTTTATCAATTTGTTCCAAACAACTGACAATAACTTTTTAAAATTTATTTGACATTAATTATTTTTTTGTGGGGTATATTAACAGGTTGTTCACCCTTTCCTCATTCCTACTGATGATGAGCTGGAGTAGGATTTCGTTCAAAATATTGTGCCTTTTGACGACTTTGAGGACTACTTTGTTGATCCTTTATGCGAAAACTTGGCGGATACCACCCGCGTTGCTCTTGTTGGTAGCACTACAATGTGTATTTTCAAGAACAATCCTGCCACCCCTCCAAGACATGTGATAGCAAGTAAAGTTAAATATGAAGATGTGGATGACGGAATTGAGAGGATGTTTGGAAGTGATGGGTAAGATGATGGGGAGAAAGTTGAAGACGGTTTGCAAGATGTGAATGTTGAAGAGGGAAACAAAGATGATGGTGCTGGTGAATATGACACTGAAACAAAGCTGATTGGAAACAAAGTTGTTGGTATTTCGAGCTCCAGTTACAGAGGCTGCAAATGTGATGAATACAGCGGATGGAGCTGAGAAACCCAAAGGTGATTCTTCTGGTGGTGATGGATTCGACATCTCCAAATATAGAAGTTGCAAATGCAAAGATTGCAACGACTGGAGGCATGGGCATTGAGATGTCGGCCATGCAGGCGACAATTGAAGAGTTGAAAAGCAAATGTTTTATTAAACTTGCAAAGGCTGTGATATCACCACGCACAGAAGAGAAGAATAGAGAGAAAAAGCAGGATTACGTTTATGAGAAGAGACCTGTGGATATTTACATGAAATTAAAGAGGAATAAAGTGGATGCCCTGAAAGCATTTGTGAAGAAGAAGAGTCCGAAAACAAGTGTATATCTTGGAATGCCAATGACTCACAAAGATTTCAGATTGCTGGTGGACAAGAAAGAGTGGCTGTGGGACATTGGAAGCTTATTCTTTTAATGATTTTCTAAACTTCTATTTTGTTGTTCAGAACATATTGTATGAGTACTAAACATCTATCATATGCTTAGAACAACTCACATATTTCTAACTTCTCATAGATTTCTAGAACATCTGACTTATGTTCGGAACGTCAATGTGAGATGTTCATAACAACTTGCCATTCTTACACCCACTTACTCCAATTTATTTTTCTCTCTTATTTGTTCTACAGTATATGGAAGTTGTGCTGACCATGATGCTGGAGAGGCATCTGAATTACCCTACCATTATGATGAGGCTGACATCATTCTGGATCTTGCATTTTTGTCAAACATTATCAAATGGTACGTCCAAATGGAAGAAGATGCGAAGAAAGATAATCTTCCGATGTATCTGTTGTTGAAGACGTTTGCGTTTGACGATGTTTTTGTTAAGTATGCACATGGAAAGCTGCCCTACCCAGCGGGTAGGTGTTGGGCTAGTGCAAAGAGGATCATCACCATCTACAACATCAAGAGTGCCCATTATGTGACGGTGGTGTTTGACATGGTGGAAGCCAAGATTGTGGTGTAAAATTGCAATTTATGGGTTTATGATGATGATGCCTTCATGGAACATATGATTCCCATTCTCTACTTGTTCCCAGTCTATGTCATAAATTCAAAGCTCTTCAAAGACTTGGATCCCAAGGTGAAGGAAGGAGACATGTGGGGTTTGGAGAGACTGCGATGAGCACTTTGTCCACAATAAGTGGCACATCATATGGAGTGTACTCGTTGATGTACATTGAGCATATACTCACAAACACCCTCATGGACAAGATTTTTGATAATTTGGCAGATGAATGGAGGAAACGTTTCGCTGTTTGTATCTTTGACGGCAAAATGAAACCTTAATTTGGGTCTGTAATATTTGGATAATTTTTTAAGTTTTATTTTTGTATGTAATTAAGTATGTATAACTTTTATTTTGCTAGCCAAGAAGTGCATGGCTAATTACTTTTGATGCGCTTATATGGATAACCAATATTTTATTTCCAATGTGTTTTTGTTATGTTTGGTTAGTCGGAATTAAAACAAACATTCAAATATAATTGGTCAATTGTAGCTTATTTAAACCGAAAATGATAGAGTTAGAGTTTAATTTTAAAGGATTTACACATAGACGTTTTGGAATGACAACTAGTCGTTCCTGACATAACCACTGATGTTCCAAACTTCTTCAACCCCTACACTTATGTTCTTCAGAAAATGCAAAGATATTCGTGATTTATCAGAGATTGAATCGAGACACAAACGGTACGATAATTATTTATAATTCAATCAAATGTACATCATAGACTTGTCAATACTACATCATTAAAAATGAGAATGAAATAACATAATAAACATTTAAAAGTACAACTAAAATAAACATGAACAATCAAACTTAGGGTGCATGTGGTGGATCTTGTGGTGGTGCTTCTGGTGGTGATCCTGGTGGTGAGGAAGAGTAAAATCAATTCTCCTATCAGCAAGCAGCCCTCTAAGCATTCTCTTCACATTTCTCATGTCCTTCTTGTAATCATGGAAGAAATTCTCGAACTTGAATTTCCATGCCTACACTTCAACCCTTCAATACATCGTTCGAATGTTCAGAAACTGAACTCGATGAAGGTGTTCTAGGCCTTTAACTCGATGCTCCTCTTATTAATGCTCCTCTTGTTCTTGGTCGACGAGCCATTTTGAAATGGTGTGATTGTTGTTATTAGTTGAATATGGTTTGAAATGGTTTGATTGTGTGTTGGGTATTTATAAGAGTAAAATGGGAATCGACAAGTTTGTTTGGAAGTGACTTTTGATGCAACTTGTAACAGTTGTGTACTATTCAAATGACGATGCAACTGTTCCTTGTAACCATTGTGTATTTTAAAATTTTGAGATAGTCGTTCGGAACATTCTTGTTACGCAGGAAAGAAGTGCATGTCTAATTACTTAATAGTAGTTTATATGAAATAACTATATGTTTTATTAGCAGTGTGTTTTTGTTGTGTTAATTGTTCAGAATTCAAAAAAACATTCAAATAATATATATTTGTCAATTGTTCAACATTCAAAATGAAAATGATAAGAGGAAGAAATTAATTTTAAAGGAGTAACTAAAAGATGTTCGAGAACGACTAAAAGTCATTCCAGACATGATAGTTGATGTTCTAAACTCCAAAACTCATAGTGTAAAGGATCAACATAAATGATATTCCAGAACTGTTTATTCCTAAATTTGTACGTCTAGGTTAAAAAATTAATTATGAATGAGGTCACAAGAAATACGGTAAATTATATTGGAAAAAGTAACTAAATACGATAAAAGTAAAGACAAGTAATTAAGCAAGAAATAATAGAGAAAACAAAGTAATTCTTATTCCTTGAGAGTAGTCGACTTCGGTGGCAGATTGTGTCTTGTGTACAGTACAGTGTAATGAGGGGTATTTATAGTAGTGATACCCAATCCTAAATAATATAAAATAAAAATACTAATAAGGCCATGGGCCTACAACTCAAGTTGGTGGTATACTAAACCTTAACTAGGAGACTGTAAACCCTAGGCGGCGGGATGTATGCCCTGCGCCCTGTGACAAAACCGTCTAAATGGTCGTTGGCTCTAGGAGCCGGCGTATATCCTCAATGCCCGGTGACTTGTAGGATAAGTCTAGTCTCGCCAGCTGGACTCGTATCCCCGGAATAATAGGTGGCGTATTTTTGCCCACACAGTCAGTCCCCCCACTTGCTGAGTGGTGACGCAAGCAGTCAGGAAGTGAAATAAGCATAGATGTGAAAGATATCTCACTGACTCCTTGAGACTCGCAGTCTCTTTGACCAAGGATCACATGCTTCCATTTGATTGGTTTACATCGATTCCATGCACCTTTCCAACGAACGCTAATGACTGCTGCGAATTGTTTCATATCTTCAACAATTATGACGCTTTGACCGTTTTATGCTCCTTCCTTACCCCTCTCTGTCTATAGATAGTGACTTCATGACAGTGGAAAAATCATAAACTCCTTTTCAGAAAATAATTCACTTCTTCAGTAATTTCTCATGATAGCGAGAAGTATTTTCTTCCCTTAAAAATGTTCTCCTTTGATCTTGGTTTGATACTCCCAGAAATTCTTCTTCGTTTCGTGAGGATGAGGCATGAGAAGATTATAAAGGGAGATCATCTGCAGTTATCTTCTTTTCTTTCTTCATTCGTGAGGGAAGGAAGTCCTCCAAGCCATGATGCACGACCGAAACTTTAATGGTGATGTTCTTCGGAAGATCTTCATTGCGGTAGACACATCAATTCTAGCGTGTCTCATCGTTATACCCAATGGTTTGCTGGCACAGTTTAGTAGAGGAATGCCAACCCATTTGGGCTTCTTGTAGTTTTCTTACCTCCTAGTTGCTTGGGAACATATCCTTGAAGCAACTCCTTTTGCACGAGGGGCACATCCTGGGATATTCTCTCCTTCTTCGAGCGGTTGACGCCCGAATGCATTCTCCATACCAACATTGTTTAGGGTGGCTGTATAGCTCTGGCCTATTCCTTGATTTTTGAGTTTTCATAAGCTTCCAATCATTCGGGGAAGAGAGAGTATGAGACATTTCCGAAAATCAGGAGGATTCCTCATTGGAGTCTCTCTAGGTGAATCCAAGTGAAGTCTTTGGTGCCCGTTCTGCTGCCTCCGCCGTTCTACTAAGGGATTCCTCAGTTGGGCTGATTTTCCTCCCCCCGTGATGCAGTATCACAAAGATGTTACTGCTTGGGGTGCCAGGTTGGAAATTTCGCCTTCGAATCCTGGGAGAGATGTCGATGCAAGAGCTACAATCTAGACGAAGAATCTCTGGCGGTGCAAATTTAGAGGAACTTGCAAGTTTTGTCTTCGCTTTCCTTTTTTTTCTACAATTGTTATAAATAAATGTTGTATTTAGGAAGAAGTAAATGTATATTATGAGCCTACGGGCTGTTTGTTATTAATCAAATGAATGTTCACAAATATGAAGGTTATTACACGTTTCATAATGTATGCTAAAGAAGTATGTTTGTGCACCTAGATATTAGATAGCTTCCGGTCATCCTGATTGTTCTAGTTGTTTAAGAACGTATGTTAGTGTGCCTGGCTTGAGCAATTACGTCCGTTGTGCACCGATAGACGATGACTAGGTTACATACGTAACAGATGTCTGTTTGTGCCCACAATGGGACGACTTTAGCCCGTATGGTAACGATCCTTTTTCATTCTTAGACAAAACTTCCTCGCTTAGTTACTCGAGTATTTAAGACTTTATAGCACTACGCGGACAGGCGTCCCAATCTGCGTGTAGGTGCAATTGTTGATTTAGTGAGTTCAACCCTCGATTAATGCCTGGTGGCTGAGTTAGACGTGGTCTAACTCTAAGTGAGTAGTGTACTCTACTTTCTTGTAGAGGAAAGTGAGTCTATTACTTCAACTTAGGTCTGGTCGGGGTTATGAATAGTTGGATCGCAGATGGATCAAAATAATTGGACAAAACTGACTAGTTGGAATAGTAGTTTCAATGATACGGCGCGGAGACATGTGAAATAAGAAACGGGGCTAAATGCCCATTGTAAAACAAACAGCGGGGCTAAGGGCACGTTGTAAATAATTTTGAGAAGACCAGGAGAAAGAAAAATACATGTCTCGACTATTCAGGCTTGGTCAGCCTTTCAAGAATAGTACTTCTTCAGCCATGTGATATTCCAGTTATTTGGAACTACTACCCTCTCCATGTCTTCAAGAACGTACACACCTTTTCCAGTGATACCCCGCACTTTGTACGGTCCTTCCCAATTCGGTGCGAGCTATCTTGCTCCGGCCTGCTTGGTGTACTGAGTAACTTTGTGAAGGACCAAGTACCCGATTTTGAAGGACCGTGGATTTGCCCTTACATTACAATATTGCTCTACTCGCTGCTTCTGAGGTGCAAGGCGAATGGCTTCTATCTCCCGCCGTTCGTCCAAGAGGTCAAGGGTGGCTTTCAGGGCTTCGTCGTTGGACTCCTCTTTGGTGAATGTCTGCCGTAAACTGGACTCTGCAATCTCCAAAGGAATCATAGCTTCCGTTCCATACATCAGCAAAAATGGTGTTCCTCTGGTGCTGGCTTTTGATCTAGTTCGGTAGGCCCATAGGAGTCCGGGCAGTTCTTCGGGCCATCTTCTCTTAGCCTCCTTGAGCCGCTTCTTCAGATTCTCCACTATCATCTTGTTTGAGGATTCGGCTTGGCAGTTGGCTGATGGGTGGTAAGGAGTGGAGGTTATCCTCTTGATTTCCCACTCTTTTAGAAAAGTAGTGATCTTGTCGCTTATGAATTGGGGACTGTTACCGCAGGTGATTTCCGCTGAAATCCCAAATCGGCACATAATGTTTTTCCAAATAAACTCTATGACTTCCCGTTCTCGAATTCGGGAGTATGCGGCCGCCTCAACCCGTTTGGTGAAATACTTTGTCATGATAAGAACGAACTTGATACCACCGGGCGCTTTAGGCATGGGCCCTACGATGTTTATCCCCCATTTCATGAAAGGCCATAGGGCTATTACTAAATGTAATAACTCCACTGGCTGATGAAGTACATCGGAGAACCTTTGCAGCTATCACATGCCCTGGCAAACTTGCTTGCATTATCTTCCATTCGGAGCCAGAAATAGCCCGCCATGATTAACTTTCGAGCTAGAGACCGCCCGCCAGAATGATTTCTGCATTGTCCTTCGTGGATTTCTCTGAGTGCGTAATCCACCTGAGAAGGACCCAAACATTTAGCCAAAGGTCTGCTAAACATTTGCTGGTACAACTCTCTATTGATGAAGACGTAGCGAGCCGCTTGAGCTCTTAGCCTTCTGCTCTCCTTCCTGTCTGCCGAGAATGTTTCGTTGTTGAGATATTCAATGATCGGGTGCCACCAGTCCTATGATTACCCTACTGCATTGAATTCACGGTGCTTGACATCTGCGTAAGTTAACTCAATAGTAGAAATCGGGCTATATGCGTTTAGTTCTGCAGTGGTCGCTGGGCTGGCTAGAACATCAGCCTTCGCATTTTCTTCTCTTGGTATCTGATTAATCCTCCATTTTTGAAAATTATTCAAACATTTCTCCACTCTAGCTAGGTACTCTTACATGCAGGCGTCTTTGGCGGTGTATACTCTGATCACCTAGTTCACCACGAGCTGAGAATCGCAGTTGATGCTGACCTCCCTGGCCCCCAATATGTAAGCTAATTCTAGGGCTTTAATTACATCTTCATTAACTGCTTCGTTGTTCGTCATCTGGGAGCAGCTGACAGCTTTCTTGAATACCTTCTTCGTCGGGGACTTGATCATAAACCAAGACCAGCCCCTTTTAAATTTGAGGCATCGTCGGTGTGGATCACCCATTTCCCCGGGGTAATGCCTTCTATTATCTTGCGTTCCTCCTTAGCCTTTGGCATTAAGTCAGTGCTGAAGTCGGCGACAAAGTCCGCGAGAACTTGTGACTTGATGGCCGTTCTTGGCTGATAAATGGTATCATATTCGGCGAGCTCGAAAGCCCACTTCGGCAACCTACTTAACAACTCGGGTTTGTGCAGTATGGTCCGTAATAGAAAAGAAGAAACCATGACAATGGTGTGATTTTGGAAGTACGGTCGTAGCTTTCTCGGTTCCATGACTAAGGCAAGTGCGAGCTTTTCTAGATGTTAATACCTTGTTTATGCATCTAGGAGAGACTTGCTGACACAATACATTGGTGACTGCACCCTCTTCTCTTCTCGTACCAGGACGGACATAACGGTGACTTCGGACATAGTTAGGTACAGCAATAACGGTTCTTCCTCGCGTGGCTTGATGAGCAAGGAATTGCCAGATACTGTTTTAGCTCTTTTAGCGCCTTGCTGCATTGCTCTATCCACTCAACGCTTTTATTCTTTTTTAGGATAATGAAAAATTGATGACACTTCTCTGATGACCACGAGATGAACCGGCTGAGTGCTGCGATTCGACCATTGAGTCTTTTAACTTCCACTTCACTGTTTAGGACCTCCGGTATTGCCTCAATTGCTTCGATCTTCACCAGGTTCGCTTCTATGCCCCTGTTAGAAACAATGAACCCAAGGAACATCCCGGAGGATACGCCAAATACATACTTCTCGGGGTTGAGCTTCATTCAAAAATTGTCCAAGATATCGAACGCTATCTCTAGATGGAAAATATGATCTTTGGCAAATTATGACTTGACTAGCATGTCGTGGATGTAAACTTTTATGATCTTGCCAATCTGCTCCTTAAACATCAGGTTCACTAATCTTTGATAAGTCGTTCCTGCGTTCTTCAGTCTGAAAGGCATCACTCTATAACAATAAGTCCCTCTATCCATGATGAAAAAAGTCTTTTCTTGATCATCTGGGTTCATGAGGATCTGATTGTATCCCCAGTATGCATCTCAAAAACTCAAGGCTTGATGCCATGCCTTTGAATCAATGAGTTGATAAATTTTAGGCAGAGGGAAGTAATACTTTGAGCATGCTTTATCCAGATCTGTGAAGTCGATGCACATCCTCCACTTGCCGTTCTTCTTGGGAACCACTACGACATTTGATAGCCAGTCGGGGTATTGAATCTCACGAATGGAACCATTGTTGAGTAGTTTCTCGACTTCTTCATAAATCGCCTGCCCCTTCTCGCGGCTTATCGGTTCGTTTCTTCTACTTGATTGGCTTGAAATTTGGATCGATGTTTAGATTATGCATGATAACGCTAGTTGATATTCTTGGCATGCCAGTGTGTGTCCAGGCGAACCTGCCCGATCGAGCGAACGTGAAGTTAGCTTACTCTTGTTTTGCTTCGATAGAGAGCTTGGCCCCTGCATAGAATTTCTTGTCCCGAACTTTCTTGTCGAAGCTTACGGGATCAAGGTCGTCAACTGTAGCTTTAGTCGGCCGATCTTCTTCCTCTGGGTCGGAGGGTATGATAGCTGGTTTGTAGGATCTAGTCGCCTCATAGACCCTGTGTCCTTAGGGTACACTAGTGACCAGATTGGGCCCAAGCAACTTGTCCAGTTTCTTCTTCTGATTTTTGGTCTCTTTCCTAGTGGCATCGATCACTACAGTCATGTAATAGCTCCAAGATAGCTTCTGTTCCCCTTGAATTTCTTTCACCCCCAAGGAGTCGGGTACTTGACAACCTGGTGAAGTGTAGACGACACAATGCGTATTTCGTGAATCCAGGGTCTCCTAACGATAATGTTATATGAGAGGTCGCATGTCATTACTTGGAAAAACTTCAACCGCGCTGCTCTGGTAGGTGTACCTGGAGGAGGATTTCTCCCACAGACTTCTTTTTGGAACTGTTAAAGATGGTTATGGTATACGGGCTAGGGATTACCCGACTCTGTATCTCCACCTGACAACCTTCCAGTGGATGATATTGACTGCACTGTCAGAATCCACCAACACACACTTGACTCGAGCGTCATGTACCTACTAAGTAATTATTAAGGCATCATTGTGAGGGTGGTGGGCTCTCTGCAAATCTCCATCATCGATTTCAAAGGTGTTGAGGCATGGATTTTTGGCTATTTGCTGGTTAAACCTCACAGACCATGATGGCTTTGGTCTCATTGCTTGCAATCCCGGCCCCCTCGAAGATCGTGTTGATGGATCTTTTATCTGCTGATTGCGCTTCTTGATGAAGGTCAATATGCTGGTACAACCCTGACCTTGACGACAGATAACTAGATTTTGATCTTAGATAGTAGTTCACAATTTCAGTCGTACTGACCGAGTCATGGATTATCTGTTGGATCTCGTTATTGATGTGTCATATGGAGGTATTGCGGTTTGACATGATTGCGCCTTTTCCTTCGTAGAATACCTACAATTGCCTAGGCACCACGGTGGGCACCAAAGTGTTTATGCCTAAATTTGTACGTCTAGGTTAAACAATTAATTATGAATGAGGTTACAAGAAATACGATAAATTACCATGGAAAAAGTAAATAAATACGATAAAAGTAAAGACAAGTAATTAAGCAAGAAATAATATAGAAAGCAAAGTAATTCTTATTTCTTGAGAATATCCGACTTCGGTGACAAATTGTGTCTTGTGTACAGTACAATGTAAGGAGGGGTATTTATAGTAGTGATACCCAATCCTAAGTATGTTAAAATACAAATACTAATAAGGCCATGGGCCTATAACTCAAGGCGGTGGTATACTAAACCCTAACTAGGAGACTGTAAATCCTAGGCAGTAGGATGTATGCCCTGCGCCCTGTGACCAAACCACCTAAACGGTCATTGGCTCTAGGAGTGGGCATGTATCCTCAGTGCCCGGTGACTTATAGGATAAGTCTAGTCTCGCCAGCTGGAGTCATATTCCCCTAACAATAGGTGGCGTATTTTTGCTCACACAAGAACGACTATTAGTCGTTCTGTACATAACAACAGATGTTCCAAACGGATCTAATTTATACACTGATGTACAAGAACCAGGAAAAAATATTCTTGATTGATCAGAGATTCAACACTTTACAAAAGTATGCTAATTATATTAGCATTCACACAAAGAAATTACTTAATAAATATTCATATTAACATCTAAAATAAACCCAAAATAAGCATAAACATTCAAGTTGCTATCTTGATGGAGATAAATAGCAGTCAAGGTAATGCAGGCCCTTATCAGCAAGTATCCATTTGAGCACTCTCTTTACCCTCCTTATTTCCTTCTTCATCCTTCTGACGTCCTTTTTGTAGTCATGAAAGAAGTCCTCAAATTTGAACTTCCTACCCCACACTTTTGCCCGAAGTTGTTCTAAAATATCATTAGCTCGTTCTTGGTATGGTGCATATAGTACTGCAGCAGTGTTTTCCTTGACCCTGATGCTCCTCTTGAAGTAGATGCTCCTCTTGTTATTGCTCCTCTTGATGTTGATGCTCCTCTTGTAGTGGTTGCTCCTCTTGTTGTAGTTGCTCCTCTTGTAGTGGTGCTCCTCTTGAAGTAGATGGTCGACGAGCCATTTTGTAATGTTTTGAATTTTGATTATTGTTGTTAGTTGTTGAATATGGATTGCAATGGTTTGATTGAGTATTTATAGTACAGTGGTAACTGGAATGTTCGTTTCGAAGTGACTATTGTAGCTGTTAAGTGTATTGTAGCCAGTAGCCGTTCTGTGTATTTTTCAAATTTTAAGGTGACTGTTCGTTGTAGCCGTTCTATATTTTTCAAATTTTAAAAACTATGTTTGGAACTTCATCTGATCGTTTGAAACTAATCTAGACGGATGTTCCGAACATATGTTGCTGACTTGGCACAACCTCATGAACAACACTTATATTGGGCACGTGCACAGCAGTTATATAACAACGGTAATAAAAAATACCACCCAACACCAACACCATTATATATGAGTGTTCATTCTTATTGAAACCAGATTACAAAAAAAAAATCCAACATCCGTTATATTTAAATGTCTAGTAGATCCATTAATAGTGGTAGTGTATAACCATTTTGTCGATGTGGAGATTATGCAAAGTTAACAACATCGTGGACTCAAGCAAACCCAGGAAGGAGGTTTTATGTGTGCAAATCTGGACAGGTTAGACCTAGTTGATGGGTTTGTAAAAATTTAGCAGTGTGAAAGTTCTTCAACTTTTGTATTTTTTTATTTCTTATTTTTTAATAGGGAAAGGGCTACAACTACTTCAGATGGCATGATGAAGAGATGTCAGATCAAGCGAAGAGAGTAATATGGGGTCTACTAAAGAAGTTGAAAGTTGTTGACAAGAGAGGAAAGAGGAACGATTATGGCGCGAAAAGTTGGGTGTTGTTACCGTGCTAATTGTGGTGCTAATTGTTCTCACATTCTATACTTGGATTAAGTGTTCGTTCATAGTTTAGGTTCTATTTATTTGTACTTGTTATGATTTGTGTAGTAATAATCAATGAATTTTTATTTAAACTTGTTATGTCATCAACTAAATTATGATTGTAACTTATGCCGTTCCGCACGAACCAATAAAATTTCCATACATTATATATATGTTCTGAACAATTGTAAAACTATAAGATAAAGATAGTAACAAATAAATAAGAGCGCTCCGAACGACTGCATAAATGTGACATGAATCACTAAGATGTTCGAAACAACTCTATAAAAGATAGAACAACAAACGTATATTCCGAACAAAGGGTTAATACTCCAACTAGTATATTTGGTCATGTGTAGTTATTGTCACCATCATTCCTCACTGTAACTAGTATAATTGGTCATGTGTAGTTATTGTCACCATCATTTATCACTCTAACTTGTATATTTGGTTATGTGTAGTGATAATCACCATCATTTATCACTCTTACTTGTATATTGGTCATGTCTAGTGATGATCTTCATCATTTATCACTCTTACTTGTATATTTGGTCATGTCTAGTGATGATCACCATCATTGATCACTCTAACTAGTATAATTGGTCATGTCTAGTGATAATCACCATCATTTATCACTCAAACTAGTATAATTGGTCATGTCTAGTGATTATCACCAACATTTATCACTCTTACTTTTATATTTGGTCATGTCTATTGATTATCACCATCATTTATCACTCTAACTAGTATAATTGGTCATGTCTAGTGATAATCACCATCATTTATCACTCTAAGTTGTATATTTGGGCTTGTCTAGTGATTATCATCATCATTTATCACTCTTACTTGTATAGTTGTTCATGTCTAGTGATAATCACCATCATTGATCACTCTAACTAGTATAATTGGTCATGTCTAGTAATATTGACCATCATTTATCACTCTAACTAGTATAGTTGGTCATGTCTAGTGATTATCACCAACATTTATCACTCTTACTTGTATATTTGGTCATGTCTTCTGATTATCACCATCATTTATCATTCTAACTAGTATAATTCTCATGTCTAGTGATTATCACCATCATTTATCACTCTAACTAGTATAATTGGAGATATCTAGTGATAATCATCATCATTTATCACTCTAAGTTGTATATTTGGGCTTGTCTAGTAATTATCATCATCATTTATCACTCGAACATAATCATCGCATTCCGAACCTGTAGCTAATATGTTGGAACACACGTTCGATGTTTCGAACGAATTTACTGTCCGGGTAAGGGTTAGGGTTTAGGCTTTAAGATTTAGGGTTTAGGGTTTGCGGTCAAGATGTTCCGAACGACAAGGTAGATTTTCTTAACTATTCAAAAAATTAAAGAGGATTTTATATTGAACAGTTGTTTGGAACATCTTATTAATATATATCCTAAATGACTTCAATGTGTTGCAAACTCTAAGATCAAATATGTGCACAGTATAAATTAAAAGTGAAGTAAAGCAAATATGTGCACAACATAAATTAAAACTTTAGTAAAGCAAATATGTGCACAACATAAATTATACAAGTAGGACAAAAAGTACATTGTACAATTAAAATAACAGAAAATAAATGAAATTGTTCAAACATTACAAGTAGGACAAAGCGTCCAATTCACAAATTCAATTTGTAAGCTGACTTGTAGCTTCAGCTCCACTACAGCCAATAGGGCTTGTAGTTCTTTTGTGACCATATCTTTTGCAGTTTTCGTATCTATTTTTCTTCTTTGGTAGACGTTCCCCAATAGATCGAATCTGGTTAACCCTTCTCCTTCCTAGCTTGTTCGGCTTTAGGGGCTGATGCACTGGATAAATTATCTCATCAAGAGGGACAACCCAGGATTTTCCAGGTGGTACTGCATTGACAGGCTCTGCATAGGCAAGGATGTATGCTTGTGTTGTATAATATCCAAAAGTTTAGTCATAGACTCTACTTCCATATTCATCACAATACAATTCCCTAATCGCTGCCATAACATGTTTACAAGGTAACTGATCAAGATCAAACTCCCTACACGTACATGTCCTCTTGTATACATCAACTTCTGCCTCAAATCTTGGACTAATGATTTCGAAACCATAAGGTCCCTTCCTTGAGACAACTAGCTTATCTCCCACTTTTTTATTCTTCCTTATTTTAGTTTCAGTGTCTGGGACATATAAGTTTGGGTGGTTGACTAACTCCATAGCCCTCGCATGGAATTTTTCAGCAAAGTTCCTACCTATATCTATAAAAATGGCAGCAATGGGGTATTCTCTTTGAACCTTCATCATGTAATTAATGGCATCAGTTATATTTGATGTCATAACTGCAAACCTATATAAAAAACTATTATAATAATCCAAGAGATGTTCCTAACATTAAAACAAAAGTTAAGAACGACGGAAAAGACGTTTGGAACATCAGCATGGAAAAAGTAAACATAATAATAGATGTTCAGGACATCGATAGGATGTTTGAAACATCAAGAAGGACGTTTGGATCAAATAGCAGAAAAACATGACCGTAATATGAGACCTTGTTATCGATAGTTTACCTGTTTCTTGGGAAATGTAATCTGGTCCATCTATGATAGCCAACAACATTTTCAAGAGAATCAGTTACCCTCCAATCAATACTTCTGATATCATCCATATCATCGTGGAACTCCTGTACCGGATATGCCTTTGCTGCAGTGTAATATTTATGAAGAGCTGCTCCAAACTGAAACTTTGTTCGGATGTTTTCACCAAGGTGCCTCATGCAATCTCTATAGTGAGCAGAAGGATACACTTGGGAGACCATCTTTGCGATGCTCGGATGTCTATCCGAAATAATGCATAACTCCTAACTATATGGGACTATGGTGCATGATTGTTCAAAAAAGTACTCATATGAGGCGTCACGCTCTTTATCTATAACACAAACAGCAACAGGGTAGATGTGACTCATTGCATCCTGAGCAACAGCAGACAACAACACCCCTCCATACTCGCCAGACAAATGTGTACCGTAAACGGCTAGGACTTTTCTCACCTAAGTTAATCCCTGATCCATGCTCCATAAGAGAGAAAAAAATACATGAGCTTCCCAGTACTAGAAAACCTCAAATCTGTCTCGGTTCCTGGATTCTTACTCGTAACCATATAAGCACAGGGGTATGAGTATACATAGCAGGATCCTCCTCTACATATTTTTCTTCTTCTTCTTCTTCTTCTTCTTCTTCTTCTTCTACCCCTCCTCTGTCTTCTTCTACCCCTCATCCTTTGTCTTATTCTACTTCTTTATGTACGTCACCCAATCGCTGAATAAAATCATGGCATCCACTATTTGGTATTCTTGGTCATTAGAACCAACAAATTCCTCCAGCCTAAAAACCATAGTTACCCTTAGTGTGGGCCTAGCACCATTATGATCAACATCAGCCATATAAAGATGTATCTCATCATTATTTCTTATTGTAACGAGAGGAGTCTTTTGATTTGCGGCAACACTCAGCATGTAAGTAATGCAAATGTCCTCGGATTGTCTCTTATCCCCCAACTTTAGATGATTTTATTAAGTAGAATATCATACGTAACATCTTTGGGCACAAGAATGGGTCTTGACTCTTTCACCTTCGAAACCCAAACATAATATTTAGAATGCTCCACCCATTCACCTTGATAATTAACTCCTAGTATAACCTCACCCATCGATGGTCACCTACAATAAATCAGAATGACTAATTATAAATATCAAATTGATAATATTTGTACAAGATGTTCCAAACTTCCACATTTTTTATTTGGAACGTCGTACGTAGAAGTTCTGAACATCTAAATACAGATTTTCATTGATAAAGGCGAGATGTTCCAAATTTCTAGAAACACGCTGAAAACATCCTGATAGGGTGTTTCGAACATTTGATAAAAAAATTTCAATATTTATATACCACATGTAAAACGCTAATAAGATGTTTGGAATTGTTGTTACAACCATATGAACGTCCAAAAAGATGTTTGGAATTGCTGGTAGGATGTTTGGAAAACCTGCATCCTAATCAACCTCGAATCAAGAAAAAGTAGGTGAATCCATGTTCTAAAGTTAGTACACTTGTAGGAGATGAATAAATGGACAAGATTACAATTAGAGGAACACGATATTGGATAAGAAACGAGCAGCTTTGGCAGATATATTTTAATCCTGTATAACCCAAATACAGGTGATCTGAGCTTGTATTTCATAAAAGTGGAGATGATATTGAGTAAATAATGTGGAGGCTAAGATTATTTTAATGTAGGAAGAAACTCAGCAATGCAACTATAGTGGAATTTTGGGCGGGAAATGAAATGGTGGAAATGGAGGGAAAAATGGGGAAGATGAGAGAGGGAAGGACTGCGTAGGTCTAGGTTTATGGCCAAATTTGGCAAAAAAAATGCCTTTTATACTTGGACCATTGTGTAGCATAAAATACATTAGAGTGAGAAGGTTAGGTAGTTAGAAGATTTTAATGCCATTAATGATTAGAGGACCCTATACTACATAATTAAAACTTGAGCCTTTTTTCATTCTAGAAAAAAGCTTCAAAGAGTCCTGCCATGCCAAGGCCCCTAGTCTCTTGTTAGGCAAACATTCGAGCGCACCCTCTACATTGTTGTCAGCCGATTCTAGGAATATACCCTTAATTACCCTTTAAAATTTTAGAGGCGTGTCTTACTAGCGTCCACAAAATATGCTGTGGGAACCCTCATGTCTCAAATCTCATGCATGTGTTGCACGATTGGTTACCTATACCACAAATAAAAAAGATCTTGTGTACTTGAACAGTGTTTTAAAGGAAAAACTATGGTTAAGTAGCGTCTGTCACACAAATACCAGCTAGCTTCCTTGGGAAACCTTAGGACAAGATAAACAAGAAGAGTGCAGCTAACTTCTAAATTGTGATAATGGCAGCCAACCTTGACACTATGAGTGAAGGAGAATTTGGCATATTTTAGATGGACTTCCGATGCAGAAATGGTGGGAGCTTTTGATAAGTAACTGTACCAGTGGGTTGGATACTGGTATCATGTTGACTTCTTAAAAGCAGCCATTGAGCAACTCGATCTGGTTTCTTGGCTCAGGATGATGATGTGATTCTTGCTTTATCCATGAAGACAGGTACTACTTGGCTCAAAGCTCTCATTCCTTGCATCATGGCACATAACAGAAACAACATAACTGAGGATCATAATGACCCTTTACTAACAAACCATCCCAACCAACTCATACCTTCTTTTGAACTTGGAATATTCGCCCCAAAAAACCAAACTTCCAACATTATTAATGTTTTCGATATCCCTTCACCGAGGCTTTTTCGGACTCACTTGCCTTATTCCAAGCTTCCAGAGAGCGTAAAAAATTCCAGCTGCAAATTAGTGTACATCACTAAAGATGTTTTTGTGTCACTATACCACTTTATTGCAAAAGCGACTGCGGCACAGCAGGGAGGCGCTGTTTATCATCCTTATTCTATCAATGAAGCATTTGACTATTTCTGTAGATGAATTCTTTAATTTGGTCCCTTCCATGACCCTGTTTCAGAGTACTGGAAGGAAAGTTTGAAGAATCCTGAGAAGATACTTCTCTTGAGGTATGAAGAGATGAAAAAAGATCCAAGAGGACAAGTGAAGAAGTTGGCTGAGTTTCTTGGAAGACCTTCTTCCAATGAAGAGGAGCTTGACAAGGTCATTTGGAGATGCAGTTTAGAAAGGCTTAGGAATCTCCATGTTAACAAGAATGGTGAGGAACCTTGGCTTGGCATTCCCAATAATGTTTATTTTAGGCTTGGTATTATTGGGGACCGGCGAAATTGCCTCTCACAGGAGATGCAAGAACATCTTGATCAGATTACACGCAAAAAATTCCAATGCACTGGCTTAGATCTTCAAGTTATCTAAGTTCTAAATATCGATGTTCTTATTATTAATTTCTTGGCAGAACTCCAATTATAATTTGTCGGTGGCACTATTTGGTACTGTATTTATCTTGCTGTTACTGTTATTGTGATATTACTAGCTATTTATAATCAAAAGTTAAAATCAAACCTACAAAACAATAAGTATCTAATGGTGACTAAATGGTTCAACAGCTTCAATAAGCTTTCATGTTATCTACACTGGAAAATGTATTCTATTTTATCGTAATGGCTTTGATGAGATTACTTAAGAGCGGCAACTTTCATAATTTCATAATGTGAGATTCGACTTTCAATTATACGATAACACAGAGATGAAACATGTTTACGATATCACGTAGTCGGAGATTAGCTAAGATAAATCGAGTAGTTTAATGCCATTTAATGTTAAACAAGTTAAAATGGAAGGAAGCGGTACTGAACCCTCCTCTATCTACCTAGCAGTGTCAGATTGGCACTTGTCTATTATAAACTGGCTATATCTTCAAAAGTTGAAATACCAGCCACTCCAAAGATCAATCTAGTACAAATGAAAATGAAAAAGAACACGAATTATTTTTAGAGAATATGAAGTCTGTTACTTCAAATCTTTCAGTAATAGATTTATTAATGAATTACAAGAAAAAGAAATAGCCAGTGTAATAAAAGAATTTAAGAAAGTAAAGTGTAGGAGGGTACCATGCGGTTCAATACAATTTCAGGGGAAATTGAAGTACTTACCATCGTTTTGCAATTATGTCCAGCCATGAATCTTTTGTCCATATCTTTGCAGGAAATTTCTAGGATCTAAATCTTAAGTAGAATACAAAGTAGAACTTCAGAAGGTGTTTCTAATCCACATTTTGTAGAGGGATAATGTTACTATCTATCATGCATTCTATAACCAGGTTTACTGATCAATCTTTTTGTATACATCTCTAAAGGAAATTTCAAGGTCACTTTCCTCCGGACACAGGTACATATCATATTATTGCGTACCATTGTCCATAACTCAAGTACGAGCGTGAGCTTTCAGATTCCAAATTATGCTGCAACTTTCTTGCAAATGATGTAGTTTTGCACTCTTCCCACACCAGTTTATCTAGATGCATAACATTTCCACTGAAGATACTACTTCATAGTTATCTTCACATTAATTTTCTGCCTTCCATTCCGTTTAGCTTCACACAAGCGAATTTCACAGTTTCACTTTTAACTATTTTGTACCTGCACTCTTTGAACATGGAAAACAACCATCTTTGTACTGCTTTCTTCTTATGGACCATAACTATTTCATGCTTTGTATTTTCTACCTTATGTGCCAAAGATTATTTTGAAGAAGAGACAATAAGACATAAGTAGCATCAATGCAGCCACAGTGGCTAGACTTGAAAACATATACAGGAAGCATGTGATCAATGACATAGAGAAGAAGAAGAATGCCAATTCAGATTTAGATACTCCTTAAAGAACTACTTGGATGCTCAATATTACGGAGAGATTAATATTGACTCACCACCTCAAAAATTTCACTGTTATATTTGATGCAGAAAGTTCTAATCTCTGGGTTCCATCATCAAGATGCTATTTCTCTATAAGTTCTGCACCTTTGATTTTACTTCTATGTTTTTTGTTATTTATTCAAAATGGTCCTTGAACTTAATTATTTCCAGATTGCCTGCTGGACCAAATACAGGGCAAGCAAGTCTAGCACATACACAAAGGAAGGTGATCATATCATAGTACAGCCAAAGTTACCCCACTACTATACAGACTGTCTTACCTTGGGGTAAATAATACTATTCTTCTAAGCAAATTTTTTCATATTTGTCCTTGACTTATCTGTTGCTCTAAATGTGATTGGGTGGTTTCTACTAGTTGATGTTAGGCTAAAAATGCATATATTTTAGTATTAGTTACATCATATTTTGGTGCTTTTATGGATTATTTTAGCGTGAACAATAGTATTTTGTGCTTATATTGGGTGTTTGAATGTGTAGGAATTAAATGGTATGAAAAAGTGTTAAAGTTTGATGATTTGGAGCAAAATTGAAGTTAATTTACAGCGTTGTAAGGTGCCAAGGCCGTGGAGTAGCCATGAAAGGAATTTGAAGACGAAAGGTCACGGCCCAGCCATCGTAAAGCCATGATTCAGCCATGAAGTTGAAAGCAGAATTTCGCAAGTGCATGGCCCAGGCATCGTAAGGCCATGATCCAGCCATGAGGCAAATTTTCTGGCGAAAAGTGGCGAGGGGCAAACTTGTCCACGAGTTTCACACGAGGTATAAAAGGTTTTCTAACCTATTTTCAGCCCACATCTGGACTTGGGAGAGCAAGACCACCATTGTTGAAGCACTTTGGAGCTTGGAAACGCATCAAAACTATTGGAACAGAAGAATCAAAGAGTTTTTCTCAACTTTTCTTATTCTCTTTCCTATGGGTGTTGTTTTAACTATGAATTCATTATTGTTTAATACAATTATGAGTGGCTAATTCACCCATTCTAGGGTTGATTGAACCACTCCAATACTTATGTGCTATGAATATTTATTTTGATGAATGAAACTTGAGAATTCTTCCTATCTAAGTGTTTATGTTTTGATTGCTATTGATTGGAAAGGCCGCCAATTGATTGTTCCCATTATTCATGTGTGTCTAGGGATAGATTCATAGGTTTGGGTTAAACACTTCGCAATATTTCAATCTAAAACCAAGGTATTACTTAGATTGTCAATAAGGTGATATGTGACCATTGACCCTGATTGTGGACAATACTTGTAGTCTCATCTATCTTCATTAGTTAATTGGAAAATTAGTTAGTGAAAGTTACAGTTATTACACGGAAGTGAATAGTTGTGAATTTGGAGCAAGTGTTCAATAGGAAGAACCAAGTTGAATTCGTTAAATCATTATTCTAATACATAGGTAGGAGTTGGGTAGATCAATCCTAGGCTTTACATCCTTGAATCAATTTTATTCTCTATTAATTGTTGTTTACTATATTATTAATTTTTATTACTTAGTTGTTACTACACAATCAACCTTAAATCAAACACCCTTAGAAGTTAGTTGATAGGTAAATCAGTTAGAAAAACAATTAGATTTCGAGTGTTCCCTGTGGGATTCGACCTCGGGACTTTAAGTACTGAGCTATATTTGCTGATGATCCAGCCATGAGGCAAATTTTCTGGCGAAAAGTGGCGAGGGGCAAACTTGTCCACGAGTTTCACACGAGGTATAAAAGGTTTTCTAACCTATTTTCAGCCCACATCTGGACTTGGGAGAGCAAGACCACCATTGTTGAAGCACTTTGGAGCTTGGAAACGCATCAAAACCATTGGAACTGAAGAATCAAAGAGTTTTTCTCAACTTTTCTTATTCTCTTTCCTATGGGTGTTGTTTTAACTATGAATTCATTATTGTTTAATACAATTATGAGTGGCTAATTTACCCATTCTAGGGTTGATTGAACCACTCCAATACTTATGTGCTATGAATATTTGTTTTGATGAATGAAACTTGAGAATTCTTCCTATCTAAGTGTTTATGTTTTGATTGCTATTGATTGGAAAGGCCGCCAATTGATTGTTCCCATTATTCATGTGTGTCTAGGGATAGATTCATAGGTTTGGGTTAAACACTTAGCAATATTTCAATCTAAAACCAAGGTATTACTTAGATTGTCAATAAGGTGATATGTGACCATTGACCCTGATTGTGGACAATACTTGTAGTCTCATCTATCTTCATTAGTTAATTGGAAAATTAGTTAGTGAAAGTTACAGTTATTACACGGAAGTGAATAGTTGTGAATTTGGAGCAAGTGTTCAACAGGAAGAACCAAGTTGAATTCGTTAAATCATTATTCTAATACATAGGTAGGAGTTGGGTAGATCAATCCTAGGCTTTACATCCTTGAATCAATTTTATTCTCTATTAATTGTTTTTTACTATATTATTAATTTTTATTACTTAGTTGTTACTACACAATCAACCTTAAATCAAACACCCTTAGAAGTTAGTTGATAGGTAAATCAGTTAGAAAAACAATTAGATTTCGAGTGTTCCCTGTGGGATTCGACCTCGGGACTTTAAGTACCGAGCTATATTTGCTGCGACCGCTTAGTCCCTTTTATAGGGCGTAGTTGGGCGTGATCAAATTTTGGCGCCGTTGCCGGGGAACACGGTGTTGTTTAGTTGTTAAAATAACTAGTTTTATTTCTCAATTGACTTCACTTCTGTCATTTTGAGTTAACTCTTTGGAATTTGTGTGTTTCAGGTGTATGCGTGAAACAAGATCTCAGTCTGCAGAGTTGAAACCGTTTGACCCAGAGATTGAGAGGACATTCCACGCCTTAAAAAGGGCGAATACTGTTGGCAATACACTTAGAAAATCAGAAACCAAAGATATTGAGATGGCTGCAGATTTGGCACTTAATGCTTTTGCTCAGCCTATGGCTGGAAACTTGGCTTCTGCTATTCTGCTTCCGGAATTTGAAGCTGAAAGTTTTTACATCACCCAAACTATGGTCAGTCTGTTGTCCAATGCTGGACTTTTTGCGGGTAAATTGACTGATGATCCTCAAAAGCATTTGAAAAAGTTCATGAGGGTGTGTTAAACTCAGAAGCATGCTCGAGTTCCGGCTGAGGTCGTGCGATTGATGTTATTCCCGTTTTCTTTGACGGATGATGCTCGTGGCTGGTTTGATTCTTTGCCAGTCAATTCTATCACTTCGTGGGATGACTTGGTGATCATGTTCCTGAAGAAATTTTTCCCACCAAACAAAACTGCGAAGTTGGTTGACGAAATACTCATGTTCAGGCAGACCCCGCTCGAGACTCTGCCAGAAGCTTGGGAGAGGTTCAAGAGCTGCTTCCGAAAGTGTCCCCATCATGGAATTCCTGATCAGATGTTGGGACAAAGAATTTACATGGGCATGAGTGATCAAATCAAGGGCAACTTAGATGCAGCTGCTGGAGGAGCATTCTTGAGTAAAACATTTACTGAAGCAAAAGCTCTCCTCGATACCATGACTCAAAATTCAGGCTGGTTGACTAGAGATGCATCTGCTGGTTCAGGCCCAAAGGTTTTGGCTGCTGGAATTGATAATGGGGTTGAAGAGCAAATGTCAAGGCTGCAGACTACACTGGATGTGGCCTTGAAACAATTTAATGAAAACATGTTGAAACTCGTTAATCAAGTGGACACACCTGATCCTGGTAATTTTGCTGACTCTGATTTATTGGGTTATACTGAAGATGCCAATTTTCTGAATTATGGGCAGAGGCAGCAATACAATCAGCAGGCTCCAGTTAGACAGGCACAACAACCAGCTCCATACAACACTGCCAGACAGCAGGGACAACAAGTTCCTTACCAGAGACAAGCAGCTTATAATAACCAGCAGGTAGTATTACCTACACAGCAAGCTAATGATATAGCTGACATTAAGAGTATGGAGCTGCAAGATCAAGTTACAGCCCATGACACTGCCATTAAGGGAATAGAGACACAGTTGGGACAACTAGCCATTGCTCTGAACAATAGACCTCAGGGTACCTTGCCAAGAGACACAATGGTAAATCCAAAGGACGCAAATCCTAACCAAGTGATGGCAGTTAGCTTGAGGAATGGTAGAGATTTAGACAAGGAGCAAGAATTGGCTAAGGAAGAGGTGCCCAGTGTGCCAAAACCTAACCCTGTGGATGTTCCAGCTGAAGTTGGTGACAAGGATGAAGCTGAAAAAGAGATTACACCTGACCCTGTGATTAAGCCAACTGAAAAGGTAAATGAAGAGGTAAGTGTAAAGCGTAAGACACCACCTCCCCCATACCCCCAAAGGCTCGTAAAACAGCAAAAAGAGAACCAGTACAAGAAATTCATTGATATGCTTAAACAATTACATGTTAACATTCCTTTACTTGAAGCAATTAGAGATGTACCTGGTTATGCTAAAATGCTGAAAGATCTTTTGTCTAGAAAGTTTGATTTTCAGGATCTGGCTACGGTCACTCTGACTCACACTTGCAGTGCTGTGGTGACTAAGCCTGTGGCGCAAAAGCTGGCAGACCCAGGTAGTTTTACTATACCTTGCACGATTGGTAAGCACACTTTTGCTAGAGCCTTACTTGATTTAGGAGCTAGTATAAATTTGATGCCTCTATCTATCTATAAAAAGCTTGGTATTGGTAGAGCTAGACCCACCTCTATGAGTCTTCAGCTAGCTGATAGGAGTGTAAAGAGACCTGCAGGGATTTTAGATGATGTTCTAGTGCAAGTAGATAAATTTGTGTTCCCTGCAGACTTTGTAATTCTTGATTGTGCAGTTGATGAGGATACCCCTATCATTTTAGGGAGGCCTTTCCTTGCTACAGGGAAGGCTATTATAGATTGTGAGGCTGGTGAGATGAAGATGAGGTTAAATGACGAGGAGGTGACCTTTAGTGTTCAAAAATCTATGAGGAGACCTAGTGAGTTTGCTAATTGTTCCATGGCTAATGTCTTAGAGGTAGACGAAGTTGAGGATAATGAGTCTTACTATCTTAATGACCCACTAGAAGCTTGTATTATGAATATGGACATCCCTGATGGCGAGGAATGGGATGAGACTATATTGGCCTTAGAAGGGCGCGGGTTTTGGCATAAAGAACCACGATTTGAGTCACTTGATTTGGCTAATAGGATAGCGCCACCCACAAAACCATCTATAGAGGAGCCCCCTCAGTTGGAGCTCAAACCATTGCCCGAGCACCTGAAATATGTTTTCCTGGGACCTAACTCTACTTTGCCTGTTATTATCTCATCTAGTTTGTCAGGTATGCAGGTAGAAAGGTTAATGCAGGTTTTGAAGGAGTGCAAGCAGGCAATTGGATGGACTATTGCTGCCATCAAGGGAATAAGCCCAGCTTTTTGCATGCACAAGATCCTATTGGAGGAGGGTGCTAAACCTTCAATAGAGCATCAAAGAAGGCTAGTCCCGAACATGAAAGAGGTAGTCAAGAAGGAAATAATAAAGTGGCTGGATGCAGGTATTATCTTTGCAATTTCTGATAGTCAATGGGTAAGTCCAGTCCAGTGTGTGCCAAAGAAAGGTGGGATGACTGTGGTTAAAAATGAGAACAATGATCTAATCCCCACTAGAACTGTAACTGGCTGGCGAATTTGTATGGATTATAGGAAGTTGAATAAAGCTACTAGGAAAGATCACTTCCCCCTTCCCTTTATTGATCAGATGCTTGACAGATTGGCGGGGAGATCCCATTTTTGCTTTTTAGATGGTTACTCGGGGTATAACCAAATTCACATTGCCCCTGAGGACCAAGAGAAAACTACCTTCACATGTCCCTATGGCACATTTGCTTTTCGAAGGATGCCCTTTGGTCTATGTAATGCGCCTGCCACCTTCCAAAGGTGTATGATGGCTATCTTTACGGACATGGTAGAGGATATTATGGAAGTATTTATGGATGACTTCTCTGTGGTAGGTAACTCTTTTGATGAATGTCTAACTAATCTTGAGAGAGTGTTGAAAAGGTGTATTGAAACTAATCTTGTGCTTAATTGGGAGAAGTGCCATTTTATGGTACAAGAGGGGATAGTCTTAGGGCACCAAGTGTCAAGTAGAGGGATTGAGGTTGATAAAGCCAAAGTAGAGGTAATTAAGGAGTTGCCTGAACCCACCTCGGTGAGAGCGATTCGTAGCTTTTTAGGCCATGCTGGTTTCTATAGGAGGTTTATTAAGGACTTCTCTAAAATTTCTCACCCCTTGGGTAAATTGCTTGAAAAGGATCACCCCTTTGTTTTTTCTGATGAGTGCAGGTTAGCTTTCAAGGAGCTAAAGGAGAGGTTGGTGTCAGCACCGATCATTGTAGCACCTAATTGGGAGGACCCCTTTGAGTTGATGTGTGACGCAAGTGACTATGCTGTGGGTGCCGTGCTTGGGCAAAGAAAAGATAAAATAATGCACCCAGTCTACTATGCCAGTCGCACACTAAATGGAGCACAACTGAATTACACCACTACTGAGAAGGAGATGCTAGCGGTAGTATTCGCCTTTGACAAGTTCCGTTCTTACCTACTTGGTTCGAAGGTAGTGGTGTATACCGACCATGGTGCAATCCGGTACTTGGTGGAGAAAAAGGACTCTAAGCCCCATTTGATACGGTGGGTGTTGCTGCTACAAGAGTTTGATCTGGAGATCCGTGATCGTAAAGGTACTGAGAACCAAGTTGCAGACCATTTGTCTAGACTTGAAGGAGCTGAGAAGCGAGTTGAGGAAGGTGAGATTTGGGAAAACTTTCCCGATGAACAATTGTTAGCTCCTACAGTAGAAGAAATTCCATGGTACGCTGATATTGCAAATTATCTGGTAAGTGAAATAATTCCTCATGATTTTGACTCGGCGAAAAAGAAAAGGTTCTTGTATGAATGTAGATCTTATTTTTGGGATGAACCTTATTTGTTTAAGATATGTGTTGATAACATGATCCGGAGATGTGTCCCCGAGATAGAGCAATCTTCCATTTTGCAGGCATGTCATTCTTCACCTTATGGAGGACATTTTGGAGGGACCCGGACAGCTGCCAAGGTATTGGAAGCGGGCTTCTTTTGGCCAACTTTGTTCAAGGACGCTAACATTTGGGTCCGGGCTTGTGATGAGTGCCAGAGGACTGGCAATATCTCTCGTCGTCATGAAATGCCTATGAAACCAATCTTGGAGGTTGAGGTATTTGACGTGTGGGGGATAGATTTCATGGGTCCATTTGTTAGCTCCTATGGGAACAAGTACATACTTGTAGCAGTAGATTACGTCTCCAAGTGGGTCGAGGCTGCTGCTCTCCCTACTAATGATGCTAAGGGAGTTACTCAGTTCCTTAAAAGGAACATCTTCTCTAGGTTTGGTACCCCTCGGGCTATCATTAGTGATGGAGGAAGTCATTTTTGCAACCAAGTGTTCAAGAGGTTACTGGAAAAATATGGTGTTCATCATAAATTTACCACACCTTACCACCCGCAGACCAGCGGGCAAGTTGAGGTCTCAAATAGGGAGATTAAAAGTGTGCTTCAAAAGACTGTAAATGCTACCAGGACTGATTGGGCAAGGAAGCTGGATGACGCCTTATGGGCTTATAGGACTGCCTACAAGACACCTATAGGGATGACTCCCTACAAGATGGTGTTCGGGAAGGCATGTCACTTGCCTGTAGAGTTAGAGCATAGAGCTTTGTGGGCTCTTAGGAGAGTAAATTTGAATTATGACTCTGCAGCTTCTGGCAGGATCAACGAGCTGCATGAACTTGAGGAGAGACGCTTTAACGCTTATGAGAGTGCGAGACTGTACAAGGAGAGGATGAAAAACTTGCATGACAAGAGGATAATAGATAGGAGCTTTGAACCGGGTGAACAGGTATTGCTTTATAATTCTAGACTTCGTTTGTTCCCTGGTAAGCTTAAGTCGAGGTGGTCTGGACCATTTAAGGTTGTGCAAGTGGCACCTCATGGAGCTGTGGAAGTAGAGACCGAAGATGGGTCAAGACGCTTTAAGGTAAATGGGCAAAGGTTGAAAAGTTACCATGGAATGGAAGAAGAGGTCAAGGTGATCTCTGTCTGGTATTTTTACGAGTGATTGAAGCTTGCATAATGTCGTGCCACGACTTTAAATAAGGCGCTGTTTGGGAGGCAACCCAAAATTTTACCGCTTTCTATTTAATTTTAATTTAAAGTTAAAAATAACAAAAAAACAAAAAAAAGAAAAAAAAATTCAAAAATAATTAAAAAAAAAGATTTTAGCACATTTAATGTATTAATATTTGT
The DNA here is from genome assembly GCA_037355625.1 of Petunia x hybrida. Taxonomy (NCBI): domain Eukaryota; kingdom Viridiplantae; phylum Streptophyta; class Magnoliopsida; order Solanales; family Solanaceae; genus Petunia; species Petunia x hybrida. Next base: position 458,852 of record JBBBVM010001196.1, read on the forward strand.
TTTTGGAGGTGTTTTGCAGGTTGGAAGATAATTTGAAGAATAAAGAATTGATGGTTTTTCAGGTGCAATGAAGGAAAAGAAAAAAAAAAACTCATGGCCCAGGCATAGCCTTATGATGGTATGGCCATGAGGAGTAAACAACTCAGCTGGCAAGGAAAATTTTTTACAGCGTTGTAAGCCTAAAAATCGATGGGTATAGCGATGGGTAAGTGTATTCCAAATTTTTCTCTAAGGGAAAAGAATTTGGGACATAGCCCAGGCATGGCTTTACGATGGGTTAGCCATGAGGAGTAGAAATTTTAGCTGAGTAAACAAAAAAAGAGAAAATTTTTTAGCGTTGTAAGCCTCAAAATCGATGGGAAAAACGATGCCTCAGGTAAGTTTGGGTCAAAATTTTTTCTAACTCCTCACAAAGTCACTCTACATTGCACACACACTAGTAAACAGAGCAAAACACCAACGTTCAAATAACAAAAAAAAAACCCTTCCCCAATCCCCTGCGATCCCCGACGCCCCCACAACCCGTTCCCCCTCCCCCACCGCAGCTCCGGCGGCCCTGCTCTCGCCGGCGACGCCAGGTAAGGCCATCTCTCTTCTCTCTCATCGTCTCTCTCGTTTCTCTCTCCTAAATCCCCCATCCCCTTACCTCGCGACTGTAATTCCCTGCCCCTTCCTCGCGACTGAAACTCCCCATCCCCTCCACCCAGCGGCTGTAACCCACCCCCACTACCCCGTCGCACCACCCCCTCTGAATTTCTAGGGTTCTGCGTGACCCTGGATTACTATCAATCATTGATTTTGTTTTTATGCTTTGTGATTCTATTTGGCTAAGTGTTTGTTCGACTTTTGAGTCCTATGTGATAATGTTTTGATCAATATTGCGTAAGTGACTGAGCTAATTTTGTTTTCTCTATGGGGTGCGGGCTGAATTGTAAGCAATTGAAATCTCCTTATGAGTTGCTATGCTGAATCGCTTCCGTTAGGGTAGGGGAGGTTGTGTATTGTAGGTGTTGGCTTAGCTTGATATTGGTGTGTGTCTATTCGCTCGTCCGTACTTGCGAGCAACTTGCTTCTGGCATTGCATATAGGTAGTTTACATATTCTATAGATTGCTGCATCATTTGTGCGTCGCGGTGGTTTGACTGAACGACATAATGCCTGATTGAATTCTATGGTGGAATATGAGTTGCGATACACTTTTCAGGACTGAATATGTTTCCTTGACGCTTACAAGTTGAGCTAAATGTTGCTCCGGATTATCTATGAAGTGCTAGTTCAGTTATATGCCTTAGATTGTGTAATTCGTTGTGCTAAATGCTTGGTAGTTCGTACTTTGATTCTTAAATAAGTGCAATGCAGCCTGTAGCGTAAATTTCTGTTCACACACTCCCTGTTGGTTATTGTGATTTTTTTTTTTTTACAATTAGACTCTGCGCTTTTGGTGAATAGATGGTTTGCATTGAACAGATTGGAGTGTAGTTCTTGATTGGGAGTTTCTAATTGCAGGGAAGTCTGATTACCTGCACGCTAGTGTTCAAAGTTTTGTTCTTCACTCTCTCTGAAGTTGCCACTTTGTATTGTCGTACCGCTGCCTCTGTAGTTGGTTAAGCGCGACACGTGTTCTCTATCTGTTTGGTGGCTGACTAGTGCAACTTCTGAGGTGTATTGTGTATTGCTAGTAGAATAATGCAGTGGCTTATGAGATTTTTGGTTGCTTTTCGAATGTTAAGCGGGGAAGTCTGAATACCCGCAAGCTGATTTCATGACTATACTAGTGTGTCCAATGTTGTCTGCACTTAGTTTGCTTGCTTTTGTGGCCGTTCTTAGGTTGTATTTCACGAGTTGCTATTTACCTCTTGGCTTACTACGCTGCCTTGGTGTTATTGCAGGTTTAGGTACAGATGGCAAAGACTACGCAGACAACCAAAGCAGGACAAAAATCCATTGCACCTCCTGCTAAACGTGCAGCCCCGTCCAGTAGCAAAAAGAAAGGGACGCAACCTGTGTCACCTGAGGTCGAGCCAGAGCTACCTCTTGCTAAGACCCCCCGCCATGAACTAGAACTTGTTGATGAAGAAGCAAGGGCTTGGTACAAAAGGTTTCGTCCTAAGCCGTACATTTTAGAAAAAGCAATTAAAGTTGACGCTTGCCAAGCCAAACACCCTGAAATCTTGGAAGCTATACAAGCTAGGAAGTGGGACAAGTTGTTAAAAGCACCCGGGAAGGCCAATATGACCATGATTCAAGAACTGTATGCAAATTGGAACCCGACAACTAAAGGTCACTTAGTCTGGATTCGGGGTGTGATTGTTGACATATCCCCTACTGCTTTGTGTGACTATCTGGGGGTCGAGAACCATCCTAAGGAGCCGTTTCAGAGGTTTGTGCTACGGCCTAACTATGAGGACATTCGCATGGAACTATGTGGAGGAAATAAGCTAGCTAAGTGGAAAGCGTCTACTCTGCGGAGGCATACCTGGTTACCTAAACGATTCTTTGTGAAGACCGCAAAGGTTTGGCATCTCTTTCTCACTACAAGGTTGATGCCTTGCACTCACTTGTCTGATGTGACCCGAGAGCGGGTATGTCTTCTATATTTTCTGATGAAAGGTGAACCTATTAATGTTGGTGAGATTATGATTGGGGAAATGCGAAGAACCCGTCTCATGACTCATAGGAGGTTGTTCTTTGCGAACACATTGACCAAATATCTGTATGCTAAAGGTGTGCCAGAGTATGATGGGGATCACATAGAGAGAGCTTCTTTTACGAAATTTGACATCACTAATGTCAAGATCCAGGAGAATGCGAAGCCCTTTAAGGTACCTACTGCAGATAAGGATGCGCTGATGGTTCGACTGCTAGCTCGTACCCATATGATGCAAGAGAAGTGTTGCAAGGCCTTGAACATAGATGTCAAGGATTGTTTTGAGAAGTACCCGATGTCTGGGCTGGAAAAAGTGCTTTTGGGGCATGAATCTGGTAGTGAGGTGCACTCTTCTGAGGATGAGAACACTGATGCTGAGCTTCCACAGACGTTGGACATTGCTGATGATTCAGAGGATGACTCTGACTATGTGCCAGAGGAGCAGCCCGATCCCTCAGAATCTGGTGAGGACGATCTATCTGACTTTACTGTAGCTGATGATGATGTTGGAGCAGACGCAGATGATGAGTCTGACAGAGACGCTGATATGGATGAGACCGGCACTACTGATGGTGTCGATGATGAGCTGGAGGCTTGACAGGGAGTCTTCTCACCCCCTTGTTTTTATATTTTCTTTTCTTGAACATTGAGGACAATGCACAGTCTTGAGTGTGGGGTGGGAGTATATTTTTGGATGATTGTATATATATGCTACTGATTTAGTTTGTTTGTTTGCTTTTAGTCACTTGACTACTTTTTATTTGTTTCCTGCTTTCCATTTTTGAGGTCTGTAATATTCCGAATATTAATGGCCTGTAATAGAGTAGTATTTTTAATATTCAGTAGTTCATTATAGCTTAGTTAATTTCTAGCATATTAATAATCTCTTTGGGTTTTCTTAGCCTTGGTTCTTTCCCATTGAGTTATTTTTGCTGAACCAGGCATTGTGTAGGTTAGATTAAAAAATTAATAATAATAAAAAATTTGAAAGAGAAGAAAGAATAAATTGCCTAGTTGGATTCATTATGTCGGAAGCCTGATGACACATTGTACGATGGAAAAAAAAACGAACCATTATGAGAGTAGAGAAGGGCCTGATTCCTAGCATTAACTCAAGCGCACTTGACTAAGTTTAGGATGTCCACTATGGAATTATTGAGCACTTGGTTTTCCCCTATGTATGTTGGTAGTGTAAACATGACCTTTGATTAGCAAAGATGAAGAGAGTGAGCTTAAGAAAAAATCTGAGAGGTAAGTGAGCTAAAATGATTTAAAACAACCATTTGAGAGCCTATAAAAGGGTATGAAGCAAGGGGGTAGATGAAAAAGAAAGAAAAAAAAAAAGAAAAAAAATTTAGAAAGAAATTGTGCAAAAAAAAAAAAAAAAGAAAAAGTAGAGATGAATAAAGGATGGGGGCAATGTTCCTATGCTCGGTTAAGGGTGAATACAAAAGCCTCGAGTATGAACACGCCAAAGGCACCCTAGTGAGGTTGAATTTCTAGGGCCCCAATCATCCAAATATTGTGAAATGTATGAATAATACCCCATTGTTGACCCTTGAGGCTTGAGATGGAAGCTGTAATTTAAGCGTGTGATTATGAGTAAAAATATGTTGAATTGAGCGAACTCTCTATACACTTGCCGCTTAGGTCCGCTGTTTCATTATTGAAATTGTAGGGGGGAACGAGCACACACACACTGTGGACCCTTGAATGTATGGTACTAGCGCAAGAGTTAAGCTAGTGCATCAATCTTGTTCTCAAATGTTCTTGATGGTTTGTGATCTTGATATTGCTGAGGGCTTTAGCATTTTGAGTTAGACTAAGGTATGTGAAAGAAGAACTCTTGTGTATTGAGCATGAATGAAGCCTGGTGTGTGGTAATATCGTTTAGAGTCTTGTATTAGTGGTTGATTTGTCCAAGTGGGTTGTGAGGTAGATTGCTCGAGAACGAGCAAAATCTTAAGTGTGGGGTGGTGATGTTAGGCTAAAAATGCATATATTTTAGTATTAGTTACATCATATTTTGATGCTTTTGTGGATTATTTTAGCGTGAACAATAGTATTTTGTGCTTATATTGGGTGTTTGAATGTGTAGGAATTAAATGGTATGAAAAAGTGTTAAAGTTTGATGATTTGGAGCAAAATTGAAGTTAATTTACAGCGTTGTAAGGTGCCAAGGCCGTGGAGTAGCCATGAAAGGAATTTGAAGACGAAAGGTCACGGCCCAGCCATCGTAAAGCCATGATTCAGCCATGAAGTTAAAAGCAGAATTTCGCAAGTGCATGGCCCAGGCATCGTAAGGCCATGATCCAGCCATGAGGCAAATTTTCTGGCGAAAAGTGGCGAGGGGCAAACTTGTCCACGAGTTTCACACGAGGTATAAAAGATTTTCTAACCTATTTTCAGCCCACATCTGGACTTGGGAGAGCAAGACCACCATTGTTGAAGCACTTTGGAGCTTGGAAACGCATCAAAACCATTGGAACTGAAGAATCAAAGAGTTTTTCTCAACTTTTCTTATTCTCTTTCCTATGGGTGTTGTTTTAACTATGAATTCATTATTGTTTAATACAATTATGAGTGGCTAATTCACCCATTCTAGGGTTGATTGAACCACTCCAATACTTATGTGCTATGAATATTTGTTTTGATGAATGAAACTTGAGAATTCTTCCTATCTAAGTGTTTATGTTTTGATTGCTATTGATTGGAAAGGCCGCCAATTGATTGTTCCCATTATTCATGTGTGTCTAGGGATAGATTCATAGGTTTGGGTTAAACACTTAGCAATATTTCAATCTAAAACCAAGGTATTACTTAGATTGTCAATAAGGTGATATGTGACCATTGACCCTGATTGTGGACAATACTTGTAGTCTCATCTATCTTCATTAGTTAATTGGAAAATTAGTTAGTGAAAGTTACAGTTATTACACGGAAGTGAATAGTTGTGAATTTGGAGCAAGTGTTCAATAGGAAGAACCAAGTTGAATTCGTTAAATCATTATTCTAATACATAGGTAGGAGTTGGGTAGATCAATCCTAGGCTTTACATCCTTGAATCAATTTTATTCTCTATTAATTGTTGTTTACTATATTATTAATTTTTATTACTTAGTTGTTACTACACAATCAACCTTAAATCAAACACCCTTAGAAGTTAGTTGATAGGTAAATCAGTTAGAAAAACAATTAGATTTCGAGTGTTCCCTGTGGGATTCGACCTCGGGACTTTAAGTACCGAGCTATATTTGCTGCGACCGCTTAGTCCCTTTTATAGGGCGTAGTTGGGCGTGATCACTAGTCAAAATACTATGATAATAATATCCAAATTTTCCTCTCTACTTTGAGAATGTCCAAACAATTTTTCATCTACAAGGGTAGGAATGACCTTAAAATATAAGGATAATATTATTATGATGCTTCATGTAATGCGGTATTTTTCACCTTTTTCCCTTTCTTTGATGCATAATCGTAGCCAAGCGGCGGTACACAATATCAAATGGTAGGTCCTTGATATTGTAGCTTAGTCTATTGATGGTTTCTGATCATACATGAGTTTATTCTGATCCAAGAGAATCTTGTTCAATCCATTATGGATAAATTTCTGGATTTTCAGTCAAAATAATGTTCAAGTTGGTGATCGTGTTTTCAAGAATCAAGTAAAGTCTTACACGACATTAAGTACTCTATGCCTCAAATTGGTCCTTTTTGATCTATTAAACTTGTTCATATTATCCTATTAATTATGTCTAATATGAACTAGTATATTAGATGCATTACGAATATACATGCATTAGTGTATTAATATATTTATGTATTTTGAAAGAAGTGAAGTGTGGATAAAATTAAGAAGATACATGTCCACACTAGGTGGATACATTGTGCTATTTACCTATAAATAGCCATGTAGTTCTAGCTATTTGAGTAAGTCAAATTGAGTGAAACAAAGAAAAATAGTTTCCTCACTTGTCTTCAAAAGAGAGAAAGTGTAAGTTAAGTTGAGTGAGAATAAAGAAGAATCATTCCCTCACTTGTGTCTTCAAGAGATTTTGAGAGTAAGTCAAGTTGGGTGAGATTAAGAAAGGACTATTTGCTCGCTTGTCTTCAAGAAAGAGAGATTGAAAGCAATAAACTACTTCCTCTACTTGTCTAAAAAAGATTTTGATTGATTTGAGAGTTCTCCTCTTACACCTTCACTAATCTATTCTATAACATTTGCTATCAGAGCGAAAATCTTTCGGGACCTATGAGGATGTGAAATTTTTGAAGGTAGAGAGATTTTCTTTAAAATTTGAAGGAAGTGAAAATTACGTCTTCATCAAATTCCTATTTACCACATGTTCCTGTATTAAAAGGAGAGAACTACCACATGTTGGTAGTGAAGATGAAAGCTTTCTTTCAAGCTGCATATTTGTAGGAAGTGACCGAGTCAGAAGGAGACCTACTTGAATTTCCTAAGGATCTGACCGTTGCTTCGCTCCAAAGAATCACATGTGTGAACAAGAAACGGGCCAAGTCATTGACACATCTACATGATGCAATATCAAAAGAGATTTTTGTGAAGATAATATTTTGCTCTACACCCAAAGAAATATGGAATAAGTGAAGACATAATATCAAGGGCCAGAAAAGACCAGAAATATAAAGATTATTACTCTGAAGAGGCATCTTGAAAACTTAAGGATGGAAGAGACTGAGAGTGTGAAATAATTCTCAAATAAGTTGATGAAACTTGTGAATCAAATCCGAATCTTAAGAGAAATCTTCCTGAGGAAAGGACTGTTGAGAAATTCCTTGTAAATTTGACTGAAAAATTTGAATCGAAAAATCTCTTCCCTTGAGGATTCTAGAAATATTGCAAAGATGAATTTTGTATAACTGATTAGTGCCCTTGAAGCACAAGAATAAATAAGAATGATGAGATCACATAACGAAGATGGCCTTGAGCTAGCTTTGCAAGCCAAGGTTGTGATCAACGCAAGCTCTTTGAATAAGAGTAAGAAATTTAGTGAGAAAGGCAAAGGTTACAAAATGAAAAATATAGCTCAATATTTTTGCAATCACTGCAAGAGAGATAACCATAATAAAACTAATTGTTGGTATCAAGAAAATACTCCACCACCTTTAAAATATAGATATTGCAAAAAGAATGGCCACACAGAGAATTTTTGCTTCAAGAAGAAGATGCAACAAGAAAAAAAACCACTTGAAGGACAAGCAAATTTTGCAGAAAATAAAGAAGAAGAATATGAAACTTTGCTATTTGAACTCTAGGAGGAAGATGATGCTGGAATCCTGTTTTGAGAAAACTTGAATCAAGCTTAAGGGAGGGTGTTGAAATATTAAACATTTTCACGTTATCCTATTAATTATTTCTAGTATGAACTAGTAGATTAGACGCATTACGAAGATATATGCATTAGAGTATGAATATATTTATGTATTTTGGAAGAATTGAAATGTGGACAAAATTAAGAAGATACATGTCTACAGTAGGTAGATACATTGTGTTATTTGCCGATAAATAACCATGTAGTTCTAGCTATCTGAGTAAGTTAAGTTGGGTGAAACAAAGAAGAATAGTTTCCTCACTTGTCTTCAAAAGAGAGAAAGTGTAAGCCAGGTTGAGTGGGAATAAGGAAGAATCATTCCCTCACTTATGTCTTCAAGAGACTCTGACAGTAAGTCAAGTTGAGTTAGATTAAGAAAAAAAATATTTCCTCACTTGCCTTCAAGAAAGAGAGATTGAAAGCAATGAGTGAAGTTAAGAAGAACTACTTCCTCTGCTTGTCTTAGAAAAATTTGATATATTTGAAAGTTCTCCTCATGCTTCTTCCCTAAATTATTTTCTAACATAATATTCTACTTTAATTTCTTCATGTTTTCATTGAGGCGACACTAGAACCAAGTATTACATTTATACTGGCAAAGTTCGATAGTATTCTTGGAATTTGTTTCAAGGAAATTGTAGTTGGGAACATTATACCTATTTGGTAATGCCTACACATTTATATGTCTTGTTCAGTTTTCGACCATTCTTTTTTTTTTTGTTTATTTTTCTTCAGCTTTTGGACTCTGATATTTGATTCATTCATGATCGATGCGCGTGTACAATATGATGGAGCAGGATCTCTCAAAGAATCCCGTGTTCTTTTTCTAGCCTAATCGTGATGGAAATGCAAAAGAGGGAGGTGAACTGTTGGTGGTGTTTATCCAAAACACTTCAAGCGTAAAAATATTTATGTTCCTTTGACTTAGAATGGTCACTGGCTGGCACTTGAAGGTTTTACTTTCCACTATGGTTTTTGTATCTTTTTTTTTCACTATACATCCTCTATTCTTGTTTTTTTCTATTTCAGTTTAAAATGCAAGATTTCTCTATTGGGAACCAATCAACAGGCCAGTGTTTCTGTCCAAGACTGAAAACTTCCGTTAGACTTTTTATGTTAGGAAAGATATATTTTCCAATAGTTCTGCATAATATTTTATGCCAATTGCACCCAATAATCCTTCATAATGTTTTACGCAAATTGCTGAACACATGCAAGTATTAGAGGTTCCCTCAAATTCATATGCTGGAAAACAAAGAATCTCATATTATCATGTATGATGATTCCGTGTGAACGGTTCAGTTAGTTAGATAAGAGATATGCTACCTTTGTTCCAGTTATATTTCTTTGGGCACACTAAGTTATGTTTTTTCCAACATAATTTTATGAAATAAAAAGATATTGAACCCTTATAAATATTCAGAACCTAAGATAAAATTAATAGTCTAAGTATTTGCCTTACCTTATATTTTCCCTAGCAGGCTTTTGTGAAGGTGGATGTGCTGCAATTGTGGATTCTGTTAAACCCTTAGACACACTGGTTTAGGCCATGTCATGTATTTGGGGTGTTTCTCCTTGCCATAGGCAAAGTGCGGGTGGAAAGAAACACGACAGCGGGCTGTTTGTGCAAGCTAAGACCAAGATGTCTTGATATGTGGCAAGACAAGTGTGGGTAGACCTTGAAAAGCATTTGGATCATGAAGATGGCATGTGAGAATGCCAACCTAATGATGAAATGAGGCCGAGGAAGTGGCAAGAGTGGCACACGAGCGAGACAATGCCAAGAGTTGGCATTGGCGCACCTTGAGTGGTACAAGATGGCAAATGACTTAGCATGACTTTGGGGCATCATGACTTGGTGGCATGACACCAAAGTGAGCTCTGGGAATATTGTAGACATGGAAAAGAACTGAACCTGCCGAGACAAGTATTTATGACATGATTGTAGCACACAAGTAATGTGAACCAGCCGAGACAAGTGTTTATGACACACAAGGCTCAATGTCGTTGGACTTATGAATTCTTTGAAAGTGGCGAACACAATACGTGGACTGTTTGTGGGAACAACTATGATTTGTCTAAGTTATGGTTCTGCTACGATACTAAAATATGCATAGGGAAGTGGGCAAGACAAGAAACAAGGTGCTGCACTTGAGGGCAAGAGAAGCAAGAAGGGAGTAGTGGCTTGAATTGCGTTTCATTGCATTGGGGGAGTGTTGTTGAATCAGTTTGACGAGGGCATCGAATTCAAATAGAGAAGATGGTTTGTTAGACCCTTAGAACGTCATTTTAGGCCATTGAATGGGTTTGGGGTGGTGCTCCTTGCCATGGGCAAAGTGCGGTTGGAAAGAAATACGATAGCGAACTGTTTGTGCAAGGTAAGTCCAAGATGTCTTGATGTGTTGCAAGACAAGTGTGGGCAGACCTTGACAAAGGTTTGGAGCATGAAGTTGGAATGCGGGCATGCCAACCTAATGATGAAATACGGCCGAGGAAGTGCCAAGAGTGGCACACGGGCAAGACAATGCCAAGAGTTGGCATTGGCGCACCTTGAGCGGTACAAGGTGGCAACCGGATGGAAAATGACTTAGCATGGCTTTGGCGCATCATGACTTGGTGGCATGACAGCAAAGTGAGATGTGGGAACATTGTATACATGGAAAAGAAGTGAAACATCCGAGATAAGTACGTATGACATGATTGTAGCGCACAAGCAATGCAAACGGCACGACTTAGCAGCGAGCGATGTTGGCATGTGTTTGGGCTGTGGAATTGCATGACAAGCAGTTTGAGAGCTATCCTTGGCACCTAAATACTGCCTTAGACACACACATGATAAGGGAAAACACGAGTAGCCTTGGGAAGGGCATGATTTGCACATGGGTAATGGTTACAAGACATGTGCAAGGTACATGACATCGGTTACAACCGGTTTCTTGCCATGATCAAAACATGTGGCTTTAAAATTGCTAAGTATTTGGCATGTATTAATTATCTTAAGTGGTGGGGGATGTCCACTACATATAAGGGTAGTTGTGGGCTGAATATTTGACAATTATAAGGGGTGTTGCCCATGATATAAGACCAAAAATAGCCCCATAAGTTAGAGAATTCAGCAATGCGAGAGGCTTGAGATTGAGTGTCATGTCTAGTCTTGAGAGGGGAGCCTAGGCCGACTTGAGCATGGCAAAATGTGTGTCATGCCTTGTCAAAACAGTGGGGTTGAGGCGTCTTATGCTAGGGGGCTGTGGGATAGAGAACTCGGCCAGCATGTTGGCATTTTTGAAAGGCAATGCTGCCTAGTGTTGGCGGTATTGTGCCAACTCGAGATTTTCTTATTATTTGTGAATAATATAAGGGCGGCATTTGTTCATGTAATTATTTTGTGTTCTTACATGTTTATAGTTTCTGCCTGTTTGAGTTTCTAAGTTTCAAAAATCTTCAAACCACCCTATGAATAATCTAAGTGTTGGGGAAGACTAGGTCATGTTGGGGCATGACCGCCGCAAGAATGCCTTTTTTATGTGTTGAAAACTCCCCTATGACAGATTCTGGAACATCACTACATGCTGGTCCAATTGTATGTTCTAATTTTTCTGTATTTGGTGGATCGTTGCAGGAGTTGTAGACTATTTAAACCGTCTATGTATTTTGAAAAAAATCTTGAAAGTAATATGGCGAGGAAACAACAGCCTGTTGTGACACAAGTGAACCATGCCATTGGAGCAGAAGGAGTATTGAGCATTGAATGTAAAAGAATCTGTTTCTCAATATGGAGAAATGGTTGTCGCACCCATATTTTTTCCCGAACTGATTAAAGTTCGAAATAGGGTTTGACTTATTGGAACTTACGGGTAAAGAGTTGGAGTCGCCACCTAACATATTTTTTAACTAGGCGTATAGGGCACCTACTTTGTTTCTAGCCAATTTTATAATTAACTCTGAAACTTTGTCTACGAACCAGAAATTCTAGGTAAGGGTGCAAGTTAACCCGAGAGGAAGGGGTCAGGCGCCTCTCAGGCTCCACCAAATGTGGTTACCAGCCGAACTAAATATTTGGGATTCTAAGCAATTAAAAGTAAATAAGCAAATAAAATAACTGACTAAAATAGACAAATAATTAAATGGCTACGATAATATGCATATAATAATTAAAATTAAATAAAAAGGTTCAAATTCACTAATTGGCTTCTTCCTAGGTAAATCTCAACCAAAGGTACCTTGCCAAATGAAAATAAATTAATTAGTATGTCAATATATATATAAAAATATAAGTAATGAAATAAAGTAAAATGTATAGGAAATGTTAATGATGTTAAATTATTCATCATTTCCAATAGCATCCTTTTTAACAATTTCGTTAAGAAGTACCTCGCAACAAATACGGAAAGGAGTTAGTGCGATTAATAATAATAATAATAATAATAATAATAATAATAATAGTAATAATAATAATAATAATAATGATAATAAATAATAGTAATAAAATGTTAGTGATAATAGCAATAATAATAGTAATAAAAATAATGGTAATAATAATAATGAGAAATGTTAGTAATAGTAATAATAAAGGTTCTTTTCTCCTAATTGCTTTCTTCCAAAATAGACCTTGCAAAATAAATAAATTTAGTTAGTATGCCAAATAAATTAATAAATAATAAGTAAAAAATAACGTAATAATAAGTTGAGCCTGAAATGTTTTCGGAACGTCGTTTCTCATCCAATTTTACCTTACAAAAAATATAAAGAATATGAGTTAGTATTATAATCAATAAAGCAAAACAAGAATAATAGTAGTATAAAAATATTTTCATAGGGCAGTAAATGGCAGTACTATTCAGATTCACACCAAAACCAAGCGCAACGATCGTCAAAAGAGCTGCAAAATCCTCAAAAGATAATTAGTAGTAGTTGAGAGAAGTTCATAAAGGCAGTGAGACCCAGTCAACGTAATAATAGTGAGCTAAACCAAAACAATAATACAAACGTAAAAACATCAGTAAAAACATGGTCAAGTTCAAACAGTATGCCTTATCAATAAAAGGAAATAACCGAAACCAACAACCAACGGGGAGGACAGGAGCGACCGCCGGCGAGAAATTTCAGCGGCGCCGCTGCCACTGTCCCCCATTCTCCTTCTCAGTTCGTGTCAGCAGTGAGAACGCCGATAGAGAAAAATCCACTGACGACAAACTCCTCTGGTAAAAAACTCCGGTGGTGGTGATTCTCCGGCCGAATAACTTTTACTAATTGCCCCCCCTCTCCTCCGCCGTTACTGGTGGTTTCTTTGTTTCTGATCTAAGAAACGAAATGGAAAATGAATTCAGAGATTGAATCAGAACCCCTTCCCCTCACCTTGTTGTTAAACTAATTTTTTACGGATATGTGTGTATGTGTGTGTGAATGGCGTGCGTGTGTGTACTAGTCTTGTCTGTCGAGAGGGAGAGAAGTGGGAGTTGATGTATATTGATCTATGTACGGCGGAGACGTGTGTGTAATGTATGTATGGTGGTATTTACTGGTGTAGGGAAAAAGAGAAGTCGAAGGGGCTGTTACTGTTAGCACCGGTGGTGGTGGTGGTATTGATGATGTGTGATGATAGTGGATGATGCATATGTGGACGGAGAGAGAAGAGGGGATAATTGTGTACTTGTGTAATGGAGAAGAGGAAGGTGAGGGGTGTATATGTGGAGAAAATGAGAGGGTGTTGATTGGGGAGAAGACCGGTGGGGTCTGCGTATAGGTCTGATGTGTATAAAGAGAAGAGAGAGAGTGTTCTATTGTTTTTTGGTATGGTGTTATTGTAATGGAGAGAGAGAGAGAGAGGGGTCCTTTTTGAATGTGTATCTGCTGTGTGTATAGGTGAAGTTTTTGTTTGTGTATGTATGTGTGTCGTGTGCATTGTCTGATGTTGATGATGCGTGTGGATAGAGAGGATGTGTGTATAAAGAATAGAAAAAGATTAGGGGGGCTAATTAGGGGAGAGATTTAGGGGATTAGGGGAGTGATTTAGGAGATATGATTTGCCAAAAATGGGGAGAGATTAGGAAGGGATGAATTTGGACTAATTTAAAGAAAATGGAGTGATTCAGGGACCGTAACTAATTGGAATGGGGTCTAGGTTCAAAGGGAAGTTTGGGTATAAGAATATACAAAGTATTTTAGAATGGTAGAGGTTTTGTGAAAAAGATTTAGAAATAATTTAAATTCGAAGAATTCAAATTTAAGTTAATATGTGTAAAAAAATTTAACTAGACTGATATTTATCTAAAAGTGCTGATAATAATAATAAAAAATACAGATATGTATATATACTATATAAAACAAGCAAAATGCACGTACAACGACAATCGAAATGTCAAATAAAATTAATTAATTATAGATAACTACAAATAATCACTAAATATTATTTATACAGTAAATTGTATAAATAACCACAATTTTGACAAATAGTCTAAATGATGCAAATTATATAATATAATCACAATTACATATATATTTTATAAATAGGAGATAATCACACGTAAATGCATGTCTTCTAATGCAAATTTTTTCAAACAGTCTATATTGCACCTTTAGATTAAATATAGCAAATTTTAGAAAAAGGAGGGACAAAATTGGGTGTCAACAGCTACTCCTCTTTGCCCAGGGATGATGAAAAGAATATTCGGGCAAAGATAGTTGACGGAGTAACCAATTTTGTCACGATGGATGGATAAAGTGGTAGAAAAGGAAGATGAGAGTTTTGGGGTTTTTCGGCCGAAGCCCGGTCTCTGAGTTGCCTACATATCTTGGGTTTCACAAGATTCAGGCCGTGTGTAGTTCTAGAATGGCATGTTGCCTGTGTGAGATGTTTATGAAGCATGATTTCAGATGTCATAGGTAGTTTGCAGGTACAACAAAGGCATTGTCGAAGTTGAGGCAACATCGATATATCGAGTGTGGGAAAAGAGGCTTGTAATCATCCTAGTTATGAAGATGTGGTGCACGACACACCCATAAAAAGGAGTTTAGATGGGCGTAGTTACAACTACAACTCGATAGATGAGTCATCTTGCCTTCAACATTGTCTTAAATAAGCTAGGGAACATTGAAGAGTAAAGCACGATAAATGCGCATGATTCAAACAGATAGACACGAATTGAAAAGAGTATGAAACTGACACCCAATCGGCAAGGAAAGATTAGGTAGATCAATGGTGCAAGTACGGAACTGTAGCTTTTAGCGCCTTGGAACTCGGCAAAAAATAGGTAGCTTGCAGGTGTATTAAAAGCATTGTCTATAGAATTAAACTTCTTGATGTGGGTTTTGGGATGATGCTTTGTGTGTATTTGAGGTTTTATGGTTGCACATATGGTAGTGATTTTGGGAGCAAGTGTGAGAGTATGGCACAGAGGTTTGTCGAGAGATCGGAGAGGTTCTACATTAGAATCAAGATAAATGCAAATTGAGATAAAAATAAAAATAATATAAACTTCCATGTTGAGTTGAGCTCTCCTTTGTCACGTAGTTGTCTAGTCTGCTTTCAGGTGCTCGGTGCTAAGGAATGTGTGCCTCTCCTCTGGGGGTATTCATTTTCTAAGTGCTAATTGCTTCGTCGCACCGAGTTGTCGTTGGATCATCTTGCCAGTGCAACGCCGGATTGTATGTCCTGCAGTAAAAGTGAGTTTCGCAAAATAGTATGTATGTAAATGCATAAAGAGACTTTCCTATTTGTTGGATCGTCTTGCCAGTGTTTCTCATCATTTAAATGTGTGCTTGTCACGTCGGGCTATATACCCCTTTTTGCATTGAGTTATGTATCTTTTTATGCAGGGTTGTCTATCATTCTTTCATTTAGTTGCGCACCCTTTGTCATGCCATCCTTTCACCGGGCTGTCTACCCTCCAGGCTGTCTACCCTTTGTCATGCTACCCTTTCACCGGGATGTCTACCCTCCGGGCTGTCGCCTGTCTACTCCATGCTATACCATTCCTTTCATTGGGCTGTCTACCCTCTAGGTTGTCTATCTTTTATCATGCCAAATTTTTCAACGGGCTGTCTACCCTTGTCATGCCAAACTCAACATCGGGCTGTCTACCATTTGTCATGCCAAACTTCTCACAGGGTTGTCTACCCTCAGGGCAGTCTACCCTTTGCCATGCCAAACTCAACATCGGGCTGTCTACCCTCTGTCATGCCAAACTTCTCACAGGGCTGTCTACCCTTTTCCATGCCAAACTCAACATTGAGCTGTCTACCCTCTGTCATGCCAAACTTCTCACAGGGCTATCTACCCTCAGGGCTGTCTACCCTTTGCCATGCCAAACTCAACATCGGGCAGTCTACCCTCTGTCATGCCAAACTTTTTCAACGGGTTGTCTACCCTCAGGGCTTTCTACCCTTTGTCATTCCATTCTTATCAGGCTATATGCCCTTCAAACAAAAGTAAAGTAAAGTGCAACAAATAGAATGTTATGGTTATGTCATGAAATGTGCTAAGGAGGCTATTGTGTTGCTTTTATAATGCCTTTCTTGAAATTTTTGAGGGGATCTCAAAAATTTCTGGCCAGTGTCAAGCTTGCGCCTCTTGAAATTTTTGAGAGGATCCTTAAAAATTCTGCCCCAGTTTATTACCTATGACAGATCACCAAGAGAAGGTGGTTGCGTTGCACTGAACACCAATGTATTAGCTAGAATCTGTACTCGTCCTTTAGTGTGGTGATTGGGTATATTGATGACTATGATCAAGTGGATACTTGCATGCCCAGACTGAGGTTTGATATTTTGATTTTGCCAGATTTGGAGGTTGTCCAAAATTGTACTTGTCTTAGATTGTGATGGGGCGTCTTCATGTTTCATGTTTTTCTTTTCGGAAGTCATGGAGCTAACTTTGACGGATTGGCCTTTGTAGAAAGTGTGTTTGTGGCTTGGGAGTTGCAGTTTCCCTTTGTTTGTTCCTGTTGTACCATTGTCTTGCTTTGGTCAATCAGACTCTGAACTTTGTGGTTCAATGCTAGATGTCTTGTGGTGTCATGTGTAAGTGACAAGTGTAGATCTTGTTGGATCGAATTTAGGAATGGGTACCTAAGGAGTAGTTTGTTCGTTGGGTGCAATATCTTTTGACTGAGCCAAAGGAGTAAGTTTTGTCTTTTGGTATGTCTTTGATTGTGTTGGGCCTGGTAAGGTTGTTGTTGAAATTCTTGACAGGGGGATCATTTTTTGTGTATGTTGGGTACAGTATGAGGTTGTGAGTTTTGCCAGTTTTGTTTATAGAGTGATTGGATTTCTTTCTTGCGGCTTTTGTATAGTGCAAGCTGATTTTGTTTGCCCATACACAAATTTTCCGGAAGTCGGATTAGGATCGTCTGGGTTCTCTCGGTGTCCCATGTTTGTGGTTTAAAATTCCTCGTTCTAGAAGAAAATATTTTCAGCTTGACATGCCATTTTGACTTTTCTTAATACAGATTCTTGACCAATTTCAGTGTTCAAGCACAGAGCGACTGTAACAAAGTGGTGAAATGCACAGAATTGTGTAGGCACATTAACAAAAATTTGACGCAAAAATGACACATAAGCTTAAGAGGATGCCTAGACCGCAGATGACAGATTAGCGCTTGAATTTGGAGATTATCAAAGAACGCACAGATAGCGCAAGAGATTGCCTATGTGCTTTATGTAGCAGTCAAGGCAAGGATTTTGGTCAAACGACCGATACTTATTTAAGCGAGAGATGAGAAGTTGAATGTCAATGAAAAGTGATAAAGATGTTGGGTAAGGAATTGGTTGTGTTGTGCGACGGAAAGGGATGTTGGCTTTTGTAGAACACCAAGACTTTGAGTGCATTTGTCATCCTTTCTTGCAAATTTGTCTGTCATGATGCCTATGTGTCTTTCAAAGAGATACTCAATGTCTCTCATCCTTGTCAACCAACTGCTGAAATATAGCCCTTGCACCAACTTTCCCTGTTGAGTGATATCTTATTGTTGAGCCGTCGAACTCGATGTAAGTTGCTTATGTATCATGTGTACTTCTTAGATTGTTGCGTCCTATTGTAGTTGTTGTCATGAGAATCAATATTACTCCAATAACACCTTTGATCAAAGTTGCTCTAGGAAGTCTATTCGCCGGTGCCTTTATATCAAAGCAACCCCTTGCTCTTGTAAGTGTCTCAAATAACTTCATCGTCTTATTTTATCTTTGCTAGTGGATAGAGATATGCTTTCCAAATGCTTAGGGAGTTCCCTGGTCTATCATATGATGAGAGCTTTGCATTGTGTCTTTGCCTTCTTTTCAAGTTGAACTGGCTTGCCAGCTTTTGGTTGTTGTGCACAAGTCTTTGCTACATCCCTTGATTTCTAATTCCTTATTATCTTCCACTAGCCTTTTGACTGTCGTTTAGATCATGACAGGAGCCAGCTGGAAAAATTTTTGGATCAAAGTCATGTGTTGCAGGTGGTCTGATTGTGTAGACAAGATCAACAATGTAATCTTTGGGCACTAGTGACAAAAGGTATTAAGGTGAGTCATGTGTGCCTTTGAGTTTGACCAATATTTCTCTTGCTTTTTCAATTTTTTTCTCTCCTTGTGCATAGTGCTTGCTGGAATAATTGAGGTACCGGGACAATAAAACCGGCAATTTTCAATCTCTCGAACACTTGAGTATGGGATTAGGCTAGTGGTGTGTAGTTTTTTTTGGTCTTTAATTTGTATCAGGGCGAGGCCTAGGAGGGTATGGTGATGCATTTCAGTAGTTGGGTTGAGTATTTTGCTGATATGGTGGACGATTTGGTGCTGGGATGTGGAATATAGGCCGAGTAGGCTGAGTGTTGTAAATGGGATATTCGAGTGGTATGTGAGGGTAGGGATAAAATGGTGGCGGCGTTTGATAATGGTGGTTGAAAAGTAGGGTCTTGAATGGTTGCAGCAAAAGAGACTTCATCTTTCTTCTTTTTGAAAAGGTTCACATTTCCAGACTGGATAGCCTTATTAGTAGCTAGTAGTGCAGCGCAGATACTATAGAGAGAGGAGAGGGCTGGTTGGAATTGCTGTGAAAAACATTCGAAAAATCCCTGACAAGTGCATTTGCGTAACCATATCTTTTGCCTTGGTATTCAACTCGAGCCAACCTTTTGGGTAATAGATTTTGAGTTTGGTAGTGAGTTAGAGACAGTTTGGACATGCGAAAGGTTTTAGATATCAGGATTTTGGCATAGAATAGGGAGAAGAGGTGCCTTGGCAGGAGATTGGGTTTGGGAAAGGATTCACTTAGGAAAAAATAAACTTAGAGCGACAGACGAGTTCGTGCAATGCACACATATCAAATAAGAAATGCATCCTATAATGTGAAGAACCGATTTACGCATGATGATTTGAAAAGTACTTTGTGCCACATGCATCATTTCGTTTGATAACAAAATGCGCAGCCTAAAAGATACTATTACATTTATTGGACTTTTGTTACATTGGTTGATATTGAAATAGTGCAAAAGGTGGATAATATTGCTAGGAGATTAGATCATGGCCAGTGAACATCTTTCATGTTGATCCATCTCCAGAAGATTCTTCTTCTTCTTCTTCGGACGAGTCTTCTTCGGACGAGTCTCCTCTGATGAGTCTTCTTGAAAAATGATGTTGTCTGTATCAGTTAAGAGCCGAGATATGTCAAATGTGAAGTTCTTCAATATTTTCCAGCCTTACTTCCTTTCTCCTCTATTCCTTTGTCCGTCAAAGCGTTCATTCCTTCGCTAGCCCATACACCAATAGACTCTATGCGTTTTGTCAGGAGTTCTGCCTTATTGCGCCATTTTCCCTTTTCTTTGTCCTTTGCTTCAACCAAGCTTTGCTTTTTTGCTATTTTCCCTCGTGCCCTTGCCAGTTGTTTGTGTAGCTTCTTGCACTCGGTGTTTAACTCATCAACATTTCTTTTTCTTTTTATTGTTTCTCTTGGTTGAACTACCCTTGCTATGTCTTTCCTAAGCAAGTCTGGATAGTCTTCATCATAGCCTACATTAAACCTGTCTCGTCCAACAGTCTCGAATCCCATTCGTTGCCTTTCTTCCCAAAGTTCTAATATATATTCTTTGAATGAGATCACTCCTCCGAGAATAATTGCTTTGAAACTTCTAATGTCTACAATTTGGGGTACAATTTATTTTCTCTCTGCTTGTCTAAGTATCCTTAAAAGAGTGTGTGGGTAAACTCCTCTAAACCCAACCAAGACAAGAAAAGAAGTTCCTTCGGATTGTGTGATTACTGCTGTGCTGGGAAAGTAATCAAACATCCATTGTATATTTCAGATTTCAACTGAAAAAGTCTGTGGTGTCCACCTTGGGCAGTTGTCGGCTGGTCCCATTTCTCGAGAGTATTGTCCATGCGGGCGGTATGAGTCAAGATGTAGTTTTCTCTTGGTATGGAGTGGAAGGCTTGGTCTATGCTGTTTATCTTTCGCAAATGTTCCATCAACCAAATTTGTAGAAGCAAATTGCAACCTTCGAAAAAGCTAGCACCCTTCTTGCATCTTTCTAAAGCTCGGTACATTTCTGCAACAACCATCAGTACCAAAGTGTATTTCTTACTGAAGTCTTTAAGTAAGGCATCAACTAATGATACCATGCAAACATCAACTCGTCCTTTGTGTTGTGGAAACACGACAGCCCCTAAAAAGCTGGTGACAAAAGCAAGTACCCTCCGCTCTTGCCAATCCGCCTGGTTAATGCTGAAATAGTCTTCGGATTCTAGATATACTTCTCCGTATCCAAATTTGATGTAGAGGGAAGTCAAGGAAATTTCCGATTATCTTATATTGTCTGTGCATAATTCAGACTTAAACCCTACCATTTTGAAGAACTCCTCAGGTGTAATGTTCTTAGGCATCAATATCTTGTCACTTTCAAAAGTAAGTTGAGTCAATCCGCCTATCTCCTCTAGCAATGGTGTCAACTCTACACTTCCAAAGTGGAAAACTGCTCGGTCTGCATCCCAATAATATACTGCTGGTTCTACCATCCCTTTCACTGTAGTGTGTTCCATTAGTGAAATTAGATTCCCAACACCATTTTGATTCGGTCTTTTTGATTTATGCTTAGGTTTCCCCACCAATCTCTGAGAAACTGAGGGATTTCAGCAACCATGTCAAATGTTCTATTGGCCATGATCTTTTGGGAAAGGTGAAGGAAGATAGGAAAAGGGAGAAGAAAAATGCCTAAGATTCGCTTTATTGTGAGCGAAATGATCAACGTGTGGCACAAGCTTTTGAAAACAATGCAACAGAGGATATGAAGAGACGTTTCGTTGTGGGTTGAGAACCCTTTAGACACTTTAGACGGAAGTTGCTAATGGATATTTGACATGCCAAGGATATCAAATCTTTAAGGAGAAACGTGTGTTATGTGTCATCCCATCTATCGAGCAGTCATTTCTGCTTCGAATTGGGCTTTTAATGCGTCTTCAGTTACCATTTAAACCTTTGAATAGCATTGAATACAGAATGATTCCAATCCTTTGGAAATAAACGGCCGTTTGTGATTCAATTTAGACTTTTAATGCCTCTTTGGTTACCATCGTGCCTTTGAATGACATTGAATACAGAATAATTTCGTCTGTTTATGAATAAACAATCATTTCTGATACAATTTGGGCTTTTAATGCCTATTAGGTTATCTTCTTTCCTTTGAATGGCATTGAATACAGAATAATTACCACAGTTTATAAATAAACAATCATTTCTGATCCAATTTGGGCTTTTAATGCCTGTTAGGTAACCTATGTGCCTTTGAATGGCATTGAATATGGAATAATTCTGATAAACGGTCCATATTTGCACGTTCGATCCCCTATGTATATGTAAAGAGATCATGCCCAACGCTCTTTGGCGGTTAAAAATCCATTCGAATTGTTTGAACATATTGGCCTATTGGACTTGAAAACAAGTAGACTAATGATATGTCATGATGCATGATTCGTAGCGTTGCTATTGAGGAATGGAGTTCGCTAGACCAGGTTTTGTTATCCCCCCAAGCAGACGACTCGGGAGAGGGAACATCTCGGACCAAATAGATTCCAAGTCATTCCCCCTAAAGGAATTTTTGTGAGGGAAGAGGTGGTCGTAACCGCCGTGTTTTCAACGCACGATTTAGAAGTTGTCAGGGGTGGCAGAAGGTATGTGCGGTATACGCGAGTTAAAAATGTATGAGTTTTGAATGAAATGCACATGTTTTCTAGAAATACATAAGTATTGTAAAAGATGCACATATTGAAATATTTCACAAAAAACACAAAACGAACAAGTTAGTTTCAAAAAATAGGATAATAGAAACTAGACAATAAAGAAAATGAAAAAAGAATCATGAAGTGAAATTGCTATAAAGAAAAAGATTTAGCAAATTTATGGAAGAATTGAAAATGGTTGACGTGTGGGACTTATTGTACTATCCTAAAAGAACCTTCCAAGAGTTAGGTAATCTAGACAAGGACATGGTTCCCGCAGGTGGACAACAAAGGGGTGGGAATGTTTGGAATTATTGGCTGTACTACCGACCAACTATACCCTAAAGCATTCCTCGTAAAGGGTTTTTTGAGAGTGAAACGGCCGTGAGATCCACGTAACCATTTATGGTGTGTGCAAGTGTAAAACCTTCCAGGAGTGCAGGAAGTGTGACTGATATAAACAATTATAAAGTAAGTAAACCAAGCAATTAAAGAATAAATCATCAAAATTTGAAAATTCAAAAATAAACCTCAATCCTGCAAAAAAGGAAATGAAGAAAAGTTAGTATAGCAAGAAAAATAGAACAAGTAAAGAATCCCAATTTAAAGTCCGTTATGGTTAGAACATTGACTTCTCCAGCGGAGTCGCCATTCTGTCGCACCCACATTTTTTTCCGAACAGGTTAAAGTTCGAAATAGGGCTTGACTTATTGAAACTCACGGGTAAAGAGTTGGAGTCGCCACCTAACATATTTTTTAACTAGGCGTATTAGGGCACCTACTTTGTTTCTAGCCAATTTTATAATTAACTCTGAAACTTAGTCTACGAACCAGAAATTCTAGGTAAGGGTTCAAGTTAACCCGAGAGAAAGGGGTTAGGTACCTCTCAGGCTCCACCAACTGTGGTTACCGGCCGGACTAAATAATTGGGATTCTAAGCAATTAAAAGTAAATAAAATAACTGAATAAAATAGACAAATAATTAAATGACTACGATAATATGCATATAATAATTAAGATTAAATGAAAAGGTTCAAATTCACTAATTGGCTTCTTCCTAGGTAAATCTCAACCAAAGGTACCTTGCAAAATGAAAATAAATTAATTAGTATGTAAATATATATATAAAAATATAAGTAATGAAATAAAGTAAAAGGTATAGGAAATGTTAATGATGTTAAATTATTTGTAATTTCCAATAGCGTCCTTTTTAACAATTTCGTCGAGAAGTACCTCGCAGCAAATACGGAAAGGAGGTAATGCGATTAATAATAATAATAATAATAATAATAATAATAATAATAATAATATTAATAATGACGATAAAAATAATAGTAATAAAATGTTAGTGATAATAGCAATAATAATAGTATTAATAGCAATAATAATAGTAATAAAAATAATGGTAATAACAATAATGTTCATTTATCCAATTAAGACTGCAACAATTTCTTTTGCGGGAACTGAAACAAGAGCTTGAACAGGAGCAGCTGTAGATGTTTTTATAGGATCGGGAAAGCGACCCATAATCTTTGACGTAGATGAAGGCTTGGAAAGGGATCTTTTATGCTATTTGGAGCGAAATTCACTAGAACTAGAAGGAGTGAATAGCTACAATTGCTTTAGTGAGTCTTAGGCCCCTAAGCCAGAAGTGCGGTGTGCCAGTAGATATCTACCAGTATCCGTTGAAGTGAAATCGGCTTCAGCATCATCAACAGACGCAGATGAAATGGAAAAAATGGGATTTATGGACTTGCTTTCTGTCAAAAAGACAATAAACATAGAAGAGAAAAAGACTGGCGTCCTCCCGGAGAAATGTTAGTAGTAGTAATAATAAAGGTTCTTTTCTCCTAATTTCTTTCTTCCAAAATACACCTTGCAAAATAAATAAATTTAGTTAGTATGCCAAATAAATTAATAAATGATAAGTCAAAAATAATGTAATAATAAGTTGAGCCCGAAATATTTTTAGAACGTTGCTTCTCATCCAATTTTACCTCGCAAAAAATATAAAGAAAATGAGTTAGTATTATAATCAATAAAGCAAAATAATAATAATAGTAGTAATAAGAAAATAAAGGAAAATACATTTTATAAAACTGTAGGCTCAGATTTGTATGGTGTATCGGGTAGAGGTTAGTGATGTCGGTACGGCTGCAAACACAGGGGGCCCACCGGTTGCCATGCCAAGCACCAATCCCACCACTCCATTGCTGGCTTGTAATAAAGCTCATACATATCATCATCGCCTTTTGTTATGGGGATACGTGACAATATAAGCATAACAGGACTGTTTAGGCCTCCAAACGTCATTGGCCTAAGAGTAGTATCATGTTCAAATCAGTCCCTAGGCCTCAAATTAAAATATTTTCATAGGCCAGTAAATGGCGCAGTACTGTTCAGATTCACACCAAAACCAAGCGCAACGATCGTCGAAAGAGCTGAAAAATCCTCAAAAGATAATCAGTAGTAGTTGAGAGAAGTTCATAAAGGCAGTGGGACCCAGTCAACGTAATAACAGTGCGCTAAACCACAACAATAAAAGAATTTCAGAAACATCAGTAAAAACATGGTCAAGTCCAAACAGCATGCCTTATCAGTAAAAGGAAATAAACGAAACCAACAGCCAACGGGGAGGACAGGAGAGTGGATTATGCATATGTGGACGGAGAGAGAAGAGGGGATGACTGTGTACTTGTGTAACAGAGAAGACGAAGGTGAGGGGTGTATGTGTGGAGAAAATGAGAGGGTGTTAATTGGGAAGAAGACCGGTGGGGTCTGCATATAGGTCTGATGTGTATAAAGAGATGAGAGAGAGTGTTCTATTATTTTTTGGTATGGCGTTATTGTAATGGAGAGAGAGAGAGGTCCTTTTGGGATGTGTATCTGCTGTGTATATAGGTGATGTTTTTGTTTGTGTATGTATGTGTGTCGTGTGTATTGTCTGATGTTGATGATGCATGTGGATAGAGTGGATGTGTGTATAAAGGATTGAAAAAGATTAGGGGGCTGATTAGGGGAGAGATTTAGGGGATTAGGGGAGTGATTTAGGAGATATGATTTGCCAAAAATGTGAAGAGATTAGGAAGGGATGAATTTGGACTAATTTAAAGGAAAAGGAGTGATTCAGGGACCGTAACTAATTAGAATTGGGTCTAGGTTCAAAGGAAAGTTTGGGTATAAGAATATGTAAAGTATTTTAGAATGATAGAGATTTTGTGAAAAAGATTGAGAAATAATTTAAATTCGAAGAATTCAAATTTAAGTTAATATAAGTAAAGAATTTTAATTGGACTGATACTTAATCTAAAGGTGCTGATAATAATAATAATAATAATAATAATAATAATAATAATAATAATAATAATAATAATAATAATAATAATAATAATAATAATAATAATAATAATAAAAAAAAAAATACAGATATATATCCAATATAAAACAAGCAAAATGCACGTACAAGTACAACGACAATTGAAATGTCCAATAAAATTAATTAATTATAGATAACTGCAAATAATCACTAAATGTTATTTATACAGTAAATTGTATAAATAACCACAATTTTGACAAATAGCCTAAATGATGCAAATTACATAATATAATCAGAATTAAATATATATTGTATAAATAGGAGATAATCACACGTAAATGCATGTCTTCTAATGCAAATTTTTTCAAACAGTCCATATTGCACCTTTAGGTTAGATATAGCCAATTCTAGAAAAAGCAGTAACAAAATTGGGTGTCAACAATGATTTGGGATTTCTTAAAAAAAAATCATATTACTGTGATATTGTCGATAAGATAGTATTTCAACAGTCTGCAGTCACACTGAAACGACCTCGGTTAGTCGTTTCAGAAGATAGGACTCTGGTTGGCGTGCTGATAATTTTAAAATATTCGTAAGGTCTATTGGGACGTGAAGGATCATTATTGCATATACTTCCCGATAATCGATGAGAGATTCTGCTCCATTGCATCATATTGAGGGTAGGAGGATTCTGCCCTCGGAGCAGGAGGATTCCGCTCCATTGCATCACATTGAGGGTAGGAGGATTCCGCCCTCGGAGTAGGAGGATTCCGCTCCATTACATCATATTGAGGGTAGGAGGATTCCGCCCTCGGAGCAGGAGGATTCCGCTCCATCTATTTGGCACATATGACACCATTGCATCATACTGCATTCATCCCATTTCATTGCACCGCGCGTTGACTATTGTGTGACTATCATGCTATGTTTTGTGTATGCGGTATGTATACCATATTGTGGACATATTTCAGTTTGTCTATATATTTCTGGCTCGTATTCTGAGTTGTGGGGATCGGGTTGCACGCCGCAACGGTATAAATATACGGATCGGTTTGCACGCCGTAACGGTGTAAATATATGGATCGGGTTGCACGCCGCGACAGTATGAATATATGGATCGGGTTGCACGCCGCAACAGGATGTATTTCTGATTGTTGATATGTTCGGGATACCTATATGTCCTGGCTATCTTACGTTACTGGTTGTTAATGAGTTTGTGATCCCATACGTGTTTCTAGTTATTATCTGGCTCTGCCTTTTCATAATTTAAATAAGAGGAATTTAGTTTATCTGTTTCTTTTCTCCCTGGCTAGCTATCCTATTCCTTGAGGTGGCTAGTCTGTCCCACTTATTGAGTCCTTTTGACTCACCCTTGTTTGTTATTTGTTCTTGTCTATTTATTTCGTTTCGGCAGGTTCGCTCCAGGATTGAGTTCGCCACGTTGTTCAGGAGCGAAGACGACTTCAGCTGTCAGGGTGAGCCTGCTTTTATTCTGAATGACCACCAGTTTATTATTTATTATTTCAGCTGCATTTTGCTCCCTTCAGGAGGTATCTGTCTTCTTTTGTAATCTTAGATGTCTAGTCTGGATAGCCCTAAACCTAGTATGTGGGTATTCAGCTGTAATTTTTTTTTACAGCTTAGAGGTATCATTATATTTGTACTTTTTCTAAGTATTATTATTATTTATAAATTGAATTATATCTATTTTCCTAATTTAATTGATAAGGGTTCGCCCGACGGGTCTAGGGAAGGATGTCGGGTGCCCGCACGGCCTAACTGGATTCTGGGTCGTGTCAGTTGGTATCAGAGCCCGGCTTAGAGTCTATCCAGACTAAGAGAGTGTCTAGTAGAGTCTCGCTGATGGGTACGTAGACGTCTTCACTTATCTACGAGAGGCTATGATGGCATTTAGGAAGTTTCACTTCCTTCTTTTCTGATCATGCGTCGGTCTAGGATGCAAAAGTATTTTTGTTAATTCATTCGTGGTAATTGTGAACCCTCGTGCGACAAATCAGCAAACAGTATGAGTTTAAGACGAAACAGTCTAGCCTGGGGCTAGTACTGACGAAGCCCCGAGAGTTTTTCTTTATCGTGCTGAGACCTAGTTATGGAGGTCCCAGCTGTACGAGCTCGCGATGGGCAAGGGAGCAGGGCCTTGTGGTTCCCTTGGCTCTCTATGATGCTTTTACGAGAATCTTGGCGACGCAGATACCACAAGACTCTATTATTCGCTAGGCAGCCTATCAGGTTGCCGCAGATGCAGACGTTCGGTCTCAGGGAGCTCCTATTTCGGTTCTTAATATTGCTGCAGCAAATTATGTTCCGTAGACAACATGTGTTCTGCCTCTAATTATTCTAGCTGCTTAGTTAGCCTGAGTAATGGCTCGGTCCGAGTGTTCGAAGAGGTTGAATTATTTTATGCGGTTGAACCTTCCGATATTCTTAAGAAATGCATTAGATAAACCTCGTGATTCTTTTTAAAATAAAATGATTTCATCATATCCTTCAGGCTCTTGATTATATCGAGCGGTATGGTGTTGATTATTCTGTTTTCCAGTTTCAGGGGTCCAGCGTTGAATTGGTGGGCCGCTCTCTTATTAGCTAACTTTGTTCGGTTTTTCTTTTAGATTCGTGGAAAAGTTCCTTTCGAGTAACGAGCGAGATGAAAAGTGTTGCCAGTTTGAGTGGATTGGACAGGGTAGCCTGTCGGATAGCCTGTTGGTGTTTCAGAATATGAGATTGAATTTTATAAAATGGCTGAATATGCATTTGAACTAGTCCATGAGCCTTTTGAGAGATTCAAAGATTTATTGATGACCTTTCTCCTTCCTTGAAATCTCAGATGGCTCGAGAAATTGAGGTTGGGACTTTATTTGATGTTGTTGTTGATATTGGTCAGAGGTATTAGGCATACCCTAAGTTAGAGCGGAAAGAGTTAGAGCTGGAGAGCAAGAAATCTCGTCGCCCTAGTGGGCAACCATGGTACCTCATTTGGAGGTAAGAGTTCTGATTATTTTGGGAGGACACCTGCCAGGTTATCTCAGCTTGTAGAGCGTAATTCTCAAAGTGCGCTAGAAGTTCATCAAGATAGACTCAGTTTTCTCTTTGTAGCTATCAATAATCTGTCCAGTTTCCATTTTCAGCGAAAAGGTGTTATCATTGTCGTGAGTCTGGTTATCCTTTGAAGAGTTTTTCATTACTCCAGAAAGTAGGCAGTCGTCCTTTCTCTCATCATCTAGCTCCTGCACAGTCGCAGGGATTTCATTTAGATCTCAATCAGCCAGAGAAATGCCACCATCTAGTAGAGGTCGAGAGTGTGGTGGCAGTGGTTCTTCAGAAGGTGATTATCAGGGTAGCGGCTCGACTCGGCTGCAGAGGCAGTTCTATGAACTTCCAGTCTGGCAGATGTAGTAGACCCGTGTGTTTCTTCTTCCCTTATCTGTAAGTAAGATTTGATTCTTCCGGTCGATCTGGATATGGGGTGTCCTATCATGTTTCCATGATTTCTTTTGATGTTGTTTCTATTAAAAATCGGTTGCAGTAGAGGGGTGAACTTCTAGTATGATTTATTTCTGGCATTTGTGAGACCTACTAGGTTTAAATGTGAGAGATTGGGAGTGAGTGGCAATATTTTCTGCTTGGCATCTTATTGTGCCACATTCTGATATTATGTCAAGTCAGTTTACCTCTCTCGTCGGAATTCAATGTTGGTAGGATAATGGGATCCTAATTTCGTCACCATCAGAAAGTATTATCGTTTCTTCCAGTGCAAAGTGATAAGTAAGTAATATGCAATTTATGTGTCTTCCTTTTGTTCAAGACGCTAGTACAGTCATGTAATCCCATGAGCTTATCTGGGTTATAAAAGGGTTTTCTGGTAAAGTGTCAGAGTTTCCTTCTTATTGGGAGGTTAAATTGGCATGGATGTTGTTCCATAAGAGCTTATTTAATATCTATTTCTTCAATTGTGATTCTTGGGCTACTTTGACTCGTAAGTAGTCTAGCTTTGGTAGCCAAGCAAATAAGAAGATGAGCTTCCTGAAGCTCTGATTATTTCTATCCTCGGTCCATTTCCATTTCTTCTTTGTTCGGCACCGGTAAGCTTGGGCAGTTGCTAGCCACTTGTGATGTTCCCTGTGTTGAGCCAGAGTACGTGTTATTGTAACCGGGTAAGCATATTATTGTTTTGGATATCAGTTTATCCGGGTATCCATTCCCATGTATAGTATAGTGCTGGTTCTGTTTTGCGGATCATCCAGTTTCAGGGGAAACTCTGTCGAAATTTTTATATAGAAGTACCATCCATCAGGCGGTGGTGTTTACGGCAAAGGTATGGAGTTGTGAACTTGAGAGTTGCAGCTGTTTGGCAACTCGAAAGGGTAGTTGGTAGCTCAGGTCGGAGCCGCATTCTGTTTTAGCTAAGTCTTTCTTAATCCAGCAGGTTGTGCGAGGATGATTATTCTTATCTAAATAGCTACAGGAGTTTGTGCTTTAAGTGGAGGAGTCTTCCTCCAAATACTAAATGGTAATATTAAATCTCTAAGGTGTTGCTGAAGCGTAAGCTAATTCTTAGTTCCATCGACTTGTTCTATATCGTAAAGTATATCGACGAGGTGATTTGTCGGCAGAATCATGTTAATTCATCCAGAGTTTCGTGTATCTTTGTTTTGAAAATATAAGAACTCTCCTCTCGTGATCGAGGAAGGATCAACTTAGTCAGAATAAGTTGGGCAACGATGTGAAGATATTATCAAGATATATTTTATTCCAAGAGTTCGGTGTGCATGTATTTTATAATCAGAAGATAATGCCCGTGGAGTAGTTTATGAAGATCATGCAAGTTCTCTTGTTATCTATATGAATTTTTCTTTAGACTTAGGCTCGTTCGAGGACGAACGAGAGTTTAAGTGGAGGAGAATGAAACGACCTCGGTTAGTCGTTTCAGAAGATAGGACTTCGGTTGGCGTGCTGATAATTTTAAAATATTCGTAAGGTCTATTGGGACTTGTTTGTAAAATTTGAGTTAAATCAGACCTCGTTTGGTAGGCATCGGAAGAAGGTTTCAGTTTTTATTGTCGATAAATATTAAAAAGAGATTTTCGAGCTCGGTTTTGGCGAATGAGCTCCGATTCGAAATCCGAAAGCGCCGTTAGGTTCGTATGATTATTTATGACTTTTGTGAACTTTCGAAAGTGAATTTCGATGTTGTTCGGCTAGTTTCCGCTAAAATGCCGAAAGTTAAATAATTTGACTTTTTCCATTTAATTTGCATATTGAGTTTCGGGAGTCCTATTTGAGATCCGCCTTAGCAAGTGTGTTACATATATTTTCTATAACTGGTATACAAAAGTTGGAATTATTTCGAATATCGTAGGGTACCGTTTTAATTTTTACCGTAGCAGCGAATTTTAAAAGAAAAGAAAAGAAAAAGAAAAAAAATAAAATAAAAGGAAAAACAATAAAGAATGGAAGGCGGTGGAGCTAAAGGATTGGGATATATCCCTTGGCTATAATGTGAGAAACAGAAACAAAAAAATTGGAGCGAATAAAACAGAAACGCAGCGAGAAAGAAAATGCCAGAAAATGAGAAACGAGTCGGAGAAAGATAGAATTTTTACTCCGAGGCATCCAGGTAATGATGTTAATTCATTATCATAGCTTATTACGTGTCTTTGAATATATTTTTATGGTAAAAATGGGAATATTAGACATCGTTTTAATAAGTTCAATAAATAGTTTAAAGGGTCAAATGGACCCCGATAATGGAATTGATTATATATTTGTACTCAGTGAGTTATGGGCGACATATAAATGTAATTTATTTAAGGTTTGGTTATGTGACCTTAAACCCTGTACATAGGTCTGGCCTGCGTATTGTGTATGCGAATAGGGTATCAGGTTCCTAACTGGATTGCCCCAAGATGTGAGGAATGAAGCCTTTAGCCTAATTTGATATATTTTTCTACTTATTGAATAGAGTGGGATCTTTTGGCAATGAATCCAAAAGAATAAAGCGGTTGTTGGGCAGCAGTGTTAACTTTGGAACGAGGTAAGTGTTTATATCCATTTCTTTGGAGGCACCTGGCCTCGTGGATTTTCTACCACGTGTTCCTTACGTGTGTAGCTGCCGATAGGCGTACTCGTTACGCCTTAGCTTTGGATTTATATTCTATATTATATGTTATGTCCTGTTATTGGTATTGCATTGAGAATCTGAGTATTGTACTTTGGCTGTGAGTTGGTATATACTTTCCAGCTGTCGATGAGAGTCCCACGCTGGTGATGGGTTATTATTGTATCATGTTGCATTCGTATGCACATTGCATCATATTGAGGGTAGGAGGATTCCGCCCTCGGAGCAGGAGGATTCCGCTCCATTGCATCATATTGAGGGTAGGAGGATTCCGCCCTCGGAGCAGGAGGATTCCGCTCCATTGCATCATATTGAGGGTAGGAGGATTCCGCCCTCGGAGCAGGAGGATTCCGCTCCATTGCATCATATTGAGGGTAGGAGGATTCCGCTCCATCTATTTGGCACATATGACACCATTGCATCATATTGCATTCATCCCATTTCATTGCACCGTGTGCTGACTATTGTGTGACTATCATGCTGTGTTTTGTGTATGCGGTATGTATACTATATTGTGGACATATTTCAGTTTGTCTATATATTTCTGGCTCGTATTCTGAGTTGTGGGGATCGGGTTGCACGCCGCAACGGTATAAATATACGGATCGGTTTGCACGCCGCAACGGTGTAAATATATGGATCGGGTTGCACGCCGCGACAGTATGAATATATGGATCGGGTTGCACGCCGCAACAGGATGTATTTCTGATTGTTGATATGTTCGGGATACCTATATGTCCTGACTATCTTACGTTACTGGTTGTTAATGAGTTCGTGATCCCATACGTGTTTCTAGTTATTATCTGGCTCTGCCTTTTCATAATTTAAATAAGAGGAATTTAGTTTATCTGTTTCTTTTCTCCCTTGCTAGCTATCCTATTCGTTGAGGTGGCTAGTCTGCCCCACTTATTGAGTCCTTTTGACTCACCCTTGTTTGTTATTTGTTCTTGTCTATTTATTTTGTTTCGGCAGGTTCGCTCCAGGATTGAGTTCGCCACGTTGTTCAGGAGCGAAGACGACTTCAGCTGTCAGGGTGAGCCAGCTTTTATTCCGGATGGCCACCAGTTTATTGTTTATTATTTCAGCTGCATTTTGCTCCCTTCAGGAGGTATCTGTCTTCTTTTGTAATCTTAGATGTCTAGTCTGGATAGCCCTAAACCTAGTATGTGGGTATTCAGCTGTGATTTTTTTTTTACAGCTTAGAGGTATCATTATATTTGTACTTTTTCTAAGTATTATTATTATTTATAAATTGAATTATATTTATTTTTCTAATTTAATTGATAAGGGTTCGCCCGACGGGTCTAGGGAAGGATGTCAGGTGCCCGCACGGCCTAACTAGATTCTGGGTCGTGTCACACACGTGAGCAAGTTTGTTTACAAGCAGGTTTATGTTATCTTTATGGAGCTCAACGTTTGAGGTATGGATGCCTTCCCCATCTTTTCCTCCATTTCTTTGGAATAAATTTGATTAAGGAAATTTGATTAAGGTGGCTTTGATGAAGTCATAGAAGGGATACGACTAAACGTTTGTATAGCAGATTACCATCATGCTAACTTCTAGGGTTGGCTTCATAGTTCTAAAACTAAAGGCAAGGCACTTGGTGTCTTCTCAAATTTTTGCATCAGCGCGAATAATCTTACTCTCTTGAGAGATGAGGCTTAAATTATTCCTTAACTGCAAAGCTAACATGATTTTGTCTTCTTTAGTGCAGTCATATGAGAATTTGTGTTATACCCCGTATGTCCAAAGTGACGTGTATCATTCTAATGACATGTTAAGAATGATTTAAGTGAGTTTAAAGTCATAATATTAACATATAAGATGTTTATATATTGAATATAAAGTTTGGGAAAAATCGGATTTAAGTTTCGAAAAAACCGACTAAGGAATTGCCTTGTAATGGAGCCTTTTCAGCAATTAATTTTGAATATTATATGAGGTCTTTTGGGGACATATCATATACCAAATTGAAGGTCTTGGAGTGTAGTTTCAAAAACTTTTGACGGTTTGTTCATACAACATTTGGATAAAAAGATATGAGTATCAGAAATTAGGCCAGAAAAAGGGACATAAACGCAAAAGAGGACTAAAACTGAAATATTTCAAGTATAAAAGGAAAACATGTCTTCCTTTTCATTATTTCCAGAAAATCAATGATAGAAACAGTGCTTCAATGAAGGGTTAAGCCACTTTTATGATTTTGAAGGAAGGACGCCAATCGTAACTCGAAATTGAAGACAGATTGCATCAAAATGCTCTACGCGATTAAGGTAACGTTATGCTACCTTCAATTTCGTCTATAGCTTGAGTTTTAGAATTACTTCATGGCTAAGTAAAGTACCCAAATGCTGAATTATAGCTTGTTTATGTTTTAGAAGGTGTTGAATTCAAGGGAAACAAGGTTTAGAAGCAAGAAACATCAAAGGTATGTAAGACTAAACCTTTCTTTTGGCAAGGCATGTATCTTTTAGCTTTTGAAGCTTTTCTTAGTTCTAAACTTAGTGTTTCTTGTGAGAAACTTGTATGGTATCAAGAAAACCTTGTATATACTTAATTTGGTACTAAAATCAATGGTGAAAGACGTCCGAATCAGCAAGTGTTTATATCCATTTCTTTGGAGGCACCTGGCCTCGTGGATTTTCTACCACGTGTTCCTTACGAGTGTAGCTGCCGATAGGCGTACTCCTTACGCCTTAGCTTTGAATTTATATTGTATATTATATGTTATGTCCTGTTGTTGGTATTGCATTGAGGATCTGAGCATTGTACTCAGGCTGTGAGTTGGCATCTACTTCCCGGCTGTCGATGAGAGTCCCGCGCGTGTGAAGGGTTATTATTGCATCACATTGCATTCATATGCATTATATGTCATTCATATGCATTACATTGCATATCATATTGGGTGCAGGAGTATTCCGCTCCATTGTATCATACTGAGGGAAGGAGTATTCCGCTCCATTGTATCATATTGAGGGTAGGAGTATTCCGCTCCATTGTATCATACTGAGGGAAGGAGTATTCCGCTCCATTGTATCATATTGAGGGTAGGAGTATTCCGCCCCAGGAGCAGGAGTATTCGGCTCCATTATATCATATTGAGGGTAGGAGGATTCCGCCCCAGGAGAGTGCGGGAGTATTCCGCCTCAGCTTTATATTATATCGGGTGCAGGAGTATTCCGCCCCAAGAGAGTGCAGGAGTATTCCACCTCTGGTTTATATTATATCGGGTGCAGGAGTATTCCGCCCCAGGAGCAGGAGTATTCCGCTCCAGTTGGTTATCAGATTGGATTCCCCTCGAATGCAGGAGTATTCCGCTTCGGGATAGGATTACGGGCACATGTGACCCTTTGCATCAGATTTCATTTCATCTCATTTCATACCATTGTGTGGACTTGTGGTACATAACTACTGTTCTGCTTATACGTGCATTGCTTATTTGTCTATATATTTCTAGCTCGTATTCTGGGTTGCGGGGATCGGGTTGCACGCTGCAACAGTATAAATATATGGATCGGGTTGCATGTCGCAGCGGTATAAATATATGGATCGGGTTGCACGCCGCGACAGTATGAATATATGGATCGGGTTGCACGCCGCAACAGGATGAATATATGGATCGGGCTGCACGCCGCAACAGGATGTGTTTCGGGATACCTATATATTTTGGTTATCTTACGTTCCTGGTTGTTGATGAGTTTTTCATCCTATACGTGTTTCTAGTTATTATCTGGTTCTGCCTTTTCATAATTTAAATAAGAGAAATTTGGTTTATCTGTTTCTTCTTCCTGGCTAGCTATTCTACTCTTTGAGGTGGCTAGTCTGCCCCACTTATTGAGTCCTTTTGACTCACCCTTGTTTGTTGTTTGTTTCTTGTATATCTATTTCGTTTCGGCAGGTTCGCTCCAGGAGTGAGTTCGCCACGATGTAAAGGAGCGAAGACGACTTCAGTTGTCAGGGTGAGCCAGCTTTTATTTCGGATGGCCATCAGTTTATTGGTTGTTATTTCAGTTACATTTTGCTCCCTTTAGGAGGTATTTGTCTTCTTTTGTACTCTTAGATGTCTAGTCTGGATAGCCCTAAACCTAGTATGTTGGGTAGTCAGCTGTAATTTCTTTTGTACACCTTAGAGGTATCAGTATGTCTGTGTTTTTTTTAATTCTTGTCCTTATTTGTGAATTGTTATATTTATTTTCCTGATTTAATTGGTAAGATTTCGCCCGACGGGTCTAGAGAAGGATGTCGGGTGCCCGCACGGCTTAACAGGATTCCGGGTCGTGTCAGTTGGTATCAGAGCCCGATTTAGAGTCTATCCAGACTAAGACTTTGTCTAGTAGAGTCTTGCTGATGGGTACGTAGACGTCCGTACTTATCTACAAAAGGCTATGATGGCATTTAGGAAGTTTCACTTCCTTCTTTTCTGATCGTGCGTCGGTGAAGGATGCAAAAGT
Organism: Petunia x hybrida; assembly: GCA_037355625.1. Classification (NCBI taxonomy): domain Eukaryota; kingdom Viridiplantae; phylum Streptophyta; class Magnoliopsida; order Solanales; family Solanaceae; genus Petunia; species Petunia x hybrida. The sequence goes on from JBBBVM010001196.1 coordinate 494,926, forward strand.
ATTTTTGTCAATTCCTTCGTGGTAATTGTGAACCCTCGTGCGATAAATCAGTAAACAGTATGAGTTCAAGACGAAGCAGTCTAGCCTTGGGCTAGCACTGACGAAGCCCGAGTGTTTTGATCGTGCTGACGATCTAGTTACGGAGGTCCCAGCTGTACGAGCTCGCGATGGGCAGGGGAGCAGGGCCTTGTGGTTCCCTTGGCTCTCTACGATGCTTTCACGAGAATCTTGGTGACGCAGATACCGCAAAAACCTATTATTCGCTAGGTAGCTTTTCAGGTTGCCGCAGATGGAGATGTTCGGTCTTAGAGAGCTCTTGTTCCAGTTCCTGATGTTTCCCCCGTAAATTATGTTCCAGAGGTAGCATGTGTTGCGCCATTAATTGTTCTGGCTGGTTAGCCAACCGAGGTAATAGTTCGGTCCGAGTGCCTAAAGAGGTTGCATTATTTTACCCAATCGAACCTTCCGATATTCTTAAGCCATGCATCAGTTAAACCTCGTGATTCTTCTAGAAATAAAATGATGTCAGCCTTCAGGGTCTTGTTATATCGAGCAGTATGGTGTTGATTATTCTGTTTTCCAGTTTTAGGGGTCCAACGTTGAATTGGTGGACCGCTCTTTATTAGCCAACTTGGTTCCATTTTTCTTCTAGATTCGTGGAAAAGTTCCTTTCGAGTAGCGAACGAGATGAAAAGTGTTGCCAGTTCAAGTGGATTAGACACGGTAGCCTGTCGGTTAGCTTGTTGGTTTCAGAATATGAGATTGAATTTTATAGAATGACTGGATATGCATTAGAACTAGTCCATGAGCCTTTCGAGGGATTCAAAGATTTATTGATGATCTTTATTTTTCCTTGAGATCCCAGATGGCTCGAGAGAATGAGGTCGAGATTTCAGTTGATGTTGTTGTTACTATTGCTCAGAGGTATGAGGCATACCATAAGTTAGAGTGGGGGAGCAAGAGATCTCACGACCCTGGTGGGCACTATGGTACCTTATCTGGAGGTAAGAGTTCTGATTATTTTGGGAGGTCACCTGCTAGGTTATCTCAGCTTGTAGAGCGTGATTCTTAGAGTGCGCGGGTAGTTCATCAAGATTAGGCTCAGCTTTCTCTTTGTAGCTTTCAACAATCGGTTTAGCTTCCATTTTCAGCGAAAAGGTGTTATCATTGTCGTGAGTCTGATTATCCTTTGAGGAGTTTTCCTGTTATCATTCTCGTGAGTCTGGTTATCCTTTGAGGAGTTTTCCCTTACTCCGACAGGTAGGCAGTCGTCTTTTCTCTAGTCATCAGGCATCTGCGCAGTCGCAGGGGATTTCATATAGATCTCAATTAGCCAGAGAAATGCCACCATCCAGTAGAGATTGAGAGTGTGGTGGCAGTGGTTTTTCAGAAAGTGATTGTCAGGGTAGTGGCTCAGCTCAGCTGTAGAGGCAGTTCTATGAACTGCTTGTCTGACAGGATGCTGAGGTATCCGATGTAGTAGACCCATGTATTTCTTCTTCTCTTAAATGTGAGTAAGATTTGATTCTTTCGATCGATCTGGAAATGGTTTGTCTTATCATGTTTCGATGGTTTCCATGGATGTCGTTTTTATTAAGAATCGGTTGCGGTAGAGGGGCGAACTTCTTGTATGATTTATTCTTGACATTTGTGAGACCTACTAATTTATCTGGGCTAAATATGAGAGTCTTGACAGTGAGTATCGCTATTGTCTTCCTGAAATCTTGTTACGCCACTTTCCGTTATTATGTCAATTAAGTTTACTTCTCTTCTCGGAATTCAATGTTGGTAGTATAATGGGATCCTAATTCGTCACCATCAGAAAGTGTTATCATCTCTTCCGGTGTAAAGTGATTAGTAAGTAATATTCGATTTACGCATCTCTTCTTGGTTCGAGACTCTAGTAAAGTCATGTCATCTTATGAGCTTGTCTCGGTTATAAATGGATTTTTGGTAAATTGTCAGAGTTTCCTTCTTATTGGGAGGTTAAATTGGCATGGATGTTGTTCCATAAAACTCATTTAATGTATATTTCTTCAATTGTGATTCTTTGGTTAGCCTGACTTCTAAGTAGTCTAGCTCCGGTAGCCAAGCAAACAAGAAGAAGAGATTCCTAAAGCTTCAAATATTCCTATCCTCAGTTCATTTCCATCTATTCTTTGTCCGGCACTAATGAGCTTAGGCGGTCAGTAGCCTCTTGTGATGTTCCCTGTGTTGAACCAGAGTGCGTGTCAAGGTGGCAGGGTAAGCACATGGTTGTTTTTCAAGGCTGCTAAGGGTAATGAGAGGCGTCATTTGACCATTGATTTGATCCATCAGGCGGTGGTGCTTATAGAAAATGTATGGAGTTGTGAACTCAAGAGTTGCAACTGTTTGGCAACTCGAGAGAATAATCTGGTAGCTCAGGTCTGAGCCGCGTTCTCGACTCAGCTAAGTCTTCCTTAATCCAGCAGGTTGTGCGAGGATGACTATTTCTATTCAAATTATTTGTATGAGTTTATGCTCTAAGTGGAGGAGTCTTCCTCCAATTGATGCTGAATCATAATATTAAATCTCTAAGGCGTTGCTGAAGTGTAAGCTAATTCTTTGTTTCATCGACCTGTTCTATATCGAAAGTATGTCGACGAGGTGATTCGTTGGTGGAATCATGTTAGCCCATCAAGAGTTGCGTGTATCTTCATTTCGAAAATATAGAACTCTTCTCTCATGATCGAGAAAGGGTCAGCTTAGTCCGAATAAGTTGGGCAATGATGTTATCATATTATCCAGATATGTTTTATTCAAAGAGTTCGATGTTCGTGTTATAATTCTGATTCTGCAATCATGAGATAATGTCCGTGGAGTAGCTTATGAAGGTCGTGAATGTTCTTTTGTTATATGTGCAGAATTTTCTTTAAATTTAGACTCATTCGAGGACGAACGAGCGTTTAAGTGGAGGAGAATGAAACGACCTCGGTTAGTCGTTTCGGAAGTTAGGACTCCGATTGGCGTGCCGATAATTTTAAAAAAACTTTGTAATGTCCATTAGGACCTGTCTGTAAAATTTGAGCTAAATCAGACCTCGTCTGGTAGGCATCAGAAAAAAGTTTCAGTTTTTATTGTCGATAAATACTAAAAAGTGATTTTCGAGCTCGATTTTGGTGAACGAGCTCCGATTCAAAATCCGAAAGCGCCGTTAGGTTCATATGATTATTTGTGACTTTTGTGCTTTTTCGAAAGTGAATTTTGAGGTTGTTCGGCTAGCTCCCGCTAAAATTCCGAAAGTTAAATAATTTGACCTTTCGCATATCTTCACTACTACAAGTATGTAACAGATCGTTGCTTAATGCTACTACGTGCTTCATTTAACATTCGAGGACGAATGTTCCTAACAGGTGAAGATTGTTACACCCCGTATGTCCAAAGTGACGTATATCATTCTAATGACATGTTAAGAATGATTTAAGTGAGTTTAAAGTCGTAACATTACCATATAAGATGTTTATATATTGAATATAAAGTTTGGGAAAAATCGGATTTAAGTTTCGGAAAAACCGACTAAGGAATTGCCTTATAACGGAGCCTTTTCAGCAGTTAATTTTGGGTATTATATGAGGTCTTTTGGGGATATATCATATACCAAATTGAAGGTCTTGGAGTGTAGTTTCCAAAACTTTTGACGGTTTGTTTATACAACATTTGGATATGAAGATATGAGCATCAGAAATCAGGCCAGAAAAAGGGACATAAACGCAAAAGAGGACTAAAACTGAAATATTTCAAGTATAAAAGGAAAACATGTCTTCCTTTTCGTTATTTCCAGAAAATCAATGATAGAAACAGTGCTTCAATGAAGGGTTAAGCCACTTTTATGATTTTGAAGGAAGGACGCCAATCGTAACTCGAAATTGAAGACAGATCGCGTCAAAACGCTCTACGCGATTAAGGTAACGTTATGCTACCTTCAATTTCGTCTATAGCTTGAGTTTTAGAATTACTTCATGGCTAAGTAAAGTACCCAAATACTGAATTATAGCTTGTTTACGTTTTAGAAGGTGTTGAATTCAAGGGAAACAAGGTTTAGAAGCAAGAAGCATCAAAGGTATGTAAGACTAAACCTTTCTTTTGGCAAGGCATGTATCTTTTAGCTTTTGAAGCTTTTCTTAGTTCTAAACTTAGTGTTTCTTGTGAGAAACTTGTATGGTATCAAGGAAACCTTGTATATACTTAATTTGGTGCTAAAATCCATGGTTAAAGACGTCCGAATCAGCAAGACAAAACGTTTCAAAATCTGAAAAATTGTTTTTATCTTCAGACATCTGTTAGAAGTTTGAGCATACCTCCTTGTACCAAATTGATATTGAGATGATTCAAGATTCCCTGGAACCCCAAGATATATATATAAAACTTTCATAAAGACCATGAAGTCTATATCTTTGATCTACACTATGAAAATTAGGTCGAAAGGCAGGACAGTGGTGCTGTCCAGACATTCTATCAGCGGATTTGTTATGTCATCCAGTCGTCTCATCTTGTTATCTAGTTAACATGTTTATATTATCAGTTTATCCGCGCATCCATTCCCGTGTGTAGTATAGTGCTGGTTCTGTTTTTGCGGATCATCCAGTTTCAGGGGAAACTCTGCCGAAAATTTTATGGAAATTCAAAGATTTGGACAAATTCGGAGTTCTAGGTTGTGTCTATAATTCTATCCAGAGTTTTCCTTTCATTCCTTTGAGTCCATATCTACTGTTGCCACATGTGTTATGCGTCATACATGCTTATACTTATATTGTGATCATGTTATGTGTGATTTGGAGTCCCCCACAAAGGCTGGACATTGGACATACAGTCTGGTCGCGTGGGTATCAGGTTCCTAACCGGATTGCCCTAAGATGTGAGGAATGAAGCCTTTAGCCTAAATTGATATATTTTTCTGCTTATTGAATAGAGTGGGATCCTTTGGCAAGAAAACCAAAGGATAAAGCTGCTGTTGATTAGCCGTACTAACTGTTGGAAGAGGTAAGTGCTTATATCCATTTCTTTGGAGGCACCTGGCCTCGTGGATTTTCTACCACGTGTTCCTTACGAGTGTAGCTGCCGATAGGCGTACTCCTTACGCCTTAGCTTTGGATTTACATTGTATATTATATGTTATGTCCTGTTGTTGGTATTGCATTGAGGATCTGAGTATTGTACTCTGGCTGTGAGTTGGCATCTACTTCCCGGCTGTCGATGTGAGTCTCGCGCCGGTGAAGAGTTATTATTGCATCACATTGCATTCATATGCATTATATGTCATTCATATGCATTACATTGCATATCATATTGGGTACAGGAGTATTCCGCTCCATTGTATCATACTGAGGGAAGGAGTATTCCGCTCCATTGTATCATATTGAGGGTAGGAGTATTCCGCCCCAGGAGTAGGAGTATTCCGCTCCATTGTATCATATTGAGGGTATGAGGATTCCGCCCCAGGAGAGTGCAGGAGTATTCCGCCTCAGCTTTATATTATATCGGGTGCAGGAGTATTCCGCCCCAAGAGAGTGCGGGAGTATTCCGCCTCTGGTTTATATTATATCGGGTGCAGGAGTATTCCGCCCCAGGAGCAGGAGTATTCCGCTCCAGTTGGTTATCAGATTGGATTCCCCTCGAATGCAGGAGTATTCCGCTTCGGGATGGGATTATGGGCACATGTGACTCTTTGCATCAGATTTCATTTCATCTCATTTCATACCATTGTGTGGACTTGTGGTACATAACTACTGTTCTGCTTATACGTGCATTGCTTATTTGTCTATATATTTCTGGCTCGTATTCTGGGTTGCGGGGATCGGGTTGCACGCTGCAACAGTATAAATATATGGATCGGGTTGCATGTCGTAGCGGTATAAATATATGGATCGGGTTTCACGCCGCGACAATATGAATATATGGATCGGGTTGCACGCCGCAACAGGATGAATATATGGATCGGGTTGCACGCCGCAACAGGATGTGTTTCTGATTATTGATGTGTTCGGGATACCTATATGTTTTGGTTATCTTACGTTCCTGGTTGTTGATGAGTTTGTCATCCTATACATGTTTCTAGTTATTATCTGGCTCTACCTTTTCATAATTTAAATAAGAGGAATTTGATTTATCTTTTTCTTCTCCCTGGCTAGCTATCCTACTCTTTGAGGTGGCTAGTCTGCCCCACTTATTGAGTCCTTTTGACTCACCCTTGTTTATTGTTTGTTTCTTGTATATCTATTTCGTTTCGGCAGGTTCGCTCCAGGAGTGAGTTCGCCACGTTGTAAAGGAGCAAAGACGACTTCAGCTGTCAGGGTGAGCCAGCTTTTATTTCGGATGGCCGTCAGTTTATTGGTTGTTATTTCAGTTGTATTTTGCTCCCTTCAGGAGGTATTTGTCTTCTTTTGTACTCTTAGATGTCTAGTCTGGATAGCCCTAAACCTAGTATATTGGGTAGTCAGCTGTAATTTCTTTTGTACACCTTAGAGGTATCAGTATGTCTGTGTTTTTTTTAATTCTTGTCCTTATTTGTGAATTGTTATATTTATTTTCCTGATTTAATTGGTAAGAGTTCGCCCGACGGGTCTGGAGAAGGATGTCGGGTGCCCGCACGGCTTAACCGGATTCCGGGTCGTGTCAGTTGGTATCAGAGCCTGAGTTAGAGTCTATCCAGACTAAGACAGTGTCTAGTAGAGTCTTGCTGATGGGTACGTAGACGTCCGTACTTATCTACGAGAGGCTATGATGGCATTTAGGAAGTTTCACTTCCTTCTTTTCTGATCGTGCGTCGGTGAAGGATGCAAAAGTATTTTTGTCAATTCCTTCGTGGTAATTGTGAACCCTCGTGCGATAAATCAGCAAACAGTATGAGTTCAAGGCGAAGCAGTCTAGCCTTTGGCTAGCACTGACAAAGCCCGAGTGTTTTGATCATGCTGACGATCTAGTTACGGAGGTCCCAGTTGTACGAGCTAGCGATGGGCAGGGGAGCAGGGCCTTGTGGTTCCCTTGGCTCTCTACGATGCTTTCACGAGAATCTTGGTGACGCAGATACCGCAAAAACCTATTATTCGCTAGGCAGCTTTTCAGGTTGCCGCAGATGGAGATGTTCGGTCTTAGAGAGCTCTTGTTCCAGTTCCTGATGTTTCCCCCGTAAATTATGTTCCAGAGGTAGCATGTGTTGCGCCACCAATTGTTCTGGCTGGTTAGCCAGCTGAGGTAATAGTTCGGTCCGAGTGCCTCTAGAGGTTGCATTATTTTACCCAATCGAACCTTCCGATATTCTTAAGCCATGCATCAGTTAAACCTCGTGATTCTTTTAGAAATAAAATGATGTCAGCCTTCAGGCTCTTGTTATATCGAGCGGTATGGTGTTGATTATTCTGTTTTCCAGTTTTAGGGGTCCAACGTTGAATTGGTGGACCGCTCTTTATTAGCCAACTTGGTTCCATTTTTCTTCTAGATTCGTGGAAAAGTTCCTTTCGAGTAGCGAACATGAAAAGTGTTGCCAGTTCAAGTGGATTAGACAGGGTAGCCTGTCGGTTAGCTTGTTGGTTTCAGAATATGAGATTGAATTCTATAGAATGACTGGATATGCATTAGAACTAATCCATGAGCCTTTCGAGGGATTCAAAGATTTATTGATGATTTTTATTTTTCCTTGAGATCCCAGATGGCTCGAGAGAATGAGGTCGAGATTTCAGTTGATGTTGTTGTTACTATTGCTCAGAGGTATGAGGCATACCATAAGTTAGAGTGGGGGAGCAAGATATCTCACGACCCTGGTGGGCACTATGGTACCTTATCTGGAGGTAAGAGTTCTGATTATTTTGGGAGGTCACCTGCTAGGTTATCTCAGCTTGTAGAGCGTGATTCTTAGAGTGCGCGGGTAGTTCATCAAGATTAGACTCAGCTTTCTCTTTGTAGCTTTCAACAATCGGTCCAGCTTCCATTTTCAGCGAAAAGGTGTTATCATTGTCGTGAGTCTGATTATCCTTTGAGGAGTTTTCCTGTTATCATTCTCGTGAGTCTGGTTATCCTTTGAGGAGTTTTCCCTTACTCCGACAGGTAGGCAGTCGTCTTTTCTCTAGTCATCAGGCATCTGCGCAGTCGCAGGGGATTTCATATAGATCTCAATTAGCCAGAGAAATGCCACCATCCAGTAGAGATTGAGAGTGTGGTGGCAGTGGTTTTTCAGAAAGTGATTGTCAGGGTAGTGGCTCAGCTCAGCTGTAGAGGCAGTTCTATGAACTGCTTGTCTGACGGGATGCTGAGGTATCCGATGTAGTAGACCCATGTATTTCTTCTTCTCTTAAATGTGAGTAAGATTTGATTCTTTCGATCGCTCTGGAAATGGTGTGTCTTATCATGTTTCGATGGTTTCCTTGGATGTTGGTTTTATTAAGAATCGGTTGCGGTAGAGGGGCAAACTTCTGGTATGATTTGTTCCTGACATTTGTGAGACCCTACTAATTTATCTGGGCTAAATATGAGAGACTTGACAGTGAGTGTCGCTATTGTCTGCCTGGAATCTTGTTACGCCACTTTCCGTTATTATGTCAATTCAGTTTACCTCTCTTCTCGGAATTCAATGTTGGTAGTATAATGGGATCCTAATTCGTCACCATCAGAAAGTGTTATCGTCTATTCCGGTGTAAAGTGATTAGTAAGTAATATTCGCTTTACGCATCTCTTCTTGGTTCGAGACTCTAGTAAAGTCATGTCATCTTATGAGCTTGTCTTGGTTATATAAGGATTTTTGGTAAATTGTCAGAGTTTCCTTCTTATTGGGAGGTTAAATTGGCATGGATGTTGTTCCATAAAACTCATTTAATGTCTATTTCTTCAATTGTGATTCTTTGGTTAGCCTGACTTGTAACTAGTCTAGCTCCGGTAGCCAAGCAAACAAGAAGATGAGATTCCTAAAGCTTCAAATATTCCTATCCTCAGTTCATTTCCATCTATTCTTTGTCCGGCACTAATGAGCTTAGGCGGTCAGTAGCCTCTTGTGATGTTCCCTGTGTTGAACCAGAGTGCGTGTCAAGGTGGCTGGGTAAGCACATGGTTCTTTTTCAAGGCTGCTAAGGGTAATGAGAGGCGTCATTTGACCTTTGATTAGATCCATCAGGCGGTGGTGCTTATAGAAAATGTATGGAGTTGTGAACTCAAGAGTTGCAGCTGTTTGGCAACTCGAGAGAATAATCTGGTAGCTTAGGTCTGAGCCGCGTTCTCTACTCAGCTAAGTCTTCCTTAATCCAGCAGGTTGTGCGAGGATGACTATTTCTAATCAAATTATTTGTATGAGTTTATGCTCTAAGTGGAGGAGTCTTCCTCCAATTGATGCCGAATCATAATATTAAATCTCTAAGGCGTTGCTGAAGCGTAAGCTAATTCTTTGTTTCATCGACCTGTTCTATATCGAAAGTATATCGACGAGGTGATTCGTTGGTGGAATCATGTTAGCCCATCAAGAGTTGCGTGTATCTTCATTTCGAAAATATAGAACTCTTCTCTCATGATCGAGAAAGGGTCAGCTTAGTCCGAATAAGTTGGGCAATGATGTTATCATAGTATCCATATATGTTTTATTCCAAGAGTTCGGTGTTCGTGTTATAATTCTGATTCTGCAATCATGAAATAATGTCCGTGGAGTAGCTTATGAAGGTCGTGAATGTTCTTTTGTTATATGTGCAGAATTTTCTTTAAACTTAGACTCGTTCGAGGATGAACGAGAGTTTAAGTGGAGGAGAATGAAACGACCTCGGTTAGTCGTTTCGGAAGTTAGGACTCCGATTGGCGTGCCGATAATTTTAAACAAACTTTGTAATGTCCATTAGGACCTGTCTGTAAAATTTGAGCTAAATCAGACCTCGTCTGGTAGGCATCGGAAGAAGGTTTCAGTTTTTATTGTCGATAAATACTAAAAAGAGATTTTCGAGCTCGGTTTTGGTGAACGAGCTCCGATTCAAAATCCGAAAGCGCTGTTAGGTTCATATGATTATTTGTGACTTTTGTGCTTTTTCGAAAGTGAATTTCGAGGTTGTTCGGCCAGCTTCCGCTAAAATTTCGAAAGTTAAATAATTTGACCTTTCGCATATCTTCACTACTACAAGTATGTAACCGATCGTTGCTTAATGCTTCTACGTACTTCATTTAACATTCGAGGACGAATGTTCCTAACAGGGGAAGATTGTTACAGCCCGTATGTCCAAAGTGACGTATATCATTCTAATGACATGTTAAGAATGATTTAAGTGAGTTTAAAGTCATAATATTACCATATAAGATGTTTATATATTGAATATAAAGTTTGGGAAAAATCGGATTTAAGTTTCGGAAAAACCGACTAAGGAATTGCCTTATAACGGAGCCTTTTCAGCAATTAATTTTGGGTATTATATGAGGTCTTTTGGGGACATATCATATACCAAATTGAAGGTCTTGGAGTGTAGTTTCCAAAACTTTTGACGGTTTGTTCATACATCATTTGAATATGAAGATATGAGCATCAGAAGTCAGGCCAGAAAAAGAGACAAACGCAAAAGAGGACTAAAACTGAAATATTTCAAGTATAAAAGGAAAACATGTCTTCCTTTTCGTTATTTCCAGAAAATCAATGATAGAAACAGTACTTCAATGAAGGGTTAAGCAACTTTTATGATTTTGAAGGAAGGACGCCAATCGTAACTCGAAATTGAAGACAGATCGCGTCAAAATGCTCTACGCGATTAAGGTAACGTTATGCTACCTTCAATTTCGTCTATAGCTTGAGTTTTAGAATTACTTCATGGCTAAGTAAAGTACCCAAATGCTGAATTATAGCTTGTTTAAGTTTTAGAAGGTGTTGAATTCAAGGGAAACAAGGTTTAGAAGCAAGAAGCATCAAAGGTATGTAAGACTAAACCTTTCTTTTGGCAATGCATGTATCTTTTAGCTTTTGAAGCTTTTTTTAGTTCTAAACTTAGTGTTTCTTGTGAGAAACTTGTATGGTATCAAGGAAACCTTGTATATACTTAATTTGGTACTAAAATCCAAGGTGAAAGACGTCCGAATCAGCAAGACAAAACGTTTCAAAATCTAAAAAATTGTTTTTATCTTCGGACACCCGTTAGTAGTTTGAGCATACCTCCTTGTACAAAATTGATATTGGGATGATTCAAGATTCTTTGGAACCCTAAGACATATATATAAAACTTTCATGAAGACCATGAAGTCTATATCTTTGATCTACACTATCAAAATTAGGTCGAAAGGCATGACAGTGGTGCTGTCCAGACATTCTATCAGCGGATTTGTTATGTCATCCAGTCGTCTCATCTTGTTATCCATTTAACATGTTTATATTATCAGTTTATCCGCGTATCCATTCCCGTGTGTAGTATAGTGCTGGTTCTATTTTTGCGGATCATCCAGTTTCAGGGGAAACTCTGCCGAAAATTTTATGGAAATTCAAAGAATTGGACAAATTCGGAGTTCTAGGTTGTGTCTATAATTCTATCCAGAGTTTTCCTTTCATTCCTTTGAGTCCATATCTACTGTTGCCACATGTGTTATGCGTCATACATGCTTATACTTATATTGTGATCATGTTATGTGTGATTTGGAGTCCCCCACAAAGGCTGGACATTGGACATACAGTCTGGTCGCGTGGGTATCAGGTTCCTAACCGGATTGCCCTAAGATGTGAGGAATGAAGCCTTTAGCCTAAATTGATATATTTTTCTGCTTATTGAATAGAGTGGGATCCTTTGGCAAGAAAACCAAAGGATAAAGCTGCTGTTGATTAGCCGTACTAACTGTTGGAAGAGGTAAGTGCTTATATCCATTTCTTTGGAGGCACCTGGCCTCGTGGATTTTCTACCACGTGTTCCTTACGAGTGCAGCTGCCGATAGGCACACTCCTTATGCCTTAGCTTTGGATTTACATTGTATATTATATGTTATGTCCTGTTGTTGGTATTGCATTGAGGATCTGAGCATTGTACTCTGGCTGTGAGTTGGCATCTACTTCCCGGCTGTCGATGAGAGTCCCGCGCCGGTGAAGGGTTATTATTGCATCACATTGCATTCATATGCATTATATGTCATCCATATGCATTACATTGCATATCATATTGGGTGTAAAAGTATTCCGCTCCATTGTATCATACTGAGGGAAGGAGTATTCCGCTCCATTGTATCATATTGAGGGTAGGAGTATTCCGCCCCAGGAGCAGGAGTATTCCGCTCCATTGTATCATATTGAGGGTAGGAGTATTCCGCTCCATTGTATCATATTGAGGGTAGGAGGATTCCGCCCCAGGAGAGTGCAGGAGTATTCCGCCTCAGCTTTATATTATATCGGGTGCAGGAGTATTCCGACCCAAGAGAGTGCAGGAGTATTCTGCCTCTGGTTTATATTATATCGGGTGCAGGAGTATTCCGCCCCAGGAGCAGGAGTATTCCGCTCCAGTTGGTTATCAGATTGGATTCCCCTCGAATGCAGGAGTATTCCGCTTCGGGATGGGATTACGGGCACATGTGACCCTTTGCATCAGATTTCATTTCATTTCATACCATTGTGTGGACTTGTGGTACATAACTACTGTTCTGTTTATACGTGCATTGCTTATTTGTCTATATATTTCTGGCTCGTATTCTGGGTTGCGGGGATCGGGTTGCACGCTGCAACGGTATAAATATATGGATCGGGTTGAATGTCGCAGCGGTATAAATATATGGATCGGGTTGCACGCCGCGACAGTATGAATATATGGATCGGATTGCACGCCGCAACAGGATGAATATATAAATCGGGTTGCACGCCGCAACAGGATGTGTTTCTGATTGTTGATGTGTTCGGGATACCTATATGTTTTGGTTATCTTACGTTCCTGGTGGTTTATGAGTTTGTCATCCTATACGTGTTTTTAGTTATTATCTGGCTCTGCCTTTTCATAATTTAAATAAGAGGAATTTGGTTGAACTGTTTCTTCTCCCTGGCTAGCTATCCTATTCTTTGAGGTGGCTAGTCTGCCCCACTTATTGAGTCCTTTTGACTCACCCTTGTTTGTTGTTTGTTTCTTGTCTATCTATTTCGTTTCGGCCGGTTCGGTCCAGGAGTGAGTTCGCCACGTTGTAAAGGAGAGAAGACGACTTCAGCTGTCAGGGTGAGCCAGCTTTTATTCCGGATGGCCATCAGTTTATTGGTAGTTATTTCAGTTGCGTTTTGCTCCATTCAAGAGGTATTTGTCTTCTTTTGTACTCTTAGATGTCTAGTCTGGATAGCCCTAAACCTAGTATGTTGGGTAGTCAGCTGTAATTTCTTTTATACAGCTTAGAGGTATCAGTATGTCTGTGTTTTTTTTGTTTTTTTTTAATTCTTGTCCTTATTTGTGAATTGTTATATTTATTTTCCTGATTTAATTGGTAAGGGTTCGCCCGACGGGTCTAGAGAAGGATGTCGGGTGCCCGCACGGCTTAACCGAATTTCGGGTCGTGTCAATTTGTTGTTAAGGGCGTTCGTCTATGCTCTACAACTTAGTTGTTTACACTGAATTTAATATTATCTAAAAGTTCAAGCTATTACAAAGGATACAATTTATTTAATTAATTCTATCTTTACCATGCGCCCTCATATGTGGAGCTCGTAATCACCTAATTTTGGCACCAAATTAAAATTTGTTGAAATAGATTGTGTAATTCTTCCTAAAATTTTGTAAAATTCTTTAGCAATTTTTAGCTAATTAATTAGGGAAAAAATGTTGAAATTTTTCAAAAATAATATTGATTGACTTTATATGATAATTAAAATTTTTCTTGTAATATTTTGGGTGTTAATTACTTGATTTTATTAGTTTAAATGATGAATTAGTTAGTCAAGTTAAATAGGCCATCTTTGGGCCATTAAATTCAGGATAGGAAAAAAAATGTGCAGCCCATAACTTGACCCGTTAGCCCAGATCATGGCCATTTTAGGTAATTTTTCCCCCAAAATCACAAGACAAAGACATGTTACATCAACTTCTCATCCGCCGCCAGACCTCCACCATCGGCGGCTGCGACTCACCTTCTCCACCAAAATTATACATTCTCAGACGTGTTTCGAGCCCCTCTTCCCACTTCCAAGGTCAATTTCTCAAAATTCCCACTCATTAGGTGTGGGTCGGAGTCCAAAAAATAGGCAAAACCCTAGTTCCGGCGATGACAAGTTTTCCGGTCAACCCCTATGTCCCTAGACTCGCCGGGCTCCCCACAGCTTATTTTTTCAAAGGTAACATTCCGTGAAACCCTCATTTTTTCCATTCTTCTTCTTTGATTCCACTAGTGTTGTGGTGGATCTTGGCGGTGTTGGTTCTGTTGTGATACTATGGTGTTTGGGGGTGGCTGTTTCGGTGAGCACAATGATGACGACGTTGTTGTGGTATGATGATTCTAATGGTGTGGGAAGGGGCTGTTAGTTGGTGGCATTGACCAGTGGCGATGATGTTGATGATGTACGACAGTGATGATGTGGTTTAGAGGGTCTTTGCGATAAATTTTTTTGATGGGGCCGTGGCTCGACATTTTGTTGAAATAGCTGTTGCTTTGTGTTGCTTTAGCAAGAGCAGTGACGAGGGTGCATCGTCAAAGCAATAGTGTCGACGATGAAGCTGCGAGGCTTGTGGTTCCAGTGGTGGTGCTGGACCGGTTGCTATGGCAGTGGGACAGCGGGAGTATTAATGTGTTTTTGGCGAGGCAGTGGCGGTGTCGATGATGCAGTGAGGTCGAGGCAGCTTATTAATGTTGTTATGATGCTTGAGACTGATCTATGTGCGGAGATAACAGAAACTGAGGTTGTGGTGTTTGCGACAATGCTGATGTGATAATATTATTGGCACATAGATAGTGGCGACACAGCAGCTCGTGGTAGTATTGAAATTGGTCCAGTGGTGTTACCTGACTCGGGTTAGGACAAAATCGCAACTGTTTCCCTTCACTTCCTTTTGTTTACTGTTGTTGCAACTATGATTTAGTGTTGTGATAGCTTAGTGGATAAGAAACAGTAGTATTGGTTCTGCCCAAATTGAAATTTAGCTTGTGGAAATGATGTATGGGTTATCTTTTCTGTCAGTTCAATAATGTGCAAACTCATACCTGTTTGAATAAAGGTTGAAACTGTATGAATTAAGTTCTTTGCATTGTCATGTGTTTATAAGTTTCTTTCCTATTGAACTTTTATGAATCTGAATGAGTTGGAAGCTTCCTTTAATCCATAGCTTTGTATGTTTATGTTGTGTGTCGAGTTGAGTCACACATGTGTATGTTCACGTCACATGAAATTTTTCTGTCACCTGGTTGAACCATAAATTAAATGTCATTAATCAAGCATGAGTTTTGTTTTGCCTTTGCTTTAAATTATTTCTTGTGGAGCTGTCTTAACTTGGTTGGTGGTGTGAATAGAGTCGGTAAGGCATGGGATGCCAAATGACCTGTTAGTTTGTTTGTTTAATCATAGGATTGACTAGTGTAATTTGGTTTATTTTGTTTAAGGGGCTATTTTGGGTTGATTGCCGAGTCTTGTGGTGGAGAATAAGCTTAGGTCTGAAGTAAGATCATTTCAATGCAAAATCAGTTTTGTCACTTAGTTAAAAGCAAGTGAAAAAGTTGAAAAGAGAAGTACAAGTAGCCAGTACCTTTGAAGGCTTTATGCAAACTTTTCCACGTCTTTTAGCCTATCAAAGGTAAATTTCCAAAGAAAAAAATATGGGCACATGGGGGTGTCTTTTACCCAAGTTTCTTACCCCTCCCGCTTTAGGTCTATTTAAGAGGAGTTTTTTCTCTCATTTGGGGACAAGATTACATCCGAAAAATACACTTCACAAGATCTTAAAAAATACACTTTTCTTCACTCTTGAGAAGGACCAGATCTGAAGTTGAGGAAAAAGAGTCTTAAGTAGAGAAAAGAGTGAGAAAAAAATAGAGAAAAGAAAGAAAGAGTATAGTAGGCAAATAGAAGGGAAAAAAAGGTAAAGAGAGTGTCTGGTAATATAAATTAAAGGGTTTACATTAGAGTCAAGAGTTTGGTCTATGGTTGAGTTCAAGGGATTTATTGTTTTGCTGCTTTCTGTTCGTTGCTGCTGTTGCTTCTAAGCTTATAGTTAGCTTCCATGGCATAACCTGCTGCTTTGAGGGCGTGTTGGCTATTAGGTATTTCGTTTCTAATCTCTCTTGTATGAAATGTTGAGTTTTGGCCATGTTTAGTCCTTAATCATGTTAAAGATTAGTTATAAATGTGACATGTTTAACTTTAAAAGCTTATAACCTTATTTCATGATTTGTTGTTATTTGTTTGTAATGTAAGATCCACAAATATCAAAGTAACTTGGAAAAATATTGGATAACTGTATGAAATGGGCAAAAATTGAAACAAGTAGCAAACTAAGACATCCATGCAAATTTCTTTTTTAGAGTCTGGTCTACGTTACAAATCTGCAGCTTGTTAACTAGACAATTGAGCTAATAAATTGTGGATTAACCAATTGTGGGGTTAATTAAGGAAGTGAGTGTGAAATTGAAGCAACTTTGTCGTGGAAAGGAAAACGTAATATCTTGAATTTTTCTTGGTATTGAAGTGTATTGAATAAAATAATTACACCAATTATTAATGAAACATTCAAATGACATACGATTAGGCAACAATGAAAGACACGATTAGGCGTCATTGGCTGAAGCAAGTTTGAACCAAAGAAAGACACGCTTAAGCAAACCACAGGATGAAATGAACATATGAATTAAACATTGAATAACTCATTTTCTTAATTGAAACGTATCTCAGTCAAGATATTTCGAACGGGTGAAGTACCTGCGCGATCTAATTGATTTAAGTAGGAAGATTTCGAACGAGTGAAGTGCTCGCGCGATTATATCTCGATTTTGAGTTTCCATTTTATTTGAACAAATTTATATCATATTAAAGCGTAATTGAAAGAAGGCAAATATAACAAACAAATTCAAAGAGTCGAAATGCGTCAATTAAAGCAATTGTGTTTGACACAGGACTCGAGGGTGCCTAACACCTTCCCAAGAGTCAACCGAGATCCTTACACTGAACTCTGACGCAGACCATTTACGAGTCATAAGTGTTCTAGGTACACTACTTTGGTGACTTGGCACAGCTTTAACTGGTCAAGTGGCGACTCTGAAATCTCTCAATAATTCATGTACCTATTAGCACCTAGTCACAAACCTTTTAAACAAATAGCTTTCTTTTAAGTTGAAAAAGGGCCGTGACAGATTGGCGAGTCCGCTGGGGAGGAAAGTATAAACTGAGAGTCTCAGGCTTTAAGAGTTGTCGCATTTCGGCTTTTATGTGTTGTTTGTATAAATTGCCTTGATTGTTACTGCTTTGATATGTTTGAATTGTATATTCACAACTATCTTCTCTTGCACACCCCTGATTCTTGTGGAACACTACACACATACGCGCCAGTTTCGCTTCGGCGTCAGGAATTTCTGTCGTGTCTCAGGACATAAAAAGTTAACCCTTATTAGGAGGATGTGCATTGGGTTAGGCCGTTGGACGTTGTCGACAGGTACCCCCGAGGCACTTCCAAATTGCTGAACCACTAGATCATGAACCCATCGAGTAATCTAGAGTTGAACATGTTCTTTTATCTAGGTCGATTTATCTGCATGTCATTAGAGTTAGTGAGGTGCGGTAAACAAGTGCCACACTTGTCTAGATTGACTCCCCCGTGTCATGATGGGGCCCGTGTCCCCAAAAGACATATCATGGTCATATTATGTATTGCATTGTTCTAGTCGAAGGGTTGTTATGATGACCGATCACCAGGTGGCGAGAGTCAATTTTTGAAGAAAAAAAAGGGAAATTTATAGAAATGAGGTTTAATCCCGTGTCTCGAAATATTTTTCGTATGTTGTCAATTTACGCCGTTATAATGGCAAATATTTTCAAGAATTCTTTTTGAGTCTAATCCTGTGTCCGGGTTTGGTCCCAAGTATTATAAAATAATTTGTCATCTTTTGTGCCGTTATAATGGCAAAATTTTGGGACCTTTTTGTGTTGGAGTCTGTGTCCAAGTCTTGTTATGAGTTTTGAAAATAACTTATTAGGGTTTTATACCGTCATAATGGAAAAATTTTGGCAACCAATTGTGTGTCAGATTTTGTAAATACTCTAAGATTCATTTTCAAATTAGATCGAAGAGTTTGTTTGAAAAACCAATTTTCTGCCCATTTTCACGCTGTTGTAATGTCCCAATTTAGAGTCACATTTTGGATTAAAAAAAAAGGTTATGTTTTCATAATCCGTTCTTAAGTTCAGTTTGAATCTAGGGTCGAGTCTTAATTTTTTATTTTTAAAAAATAAAAAATTGTTTTTTGGGGTCCCACTTCATTTGTTTGTTAAGGTCAAGTTAGGGTAAGGACAATCAATTACGATTACTTGAATTGTATTTGTTTGTTCCTCGTGTAATAGTCTGACTCTACTCAAATATTGAGTCTCGTTATTTTCACAGTCCGGGTAGACCCACCCATTATCATCGGTCTGTTTATATATTTTGACTTGCGAGTCGCGTAAAATATTATTTTGAGTCCATCTCATGTCGTCGCTAAAATCATGTTTGTTATGTTAGAAAGAAATTTTTGAAAAAAAAAAAATCAAACAAATGAAAGAAAATAGGAAAAAACCAAAGCTTGTCTTTTGAGTCGGTCAAGTGTCGTTTTTTTTTTTTAATTTGTCTATTACTTAGAGTAAGAGATATTCGAAAAAAAAAACATAAAGAAAAAAATCCAAGCTCGCCTTTATTTGGGATTACATTCCATTTATAATTTGTTCTGATTTTGCTCAAGGCATATAGCAATCTTTCGAGGACACGGTCGGTACACTCGGCTTAGGCCGTTAACTGTTTAGGGATGACGCATAGCAACCCTAGGCTTGCAATATTTGCTTCTTTTGTGCTAACCCGGTTTGTTTACATAGGAATTGGAGTTTGGAGATTTGGTACGGGATTCGAACCACCTGTACACAACTAGATCAAAAGGACCTGTGATCCCACTTAACACCATGCAATCTGAAGAAGAGAGATCCGGGACCGGTGCCCAGGAGCTTTTAGCATTGGAAAATGAGAGGTTGACTGGGGAAGTCCAAACCTTGAAACAACTTGTGGCCGACATGCATCATGCAATGACCCTAGGGCAAGCACCCGCTCCCAGGCCTTCTGTCCTAGATGGAGTCGTGCCAACAGCTCTTCAACAGGCACCGAGCAGATCTGCGGGAGTTGAGAATCCAACATTTCCTTCTGGTCTCTCCCCTGTCTGTGGCATAACAAATACAACTGAAGTGCGCCCCTGGCTCCACCATAGGGGTACTATGGCCCACCTCCAGCACAAGTTCAAACTTTTTGGGGCCCAACTAGGCCAACCATGGCCAGATTAAACAATGACCCACATCTTTAAGATGGGGACCGTCATTATGGTCAGCACCATGAACCAAATTTCCGACAAAGTGACTCATACGATCAAGGGTTCCATCATGAATTTCGGGCCGAAGCTGACCATTTGGGAAAGTCGGTCGAGAATGAAGTGTTACTCAAAGTGAAGGGCCTAGAACAAGCTGTGAGAATTATGCAAGGACATGGAGATCACACCGACACATCTTTCAAGGATATTTGCCCTTTCTCTGAATTACAATTGCCGAAGGGGTTCATAATTCCAAAAATTCGAGCTATATATCGGGCAGGGAGATCCAATAGTTCATATGAAGACCTACTGCAACAAAATGAGAGGGGTCAAGAAAGATAAGTTGTTGATAGCATACTTTTCTGAAAGCTTGGGAGGTGCAACTGCCGAATGGTTCATGAGGCAGGATGTAACCAAATGGCCAGCGTTTGAGGACATGGCGACGGCGTTTTATGACTAATACAAGTACCACATTGAAGTCGTGCCAGATTGCTCTTCTTTGGATGCGATAAGGAAGAAGCCAAGTGAAAGCTTCAGGAAATATGCCCTCAGATAGCGTGAATAGGCTGATCGAGTGAGCACCACAATTCTAGATGAAGACATGGTTCATTTGTTCATTGAAGCTCAAGATAATGACTTTTATGTGCATTGATTTCTTTATGGGGAACGCCATTTAACGAGGTTATCAAAATGGGCGAAATGGTTGAGAAAGGAGTTAAAGCTGGCAAGATTGTGAGCCAGATAACACTAAGAGAGACAACCCAAGCAGTAAAGAACCATGCAGGAGATTTTGGGAAGAAGAATCAAGATGATGTGGCCATGGTCGGTTCGGATATACAAAAGGGGGGCGAGAAAAGATACAATCAAACAAACCTATACCAAGCTCCACAAATACGTCCTCCACAACCCTACCACCCTCCACAAAATCCACAGTACTCCACTCTTCCACCATAATACTCAGTCCATTTGGTGCAGCCATATGCTCCAGCACCTTTCTATCCGCAATGGCGTGCTCCTACCCTACAACCTACATATTCCACTCACCAAGCTCCACGTAATCATTTTCAAGCTCCACCAAATCTTCCTTACCGGCAAGAGGGGCCTCCTGTTTTCCGCCCAAGTGCTTATCATCAGAAGCTTGGTAAGGAAGAAAAGAACAGGTTCATGCAAATTGGAGAATCTTACGCCTGCCTTTTCCAAAAGCTGAAGGACTTGAATATGCTGAAGCCAATTGCTGGAAATATCCTTTCAAAGACGAAGGTAGACCATACTTGTCAATGTGCTTACCACTCAGACATGCCAGGTCACGACAGGAATGATTGTCGTAGTCTCAAGAAGGCGATCCAAGCTTTGATAGATAATGGTCAAATCCAAGTCGAGGGCTCCGATGCAACAAATATTCAGAATCCATTGCCAGTCCATGATGCATAGGTGCAGTACATTGGCCCTGACTTGTAACTGAATGACTGGGAAACACTGTAGCTTGTTTTGTAATGCTTTATGTGTACTTGCTTATTTAAGGGTTGTAATCCAAGTACATTTATTTTGCTTGTTTTGATGTTCAAACCCTTCTATCTTTAATCCAATGAAAGCGAGATCTGTCGTCTTAGCATTCCATCTTTATTTTCTTGATCTTGTCTTTTAGTTTCTCTTCCTATGTTTTTCGGCATTAATAACATGACATGTGCGCGTAATTCAATTCTTGATCTTAATGCAGTATAACATTGTCTTGATGAACTATTTGGATAGTGAAGAAAGTGTGATGTGGGAGATATAGGAAAGGTTCAAAGTCATAACCATCATTTTGGTTGAAGCTGCAATACCACTTCTGACAATCTTTTGGAGAAGAAATCAAGGACACTGAGAGGAACAAGTCTGATTTCCCCTTGACTTTAGATCGATTCATTATGTTTCACATTTGTGCTAGGCATTCTCGGGTCAGGATGACGAACGACTTTCCTTTCTACTACCCAAACACATTATCACTTTGTCAGCCTTTTCAGCATTGTATATATTCTTTGACCTATCATCCCTTGGAATCAATGTGATTGTAATTGAATAAAAGAAAAAGAAAAAAGAAAGAGAAAAAAATAAACAGCAAAATCTACCTCAGTAGTAGAGCTACATCTGACCTGATTCCTCTCAAAAGGATACATAGGTAACCATTTGGCTGCGGTCATAACGGGGGAAAAGTTCATTTTTCCCCTGTCATATTAACGCAAAACTTGCCTCCAAGTTTGCGGCCAACGTCTAAAGAAATTCAGATCCCCATTTTATGCTAAATTAGGGCAGAAGCTTTTTTTTTAAAAAAAATTATTTTATATAAAATAAAATAAAATCAAACTTCTATTTTTTGTACCATCTATTCATATGTTTCATGATATATCAGTCTAGAAATCGGGGACGAAACTCAAAGCGCCCTAGTTTATCCTAAACTGGGGCAAAAATTTATTTTATTTTTTAAAAAAATATGGGAGAAAGTCAATTCCTTTTACTTCGATTCTGTTCATCTCTGTGGATAATTTCAATATCCTCTATGTTTTGATAACAAAAAATTCAAAAGATAATTTCTCAATTTTTCACTAAACTGTGACTACAGTCGTTTCATGAAATGCTTTCATACCGCTTTCAAATAAAAAAAAAACTCAAGAAAAAAAGAGAAGAAAAAGAAAAAAAAAAAAAGCAAAGAAAGAAAAAATAAATCCCCAATTTGCCTAAACTGGAGAAAAAGTTTGGTTTATTTTTCAAAAGCGGTGATTTCAAATCTTGTAATGCTCATTCTAGTCGTCTCATGAGATGTTTCTGAGCTTTTATGGTGAGCCCTTTTCTTTATAACCTAACCAAATCCAACGTTATTATCCAAATAAAGACTCTTCTAACTGATCATTGAGAATGTCAAGCTGAATGGGGTATCAAAGGACAAGTTTCACACTGTAAAGTCGCATTCTTATGAGTCAACAATCGCATTTAGGAGATGGGAGCACCAAGGTGATTAAAGGAGAAATTCTTAAGGGAATCAAGATAAAGGCCGAAATAGAAGAAAAAAAGAAAAGATGGGGTCGAGCAGCAAGGAAAGATGGGAGGTCGATGGGGAAAGAGCGAAAAGTGAAAGAAATGACAAAAAAAGAAAAAAGAAAAAAGAAAAAATGAAGTCTTGTCGGTGAAAACCTGAAAAGGAGCTGCAAGACAACAGTGAGTTAAAAGAACAAAGAGAGAGGCTAGTCGGTGAAAACCCGAAAGGGCACTACTAGTCGAATGAGGGTCGTTAGATTTTCCATCAAGTAAGATTGGAAAAATGGGAGGAAAATCAGGGATAAACCATGTGAGCTGATTAAGAGTTGATTCCAAAACGCATGTCATGTTTAATAATGTCATCGTTTCACCCTTTCATAAGTTTCTTTTTCT
Source organism: Petunia x hybrida (assembly GCA_037355625.1). Classification (NCBI taxonomy): domain Eukaryota; kingdom Viridiplantae; phylum Streptophyta; class Magnoliopsida; order Solanales; family Solanaceae; genus Petunia; species Petunia x hybrida. The sequence continues at coordinate 517,765 of JBBBVM010001196.1, forward strand.
TCTATGACATCTTTGTTCAATGTCTCCTCTTGAAATTCTTTACTTTACTTTCTATTTTATTTTTCTCATTTCTTTCCGAGCAATAGAAAGCTTCATAAAGCTCGTTTACAAGTTTTATAGTTGTACTAGAGCAAGTCAGGACCAACCTTGATAATTAGAGTCCAATGTTGCACATCGACATAAAGAATGACGGTCCATAGAATGCACCATGAAAAAGATTGTCAAAGAATAAGCAGATTCAAGATGTAGTTTCCATTCTTAAAGTAAAAATCCGCACAGCTATAAACGGACATTTCAAGTTTTCAACAGTCAAAGTCTGCCCGAGCAGCAATTTCAAGTTTTCAGCATTTTCAACATTCAACTCAAAGCCCGTCAAAGCGAAAATTTGAACAATCAAGTCAAAGCCCGTCAAAGCAGCAATTTCAGCTTTCAAGTCAAAGACCGTCATAGTGGCAATTTCAACTTTCAAGCCAAAGCTCGTCAAAGCGGCAATTTCAGCATTCAAGTCAAAGCTCGTCAAAGCGGAAATTTCAACAATCAACTCAAAGCCTGTCAAAGCAGCAATTTCAACTTTCATGTCAAAGCCCGTCAAAGCGGCAATTTCAACATTCAAGTCAAAGCCTGTCAAAGCAGCAATTTCAACTTTCAAGTCAAAGCCCGTCCAAGCGGCAAATTCAATTTTCAAGTCAAAGTCCGTCAAAGCGGCAATTTCAACATTCAAGTCAAAGTCCGTCAAAGCGGCAATTTCAAATTTCAAGTAAAAGTCCGCCCGAGCGGAAATTTCAAGTTTTCAAGACCCACTTGGGTAGTGGGAGTTGCGGACCAGTTCATTAACTTATGAAGCATGAAGAGATAGTCTAGGAATTGTAATTTTGTTTTTCAATCTGGTATTTTTATTTTCCTGTAAAGCAATGACAACCAACCAACAACCAGCAACAAGTGACCAGCATCAACAGTTCTAGTATGTCCAAGTGTGTCGAGTCAGTTCGGGTAAGTCTAGTCATCGAGTCAGTCCCACTTAGTCCTGAGAGTTCCTAGAGTTAGTTCTCGTGAGTCTAGAAAAGTCCAGTGTCTGTCTGAATGCGGTAGTTCGAGCTATCGCACGTGAGGAACCACACGGACCTGATTCCTTAGTCCGAGGATATGTAGATAGCCTTGTAGTCAAGGTACGGTCACAATTTTGGGAAGCATGCTCTTGGCTAGAACCAAAAGGCAAAAATTAGCTTATGATTACGTCTTTGTCCGAAAACTCTTCGTGTTCTCGAACAAAGAGGGGCAGCTGTAATCACCTAATTTTGGAACCAAATTAAAATTTGTTCAAATAGATTGTGTAATTCTTCCTAGAATTTTTTAAATTCTTTAGCAATGTTTAGTTAATTAATTAGGGAAAAAATGTTGAAAATTTCCAAAAAAAAAATATTGATTGACTTTATATGATAATTAAAATGTTTCTTGTAATATTTTGTATGTTAATTACTGGATTTTATTTGTTGAAATGATGAATTAGTTAGTCAAGTTAATAGGCCATCTTTGGGCCATTAAATTCAGGATAGGAAAAGAAATGTGCAACCCATAACTTGACCTATAAGCCCAGTCCGATGACCCAGTCCATTCCCCTTTGTATATGATCATTTTCATTGTCATTTTAGGCAAATTTTGCCCCAAAATCACAAGACAGAGACATGCTGCATCAACTTCTCATCCGCTGCCAGACCTCCACCATCGGCGGTTGCGACTCCCCTTCTCCACCAAAATTATACATTCTCAGACGTGTTTCGAGTCCATCTTACCACTTCCATGATCAATTTCTCCAAATTCCCACTCATTTGGTGTGGGTCGGAGTTCGAAAAATAGTCAAAACCCTAGTTCCGGCGATAACAAGGTTTTCTGGTCAACCGCTACGTCGCTGGACTCGCCGCGCTACCCTCAGCTCATTTTTTCGAAGGTAACATTCCATGAAACCCTCATTTTTCTCGTTCTTCTTCTTTGATTCCACCAGCGTCGGGGTGGATCTTAACGGTGTTGGTTCTGTTGTGATGCTATAGTGTTTTGGGGTGGCTGTTTCGGTGAGCACAACGATGACGACGTTCTTGTGGTATGAATATGCTAAGGGGCTGTTAGTTGGTGGCATTGACCAGTGGCGATGATGTTGATGATGTACGGCAGTGATGATGTGGCTTAGGGGGCTGTTGCGATAAATTTTTTGATGGGGCTGTGGCTCGATATTTTGTGGAGGTAGCTGTTGCTTTGTGTTACTTTAGCAAGAGCAGTGACGAGGGTGCGTCGTCAAAGCAATAGTGTCGACAATGAAGCTGCGTAGCTTGTGGTTCCAGTGGTGGCGCTGGACCAGTTGCTATGGCAGTGGGACAGCGGGAGTATTAATTTGTTTTTGGCGAGGCAGTGGAGGTGTCGCTGATGCAGTGAGGTCGAGGCGGCTTATTAATGTTGTTATGATGCTTGAGACTGATCTATGTGCAGAGATGACAGAAACTGAGGTTGTGGCGTTTGCGACAATGCTGATGTGATAATATTATTGGCACAAAGACAGTGGCGACACAGCAGCTCATTGTAGTATTGAAATTGGTCCAGTGGTGTTTCCTGACTCGGGTTATGAATCTGAATGAGTTGGAAGCTTCCTTTAATCCAAAGCTTTATATGTTTATGTTGTGTGTCGAGTTGAGTCAAGCTTGAGTATGTTCACGTCCAATGAAATGTTTCTGTCACCTGGTTGAACCTTAAATTAAATGTCACTAATCAAGCATGAGTTTTGTTTTGCCTTTGCTTTAAATTGTTTCTTGTGGAGCTGTCTTAACTTGGTTGGTGGTGTGAATAGAGTCAGTAAAGTATGGGATGCCAAATGACCTGTTAGTTAGTTGGTTTAAGCATAGGATTGACTAGTGTAATTTGGTTTGTTTGGTTTAAGGGGCTATTTTGGGTTGATTTCCGAGTCTTGGGGTAGACAAATAACCTTAGGTCCTAAGTAAGAACATTTCAATGGAAAATCAGCTTTGCATGTAGTTAAAAGCAAGTCAAAAAGTTGAAAAGAGAAGTACAAGTAGCCAGCACCTTTGAAGGCTTTATGCAAACTTTTCCAAGTCTTTTAGCCTATCAATGGTAAATTTCCAAAGGAAAAAATATGGGTCCATGGGGGTGTCTTTTACCCAAGTTTCTTACCCCCTCCCCCTTTAGGTCTATTTAAGAGGAGTTTTTCTCTCATTTGGGGACAAGATTACATCCGAAAAATACACTTCACAAGTTCTTAAAAAATATATTTTTCTTCTCTCTTGAGAAGAACCAGATCTTAAGTTGAGGAAAAAGAGTCATAGTAGAGAAAAGAGTGAGAAAAAAATAGAGAAAAAAAAAGAAAGAGTATAGTAGGAAAATAGAAAGAAATAAAAAGGTAAAGAGAGTGTCTGGTAATGTAAATTAAAGGATTCACATTAGAGTCAAGAGTTTGGTTTATGGTTGAGTTTAAGGGATTTGTTGTTTTGCTGCTTTCTGTTCGTTACTGCTGTTGCTTCTAAGCTTGTAGTTTGGTTCATTGGCATAACCTGCTGCTTTGAGGGCGTGTTCGCTATTAGGTATTTCGTTTCTAATCTCTCTTGTATGAAATGTTGAGTTTTAGCCATGTTTAGTCCTTAATCATGTTAAAGATTAGTTATAAATGTGGCATGTTTAAGTTTAAAAGCTTATAACCTTATTTCATGTTTTGTTGTTATTTGTTTGTGAAGTAAGATCCACAAATATCACAGTAACTTGAGCAATTGTTGTATAACCATATGAAATGGGCCAAAATCGAAAGAAGTATCTAACTAGGACATCCATGCAAATTTCCTTTTTAGAGTCTGGTCTACGTTACAAATCTGCAACTTGTTAACTAGACAATTGAGCTAATAAATTGTGGATTAACCAATTGTGGGTTTAATTAAGGAAGTGAGTGTGAAATTGAAGCAACTTTGTCATGGAAAGGAAAATGTAATATCTTGAATTTTTCTTGGTATTGAAGTGTATTGAATAAAATAATTACACCAATTATTAATGAAACATTCAAATGACATACGATTAGGCAACAATGAAAGACACGATTAGGCGTCATTGGCTGAAGCAAGTTTGAACCAAAGAAAGACACGCTTAAGCAAACCACAGGATGAAATGAACATATGAATTAAACATTAAATAACTCATTTGCTTAATTGAAACGCATCTAAGCCAAAAGATTTCGAACGGGTAAAGTACCTGCGCGATCTAATTGATTTAAGTCGGATGATTTCGAACGAGTGAAGTGCTCGCGCGATTCTATCTCAATTTTGAGTTTCCATTTTATTTGAACAAATTTATGTCAAAACAAAGCGTAATTGAAAGAAGGCAAATATAACAAACAAATCCAAAGAGTCGAAATGCGTCAATTAAAGCAACTGTGTTTGACACAGGACTCGAGGGTTCCTAAAACCTTCCCGAGAGTCAACCGAGATCCTTACCCTCAACACTAACGCAGACCATTTATGAGTCATAGGTATTTTAGGTACACCACTTTGGTGACTTGACACACCTTTAACTTGTCAAGTGGCCCCTCTGAAATTTCTAAATAATTCATGTACCTATTAACACCTAGTCACAGACCTTTTAAACAAATAGCTTTCTTTTAAGTTGAAAAAGGGTCGTGACAGCTTGGTGAGTCCGCTGGGGAGGAAAGTAAAAACTGAGAGTCTCAGGCTTTAAGAGTTGTCGCATTTCGGCTTTTATGTGTTGTTTGTATAAATTGCCTTGGTTGTTACTGCTTTGATATGTTTAATTGTATATACACAACTATCTTCTCTCGCACACCCCTGAGTCTTATGGAACACTACACACATGCACGCCAGTTTCGCTTCGGCGTCAGGAATTTCTGTCGTGTCTCAGGACATAAAAAGTTAACCCTTATTAGGAGGAGGTGCGTTGGGTTAGTCCGTTAGACGTTGTCGACAGGTACACCTGAGGCACTTCCAAATTGCTGAACCACTAGATCATGAACCCATCGAGTCATCTAGAGTTGAACATGTGCTTTTATCTAGGTCGATTTATCTGCACGTCATTAGAGTTAGTGAGGTGCGGTAAACTAGTACCGCACTTGTCTAGATTGACTCCCTCGTGTCATGATGGGGCCCGTGTCTCCAAAAGACATATCATGGTCATATTATGTGTTGAATTGTTCTAGTCGAAGGGTTGTTATGTTGACCGATCACCGGGTGGCGAGAGTCAGTTTTTGAAAAAAAAAAGGGAATTGATAGAAATGAGGTTTAATCCCGTGTCTCGAAATATTTTTCTTAAGTTGTCAATTTACGCCGTTATAATGGCAAATTTTTCAAGAATTCTTTTTGAGTCTAATCCTGCGACCGGGTTTGGTCCCAAGTATTAGAAAATAATTTGTCATCTTTTGTGCCGTTATAATGGCAAAATTTTGGGATCTTTTGTGTTGGAGTCTGTGTCCAAGTCTTGTTCTGAGTTTTGAAAATAACTTATTAGGGTTTTATGCCGTCAAAATGGAAAAATTTTGGGAATCAATTGTGTGTCAGATTTTGCAAATACTCTAAGATTTATTTTCAAATTAGATCGAAGAGTTTGTTTCAAAAACCAATTTTCTGCCCATCTTCGCATTGTCGTAATGTCCCATTTTAGAGTCACATTTCAGATTAAAAAAAAAGGTTATGTTTTCATAATCCGTTCTTAAGTTCGGTTTGAATCTCGGATCGAGTCTTAATTTTTCATTTTTTAAAAATATAAAAAATCTTTTTTTGGCGTCCCACTTCATTTTTTTGTTAAGGTAAAGTTAGGGTAAGGACAATCAATTACGATTACTTGAATTGTATTTTGTTTGTTCCTTGTGAAGTAGTCTGACTCTACTTAAATGTCGAGTCTCGTTATTTTCACAGTGCAGGTAGACCCACACATTATCATCGGTCTGTTTATATATTTTGACTTGCGGATCGCGTTAAATATTATTTTTAGTCCGTCTCGTGTCGTTGCTAAAATCATGTTTGTTATGTTAGAAAGAAATTTTTGAAAAAAAAATCAAACAAATGAAATAAAATAGGAAAAAAATCAAAGCTTTTCTTTTGAGTCGGTCAAGTGTCATTTTTTTTTTAATTTGTCTATTACTTTAAGTAAGGGATATTCGAAAAAAAAAAACATAAAGAAAAAAATCCAAGCTCGCCTTTGTTTGGGATTACATTCCATTTATAATTTGTTCTGATTTTGCTCAAGGCATGTAGCAATCTTTCGAGGACACGGTCGGTACACTCGGCTTAAGCCATTAACTGTTTTGGGATGATGCATAGCAACCCTAGGCTTGCAATATTTGCTTCTTTTGTGCTAACCCGGTTTGTTTACATAGGAATTGGAGTTTGGAGATTTGGTACGGGATTCGAACCACCCGTACACAACTAGATCAAAAGGACTTGTGATCCCACTTAACACCATGCAATCTGAAGAAGAGAGATCCGGGACCGGTGCCCAGGAGCTTTTAGCATTGGAAAATTAGAGGTTGACTGGGGAAGTCCAAACCTTGAAACAATTTGTGGCCGACATGCACCATGCAATGACCCTAGGGCAGGCACCCCCTCCCAGGCCTTTCGTCCTAGATGGGTTCGTGCCAACAGCTCTTTAACAGGCACCGAGCACATCTGTGGGAGTTTTGAATAGAACATTTCCTTCTGGTCTCTCCCCTATCTGTGGCGTAACAAATGCAATTGAAGTGCGCCCCTGGGCTCCACCATCGCCTCAACCATAAGGGCACTATTGCCCACCTCCAGCACAAGTTCCAACTTTTTGGGGCCCAACTAGGCCAACCATGGCCAGATTAAACAATGACCCACATCTTCAGGATACGGACCATTATTATGGTCAGCACCATAAACCAAATTTCCGACAAAGTGACTCATATGATCAAGGGTTCCATCATGAATCTCGGGTCGAAGCTGACCATTTGGGAAAGTCGGTCGAAAATGAAGTGTTACTCAAAGTGAAGGGCCTAGAACAAGCTGTGAGAATTATGCAAGGACATGGAGATCACACCGACACATCTTTCAAGGATCTTTGCCTTTTCCCTAAATTACAATTGCCAGAGGGGTTCATAATTCCCAAATTTGAGCTATATATCGGGCAGGGAGATCCAAGAGTTCATATGAAGACCTACTGCAACAAAATGAGAGGGGTCAAGAAAGATAAGTTGTTTATAGCATACTTATCTGAAAGCTTGGGAGGTGCAACTGTCGAATGGTTCATGAGGCAGGATGTAACCAAATGGCCAGCATTTGAGGACATGGCAAAGGCGTTTTATGACTAATACAAGTACCATATAGAAGTCATGCCAGATCACTCTTCTTTGGATGCGATAAAGAAGAAGCCAAGTGAAAGCTTCAGGGAATATGCCCTCAGATAGCGTGAATAGGCTGCTCGAGTGAGCCCCACAATTCCAGATGAAGACATGGTTGATTTTTTCATTGAAGCTCAAGATAATGAGTTTTATGGTGCATTGATTCCTGCATGGGAAACGGCATTTAACGAGGTTATCAAAATGGGCGAAATGGTTGAGAAAGGAGTTAAAGCTGGCAAGATTGTGAGCCAGACAACACTAAGAGGGACAACCCAAGCAGTACAGAACCACACAGGAGCTATTGGGAAGAAGAATCAAGATGATGTGGCCATGGTAGGTTCGGATACACAAAAGGGGAGCGAGAAAAGATACAATCAAACCCACCCATACCAAGCTCCATAAATACGTCCTCCACAACCCTACCACCCTCCACAAAATCCACAATACTCCACTCTTCCACCACAATAATTAGCCCATTTAGCGCAGCCATATGCTCCAGCACCTTTCTATCCGCAATGGCGTGCTCCTGCCCTACAACCTACATATCCCACTCATTAAGCTCCACATAATCATTTTCATGCTCTACCAAATCTTCCTTACCGGCAAGAGGGGCCTCCTATTTTCCCCCCAAGTGCTTATCATCAAAAGCTTAGTAAGGAAGAAAAGGACAGGTCCATGCCAGTTGGAGAATCTTACTCCTGCCTTTTCCAAAAGCTGAAGGACTTGAATATGCTGAAGCCAATTGCTGGAAATGTCCTTTCAATGGCGAAGGTAGACCATACTCGTCAATGTACTTACCACTCAGACATGCCAGGTCACGACACGAATGATTGACGTAGTCTCAAGAAGGCGATCCAGGCTCTGATAGATAATGGTCAAATCCAAGTCGAGGGCTTCGATGCAACAAATATTAAGAATCCATTGCCAGTCCATGATGCATAGGTGCAGTACGTTGGCCCTGACTTGCAACTGAACGACTGGGAAACACTGTAGCTTGTTTTGTAATGCTTTATGTGTACTTGATTATTTAAGGGTTGTAATCCAAGTACATTTATTTTACTTGTTTTGATGTTCAAACCCTTCTATCTTTAATCCAATGAAAGCGAGATCTCTCGTCTTAGCATTCCATCTTTATTTTCTTGATCTTGTCTTTTAGTTTCTCTTCCTATGTTTTTTGGCTTTAATAACATAACATGTGCGCGTAATTCAATTCTTGATCTTAATGCAGTATAACATTGTCTTGATGAGCTATTCATATAGTGAAGAAAGTGTGATGTGGGAGATATAGGAAAGGTTTAAGGTCATAACCGTCATTTTGGTTGAAGCTGAAATATCACTTTTGATAATCTTTTGGAGAAGAAATCAAGGACACTGAGAGGAACAAGTTTGATTTCCCCTTGACTTTAGTTCGATTCATTATGTTTCATATTTGTGCTAGGTGTTCTTGGGTCAGGATGACGAACGACTTTCCTTTCTACTACCCAAACACATTATCACTTTCTCAGCCTTTTGAGCCTTGTATATATTATTTTACCTACCCTCCCTTGGAATCAATGTGATTGTAATTGAAGAAGAGAATAAGAAAAAAAAAGAGAAAAAAATAAACAGCAAAATCTATCTCAGTGGTAGAGCTGCATCTAACCCGATTCCTCTCAAAAGGATATATAGGCAACCAATTGGGTGCGATCATAACGGGGAAAAAGTTCATTTTTCCCTTGTCATATTAACGCAAAACTTGCCTCCAAGTTTGCAGCCAACGTCAAAAGAAATTCAGATCCCCATTTTATGCTAAATTAGGGCAGAAGTTTATTTTTAAAATTTTATTTTATATAAAATAAAATAAAACCAAACTTCTATTTTTTGTACCATCTATTCATATGTTTCATGAGATATTAGTCTAGAAATCGAGGACGAAACTCAAAGCGCCCCAGTTTATCCTAAATTGTGGAAGAAATTTATTTTATTTTTTTAAAAAATATGGGAGAAAGTCAATTCCTTTTACTTCCATTCTGTTCATCTCTGCGGATAATTTCAATATTCTCTATGTTTTGATATCAGAAATTATAAAAGATAATTTCTCAATTTTTCACTAAACTATGACTACAGTTTGTTATTATTTTAAAAGAAATGATTCCAAGGGTTATATCATTCACCAAGTCGTTTCATGAAAAGCTTTCATACCGCTTTTCAAACAAAAAAAAACTCAAGAAAAAAAGAGAAGAAAAAGAAAAAAAAGCAAAGAAAAGAAAAGAAAAAATAAAACCCTAATTTGCCTAAACTGGGAAAAAGTTTGGTTTATTTTTCAAAAGCGGTGATTTCAAATCTTGTAATGCTCATTCTAGTCGTCTCATGAGATGTTTCTGAGCTTTTATACTGCGCCCTTTTCTTTATAACCTAACCAAATCCAACATTATGATCCAAATAAAGACCCTTCTAACCGATCATTGAGAATGTCAAGCTGAATGGGGTATCAAAGGACAAGTTTCGCACTGTAAAGTTGCATTCTTATGAGTCAGCAATCGCATTTAGGAGATGGGAGCACCAAGGTGATTAAAGGAGAAATTTTTCGGGGAATCAAGATAAAAGACGAAATTGAAGAAAAAAGGAAAGATGGGGTCAAGCAGTAAGGAAGGATGGATAGGTTGATGGGGAAAAAGGGAAAATGAAAGAAATGATAAAAAAAGAAAAAAGAAAAAAGAAAAAAGAAAAAAAAAACAATAATGTCTTGTCGGTGAAAACTTGAAAAGGCGCTACAAGACAATAGTGAGTTGAAAGAATAAAGAGAGAGACTCGTCGGTGAAAACCCGAAAGGGCACTACTAGTCGAATGAGGGTCGTTAGATTTGCCATCAGGCAAGATTGGAAATATGGGAGGAAAATCAGGGATAAACCGTGAGAGCTGATTAAGAGTTGATTCCAAAACGCATGTCATGTTTAATAAGGTCATTGTTTCACCATTTGATAAGTTTCTTTTTCTTCTGGAGACATCTTTGTTCAATGTCTCCTCTTGAAATTCTTCACTTTACCTTTTATTTTATTTTTCTCATTTTTTTCCAAGCAATAGAAAGCTTCGCAAAGCTAATTTACAATTTTTATAGTTGTACTAGAGAAAATATGGACCAACCTTGATAATTAGAGTCCAATGTTGCACATCGGCATAAAGAATGACGTTCCATAGAATGCACCATGAAAAAGATTTTCAAAGAATAAGCAGATTCAAGATGCAGTTTCCAGTCTTAAAGTCAAAATCCGCTAAGCTATAAACAGACATTTCAAGTTTTCAACAGTCAAAGTCTGCCCGAGTGGCAATTTCAAGTTTTCAGCATGTTTAACATTCAAGTCAATGCCCGTCAAAGCGATAATTTGAACAATCAAGTCAAAGCCCGTCAAAGCAGCAATTTCAGCTTTCAAGTCAAAGCCCGTCGCAGCGGCAATTTCAACTTTAAAGCCAAAGTCCGTCAAAGCGGCAATTTCAACTTTCAAGTCAAAGCCCATCAAAGCGGCTATTTCAACATTCAAATCAAAGTCTGTCAAAGCAGCAATTTCAACTTTCAAGTCAAAGCCCAACAAAGCGGCAATTTCAACATTCAAGTCAAAGCCTGTCAAAGCAGCAATTTCAACTTTCAATTCAAAGACCGTCTAAGCGGCAAATTCAATTTTCAAGTCAAAGTCCGTCAAAGCGGCAATTTCGACATTCAAGTCAAAGTCCGTCAAAGCGGCAATTTAAACTTTCAAGTCAAAGTTAGCCCGAGCGGCAATTTCAAGTTTTCAAGACCCACTTGGGTAGTGGGAGTTGCGGACCAGTTCATCAACTTATGAAGCATGAAGAGATAGTCTAGGAATTGTAATTTTGTTTTTCAATCTTGTATTTTTATTTTTTTACTGTAAAGCAATAACCAGCAACCAACAACCAACAACAAGTGACCAGCAGCAACAGTTCTAGTATGTCCAAGTGTGTCGAGTCAGTTCGGGTAAGACTAGTCATTGAGTCAGTCCCACTTAGTCCTAAAAGTTCCTAGAGTTAGTCCTTGAATGTCTAGAAATGTAAAGTGTAAGTTCTCGTGAGTCTAGAAGAGTCTAGTGTCTGTCTGAATACGGTAGTTCCAGCTATCGCACGTGAGGAACTACACTGACCTGATTCCTTAGTCCGAGGATATGTAGATAGCCTTGTAGTCAAGGTACGGTCACAATTTTGGGAAGCATGCTCTTGGCTAGAACCAAAAGGCCAAAATTAGCTTATGATTACGTCTTTGTCCGAAAACTCTTCGTGTTCTCGAACAAAGAGGGGCAGCTGTCACCTAATTTTGGCACAAAATTAAAATTTGTTCAAATATATTGTGTAATTCTTCCTAGAATTTTTTAAAATTCTTTAGAAATTTTTAGTTAATTAATTTGGGAAAAAATGTTGAAAATTTCCAAGAAAAATATTGATTGACTTTATATGATAATTAAAATGTTTCTTGTAATATTTTGTGTGTTAATTACTTGATTTTATTAGTTGAAATGATGAATTAGTTAGTCAAGTTAAATAGGCCATCTTTGGGCCATTAAATTCAGGATAGGAAAAGAAATGTGCAGCCCATAACTTGACCCATTAGCCCAGTCCTATGACCCAGTCCATTCCCCTTTGTATAAAATCATTTTCATTGTCATTTTAGGCAATTTTTCCCCCAAAATCACAAGACAAAGACATGCTGCATCAACTTCTCATCCGTTGCCGGACCTCCACAATCGGCAGTTGTGACTGGCCTTCTCCACCAAAATTATACATTCTCAAACGTGTTTCGAGCCCCTCTTACCATTTTTGCGGTCAATTTCTCCAAATTCCCACTCATTTGGTGTGGGTCGGAGTTCGAAAAATAGTCAAAACCCTAGTTCCGGCGATAATAAGGTTTTTTGGGTCAACCCCTACGTCCCTGGACTCGCCGCGCTCCCCTCAGCTCATTTTTTCGAAGGTAACATCCCATGAAACCCTCATCTTTCTCGTTCTTCTTCTTTGATTCCAGCAGCGTCGGGGTGTATCTTGGCGGTGTTGGTTATGTTGTTATGCTATAGTGTTTGGGGGTGGCTGTTTCGGTGAGCACAACGATGACGACGTTGTTGTGGTATGAATATGCTAATGGTGTGGGAAAGGGCTATTAGTTGGTGGCATGGACCAGTGGCGATAATGTTGACGATGTCCGGCAGTGATGATGTGGTTTAGGGGGCTGTTGCGATAAATTGTTTTGATGGGGCTATGGCTCGGCATTTTGTGGAGGTAGCTGTGGCTTTGCGTTGCTTTAGCAAGAGCAGTGACGAGGGGGCATCGTAGAAGCAATGGTGTCGACGATGAAGCTGCGCGGCTTGTGGTTCCAGTGGTGGCGCTGGACCAGGTTCTATGGCGGTAGGTTAGCGGAAGTATTAATGTGTTTTTGGCGAGGCAGTGAGGTGTCGACGATGCAGTGAGTTCGAGGCGGCTTATTAATGATATTATGATGCTTGAGACTGATCCATGTGCGGAGATGATAGAAACTGAGGTTGTGGTGTTTGCGACGCAGCAGCTCGTGGTAGTATTGAAATTGGTCCAGTGGTGTTTCCTGACTCGGGTTAGGACAAAATCCCAACTATTTCCCTTCACTTCCTTTCGTTTACTGTTGTTGCAACTATGATTTAGTGTTGTGCTAGCTTAGAGGATAAGAAACAGTAGTATTGGTTCTGCCCAAATTGAAATTTAGCTTGTGGAGATAATTTATGGGTTATCTTTTCTGTCAATTCAATAATGTGCGAACTCATACCTGTTTGGGGAAGGAAAAACGAGCAGTTTACGCTTTAGTAGCTACCGTTTCACTGGCTCTAGTAAAGGTTGAAACTATATGAATTAAGTGCTTTGCATTGTCATGTGTTTATAAATTTCTTTCCTATTGAACTTTTATGAATCTGAATAAGTTGGAAGCTTCCTTTAATCCATAGCTTTGTATGTTTATGTTGTGTGTCTAGTTGAGGCAAGCAAGAGTATGTTCGCGTCACATGAAATATTTATGTCAGCTGGTTGAACCTTAAATTAAATGTCACTAATCAAGCATGAGTTTTGTTTTACCTTTGCTTTAAATTATTTCTTGTGGAGCTGTCTTAAATTGGTTGGTAGAGTGAATTGAGTCAATAAAGCATGGGATGCAAAATGACCAGTTAGTTTGTTTAAGCATAGGGTTAACTAGTGTAATTTGGTTTGTTTTGTTTAAGGGGCTATTTTGGGTTTATTACCGAGTCTTGGGATGGAGAATAAGCTTAGGTCTAAAGTAAGAACATTTCAATGCAAAATCAGTTTTGTCACTTAGTTAAAAGCAAGTTGAAAAGGGAAGTACAAGTAGCCAGCACCATTGAAGGCTTTATGCCAACTTTTTCAAGTCTTTTAGCCTGCCAAAGGTAAATTTCCAAAGGAAAAAATATGGGCACATGGGGTGTCTTTTACCCAAGTTTCTTACCCTCTCCCCCTTTAGTTCTATTTAAGAGGAGTTTTTTCTCTCATTTGAGGACAAGATTACATCCGAAAAATATACTTTACAAGATCTAAAAAAAATATTTTTCTTCAGTCTTGAGAAGAACTAGATCTAAAGTTGAGGGAAAAGAGTCTTAATAGAGAAAAAAGTGAGAAAAAAATAGACAAAAGAGAGAAAGAGTATAGTAGGAAAATAGAAAGAAAAAAAAAAGGTAAAGAGAGTGTCTGGTAATGTAAATTAAAGGGTTCACATTAGAGTCAAGAGTTTGGTCTATGGTTGAGTTTAAGGGATTTGTTGTTTCGTTGCTTTCTATTCGTTGCTGTTATTGCTTCCAAGCTTGTGGTTTGGTTCATTGACATAACCTGCTGCATTGAGGGCATGTTGGCTATTAGATATTTCGTTTTTAATCTCTCTTGTATGAAATGTTGAGCTTTGGCCATGTTGTTAAGCCTTAATCATGTTAAGGATTAGTTATAAATGTGACATGTTTAAGTTTAAAAGCTTATAACCTTATTTTATGTTTTGTTGTTATTTGTTTGTAAAGTAAGATCCACAAATATCAAAGTAACTTGAGCATATGTTGTATAACCATATGAAATGGGCCAACATTGAAACAAGTAGCTAACTAGGACATCCATGCAAATTTCCTTTTTAGAGTCTGGTCTACGTTACAAATCTGCAACTTGTTAACTAGACAATTGAGCTAATAAATTGTGGATTAACCAATTGTGGGTTTAATTAAGGAAGTGGCTGTGAAATTGAAGCAACTTTGTCGTGGAAAGGAAAACGTAATATCTTGAATTTTGCTTTGTATTGAAGTGTTATTAAATAAAATAATTACACCATGTATTAATTAAACACTCAAATGACATGCGATTAGGCAACAATAAAAGACACGATTAGGCAAGTCATTGGCTGAAGCAAGTTTGAACTAAAGAAAGACACGCTTAAGCGAACCATAGGATGAAATGAACATATGAATTAAACATTGAATAACTCATTTGCTTAATTGAAAGTCATCTTAGTCAAGAGATTTCGAACGGGTGAAGTACCTACGCGATCTAATTGATTTAAGTCGGAAGATTTCGAACGAGTGAAGTGCTCGCGCGATTATATCTTGATTTTGAATTTCCATTTTATTTGAACAAATTTATATCAAATCAAAGCGTAATTGAAAGAAGGAAAATATAACAAACAAATTCAAAGTCGAAATGCGTCAATTAAAGCAACTGTGTTTGACACAGGACTCGAGGGTTCCTAAAACCTTCCCGAGAGTCAACCGAGATCCTTACCCTCAACACTAACGCAGACCATTTATGAGTCATAGGTATTCTAGGTACACCACTTTGGTGACTTGACACACCTTTAACTTGTCAAGTGGCCCCTCTGAAATTTCTAAATAATTCATGTACCTATTAACACCTAGTCACAGACCTTTTAAACAAATAGCTTTCTTTTAAGTTGAAAAAGGGTCGTGACAGAGCTCTGATCTTTTCGTGGGCCAAACACTTGCAAATTCTTTTTGATATACGATAGTAATTCTTTCTGATGTCTATGTTGATTCAATGTTGACTTGTCTACTTATGTAATAATCTAGTTATATTGCTTAATTATTCTTCAAATTATGTTGCAACTCTACTATTAGAACTGTCGTTGAAAGGGAAAATGAAGGAACTTCAACCGCTGAAGCCCCCATTATGCACTGCCTGTGAGATGGCTGTTGTATGGATGCAGAACCAACTCCCATGAGTAAATTTTCTAGTTTAGCAGTGTATAGCATTGTCTTAAACACCAAATGTTTGTGCATTTTACAGCTCTGAGAAATTACCAAGTCCAAGGGAACAATCTGTTATCGACTGCAATAGCATATCATCCATGCCATGCATTAGATTCAGTAGTGATAAAGATTTTGTCCTCACCCTAGACCAGGTTTTTCCGCTCTTCATTTAGGTTGCATTTTATGTTGCATATTGTTGTTGGTTTCTAACTTCATCAAAGTATGATCATTAAATACAGAACCAAATAAAGGGATGATTGACACGACCCAAATTCTCGATTAGGCCGTGCGGGCACCCGACCACCTCCCCTAAACTTGTCGGGCGAACCCTATTGACTGAATCGATATAAATTGTGAAGAATTACCTTGAAATAAAATGAACCAAACTTTAACACCATAAGATAACTCCCAAGGATAGATAAATATACAAGCTGTCAGAACAATACAAATAACTACCCAGAAAACACAGTTTTAAAGGTTTCCAGATCAGACATCTAAGAAGGCCAAGAGATATACACACGTCCCGAAGGGAGCAAAAGTAAGGAAAACTGTAATATCTGAAGTTGGTGGCCGCAATGAACAGGATGGCTCACCGTAGACAGCTGAGAACGTACTACTCCTCAATCACGGCGCGACTGGCTGGGTCCTGGTGCAGAATCTGCCGAACGAAAAGAAAACACAAGGACAAATAGGGGGTGAGTCATGAGGACTCAATAAGTATGAACAAACTAGCAACCTCGAAAAATAGATACGCTAGTAAGGGAAACGGAACCAGACAACAATCAACAATTAAGCAATGCACATATAAGCAGAATAGTAGTTATGTACAGAAAATCTACATAATAGTATGAAATAAAATGGACTGGGCTGAAATGAAATAAAATGAAATGAGATGAAATGAAATGAGATGCAAAGGGTCACATGTGCCCATAATCCCAGCCCGAAGCGGAATACTCCAGCATTCGAGGGGAATCCAATCTGCTAACCAACTGGAGCGGAATACTCCTGCTCCTGGGGCGGAATACTCCTGCACCCGATATAATATAAACCAAAACCAGAGACGGAATACTCCTGCACTCTCCTGGGGCGGAATACTCCTGCACCCGATATGATATGCAATGTAATGCATATGAATGCAATGTGATGCAATAATAACCCTTCACCGGCACATGACTCTCATCGACAGCCGGGAAGCAGATGCCAACTCCAAGCCAAAGTACAATACTCAGATTCCCAATGCAATATCAATAACAGGACATAATATATAATATAGAATGTAAATCCAAAGCTAAGGCGTAATGAGTACGCCTATCGGCAGCTACACACGTAAAGAACACGTGGTAGAAAATCCACGAGGCCAAGTTCCTCCAAAGAAATGGATATAAACACTTACCGTATTCCAAAGCTAGCCCTGTTACTCAACCACTGCTTTTTCCTTTGGATTAACCGCCAAACGATCCCTTTCTATTCAATAAGCAGAAAATTATATCAGATAAAGCTAAAGGCTTCATTCCTTATGTCTTAGAGCAATCCAGTTAGGAACCTGATACCCTATTCGTATACGCAATACGCAGGCTAGACCTATATATAGGGTTCAAAGTTCCATAACCAAACCCTAAATAAATTATATTTATATGTTGCCCATAACTCACTGAGTACGAATGTATAATCATTTCCATCATCGGGGTCCAATTGACCCTTTAAAATATCAATTTACGTCATTAGGGCGATGTCTAATATCCCTATTTTTACCGTAAAAATATATTCAAACACAGGTAATAAGTTAAGATAATGAGTTAGCATTATTACCTGAAGATTTGGGGTAGAAATTCCACTATTTTCCACCTCTTTTTCCCTTTTTCCTCTCTTTTTTTTTTATTTTTCTCCTCTGCTATTTTTGCTCCATTGTTTCTGTATGTTTTGCTACTGCTAAGCTAAGGGATTATAAATCCCTTAGCTGACCGACATACTTAATTAGTTTTTTTTTTAAATTCGCTACGACGATTAAAATTAAATGGAACTCTAGAGAAGTCGAAATGATCCCAAATTTTTCGACTAAGTTATACAAAATATATGTAACATACTCGCGAAGACGGATCTCAAATCGGACTCCCGAAACTTAAGATGCGAATTTAAAGGAAAAATATCAAATTATTTAACTTTCGGCATTTTTGCGGAACTAGCCGAACAATATCGAAATCACTTTCGAAAAATTATAAAAGTCACAAATAATCATACGAACCTAACGGCGCTTTCGGATTTCGAATCGGAGCTCATTCGCCCAAACCGAGCTCAAAAATCTCTTTTTAATATTTATTGACAATAAAAACTGAAACCTTCTTCCGATGCCTACCAAACGAGGTCTGATTTAGCTCAAATTTTACAGACAAGTCCTAATGGACGTTACGAATATTTTAAAATTATCAGCATGTCAATCGGAGTCCTAACTTCCGAAACGACTGACCGAGGTTGTTTCATTCTCCTCCACTTAGACTCTCGTTCGTCCTCGAACGAGCAAGAGTCTAAAATAGATTTCACACCTCTAATGAGAATGCTCACACGAATTTTCAATGACATTTACTACAAAACAAAAATCATATACAATGATTAGAACTTTTAGGCTTTAAAGATCAAGTTCGAACCTGAATCGTCGAAGAGGTAAGGATACCTCTCACGCATACTGGACTCAAGCTCCCAAGTGTCCTCCTCATGTGGACGATTATTCCATCGCACTCGAACCATCGGAATCTGCTTCGAACGAAGCTTCCGGATATCACGTGCTACTATAGCAACTGGGAACTCCTCGTAAGCAATATTCACATCTAGCTGAGCAGGGTCTAATTCGATCACTTCGGAAGGATCTCGGATACACTTTCGAAGCATCGATACATGGAAAACTGGGTGAACTGGCATAGAAGCTGGCAAGTCGAGCCGATAAGCTACCTTACCAATACGCTTCTCGATACGGAAAGGGCCAATGAACCTGGGACTAAGCTTTCCTTTCCTACCAAATCTCTTTACACCTCGCATCGGTGACACTTTCAGAAATACCATGTCCCCGACCTCGAACTCTAACTCTCGGCTCCTCCGGTTCGAATATGAAATCTGCCTACTCTGGGCGGTCCGTAAACGATCCTGAATAACACGAACAACCTCAAGAGTCTGACGAACCATATCTGAACTCATCACCTCGACATCTCGAGACTCGAACCAGCCAATAGGAGAACGACATCGACGACCGTATAAGGCCTCAAATGGTGCCATCTGAATAGAAGACTGATAGCTATTATTATAAGAGAACTCCGCTAACGCCAAATGATCATCCCAGTAACCCCCGAAGTCCAATGCACAAGCTCTCAACATGTCTTCTAAAATTTGAATAACCCGCTCGGACTGACCGTCAGTCTGAGGATGGAATGCTGTGCTAAGCTGCACCTGGGTCCCCAACTCTCTCTGAAAAGACTGCCAAAACTGAGAAGTAAACTGGGAACCACGATCTGAGATAATGGATACAGGAGTACCATACAATCTAACCACCTGCTCAATGAAAATCCGCGCCAGTCTCTGAGCTAAATCAGTAGTCTTTACAGGGATAAAGTGAGCTGATTTAGTCAGTCGGTCGACAATGACCCAGACTGAATCATGGCGCCGCAGGGTCTTTGGAAGACCAACTATAAAATCCATCGTGATGTGCTCCCACTTCCACTCGGGAATGGGCAATGCCTGAGCTAACCCTACTGGTCTCCGGTGCTCGAACTTAACCTGCTGACAGTTCAAGCAACGAGATACATAATCAAATACATCTCTCTTCATCCCCTTCCACCAGTATTGCTCTCGGAGGTGCTGATACATTTTTGTGATACCAGGATTAATAGAATAACGCGAGCTATGAGCTTCACCGAGCACTGACTGCCTCAAATCCCCAACATCAGGAACACAGAGTCGACCATTATACCGAAGAATTCCATCTGAATCAAGCTCGAAGGAGGGAACTCCTCCACTTAGGACACGACCACGCAACTCCTGCAGATGAGGATCCTCGAACTGTCTTCCCTTAATCTGACTGACTAAGGAAGACTGAGCTGTAATACACGCTAAGACTCGACTGGAGTCTGGGAGAAGAAATCTCATGCCAAGGTCGCCAAGGGACTGCAATTCTCTGGCCAATGGTCTCATGTCAGCATAAAGAAAAGCCATACTGCCCATGGACTTTCTGCTCAAAGCATCTGCTACCACGTTCGCCTTCCCAGGATGATAATGGATAGTGAGATCATAATCTTTAATCAATTCAAGCCATCTCCGCTGTCGGCCGTTAAGATCTTTCTGAGAGAGAAGATACTGCAGACTCTTATGATCTGTATACACCTCACACGGCTCGCCATAAAGGTAATGCCTCCATATCTTCAAAGCAAAGACCACAGCTGCCAATTCTAAATCGTGAGTCGGATAATTCTTCTCATTCGACTTTAACTGTCTGGAAGCATAAGCAATTACCTTCCCGTGCTGCATAAGAACACAACCAAGGCCCACACGAGATGCATCACAATAAACTACGAATCCACTGGTGCCCGAAGGAAGGGATAACACTGGAGCTGAAGTCAATAAGGCCTTAAGCTTCTGGAAGCTGGCCTCACACTCATCGGACCATCGAAACTGAACCGCCTTCTGCGTCAGGCGAGTCAGGGGAGCTGCAATAGTAGAGAACTTCTCCACAAACCTCCGATAATAACCTGCCAATCCAAGGAAGCTGCGAATCTCCGTCGGAGTAGTAGGACGAGGCCATTTCTGCACTACTTCAATCTTCTTCGGATCAACCTTGATACCTTCACTAGATACCACGTGACCCAAAAATGCTACAGAATCAAGCCAAAACTCACATTTCGAGAACTTGGCATACAACTTACGATCACGGAGGGTCTGAAGAACCACCCTCAGATGATAATCATGCTCCTCGCGGCTATGAGAATAAATAAGAATATCATCAATGAAGATAATGACAAAGGAATCAAGGAATGGCTTAAACACCCGGTTCATGAGATCCATAAAGGCTGCAGGGGCATTAGTCAGCCCAAAAGACATAACTAGGAACTCATAATGGCCGTAACGAGTCCTAAAAGCAGACTTCGAGATATCTGACTCACGAATCTTTAGCTGATGATAAGGAGATCGCAGATCGATCTTAGAAAAGAATTTGGAACCCTGTAACTGATCAAACAAATCATCGATGCGAGGCAAGGGATACTTATTCTTGATGGTGACCTTATTTAGCTGACGATAATCAATACACATCCGCATAGTCCCATCTTTCTTTTTCACAAATAGAACAGGAGCACCCCAAGGAGAAATACTCGGCCTGATGAACCCCTTATCAAGCAAATCTTGCAACTGCTCCTTCAGCTCCTTCAACTCTGATGGGGCCATACGATAAGGAGGGATAGAAATAGGCTGAGTCCCTGGCACTAAATCAATACCAAACTCGATCTCTCGATCAGGAGGAAGTCCTGGCAAATCATCTGGAAACACATCAGGGAACTCCCTAATGACAGGAATGGAATGAAGAGATGGAATCTCCACAGTGGTATCTCGAACCATGGCAAGATACACTAAACACCCTTTATCCATCATCCGTTTTGCCTTCAGGAAAGAAATAACATGCCCCCTGGGTGGCAAATAAGAACCCTGCCACACCACTGGTGCTGAACAAGGAAGAGACAACTGAAGAGACTTGGCATGACAATCTAATGTGGCATGACACGATGCCAGCCAATCCATGCCAATAATGACATCAAAATCAACCATATCTAGGATTAGAAGATCTACCAGTGTCTCACGACCCCCAAAAGATATGGTACAAGCTGGATAAACTCGATCCACGATGATAATGTCTCCAATAGGAGTAGAAACACAGAATGGATCACGAAGACACATATAATCAACATGAAAACCCGAAGCAAAATAAGGAGATACATATGAATATGTAGACCCCGGGTCCACCAAAGAATATGCATCTCGACCACAAACAGATAAAATACCTGTAACAACAGCTGGGGATGCCTCGGCATCCTGCCTGGCCGGCAGTGCATATAGCTGTCTCTGTGGCTGAGCTGAGCCGCTACCCTGACGACCACCTCTAGAGGGACCACTAGGACCACGTCCACGACCTCTACCGGGTGGTGGTGCACCTCTAGCTGGCTGAGACCCTGGAGGGGCACCCTGAGGCTGCTGCTGCATAGGTGCTGGAAGGCGAGGGAAAGGGCGACTACTACCCTGCTGAAGGAGATAAGGGCAATCCTTCTTATGATGCCCTGGATCCTGACAGATAAAGCACCCTGGAGCAAATCTACGCTAATCAAACTGAGACTGATCTCGCGGGCGAAACCAAAACTGACCCTGAGAAGAAGTAGGCGCGTTTTGAGAACCACGCGCTGGAAACTGAGCTGGTCTGACAGGAGGCCTACTCTGCTGCTGATAACTCCTACCTCCATACGAGATACTAGAATTCCCTGGACCACGAGATCTCTTACTCTCCCGCTCTAACTCCTCCATCTCCAATCTATGATAGGCCTCATACCTCCTGGCAATATCAACAGCGACATCAAATAGAGTACCAGCCTCAATCTCACGAGCCATCTGGGACCGCAAATGAGGAGAAAGTCCATCAATAAAATGTCTGACCCTCTCAGAGGGCTCCTGCACAAGATCTGGAGCATAGCTGGACATCTCTGAAAATAAAAGCTCGTACTCCGTGACTGACAGGTTACCCTATCCAATCCTCTCAAACTGTCTCCTCTTCTCATCCTGCTGACTGCGAGGGAAAAACTTCTCCATGAATCGATGAGAGAACTCACTCCAGGTCAGCTTAGGTAAGCCCTGCCTAGCTGATCGGAGTGCCTAGATTGCTCTAAGACATAAGGAATGAAGCATTTAGCTTTATCTGATATAATTTTCTGCTTATTGAATAGAAAGGGATCGTTTGGCGGTTAATCCAAAGGAAAAAGCAGTGGTTGAGTAACAGGGCTAGCTTTGGAATACGGTAAGTATTTATATCCATTTCTTTGGAGGCACTTGGCCTCGTGGATTTTCTACCACGTGTTCTTTACGTGTGTAGCTGCCGATAGGCGTACTCATTACGCCTTAGCTTTAGATTTACATTCTATATTATATATTATGTCCTGTTATTGATATTGCATTGGGAATCTGAGTATTGTACTTTGGCTTGGAGTTGGCATCTGCTTCCCGGCTGTCGATGAGAGTCATGTGCCGGTGAAGGGTTATTATTGCATCACATTGCATTCATATGCATTACATTGCATATCATATCGGGTGCATGAGTATTCCGCCCCAGGAGAGTGCAGGAGTATTCCTTCTCTGGTTTTGGTTTATATTATATCGGGTGCAGGAGTATTCCGCCCCAGGAGCAGGAGTATTCCGCTCCAGTTGGTTAGCAGATTGGATTCCCCTCGAATGCAGGAGTATTCCGCTTCGGGCTGGGATTATGGGCACATTGACCCTTTGCATCTCATTTCATTTCATCTCATTTTATTTTATTTCATTTCAGCCCAGTCCATTTCATTTCATACTATTATGTAGATTTTCTGTACATAACTACTATTCTGCTTATATGTGCATTGCTTAATTGTTGATTGTTGTCTGGTTCCGTTTCCCTTACTAGCGTATCTATTTTTCGAGGTTACTAGTTTGTTCATACTTATTGAGTCCTCATGACTCACCCCCTATTTGTCCTTGTGTTTTCTTTTCGTTCGGCAGATTCTGCACCAGGACCCAGCCAGTCGCGCCGTGATTGAGGAGTAGTACGTTCTCAGCTGTCTACGGTGAGCCATCCTGTTCATTGCGGCCACCAACTTCAGATATTACAGTTTTCCTTACTTTTGCTCCCTTCGGGAGGTGTGTATATCTCTTGGCCTTCTTAGATGTCTTATCTGGAAACCTTTAAAACTGTGTTTTCTGGGTAGTTATTTGTATTGTTCTGACAGCTTGTATATTTATCTATCCTTGGGAGTTATCTTATGGTGTTAAAGTTTGGTTCATTTTTATTTCAAGGTAATTCTTCACAATTTATATCGATTCAGTCAATAGGGTTCGCCCGACAGGTTTAGGGGAGGTGGTCGGGTGCCCGCACGGCCTAACCGAGAATTTGGATCGTGTCAGTTGGTATCAGAGCCTGGTTTAGAGTCTTTCCAGATCATGACAGTGTCTAATAGAGTCTCGCTGATCGGGCGGAGACGTCCGTACCTATCTACGAGAGGCTATGATGGCATTTAGGCAGTTTCCCTTCTTTTTTTCCCTGTCGTGCGTGAGTCTTCTTATCTGAAGTTGAATATTTTTAATTTTCCGCAGTATGGTGAGAACGCGCGCGAATGTTCGGCGAGAGGCGGAGGAGTCAGCGGTCTCCCCTATGCCTGCTGCTCCGTGAGGTCGCGGTGTTGGCCGCGGTAGAGGTCGTGGTCGAGGCAGAGGTAGAGTTGCCCAGGCCGCGAGGATGGTGGATCGTGTTGATCCTGCTGCAGAGGTTCCGGTAGTGCCAGCTTTTGCCGGGCAGGGGGAGCAGGGCTTATTCGTTCCCCCCACACTTCATGACGCTTTTATGAGATTCATAGCGACGCAGATGCCCCAGGGACCTCCTATTCCTCAGGCTGCTGTGGATGCTCCTATCCCTCAGACAGCTCCTCAGGTTGCGGTAGATATTGGTTCTCAGGTTCAGGAAGCCCCCATTCCAGCTCCACAGGTAGCCCCAGCAGTTCATGTTCCAGATGGTCATGTTCCAGAGGTAGCGGGTGTTGTACCTCCGGTTGTTCAGGCTAGTCAGCCAGTCCAGGTAGCAGGTCAGGTTGATGATCCAGTAAGGTTGCATTATTTTACCCGACTTAGTCCTCCGAAGTTCTCTGGTCAGAAATCAGATAAGCTTAAGCCTCGTGAGTTTCTTGATCAATGTCAGCGTATCTTAGAGGCCCTTGGATATCTTGAGCAGTATGGAGCTGATTATACTGCCTTCCAGCTTGAGGGTCCGGCTTTAGCTTGGTGGACCTGATACCCTATTCGTATACGCAATACGCAGGCCAGACCAATATATAGGGTTCAAAGTTCCATAACCAAACCCTAAATAAATTATATTTATATGTTGCCCATAACTCACTGAGTACGAATATATAATCATTTCCATCATCGGGGTCCAATTGACCCTTTAAAATATCAATTTACGTCATTAGAGCGATGTCTAATATCCCTATTTTTACCGTAAAAATATATTCAAACACACGTAATAAGCTAAGATAATGAGTTAGCATTATTACCTGAAGATTTGGGGTAGAAATTCCACTATTTTCCACCTCTTTTTCCCTTTTTCCTCTGCTTTTTTTCTAATTTTTCTCCTCTGCTATTTTTGCTCCATTGTTTCTGTATGTTTTGCTACTGCTAAGCTAAGGGATTATAAATCCCTTAGCTGACCGACATACTTAATTAGTTTTTTTTTTTTAAATTCGCTACGACGATTAAAATTAAAATGGAACTCTAGAGAAGTCGAAATGATCCCAAATTTTTCGACTAAGTTATACAAAATATATGTAACATACTCGCGAAGACGGATCTCAAATCGGACTCCCGAAACTTAAGATGCGAATTTAAAGGAAAAATATCAAATTATTTAACTTTCGGCATTTTTGCGGAACTAGCCGAACAATATCGAAATCACTTTCGAAAAATTATAAAAGTCACAAATAATCATACGAACCTAACGGCGCTTTCGGATTTCGAATCGGAGCTCATTCGCCCAAACCGAGCTCAAAAATCTCTTTTTAATATTTATTGACAATAAAAACTGAAACCTTCTTCCGATGCCTACCAAACGAGGTCTGATTTAGCTCAAATTTTACAGACAAGTCCTAATGGACGTTACGAATATTTTAAATTTATCAGCATATCAATCGGAGTCCTAACTTCCGAAACGACTGACCGAGGTCGTTTCAATGACATCAGAGGAAGTTGGTTCAATGCATCACCCACAATAAATTGTTCCTATTCGATCATGTTACAAAATGTAATTACTAAAAAATTAAGAAAAATGAACTTTAAACAAAATTTACTATCTGAGAATCTATTATGAATGTCTTAGTAATAACTGCTGTTAACATCCAACTTCCCTATCCAGTATATTCTGAAAATTGGAGAAGGGATTGCTATCATTTGTGTTAGTGGGTTTGTCGCTTTAGATGTGCCACCACCTCGTGGTCCTCTTTGGTACGTTATTATTTCTTACAATGATTACTCTTCGTAAGGTGACAAGGAAAAAATACGGTAGCTTACTAATGCATTAATCTTGGCAAAATTCATAAACAAGAACACTACACTTGCATTAATGCCTTCATTCTACTAAAGATTCATATTCCTGCTGGATTCTTGGTTATTTATTCATGGGCGTGTATCATATTGTATTTGACTATGGTAATCTTTAACTCGGTTTTGCTGAAGCCGCATGATCGCCCCTCTTTCCAATTGCATTCATGGATCGAAAAATTGCATTTGTAATTTGAAATCAAATTGTATCCTCATGTAACTTAATTTGCATTGTGTAATGACATAAGATATTTGGTGCTCAGTAATCCTTGTGAATATGTGCTTGATCCTTGTTGGAGTGATAAGGTGGAAGATTCATGTTTTCTCTTTTGAAACTTTTAAATTATTTATTAGTATCACAACTTAATCACCAACCAAGGCAATGTGCTACACTGAGGCAGTTGTGAAATTAAGTACTTTGTTGCCTTCTGCATTGGTGAGCATGCAAATGAAAAATTCAAATTCAAGAATGCTTCATGAAGTGCTTCTTTATGAGTTAAATTGGCTTATCAACTCGTTCAAACGTAAGATAATAAGGGCATGAGTTTGATCTTACTTCACCATTGAGGGAAATCTATCACTTCGATGACCTAGCATAATAGCTCATGACTTTGATCTTCACCATTGAGTTAAATCTAGCTTCCAACAACCTAGGATAATAAGCTCAAGAATTGGTTCATTCTTGCTCTTTAAACACCTGAAGGTTGAATGAAGATTCAGCACTTGCACCAAAAAAATAAAAATAAAATTTCTAATATAGGGAAGGAGTCTGTGGTAGGCTGGCAGACAGAGCCAAATAATATTCTAGTGCAAGGAAAGCTCTCCTAGACCTGACGAACGGTAATAGCTCTTTCCATAATGTTTAGAAGTAGTTGAGATATAGTCTTTAGATCCCTTTACGGTTTGCAGCAGCTAGAAATATTTTTACATCCCTCAAATCATGTCTCTCGGTGCTTATTCTCGTTAATTATCGACTTGCATACACCACCAGAACCAAGGGGAAGGCTAGAGGCAGACAACAAAAGAAGAGAATGGTGGACTGGCCTAGTGGATGTTAGAAAATAAAAAAATATAAAGGAAGAGGTAGTAAACTAGCAAAGAAGAAAACGAAGGGAAGCAAATTTTGTATTTGACAGAGGAGTTGTTTTCATTTAACTTGATGCAAATGGCACTACAACAAGTCCTATTTATAGGTGGCAATAGATTATTCTAGAACTACTTCTAGATAAGCTCTTATCACATAGGAATACTAAACACAACATTCTAGAGTTCTTGGATTAAGATTATCTCCTACGAAGCAACAAAGAGCATTCTAGACATTACAAATAGTAGATCATCTATTTAAGACAATTCTAGAACAAATATTATCTAGATAATTTTAAATTATTAATCAACACTCCCCCTTAATTTTGAATTTTCTTTTGCACCCCAAGACTTGATTTCAATCTTCGAAAGTCTTCAAACTTGAGCGGCTTTGTGAAGGTATCGGCAACATGATCATGAGTCTTCACATATATGAGCTCCACTTCTTTATTGAAAATCATCTCCCTGATAAAGTGATACCTTGTAACAATATGCTTGCTTCGTTCATGGTACATCGGATTGTTGGCAAGTTCTTGCGCAGATTTGTTGTCAATATAAATCTCTGTGGCTTCATCTTCTGGAAAATTGAGCTCCTTCAATAATCTCCTTAGCCAAATACCATGATACATGATGTTGCTGCAACATATTCGGCTTCACAAGTCGAATGAGTAACAATATCTTGTTTTTAAGAGCTCCAACAAATAGCACAATTACCCGAGAAGAATAAAAATTCGGTTGTGCTTTTTCTATCATCAACATCTCTTGCAAAGTCACTGTCACAAAATCCCACAAGCTTGAAGTTACTAGAGGATGAATAAAATAACCAAAAGTCAATAGTACCTTTTGGGTAACAAAGAATTCTTCTAGCACCCTTTAAGTGGGTAGAAGTAGGAGCTTCCATGAAGTGACTTACAACGCCAATCGCATATAGTATATCTGGCCTTGCACATGTTAAGTACCTTAGACTTCCCACAAGACTCTTGAAAAGAGTAGGATTCGCCCTTTCTTAATCATCAAACTTTTGACAACTTTAATCCACTCTCCATTGGCGTGTTCACGGGATTGCTATCAAGCATGTTAAACTTCTTCAATACGTCATTTGCATAGCATTCTTGAGAGATAAATATATCTTTCTCCATTTGCTTCACTTCTAAACCCAAGTAGTATGATATGAGTCCTATGTCCGTCATCTCGAACTCATAGGACATAGCCTTCTTGAAATCTTCAAACAAACTTGGGTTATTTTCCGTAAAAATAAGATCATCAACATAAAGATAGATAAGTAATATTTCCCTATTAGAATATTTGATATAAAGAGCATATTCACTAGGGGAACGAACAAATCCATTTTCTTGAAAATGCTTGTCAATGCGGTTGTTCCATGCCCGTGGAGCTTGCTTCAACCCATACAATGCTCTTTTCAACCTCAAAACTTTGTCTTCATGACCTTTGACGAAAAATCCCAACAGCTGCTAAATGTAGATTTCTTCGTCAAGATAGCCATTTAAGAAAACCGATTTGACATCTAGCTGCTAGATCTTTCACTTCATTTGTGCCGCCAAAGAAATAAGCAAGCGAATTGTCTCCATGTGGGCAATGGGTGTATAAACTTCCTCATAGTCAACTGCATGCCTTTGCTTGTAGCCTTTTTCCACGAGTCTTGCCTTGTATTTCTCAACCTTTCCTTGTGCGTTCTTCTTTGCCTTGTAGACCTATTTTACTCCAATTGCTTGATCACCTTTTGGAAGAGTTGTAAGCTCCCATGTGTTGTTCTTCTCTATTGTCTTGATCTCATTTTCCATGGCTTGTCTCCACTATTTGTCCCTGACAGCTTCTTTAAAATTCACTGGTGCACTTTCAACAAAGAGAAAAACTAAATTACTATAATCAAAGTTAGTAATTCTTTAGGTATTCTCAAGAAGATCCACCAATGTTCTCGTTATCTCTGGCCTTTCTCCATTTGAGCTTTCTGTATGTGAATGAGGTGCAATATTAGTTGGAGAATGAGGTGGAGTTGGATCTTGCACAGGTGCCACGTGCTCTTGTTCTTCTTCCTCTTCAAAATATGGAAGAAAATCATATGTCCTTTCTTTTTGAGCTTCCCAATTCCAAGCCCCTTATTCGTCAAATTCAACATCACGGCTCACCACCACTTTGCCATTAGTTGGGTTGTAAACCTTGTACCCTTTTGAGCTTGTATCATAGCCAACGAACACATGTTTGACACTTCGATCATCAAGTTTAGCTCTCCCTTGTTGTGGCACATGGGCATAAGCTATGCTCCCAAAAATTCTCAAGTGTTTGACACATGGCTTTCTTCCCCTCCATGCTTTTTGAAGAGTTTGATCTTTCACATTCTTCGTGGGAGACATGTTACTCAAATAAACTGCACAAGAAACAGCCTCGGCCCAAAATTCCTTGGGCCGATTTTTAGCTTTCTACATACATCGGGCCATGTTAAGAATGGTTCTATTTTTTCTCTCTGTAACTCCATTTTGTTGCGGTGAATAAGGTACCGTTAGAGGGCGACGAGTTCCATGAGATTCACAAAATTCATTAAATTCTCTCGAAGTAAATTTGCCTCCTCTATCGGACCTTAAAGATTTTATTTCATAGTCACTCTCCTTTTCCACAAATGATTTAAAATTTTTAAATGAAACAAATACTTCTGATTTTTGCTTCAAAAAATAAACCTAGGTCTTTTTACTGCAGTCATCAATAAAGAGTAATAAATATTTACTCTTACCAAAGCAAGGTGGGGTGATTGGCCCACACATATTGCTGTGAACAAGTTGGAGTGGCTTGGTTGCTCTTGATGTGGCCTCCTTTGAAAAACTCATCCTTGCATGTTTGCCAAGAAGACAAGCTTCACACAACTGATTGGGATGATTTATTAAAGGCATCCCGTGCACCATCTTTTTTTTCCCATGATTTGAGTGATTCAAAATTCAAGTGCCAAAATCTCATGTGCCAACACCATGATTCTTCTTTCACATTAGTATTCAAACACTGTGCTTCAATTGTTTAAAGATTCAAAGCAAACAATCTATTCTTTGACATATGAACTTTAGCAATTAGATTTCCACTTGACTCTCTAAGCCACAGATTCATATCTTTCATATGAATGTCAAATCCCTTTTCAAGAAATTGGTCCAAACTCAAAATATTAATTTTTAACTTTGGCACATAGTAAACATCTTTTATCAATTTGTGACTACCATCTTTAGAGGAGATAAGAATCGAACTTATCCCTTCAATTTGGATATTTGAAGTATCTCCATAGGACACGTCGCCTTTCACCCTTTTTTTAAGCTTCACAAACTTGTCTTTGTAGTCGCACATGTGGTTGCTCACTCCATTGTCCAAATACCATGAGGTACAATCATCTAATCATCTTTGTCTTCTTCCTTGAGTGCTAACAATAATGTTGACTCTTCATCTTCTTTCTTATCGTCAACGAGGTTGGCCTTCTCTTCAACATTGATACGACATTCCTAAGAATAATGGCCAAATTTAAGACAATTATAGCACTCAATTTTAGATTTATCATACATCTTTTTATTTATTTCTTGATGGTAGCCACGTCCTCTTCCACCTCCTCGGCCACGACCTCTATATGTTTGGTTGCTTTTCTCTTCATTGTTGGAGTTTCTTTCATTGCTTCTTCCTCTTCCTTGACCGCCAGCACGTCCTCTTCCTCGTCCACAACCTCGATAGCTCTTTTCACCTCCATCATCCTTCAATGATGCCTTGGTTTTAAGGAGTTGCTCTTGCAGCTCTTCTTGCCTCCTCTTGATCTTTTCTTCGTCGGTTTGCAAAGAACCTTCCAATTGCTCCATCGTCATAGTGTCTAAATCTTTAGACTTCTCAATAGCACACATCACAAAATTAAATTTAGGTGTTAGGGAGCGAAAGATCTTTTCTACCACACGGACATCTTCAATTTTCTCTCCGTACCTTTTCAATTGGTTCACAACAGCATGCACTCTTGAACCATAATCCGAAATGGATTCAGATTCCTTCATTTTTCAAGCTTTAAAATCAGCCATTAGACATTGAAGCTTCACCTTCTTCACTTTGTCAACTCCTTGGAGAGATGTTTGTAAAATCTCCCAAGCTTCTTTTAAGGTGGTTGTATCGGCCACCTTCTCAAACATGGTATCATCCAAACGTTGATGGATAAGAGTCTTGTTGATCTTTCTTCCTTAATTTAGCCAAAGCATCCTTCTCATTTTGAGTCAAGGTTTCCTCATTGTCGGGTTGTTCAAATCCTTCTTCTACAATCTTCCACGCATCTTAAGAGCCAAGTATGGCTTCATCCTTATGCACCATTTTTGGTATTTCTCTTTTGTAAGACGAGAAAATTGGAAAGCAAGTAGGTCATTGCCATTGTTTTGCCATGGCTCTGATACCACTATGTTAGAAAAGAGAACAATATAAAGGAAGAGGTAGTAAACTAGCAAAGAAGAAGAGGAAGGGAAGAACACTTTGTATTTTAGGAGAGGAGTTGTTTTCATTCAACTTGATGCTAATGGCACTACAAGAAGTCCTATTTATAGGTGCCAATAGATTAATATAGAACTACTTCTAGATAAGCTCTTATCATATAGGAATACTAAACACAATATTCTATAGTTCTTGGATAAGAATTATCTCCTAGGAAGCAACAAAGAGCATTCTAGACTTTACAAATAGTAGATCATCCAAGACAATTCTAGAACAAATATTATTTAGATAATTCTAAATTATTAATCAACAATGGAGTGGTAGTTTGTATGCATAGAAGATAACACTTGATGTTGAGTAAAATGGGGGGTGGGGGAGTGGAAGAACCGCAAATACCATCTAAAATGCCATTCCGATAACCACAATTACATAGAACACAATCTGCTTAAAAATCTCTCCTAGTCTAATAATTTACTGTTGTAAGTAAATAAGCACACAACACCAAAATATATAAACTCTACTAAGGAGAACGTAGGTAAACCCATCATTAAAGAAATGCTATAGTTGATTGCAAAAGATGAATCAAATATGACACAAATAAGGCAACAAGCATAACTATGGAGTGGGGAGCTTATTTCATGAGAGAGAGAGAGAGAGAAAATGCTCTCACCACTCTCTAAAAAAATTAAAACCAAGTAACCACGAGAATCTTTACGACAACTATACTTCCTTCACTACGAATCAACCTTAACTCAATCGACATGCAATCTGAAGTAGAAATGACGGACCATGAAAATAATCAACTTCAAAGATGTACAAGCAAACCTAAAGAGGAGGTACTAACCATGGTAAGTTTTCGAGAGAAGCTACTAGCTCATACTACTATCGATAGTAATAAACATGCATCTTCTATCTCTAGCAGCTTTGAATTGTTTGACCTTGAGGATGAGTTTGAAAACAAAACAAACCATCCATACTTTACACCTGTAACGGCTGATGAAAAAAAAAAAGACTCTATATACCCTGGTGCCAAACGGTTATAGTTAAAGTTCTAGGTAAAAGGTTGGGCTACAACTATATTAAAACTAGGCTTCAACTTCTCTGGCACTTAACGGAACCAGTAAGTCTTATTGACCTAGGAGAGGACTACTATGACATTAAGTTATTCAAAGTGGAAAACTATGAGAAGATCTTAATGCAAGGTCCTTGGTTTATTAGTGGCCAATATATTTTAGTTAGGAAGTGGGAGCCTCTTTTCTCCGTTACTTCTACTAAGGAAAATTATTCCTCAGTATGGGCTAGGCTACCTGAATTGCCTACGGAATATTATGATGAACACATTCTCAGAAAAGTGGGGTCAGTCATAGAAGCTGTTATCAAAATAGACAACTGTACAGTCCAAGCCAGTAGAGGCAGATTTGCGCGTCTTTGTATCTTAGCATCGATGGATAAACCTCTACCAAAAGACATCTTAATAGGGAAACATCTCCAACAAGTGCACTATGAGGAAAATTCTATCATCTGCCAAACATGTGGGCGTTTAGGTCATAACCAACACAATTGTAGTACCACTAGAAAAATTTCAGCTTTCCAAAATGGAAATAAGACCAAGGATAAAAGTGGGTCACAAGAGGGACCTTGCGACAAAGAAGAAGCTATAGGAGAAGGAGTATGGCATGTAGTCAACTATGCTAAAAGAAATACTATAAGAAAGACTAACTACCCCAGTAGTAGTAAATTCAAAAATATTGACGGAATAGTCAAAGATCCGGGTACTGCTAGTATTGGAGGAAAAATACAGAAAATAGAGATCAATTAGTCAAGAATGAGCAGCAAAGGAAAACTCAAGAGGGAAACTTCAATCCCAACAGTGAGAGACTTAGAAAAAATGAAAGAGTGGAAAAAAAAGAGGGAGCTCCCACAGATGAAAAACAAGATGAAAAATTAAAAAATGAAAAAACAAAAAAAGAAGGAGAAAAAAGAAAAATATAAATATTTTTGGAGAAGAGCCAGTCGAAAAAAATGCAAAAATTGATGTTAAAAAAATAAAAGAGTTAACAAGGAGGGCTGATGCTACACACCAAATACATGCATTGAAGACCCTTGGAAAAGCAAATGAGGTTAGCAGCCATATGGAAATTGATGTTCGTATAGATTCAAGTAATATTAATGGGCCATATAGTTTGGAAAATACTACAGTTATGACTGCTAACACACACGAGGAGAAACACAATATTATACCCTCTCCTAGTACAAAGCCAGATAAAGACACAAAAATTGCTAAAAATAGTAACAGCTCACATGTTCGCATTTGCAATAAAGATGGAACCAATTCCATTAGTTGCCAACTAGACAACATCCCCCCTTCAAAGCCTGAGCCTGCGCACCAACCAACCAATACACATAACCCTTACATTACCAAAGGCCCTAAAGCAGCCACGTCACCCCATACACCTACTACAACCCAACTAGACAAAATATCTGCTCCCCACTATGCTGCAACCTACGAAAATCCTACTGACACAGATATGGCTTTAAATGTAAAGGGGTTTGTGTCCCCCCCTATTTTAGTACAATCAGCTAAACTTGTAAAAGACAAAAATAGGAAGAACTCAAATGTTACAGGTATGGACTGCAAGTTGAAACAAGAACAAAAAATTAGCAGCGCTGACAAGCTGCGTTCTGACATTTTATTTATGGAAAGATCAGATAGTATAGAACTCACCAGTACACACGCAAGCTCACCTATGGAAAAAACTAATACTAATGTTAGCTCTTCCAATCACTCTTGTACCTCACCACATATTCCCACAAATAACATAACAAACAATCCTTCCCTCCTAACTCACAATGGCTCGTCTACCACAAAAGAATGAACACTACCATCACCAGGCAAGCATTCCACCAAATCAACGCCACCGTTACCAGATCAATCCACCCAACCAATGCCACCACTTGCACCCAGTACCATCGCACAGTCATTACAATCCCAGACCTGCACAAGCGAGCTATGGAGCACCAATGGCCTCCCCATTTCTACTATTTCCAAGTACTTACCAGCGTCCAAACATATCGCCACCTCCTCAAGTTTTCAACCCACCATCACCACTAATATACAACCCACCACCACCACTGACTTACAATACACAGGAACTGAGGGCTCCATGGATCAACCCAACCCCACTGCCACCACAAGTTCCCACACCAGATCTGGAACTATCATTAGCTCCACCATCGCCGACCCCATCACTGAACCAACATTTGAGGAATTTCTTTCCATTAGCTTCAATGCCACCAAAACAACGTGTGGAGAAAAAATTGACCTTGGCACAATTTGCGGCTCTCCTAACACAAAAACTCACAGACACACTTCAAGATCTGGTAAACAATCAAGGAGTCACAGAGCAAGAGCTACAGCATCTAGATCTACAGGTGCAACTGGATCAGGGAACCCTATTACATGTTCCATTAGCCCCATTCACTATACACCCACTCATGCCCTCATCAAGCTACTCAGCTCTCACCCCAACAACCCCACCAAACATCAAAGGAAAGGAACAATTAGTCTCGGATATAGACAACCAGATCCCTTACATAACCGAGCAGGAACGCAAAATAACTTTGGAGCAGCGGTCGAAAGGTTGTCTTTCGACAGAGTCAGAAAAATACGAGGGGATAACAATGGAACTCATAAAGATGCAGGTGGAACACACCATCTATTTACCAGAAATGTTGCACTAAGATCGATGGTGTATTGGTCAAGAGACGTCCTGAAGACAGCGGTGTGTATCAAATATTACCCCTATCAAAAGAGATACGCAGCTGTGCTTATTCCTACCCTAACTCAAATGGCGCAAGAGAACAGGCTGATGAATTACTTCAACGATGTGAACTCGCGTCTAACATCGTTGATGAACTCTCAGGGTTATGCTGATAACTTTGGTGCTTCTATTATGTTGTTGATTTTTTGGAATTGTCGTGGTGCCTGTAGCCGCCACTTTTTGACTAGTGTAAAACAGTTACTCAACTGGACTAAACCTGCTATCTTGGCCTTAATAGAAACAAGAAAACAGGACCACCACGAACTGATGGCAGAGCTGGGATACGATGATTTGGTGGAGGTACAGGCTACTGGGTTATCAAGTGGGATGGTTCTTATGTGGAGGAAGGGAGAGGTGAAAGTAGTGAAAGATGCAAGGACCTCAAGTCAAGAGATCCACGTTATGGTAGAGGTAGGTCGACTGCCTTCCTTTAGACTTACTATTATATATGCTAGTACTAACTTCAATAATAGACTGGAGCTATGGGAAACGCTTAAAAATATTCAAATATACAACCCAAAACCATGGTTAATATGTGGAGATTTTAATGAAGTTACCAATGCTAATGAAAAATTTGGTGGGAATCCGGTAAACTATAATCGTATGGCTGCTTTTCTGGATTGCATTAATAATATTGGTTTGATAGACCTAGGGTTTACAGGACCGAGGTTTATTTGGACAAATAAGAGAAAGAAAAGGCGCACGGTTATATATGAAAGGCTAGATAGATTCCTGGGCACGGATGAGTGGCTTAAAATGTTTCCATATGCATTGGTTAAACATCATCCACGTAGTCACTCCGACCACTGTCCTCTTCTTTTAAACTGGAACCGTGTCTATGCAGGACCTTCAACGACTTTTAAATTTGAAACTATGTAGATGTCGAGTCCGCAATTTATTAATATAGTAAACTCGACGTGGCATAACCACAATAGTTATAATACATCTATGGAGGAATTTATTCCACTAGTCTCAAACTGGAGCAAAAATTAGTTCGGGAATATATTTAAAAATAAGCGCAAAATACTAGCTAGAATAGAAGGCCTCCAGAATATGAATCCTCATTCCAAACAAGACTTTCACTTGGAACTAGAGGAAATCTTATCCTCACAATTCAACCAGGTTTTGAAATCGGAAGAGGACTTTTGGAAGCTTAAATCCAGAGTACAATGGTTAGCTGATGGTGACCGCAATACAAAATTCTACCACTTATCCACTATCCAAAGGCACCACCGAAACCGTATTATTGGATTAAGCAATGAGGTAGGGGAATGGATTCACGACCCACAAGATTTCAATGCGTTAGTCATTGCCTACTTCCAGCAAATATACCAGACAGAGCTTACTACTAGTTGCTGGAAGATTGTTGCTACAGTTACCAATTCCTTATCTATAGCAGAAAAACGCATCCTGACCCATAATTTAATGGAATCAGAAATCACTTCTGCTGTCAATTCTTTTCAACCACTGAAAGCCCCTTGACTCGATGGTCTTCAGCCGGTATTTTTCCAAAAATATTGGTTGGCTCCTAAATTCTCCATCATTAAAATTTGTAATAGAGTTTTCAAGTGTGGCTCTCTCCCTCCAGGCTTAAATGACACCTACATAACTCTGATACCTAAGGTCAAAAGCCCCGAATACATCACTCAATACAGACCTATAAGTCTCTGTAATACTATTTACAAAATCATAACCGAAATTCTTGTTAATCGAATTCGACCAGCTCTTAATACCATTATTAGCCCAACGCAAGCTAGTTTCATCCCTGGTAGAAGAGCTGTCGATAATGCCATAATTGTCCAAGAAGCAATTTTAGCTATTAAGAAGACCAAAGGTAATAGAAGTAAAATGCTTATTAAAATAGATATAGAAAAGGCTTTTGATAGAATGGAATGGTCCTTTGTAAAGAACTCACTAGAAAGCCTTGGCTTTCCCAATTCCACCACCTCGCTTATCATGTCATGTATTTCTTCATCCAGAATCTCCATTCTAATTAATGGGCGCCCAACACCATTTTTCTCTCCCTCAAGAGGAATTCGCCAAGGGGACCCATTATCACCCTACATTTTCATTATTTGTATGGAACATCTAACTAGAATGATAAATACGGCAGTTACTGATTCACTATGGAAACCGATTAAAATAGCAAGATCGGGTCCTCTCCTGTCCCACCTACTATTTGCAGACGACTTAGTCCTTTTCGGTGAAGCAACCCAGGAAACTGCTGAATCCATTAAAAATGTTCAGAACAAAATTTGGGGTTCTCTCAGGGCAGAAAATAAGTCTTAGTAAAAGCCGTATTGTTTTCTCTCAAAATGCAGATGACAACATGAAACAAGCAATCACTCATATCCTGAATATCCGAGAAGCTAACTCGTTTGGGAAATATTTGGGATTCCCTATTACCAACACTACTCCTCGCATCAGGGACTATCAATTCCTACTTGATAAAATTCATAATCGGCTAAAAGGCTGGAAAACTTCTCTCCTATCCTTGGAAGGACGTACCATTCTGGCAAAATCAACGTTATCAGCAATTCAAACCTATGTAATGCAAAACAACTATCTTCCTGTGGCAGTTACAGATAGGATTGATAGAGCCACTAGGAACTTCATTTGGGGATCTACGATCACTAAAAGGAAAATCCATTTAGTTAACTGGGATACCGTTACTCAGGATAAAATGAATGGTGGCCTTGGCATAACTAAAGCAGCTTACAAAAATAGGAAACTATTGACTGGGCTAACTTGGCGCCATCAAACGAATCCCGCTTCGCTCTGGAGTAGAATTTTGCAAGGCAAATATAACAGAAATAACAAGAATATCAATCTAGTCAAAACGCGCCCTTCTAATTCTTTCATTTGGAAAAGCCTAATTCAAGGTAACAAATTATGTTCAAAAGGGACTATATGGAATGTGGGGTCTGGAAAACGCATAAGACTGTGGGAGGATCGATTGGTCAACCATCACCATAGTCTGAGAAGTCTAATTCAGGGGCCCCTAACTGAAAATGACGATCTGCAGCTGGTTGCAGATATCATCCAAAATGGAAATTGGAATCTAAATGTTATGGAATTTGAATTCCCTACCACGGTTTGTAACTTAATTTATAACACTCACCTAAATGAAAGTGTGGAGGATTCTTTCCAGTGGGGCCACTCTGAAACCGGTCAGTTCACATCAGCTTCCTTTAATAAATTTAACCCGGTAATAGATGAGGATAGCAAACCCAAATTTAGTCATCAATGGGTCTGGAAAGTCAATACTATGCCGAAAATTAAAAGTTTTCTATGGTTACTTGTTTTAGAGAAACTCCCTACGGCAATGGAACTTGCTAAAAGGAAAATTATCCCTTGCAGTAGCTGTGAATCTTGCCCTGATATGGTGGAATCAATAGATCATATCTTTCTGCATTGCCCAGCTTCGGACACAATTTGGGAAAGCTACCCCAATATTGTAAGACCAACAGAAAATTTTATAGAATGGCTAAGGCTAGCCTGTACATCTAATATTTGCTCCACAACTTATGGTACTCTAACTATCCCATCCTTTACTATCATCTCAATCCTTTGTTGGTTAACGTGGAAAAATAGGAACACCTTATTATTTGACCATCATAATTATGCCAATAAAGAAAATCTGGCTAGTCAACTAGCTATTGAAATTATTACTATAGGCCAAAATCGTAGCACGAATGCTCCCTGTAACAAAATTCGAGCTCACTCAAAATGGCTACCACCTGATAAAGGACACTATAAATTAAACATTGACGGTGCTTTAAACTCCTCAACTAATACAGGTGGCGCCGGTGGGGTGTTTAGAAATTGCGAGGCCCACTGGATAATAGGTTTCACAAAAAACTTCCCTTCACCCAGTGCTATTTATAGTGAACTTATTGCTCTGCAGGAAGAGCTTACACTAGCCAAAAGCAGGGGTCTAACCCCAATGATCATTGAAACTGATTCACAGGTATTATTAAACAACATGAATAGTGCTAGCAAATTATACTCACTACTGTTTAATGATTGCAGGCACTTGATGGAGGAGATGGGAGCGGTTCAGTTGGTCCATATATTTCAGGAAGGAAATAGCCTAGCAGACTATCTGGCTCGTCGTGGGAGCTCCACCAACAAGTCCAACAATGTTGTGCACTATGTAAACCCTTTTATGTCATGTTTGTATTTGGTTGAGAAAGACAAGTATAGCACATCTATTGCTATACCTGACCAACCATATGTTAATATTCCTATGTTGTGTAATGTGGATACTGTCAGGAATGACACGGTTGTTGCTAATTCTGAACAAACATGTAATGCTTCTGTTTAAGTAAATGAATGCTAGTAAGCTTTTAGTATAAAAAAAAAAAAGGGGCAACAAGCATCATTCAAGGATGAAAGGCTTTTGTCGATGCACTCTATTCCTCATCACTTTTATTGACGAAGATTGAGGGGACCACAACTTTTTGCTTCTTTATGGAGTTACTAACCAAGGTCTTCACCAAATCAAAAATAGAAAAGAACAAGTCAAAGAAAAATCAACCAAATCCATTCTAACAAAGCTAAAAGGGAAAAAAAAAACAATGAAAGTATAATATGTCAAAATATTACTTGTTTTTTTTTTTCCTAATTTCCAAATAAGAAGAAAAGGGTCTACAAAGTTTATCAAGCGTAAGCAGTTTCTTTCTCAGTAACATCCATTTGCCTTTCTGATCTTATGTATGTGTAGCATTGTAGTAGGCTTTGGGAGCTAACTTAGAATGAAAAGAGGCTTAGTACCAAGATGCATAAGCATGTGCATTATAATGCATATATGAGTATGATTTATCCTTCTTAAGATTGATTTCATTATCTGACATATGACACCGCACAATGGAAGTGCATGAATCACCTCAATAGCAAATACCCCTCTGATAAATTCCAGTCAGACAAACCTGTTGTTCCTGCAACCAAATAAATCAGAAAAGACAGAAAACAGAAGTATATTATCAGTTTGGTATGGGACGATCTCGAGCCCACAATTTACTTGTGTCTCCTTAAGAAATCTAACCCCCTCACAGTTGCCCAAGGTTCACGGGTTAATTTCTCCCAGGATGGAACGGGATAACAGTTCTACTGTAGCGGCACTTCAAACAGTAGAACACTGCGAACTCAAAGAAAGTAGCAAATCACACGACTTACTTAGTATGCAGAAAAGAGAGGGAATGCAGTAAGAAGTTTTGCATTTCTGTGTTTCAGTGTGTGTTCAAATGTTGAAGACTGACCAGTTTATATAGCCATGGGAAATGGAAGGATGGAAGGAAGAGTCACCACTAATGGCCACTAACACCACTAACACTGCCACTAATGGCTGAATTCACTAAATGTCAGTAATGAATAGTCCACTAATGAGAAAACGTGGGAGAGTGGGAGAACGTGGAGGAACAATTACTCTGGATTAATCAGATTAATCCATTCAGATTTCTGTTACACAAACAGATTAAATATTAACTATTAATAATAAATTATTAATTAAATAATATTTTTAGTTTTGTTGGTCCAAAAAATTAAGTCAATCAATCATATCAATTGACCGAAATTCGAAATCCGAAGCCGAAGCCGAAGCTGAGACGAGCGAGCGACGACGACGGTGCGAGGCTTCCCTTCTTCTCAACCCTTTTAAGAGCTAAGAGAAGTGAATTTGTATTTAAACCCAACAAAAGTCTTTTCCTCTAGCAATATGGGAGAAGGTGCATTTTCTTACTAAAAGGAACCTTTTCACCTTCCCACCCATTTCCCATTCACACTCTATTTATTCCAAAACCCCAATAATTCCCCACATGAATGGGGAATGGCTATATTGAAAATATGCATGACAGACTTGTGTGATTTGCAAGAAAGAATTAGTTGCATCGGGATAAGTAGGTTTCCCTTTGAACTTTCCGTAGTGAACATACATCGGATATACTCGGTCAATCGGTAGATTTGATATCTTTGAACCGTTGAGCTTTGGTGTATACCTAGACAACGTAAGTCACACAACTAACCCTTAACCGTCTTTGGTTCTCACTGTTGTGTTCGTTTCAGCCATGAACACCGCCTGGTTTCATAAGTACTTAGAGAACTTGCCATACCGAATTTTCCTTGAAGCGGCTTCCACTTCATACTTACATAGGTGATTTCTAAACGTGTAATCCTATAGATGTACACTGTTTGATAACTAAAATATCAAACTTAGACAATCATTAAAAAATGCCTCTAGCATTTTACCCTTGGTACTTGAACATTGTCTAATCATGAGAATGGACCAACCATTAACTGACAATGTTGGACCGTCAAACACAACTTTGTATTCTCCTTGAACCTAGTTCTTGGGATCTCCAGTCTCCTAGGTAGAGTTACCGCCGTGATGACTTGTCCTTGGCCATAGTCCCATTCCCTTCGATGAACACTCAACCGCCTCTCTAGTTAAGCCTTCTGTAAGCGGATCCGCCACATTATCCCTTGACTTCACGTAGTCAATCGTGATAATTCCCCTAGAGAGTAGGTCCCTAACGGTTTTATGCCTTCGTCGTATGTGACGATTCTTACCGTTATACATGACATTCCTCGCTCTTCCTATAGCCGATTGACTATCACAATGTATACAAATTGGTGTCAACGGCTTAGGCCAAAACGGAATGTCTTCCAAAAAGTTCCGAAGCCATTCAGCTTCTTCACCGGCTTTATCTAAGGCTATGAATTCAGCTTCCATAGTAGAGCGGGCAATACATGTTTGCTTGGACGATTTCCAAGACACCGCTCCTCCACCAAGTGCGAAAATATATCCACTTGTGGACTTAGAATCAGTTGTGCCGGTGATCCAATTGGCATCACAATATCCTTCAATGACTGCAGGATACTTGTTATAATGCAATGCAAAGTCTTGAGTGTATTTTAAATACCCCAAAACACGTTTCATTGCCATCCAATGGGTCTGATTGGGATTACTCGTGTATCGACTTAGTTTACTTATAGCACAAGCTATATCTGGTCGAGTACAATTCATGACGTACATCAAACTTCCCAAAACACGTGCATAATCCCGTTGCGACGTGCTTTGACCTTTGTTCTTTTTAAGAGCAAGGTTTACATCAATAGGAGTCTTTGAAATTTTAAAATCCAAATATTTAAATTTTTCAAGAACACTATTGATGTAGTGAGTTTGAGACAACGCCAGACCTTGAGGAGTTCTATTGATCTTAACCCCCAGAATTAAGTCCGCAACTCCTAAGTCTTTCATATCAAATTTGCTAGTCAACATGCGTTTCGTAGCATTTATATTGGCAATGTTATTACTCATTATCAACATGTCGTCCACATATAAGCAAACAATGACTATAAAATTAGGAGTGTTCTTAATGTAGACACATTTGTCACACTCGTTAATTTTAAAGCCATTTGACAACATTGTATGATCAAATTTCGCATGCCATTGCTTAGGTACTTGTTTCAGTCCATAAAGCGACTTAACAAGTTTACACACCATCTTTTCTTTACCTGGAACCACGAATCCTTCAGGTTGTTCCATGTAAATTTCTTCCTCCAAATCCCCGTTTAAGAACGCTGTCTTAACGTCCATTTGATGGATTTCCAAACCATACACGGCGGCTAACGCTATTAACATACGAATGGATGTAATTCTGGTTACCGGCGAGTATGTGTCAAAGTAGTCAAGACCTTCTTGTTGTCTATAGCCTTTAACAACAAGCCTTGCCTTGTACTTGTCAATAGTGCCATCAGCTTTCATTTTCCTTTTGAAAATCTACTTAGAACCTAATGGTTTGTTTCCAGGAGGAAGATCAACCAACTCCCAAGTATGGTTGCTCAAAATAGATTCTATTTCACTATTGACTGCCTCTTTCCAAAATGGAGAGTTTGAAGAAGACATCGCTTCTTTAAACGTCCGAGGCTCATTTTCCAACAGGAAAGTGACAAAGTCATCTCCAAACGAAGTAGAAGTTCTTTGACGCTTGCTTCGTCTTGGTTCTTCCTCATTTGGTGAATTTCCTTTGGTTCCTTCCCGAGGTCGTTTGGATCTTTCACCAACTGACTCACATTCCTTCTTATACGGATATATTGTTTCAAAGAATTCAGCACTATCTGATTCCATCACCGTATTAACATGAATGTCGGGATTTTCTGATTTATGAACCAGAAACCGATATGCTTTACTGTTTATAGCATACCCAATGAAAACACAATCAACTGTTTTCGGTCCAATCTTAACCCTTTTGGGTTTTGGGACTTGCACTTTTGCCAAACACCCCCACACTTTGAAGTAATTCAAGTTGGGCTTCCTTCCTTTCCACTTTTCATATGGAATGGAAAGTGTTTTGCTATGGGGAACTCGATTGAGTATTTGATTAGCCGTGAATATAGCTTCCCCCCACAAGTTCTGGGGTAGACCCGAACTGATTAACAAGGCA
Source organism: Petunia x hybrida (assembly GCA_037355625.1). Lineage (NCBI taxonomy): Eukaryota > Viridiplantae > Streptophyta > Magnoliopsida > Solanales > Solanaceae > Petunia > Petunia x hybrida. Next base: position 561,512 of record JBBBVM010001196.1, read on the forward strand.
TTCATCATCTCCTTTAATGTCCGATTTTTCCTTTCCGCAATCCCATTGGATTGAGGCGTGTAAGGGGCAGTTGTTTGATGAATAATGCCATATTCCAAACATATTTGTTCAAAAGGAGATTCATATTCTCCACCCCTATCACTTCTTATCATTTTGATCTTTTTGTTAAGTTGCGTTTCAACTTCATTTTTGTATTGCTTGAATGCGTCAATTGCCTCATCTTTACTACTAAGTAAATAAACATAGCAGTAATGAGTGCTATCGTCAATAAAAGTTATGAAATACTTCTTTCCACCGCGAGATGGTATTGACTTCATGTCACAAATATCTGTATGAATTAAGTCTAATGGTTCAGAATCCCTTTCAATTGACTTGTAAGGGTGTTTAGCATATTTAGACTCAACACATATTTGACATTTTGACTTAGCGAAATCAAATTTAGGCAATACTTCCAAATTGATCATTTTTCGCAAGGTTTTATAATTGACATGTCCCAAACGAGAATGCCATAAATTATTTGACTCAAGTAAGTAAGAAGAAGCTGCAATTTTATTAATAGTGTCAACGACCATTACATTGAGTTTGAAAAGGCCCTCAGTTAGGTAACCTTTTCCTACATACAGCTCATTCTTAGTTATTACAACTTTGTCAGAAACAAACACACACTTAAACCCGTTTTTCACAAGAAGTGCAGTAGACACAAAGTTCTTCCTTATTTTAGGAACGTGAAGAACATTGGTCAGAGTGACAACCTTGCCAGACGTCATCTTGAGGAATATCTTCCCATATCCTTCAATTTTGGCCGTTGCAGAATTGCCCATAGAGAGCGCCTCATCAGGTCCAGCGGGAGCATATGAAGCAAAGGCTTCTTTCACAGCACAAACATGGCGGGTGGCTCCTGAATCAATCCATCATTCCTTAGGATTTCCAACTAAGTTGCATTCAGAAATCATTGCACATAAATCAATGTCTTGCACTCCTTGGGCCAATTTTGTCTCTTCAACCATGTTTGCTTGACCTTTTTCCTTTTTCCTGTCCTTCTTTGCAGCACGACAGTCTGCGGACTTATGTCCACTCTTGCCACAGTTGTAGCAATTTCCCTTGAATTTTTTCTTGCTGGGGTTGGTCTTCCCTCCAGAAGGCTTCTTTCTCTTATTTTGATTTGGAGTATGCTCAACAATATTTTCTCCCGCTATTGCAGCACTTCCACGAGCCTTCTTTGCAGCAGATTTGTTGTCCTCTTCAATCCTCAAGCGTACAACCAAATCTTCAAGGGTCATCTCCTTGCGCTTGTGTTTCAAGTAGTTTTTAAAGTCATTCCATGATGGAGGTAACTTTTCAATCATGGCTGCAACTTGAAACGCCTCATTAATCTCCAAACCTTCAAAGAAAAGTTTGTTAGCAACAATATAAATAATACTTTTAGCATAAGTATTAATCAGGATCAAACCTTCAGCAAGGAGATCATGGATAAGGACTTGAAGTTCTTGGACTTGGGACACAACAGATTTGTTATCCACCATTTTATAATCCAGAAATTTGGCAGCCACAAATTTCTTCAGTCCAGCGTCTTCAGTCTTATATTTCTTTTCTGGAACATCCCACAGTTTCTTAGACGTTTCAACATTACTGTAAACGTTGTACAGGTCATCTTCCAAGCCACTTAGAATGTAATTCTTGCATAGGAAGTCAGAATGCTTCCAAGCCTCAATCACAAGGAAGCGTTCGTTTTCAGGTGTTTCATCAGTCAGGACTGGAGCATCCTCCTTGATAAACCTTTGCAGGCTTAAGGTGGTCAGATAAAAGAACATCTTTTACTGCCACCTCTTAAAGTCCACACCAGAAAATTTCCCCGGCTTTTCTGCAGGTGGCATAACCGTTGCAGCAGCACGGCTAGGCCCAGCAGCACCAGAAACTGCGGTAGCATTAGTATTCACAGCAGGGACAGTTTGTTCCACTCCGTTAGTCATCTCTGTCAAGTGACACAAGCAGAAACAATATTAATAAACTGTTTAACCAATAGGAGTAGAAAAAACCACGAAGGCTTTTAGTCCCCACAAACAGATTATTTCACAATAATTAGGAGTAGAAAAACCACGAAGGTTTTAGTCTCCACAGCAGATTAATATTTTATATACGAGTAAAAAACCACAAAGGTTTTAGTCTCCTTAAGCAGTATTTATTTAAGTGCAGAAAATAAATAACATTAGATTTCTTAAGCTTGTTGTTCCTGCAACCAAATAAATCAGAAAAGACAGAAAACAGAAGTATATTATCAGTTTGGTATGGGACGATCCCGAGCCCACAATTTACTTGTGTCTCCTTAAGAAATCTAACCCCCTCACAGTTGCCCAAGGTTCACGGGTTAATTTCTCCCAGGATGGAACGGGATAACAGTTCTACTGTAGCGGCACTTCAAACAGTAGAACACTCTATTTCCTTACTAAAAGGAATCTTTTCACATTCCCACCCATTTCCCATTCACACTCTATTTATTCCAAAACTCCAACAAAACCTAGGGGACCTTACACAATAAACACTTTATATAAGGCCTCTTTGCTAAGAAGACACATACGTGCATGCATTCCCTAAATGTAAATTGCATATCATTGTTAAAATTGCGACTCTAGGTGTATTAAGTCTGGGCAGGGAAAAACATTATTATCAGCTTTACCGAGTAAACTTTTCTGCTCAAAGAACAAGAACTTGACAAATAGGCTATAGCAGCAGCAACACAACTTTTATGAGGGACTAACAAAACGAAGACACCAACCACAGTTTTTCAGATATGTGAGATGACCCAGAGCATCACTGAATTACCCTACTACTACACTCAAAGCGCAGCAAGAAGATCTGAATCGCAATATAAGCAGTGCTAAGAGAAAATAACTTCTCCCCTTATACTTTTCCTGGTTACGAATTAGAAAATAAAATATCCCCCTAGAGTTGAGTTCAAAAGCACAAGCAAAACTAAGCAGCGAGAGAAACATTAAAAATCATTAATCAACCTTACAAGTACCTTTGATGTGGAACCTTTGGCTAAAAATCCAAACTTCAAAGCCTTCCTTTGATCTTGGTCCACAGCTCTTGAGTTTGCTGTTGTTGCTGCTTCTTATTGGCAACCCTAGTATTAGCAAAAAGAAAAGATAATTCTTTAAAAAAACTTGTGCTGCAGTGCTACGTCACTGAATAAATAAAACGGGGTAAGTTCATACATTTGAGCATATTTTGGGATCTCCCTTTCATGATGTTCTCTTTTTTGTCCATCATGACTACTACTTTCATGCATTTCTCTCATTTCTTTGAAGCGCTAGAATCTTAACACAAGGTAAACAGATGAAGAAATAATAAACTAGTGCAACTACATTGACAACCTTCCATCAAAAAATTATTCGAGATTTTGAGGTCTCAATAGACTACCTTTCGATGGTTATGATCGTATTAGCTTTGGTGAGCTTCGAACTCCATTGCTAGTTTATTATGCTTATTGCACAAATTGCAGAAGAAAACCTTGCGTATTTCCTTCACCTCCGTTTGGATTTTCTGCTCACGTTCTGCTAAAACCTGGATTTTCATAATGTGCAGGAAGGAGGCTAGAGACCACCAGGTAATAAAGACTGCAGAAAATTCTCGAGACCTTCCAAAGTTGATGTTCTTTAATTTACCATTCTCTTCAAAAGACACACATGTATGTTGTTTGCTGCCTTCTGTTATTAGATGTATGCTGCAGAAAAAGTAAAGTATCCACCTTGAGTAGACTAGTAAAGCATATTTACCAGCTATTAGAAGAGTATAGGCATACCTCCCGCTTCTTAGAAAGTTCCTCAGACTCTTCACGCTCAATATCAAACTTTCGTCTTTGAATATTTTTTCTAATGTAAAATAATCATCCTCCACTTGCTTTTCATCCCCAACTTTGGATCTTGTATTCCTTATTTTAAAGGCTCGATAATTCCTACAACTAGAAAGAAAGAAATAAGATGGGATAACTGTCAACCCTCATGTGGCCATAAGAATGAAGGGCCTTAAACAAAACCCTCAACTTCACTTCAACATTAAAATAAACTGAAGTAATTAAACGAATCAAGAGTGCTGCTTATCAAAACAACTAGATAGAGAAGTTTTAATCCATTTTACATAAACTCATTCAGGAAACCACAACTCAAACTAAAGCAAATTTTAGTGTAGAACTAAAATATCTGATTTCGTCTTCGCAATTAGCCAAAACTCCACCACAAACCCCCTACCCCGAGGCCAACAGTGATTCTCACTTTCTACCACAGGAACTCAAACTCCAACCTCTTGATTGGAAGTGGAGTGCTCTGCATTGAAGTTTGAAGATATCTGAAAGTAGAAGTAACTGGGAAAAGGTGAGGACGGGGAGGGGGTGCATTTTTAATGCAGTCTTACTACCATAAGCTTTTACTGAGAAAGGAATCAAGTTTCTTGTTGCCAATTTGGATTGCTAGAGCACCTATGCGGGTTTCACTTGATTGACAAGGGGGCAATCCTGAGAGCAGAGAACATGAGAAAGAAAAGGATTAAATATGTTTGCTCATCCTTTTGATGTTTAAGAAAAAATCTAGATCACCTCTTGTTACACAGCCAGATGGCTCCACGCTGTCGCCTACGGTGGTTTGTTTTGAATTGGTTTAGGGTGAAGTTGGTGATGCCTACTTACATAAAGGAATGCATTGCATAGCTCGTCCGCTAGAAGAATGAAGAGAAGATGCAGGACTATGAACATTGCCGCACTAGCATCATGCGGTTCTTGTGAAAAGAGATGATTAAGAAAGCTTTTGAAGGGTCAGAACATGATTTTGTACATTGGAGGAATAGCTCTTATTCTATGTCAGGTTTTGGTGTACCATTGAAGTTCTTGCATGTAAAGAAGATTGGGTGACATTTGTAGATAATATTATTATTGTGTAAGTTCTCTAAGTCAGGAGTTTTCTCACATTACTTAAATTATCTACCCTATAACAAACAATGTAAGTGTAGCTAACCTGCATCCTGTATCCTGTTCTTCTCAATACACTTTCTCTTGAGAGAATTAATCAAAATGGCCTATTTGCAAAAATATGACACCATAAGCATGTCGGCACCCATTTTTTCCGAACCGGTTAGAGTTCGAAATATGACTCGACTTATTGGAACTCACGGGTAAAGACTTGAAGTCGCCATCTAACATATTTTTTAAATAGGCGTATTAGGGCACCTACTTTTGTTTCTAGCCAATTTTATAATTAACTCCGAAACTTATTCTACGAATCAGAAATTCTTGGCAAGGGTTAAAGTTAACCCGAGAGGAAGGTGTTAGGCACCTCGAAGGCTCCACCAAATGTGGTTACCGGCCGGACTAAATAATCGGGATTCTAAGTAATTAAAAGTAACTAAGCAAATAAACTAACTAAAAATAGACAAATAATTAAATGACTACTATAACATGTATATAATAATTAATATTAAATGAAACAGTTCAAATTCACTAATTGGCTTCTTCCTAGATAAAACTCAACCAAAGGTACCTCGCAAAATAAAAATAAATTAGTTAGTATGTCAATATATATATATATATAAAAACATAAGTAATGAAATAAAGTAAAAGGTATAGGAAATGTTAATAATGTTAAATTATTCGTCATTTCCAATAGCATCCTCTTTAACAATTTCGCCGAGAAGCACCTCACAAAAATTACGAAAAAGGAGTTAGTGTGACAATTAATAATAATAGTAGTAATAATAACAATAATGATAATAGTAATAAAATAAAGAAAAAATAAATTTTGTAAAAGTTTAGGCTCAGGTCTGTATGGTGTATCGGGTAGAGGTTAGGGATGTCGGTACGGCTGCAAACACGGTGGCCGCCCGGTTGCCATTCCAAGCACCGATCCCATTACTCCATTTTCCGGCTTGTTTTGTAATAAAGCTCCTACATGTCATCATCGCCTTTTTTCTTTTCGGAGGGACACGTAGGGACATTTTATACGGGACGGGATTTGTTTTGGCCTACAAAATATAATTGGCCGAACGGTGTAATATCCGTTTATATCAGTGCATAGGCCTCAAATAAAATATTTTCATAGGCCGTAACCGATGTAGTATCCGTCAAATCAATGTGTAGGCGTCAAATTAAAATATTTTCATTGGCCTTGTAGTATCAATTCGCACTCGGTAGATAGTTGCCAATTATTTCCACGGGAGCTTCAAAAGAATTGTAATATTTTCGTTGTGTCAACACAGTTAGATCAGCAGCAACACCAACATCAAAGCGAGTTTCAATGCTTCACACACGAAAATAGTTAGGCAAACTTAAGACCCGTTTGTCCATGTAGTTTTTTCAAATTTTTTTTGGGAAAAACAGTTTGGACATAAAATTGGGTGAATATTTCAAAAAAAGTTTGAAATACTTTTTCAAAATGCAAAAAGTCCTCAGACCCACTTTTTGGTTGAAAAAACATCTGTTGGGAATAACCATTTTCTCCTAAAGTTTTCACAATTTATAAAAAAAGCCCCTCACTAATATACCCCACCAACTCCATTCTCCTACACACAAACCTTGTCCTTAACTCTCATATACCTTCACCAAAACCAAAATTTAGTGTGTTTCAACAGAGAGTTGCATACTCTCATATACTACAGTGGCTTTCATTTTTCTCCTATTTTATTTTTGTTGTTTTGTTTTCAACGTGCAAAATCGTTGGAGGTGAGAGGCAATGCAGCAAGGTGTAATTCAAGTATGTATTTGAGGAGTACTAGTCGTGTGTTGTAGTCAAGAATGGCTTGTCGAAGCTGCTGTATATTGCCTTCAACAGTAGTATCCTATCTATGTGACTTCTCTTAAGCTTCAGATATTCTCCTTGGCTCGTTGCCAAGTCTCCCTACTATAGTAAAACTCTTGTTTTTTAACTAATTGATCAAATAAATTAAATCTAAACTTGTTAATAAACAATACTTCAGTTATATAAATATTAAGTTTCATAAACACATATCTGCTACCTTAAATCAAGTTAGCTTATAGAGATAGTCTAACATATCTGTTATTTTATATCAAGTCAGCTTATAGATATAAGAATTTGTAGAGTATTGGGGCATTTTGTTAGTTTTTAAAAAAGTATGGGATGTAAAAGTCATGCCTCAAGTTTTGAAAAAAAAAGTGAAATATTTTCTGAAAAATGGATAAACAAACAGTTTTTCATCTTTATTTCAAAGTAAGACAAAAAATGGTTTTTCAAAAAATTTTTCACTTTTTATGGCCAAACGGCCACTTAATGTAAAGTAGTAAATGCAAATAACCTATTGAAAGAAAAACATCAGTGCAATATAATCGATCAAGCCAACTTCATCACCCAACAAGAAGTTAAAAATAGCGATACTAAATAGATGGACCCGTGAACAAAATTTTCGGTGAGAAACAATGATAGCATCGAACGAAATCACAGTAGAGCGGCAGATGAGCGACCACCAATCAACGACGTCACTGCCACCCCGCTACTCCTATTTTAATTTTTTCAGTCACGAATCAACAGTAACGGAGGGGTACGACGACGAAACCAATGAAGTTTCCGGCCAAGAACTTGCACCAACACTAATTCCACCGTTACCGGTGGCAGCTCCACCACAGTCGTTGTCTCCCAAACCCCCTCTTTATCCCAATCTGTATGTGGGTGTGTGTGTATCTATTGTGTATGTAATAGTTTGTGTGTATTGTGTGGTGTTAAAGGAATTGGGTATGTGTGTGCGTGTTTGCCCGTATGTGATGGTGTATTGGTAATGATGATCAAGGTGGGTATTAGGGTGTTGATGGATTCCCGATCTTTTCCTATGCGAGTGTACGATCTCGTTTGTGGACTGAAGTGGGTATTGTGTACTGGTGGGTGTATGGTATAGGAGAGGAAGATGAGGGGTGTGATGAGGGTGTGCGTAATGTATTGTATATTGAAGTGTAATGAGGAAGAAGATGATGGGATTTTTTTTCCTAATCTTTGTGTGTACTGTGTATGTGGGTTATGGTGTACCTTTCTCGTGTGTCTCTACCGGTGGTGATGGTGTCAATTTAAAGGAAAACTTGAATAGAGCCGCTGGGGATTTTCCAAAATGGGAGAGGAAAATTGGGGATTCTGGTGGAGTGATGTGGGAAGTAGATTAGGGAGTGATTTAAGGAGAGATGAGAGAGAGAATTTAGGGGTTATGTATCTATTATCAAAAGAAGGGTAGATACGTTGAGTGTAAAAGATTAGGGGATATTTTGGGTGTGAGTGAAGAAAGGAGTAAGATTTGATTTAAAATAAATAGGAGATGTAGCACAATTAAGAATTTGGTTAGGTAATTCTTCTAGATTCGAGATGAGATTAAGAAGATTTGAATATCGGAAGAATGTATTTGGTTATTTGGTTTAGGTCCAGAGTGAATGTAATTTGATAGAAAAGTAAATAAAATAAATAGAGAATTTTCAGAGATTATGGAAATGATTGGGAGATATGAGGGATTGTCTAGAAAAAGGAAAATTGAATAATTTTTGGTTTTAATCAAAATAATTGGAAGAAAATAGCAACTAGTCCCTAACAGAATGAACGTATATAGACAGACTCTTGTCTAGGTTCGTAGAAAAGATTTCAAAAGAACTTAAATTTAAATAAATATGATAAATCAATGAATAGAAATGGATTGATTATTTATTCGGCTAATATTCTACTTAAAGGTGTGTGTGTGTGTGTGTGTGTGTATATATATATATATATATACCATTAATAAATATTCTACTTAAAGGTGTGTGTGTGTGTGTGTGTGTGTATATATATATTGGATGAACAAATAGTAAAATGCATACATAAATGGAAATAAAAATTAAACTAATTAAGTATAAATAACCACAAATATTTATTAATGATATAAATGCACTGAATTTCACAAACAATCATAATTTTTGACAAATAGCCTAAATGATGTGAAATTATGTAATATATCCACACTTATGTATATATTTTATAAATAGAAGGTAACACACGTAAATGTATGCTTTCTAATGCATATATGCTCAAACAGTTAAATTGCACCTTTAAGTTAAATTATAGCCAATTTTGGAAAAAGGAGGAACAAAAATTGGGTGTCAACAGCTGCTCCTCTTTGCCCGGGGATGACGAAAAGAATCTCCAGGCAAAGATAGTTGATGGAGTAGCCAATTTTATCACGACTGGTAGGCAAAATAATTGAAAAGGGAAAATGGGAGTTTTGGGGGTGTTTTTGGCCGAACCCCAGTCTCTGAGTTGCCTACATATCTCAGGTTTTACGAGAATCAGGTCGTGTGTAGTTCTAGAATGGCATGTTGCCTGTGTGAGATGTTTATGACGCATGATTTTAGATGTCATGAGTAAACTCGTCAGAGTATGCAAAGTTTACATTTGAATGTGCTTTGCCATTTGGCGAGATAGATGAAGAATAAAGCATTGGCACTATCAAGATGAGATGACATCAATAGATCGAGCGTGGGAAAAGAGGCTTATAATCATCCTAGTTATGAAAATGTGCCGCGCTACACCTATAAAGAGGAGTTTATACGTACATAGTTTCCACTTCATCTCGATAAAAGAGCTATCTTGCCTTCAATATTGTCTTGACTAAGCTGGGAAATATTTGAGGAGCGAGCTTTATAGATGGGCACGATTCAAATAGATAGACACGATTAAGCAAGAAAACACGCACGATTGACACATATAGGTTTAAATAGGAAGGGACCCAGACTGGCATCCAATCAGGAATGAAAGGTTAGGCAGATCACTTGTGTGAGTAGGGAAATTTAGCTTTGAGCGCTTTGGAACTCGGCAAAATAGGTAACTTGCGGGTGTAGCAAATACATTGTCTGTAGGATTAAGCTTTTTGAATTGGGTTCTGGAATGGTGTATAGCATGTATTTGAGGTTTTGGAGTTGCACAATTTTCGTGTGGGGAATTTATTTTCCGGGAACAAGTATGAGAGTATGGGAAATGGTTCGGGGTTTTGTCAGAGATCGGAGATTGTCCTGCAGCAAAATCAAGATAAATACAAACAGATATAAAGATAAAGATAAAACAAACTTACATGTTGAGCTGAGTAGTTGTCTGTTACGTAGTCGAGTGTGTTTAGTGCTAGGGAACCATATGCTTCTCCTCTGGGCATATTTATTTTCTCGTTCGGAGATGCTAAGTACATATTGTCATGAGATAATTGCTTGTCGCGTCGGGCTGTATACCCTGGAACACTGTCGCGCCGTTTCCTGCAATAAGGGTGAGCTTTTGCAAATATTATTTGTAAATGTAAAGTAGAATTTCCTGTCATTAGATCGTCTTGCCAGTGGCTCTCGTAAAGAGACCTATGTGCTCGTCAGTACTGCTACTGCCTCCTCGTAATGAGAACCTACTGGTATTGCCTCTCGTCGCGAGATGTACTGCCTCCTACTAATGAGAACCATTGTGCTCGTCAGCACTGCTACTGCCTCTCGTCCTGAGATGTTTACCTCCTCGTAAAGAGAACCTACTGCTACTACCTCTCATCGTGAGATGTTTACCTTCTCGTAAAGAGAACCTATTGCTACTGCGTCTCTTCGTGAGATGTTTGCCTGTCGCGTCGGGCTGTGTACCCTGCAAATAAAAGTAAAGTGAAGTGCTAAAATATAGAATGATCTTACCGTGCGTATAGTATTGCCTGGGGCACTGTCACGCTGATTTTCATTTTATTGCGTCTTTGGGTCTTTGGTGAACCTCAAAATTCTGTCCCAGTGTCGGCTTGCGTCAATTGGAATTTTTGAAGGGGTCCTCAAAAATTCTTCCCCAGTTTATTGCCTTTGATAAATCACCATATTGTAGTAGTGCCTGCGAGTCTTCTGTTTGTGTTGAAAGATCTGCTCTCAAAGAAAGATTCATTAGTTGAAACAAAATGATTGCATTGTATTAAACACTAAAGTATTGGCTTGAATATAAATTTGTCCTTTATTGTGATGATTTGTGTATTTTGATGGCTTTGATTATATCGATACTTGCATACTCAGACTGAGGTTTGGTGTTATCGGATTTGGAGGCCGTCTAAAATTGTATTTGTCTTGGGTTATGCTGGGGGATCTTCACGTTTTGTGCTTTTCTTTTCAAAAGTCATGGAGCTAACTTTGATGGATTGGTGTGTATAGAAAAGGTATTTGTGGTTTAAGGAGTTGCGTTTCCATTTGTTGGTCATTGTTGTACCATTGGGTCAATTAGACTTTGAATTTTGCATTTTAGTGTTGGGTATTTTGTTGTGTCATGGTATTGAATGTTGAGTGATGAGCGTAGATCTTTGTCAGACCGAATTTCAGAATGGGTATCTAGGGAGTGACTTGTGTATCGGTTGCAATATCTTTTGAATGAGCTAAATGAGTAAAGGTGTGAGGTTTTGTCTTTTTATATGTCCTTGATTGTGTTGAGCCTGATAGGTTGTTTTTGAAAGTCTTTGACAAAGGGGAGGTTGTTTATTATGTAAGTTGGTGCGGTGTGAGGTCTGCGAGTTTTGCTAGTTTCGGTTGTATAGTGGTCGGATTTCTTTCTCGTGGCTCATGTGTGGGTATACTGCCAGCTGATTTTGTTCGTCCAGACTACAAGTTGTACGTAAGTGATTTTGGGATTGTTCGGGTTCACTCGGTGCCATATGTTGGTGGTTTGAAAGGCTTTGTTCCAGAAGGTAAATCTTTTCAGCTTAGCTTGCCCTTCGGCTTTTTCTAAAATGCAGATTCTTGATCGATTTCAGTGTTCAAATACAAAACAATCGTAATAAAGTGACAAATTGCGCAAAATATGTTAGTACATTAGAAAAGATTTGATGCAAAAGTAATGCAGAAAGCTTAAGAGAATGCCTAGACCACGGATGATAGATTAGCACTTGAATTTGGAGATTATGACAAATTGTGTAAAGATTCTGAAAGACTGCTTGAGTGCTTTATGTAGCAGTCAAGACAAGGGTTTTGGTTAAATAACCGATGCTTGTTTAAGCAGGAGATTAGGAGTTGAATGCCAATGAAAAGTGATAAAGATGTTATGTAAGGAATAGGTTGTGTTGTGCGATAGAAAGGGAGGTTGTCTCTTATCGAACACCAAGATTTTGAATGCATTTGTCATCCTTCTTTGCGAACTTGTCTGTCATGATGCCTATCTGTCTTTCAAATAGATACCCAATGTCCATCATATATGTCAACCAACTGCTACAGTTCAGTTTTTGCACCGACTTCCTTGTTGGATAATATTTTATTGCCGAGACACCAAATCTAATGTAGGTTATCTATGTATCATGTATATTTTCAGATTCATGCTTCAGTCAAGACTATTTTTAGAGGTTGGTCATATCGTATTTTCCTGCTCAAATCTAGTTGTCGTCATGAGATTTCACTCCAATAAAGCTTTCGACCAAAATTGCTCCAAGAAATCAATTTGCCCGTGCTTTTGTATCAAATCAATGCTTGGTCTTGTAAGTGTCTCAAATAACTTCGTCCTGAGTTCATTGTCTTGACTTGGTTTAGTCGGTCAAGACATGTTTCTAAATACCCATGGGATTTTTCATTTTCTGTCATGTAATGGGAGCTTTTGTCACTACATCTTTGCATCCCTTTCCAAATTGGGATCACCTTGCCAATTTCGGTTGTTGTGCATGAACCTTTTGTAACATCAATCGGGTTCCCCTCGCTTCTCACTTTCTTATTACTTTTTGATAACCCTTTGGCCATGAATGGGTGCATGTTAAAAATTTTTGGATCGCCTTTAATAATGTGGCCTGGGGCGACAAAATGATCCTCAGTCAGGTGCACCTTTGAGTTTGACCAATACATCTTTTGCCTTGTCAATTTTCCTCTCCATATGCATAGTGCTTGTTGTAGTAAACTTTTCTTGTTGATCAATCACTGACAAATGCACTTTGCTTAACCATATCTTCTGCCTTGGTATTTGACTTAAGCCGGACTTTTGGATAACAGGTCTTTGAGTTGGTAAAGAGTGACGAATTATCAGGATATGCAAAAGGTTTCCGATATTGGGATTCGGGCATAGAGTAGGGAGGTGAGGTGCCTTGGTAGGGGATTGGATTTTGGAAAAGAAATTGACTTAGGTAGAAAGAGACCTCTAGCCACAAACAAATTCATGCAATCCACATATATCAGATAAGAAATGCATCCAATTATGTGAAGGACTTCTTGACGATTTGAAAAGCGCTTTGTGCCACATGTATCATTTCGTTTGCTAACAAATGCGGAGTCTAAAAGAGAATATTTCATTTATTGAACACTGATCTTTATTATATTGCCTGATATTGAAGCAGTGTAAGAGAACGAAAAGACTAAACATTTGCTAGGAAATTAGATCATGGCCTAACGAACATCTTTCATACTGATCCATCCCCAGAAGATTCTTCTTCTTCTTCGGACGAGCCTCCCTCGGACAAGCTTGCCTCTGATGAGTCTCCTTGAAAAATGATGTTGTATGCATCAGTTAAAAGCCGAGATTTTTCAAATATGAGATTCTTTAACATTCTCCAAGCCTTCTTTCCTTTCTCCTCCATTCTTTTGTCAGCCACAGAGTTCATTCCTTTGCTAGCCCATACTCCTATAGACTCTATCCGTTTTGTCAATAGTTTTGTCTTATTGCACCATTTGTCTTTTTCTTTGCCCTTTGCTTCGACCAAACTTTATTTTTTTGCTATTTTCTCTTGTGCCCTTGCCAGTTGTTTGCGTAACCTCTTGTACTCGGTTTCTAACTCATCAACGTTTTCTTTCGTTTTTCTTGTTGCCCTTGGTTGAACTACCCTTGCTATGTCTTTCCTGAGCCCGTCCGGGCAATCTTCATCATAGCCGGCATCGAACCTGTCTTTCCCAAAAGTCTCAACTTCCATTCAGTGCCTTGCATTCCAAAATTCTAATATCTTGTCTTCGAATTATATCGTCCGTCCGAAAATATCTACTTTGAAGCTTCTGATGTCTGCAATTTTTGGTACAATCTACTTTCTCCCTGCTTGTTTGAGTGCCCTTAAAGAAGTGTATGGGTATACTCCTCTAAACCCAACCAAGATGAGAAACGAAGCTCCTTCAGATCTTGTGATTAATGTTGTGCTGGGAAAGTAATCAAACATCCATTGTATCTTTTCAGATGTCTGCTGAGAAAGCATGTGGTGCCAGCCTTTTGCAGTTGTTGGCTTGTCCCATTTTTTAAAAGCGTTGTCCATGTGGGCGGTATGAGTCAAGATATAGTTCTGTCTTGGTATGGAGTGAAAGGCTTGGTCTGTGTTGTTCATCTTTCAGAAATGTTCCATCAACCAAATTTGTAGAAATAGATTGCAACCTTCAAAAAAGCCAGCACCCTTCTTGCATCTTTCTAAAGCTCGATACATTTCTGCAACAATCATCGATACCAAAGTGTACTTCTTGTCAAAGTCCTTGAGTAGGGCATCAGCAATTGATACCATGCAAACTTCAATTCGTCCTTTGTATTCTAGAAACACGACAGTCCCTAAAAAGCTGGTAACAAAAGCAAGTATCCTCCGCTCTTGCCAATTTGTCTTGTTAATGCTGAAATTATCTTCGAATTCTTGAAATGCTTCTCCGTACCCGAATTTGATATAGAGGAAAGTTAAGAAAATTCCCGACTACCTTACACTGTCTGTGTATAATTTGGGCTTAAACCCTACCATTTCGAAAAACTCCTCATGTGTGATGTTCTCAAGCATCAAGATTTCCTCACTTTCAAATGGTAGAGTCAACCCTCCTATTTCTTCCAGCAATGGTGCCAACTCTACACTCCTAAAGTAAAAAATTGCTCGGTCTGCATCCCAATAGTGTACCGCTGCTTCTACTATCCCTTTCATTGCAGTGTGTTCCATTAGTGAAATAAGATCCCCAACACTACTTTAACTCGGTCATGTTGATCTATGCTTAGGTTTTCCCACCAATCTTTGAGTAACTGAGGGACTCCAGTAACCATGTCGAATGTTCTAGCGGCCATGATCTTTGGAAAATATGAAGGAAGGAGAAAAAAGGGAAGCAAGATGCCTAAATTCCTCTTGTAATCAAACGATTAACGTGTGGCACAGGTTTTTTGAAAACAATGCAGTATAGAATATGAAGAGAAGTGTCATTGTGGATTGAGAACCCTTTGGACACTTTTAGAAGAAGGTTGCTAATGGACTTTTGACATACCAGGGATGTCAAGTCTTTATATAATGCCTAAAGGACAAATGCGCATTATCTGTCATCCCGTCTATCAAGCGGTCGTTTTTTCTTCAAGTCAGGATTTTAATGCCTTTTCGGTTACCTTTTGTGCATTTGAATAGCATTGAATAGAGAATGATTAACACCGCTTAGGAATAAATGGTCGTTTTGGATTCAATTTGGGCATTTGACGCCTCTTAGGTTACCTTTTATGCCTTTGAATGACATTGAATACAGAATGATTCCAACCGTTCAGGAATAAATAGTAGTTTCTGATTCAATTTGGGCTTTTGATCCCTCTTAGGTTACCTTTTTGTGCCTTTGAATGGCATTGAATGCAGAATTATTCCAACCACTTAGCAGTTTTTGACTAATTTAGGCTTTTGATGCCCGTTCAGTTACCCTTATGCTTTTGAATGGCACTGCATACAGAACAATTCTAGTAAACTGTCCATATTTGCACGTTTAATCTTTTAAGTAAATGTAAATAAAACATATTCAACGCTTTTCGGGGGTCAAGGACCCGTTCGGATTGTTTGAACAAGTTGGCCTATTAAACTTGAGAACAAGTCAGCTAATGATATGTCATGATGATCCTAGAGTTACCACTAAGAGCTGGGTTGACTTAGACCGAGTTTTATTATCCTCTCAAGATGATTCAGGAGCGGGAACATCACGAACCAAACAGATTCCAAGTCGTTCCCCCCTAAAGGAATTTTTTGTGAGGGAGAGGTGGTCGTAATCACCGTATTTTTTAATGCACGATTTGAAACTGCAAAGAATGGGGGGAAGTATGAGTAGTATGCACAAGGTTTCAGAAAGATGTACAAGTTTAAAGGTGCACAAGTTGAAATAAAATTAGTTCACAAAATAAATTAGTAAAAGAAAAAAGGAAAAAAAAAAAACAAGTTAGTTCTGCAAAATCAAATAATCAAGCAAGAAATAATTTAAAATGATAATGCGAAAAGAATTTAAAGCATGGAATGTGATGTGTGCTCCTAATGGTGTCTAAGAGTAGGTTTTTATACAAGGTTTCTCCCAAGTGGACAACTTGGAAAATAAAAGCACGAAAACTGCCAATAGCTTCGCTAGTTGGCTTATTTTGCGTACTTTTCCTAAAAGGTGCTTTTACGGTGGAACGATCGTGGGGTCCACGCAATCGTTCGTGGTGTGTGTAAATGTAAATATTCCAGGAGTTGAGGAAGTGCAAAATAGAATAAACAATTACAAAGTGAATATAACCGAGCAATTTAAAGAAAGAAACGCCAAAGGATGAACCTCAATAACGCAAATAGGAAAAGAAGATAAGTTAGTCTCAAAAATAATAACAAGAAAATAAGAATCCCAATTAAAATCCGTTGTGGTTAGAACCTTGATATCCCCGGCGGATTCGCCATTCTATCGACACACATTTTTCCCGAACCGGTTAGAGTTTGAAACAGGGCTCGACTTATTGGAACTCACGGATAAAGACTTGAAGTCGCCACCTAACATATTTTTTAAATAGGCGTATTAGGGCATCTACTTTTGTTTCTAGCCAATTTTATAATTAACTCCAAAACTTAGTCTACGAATCAGAAATTCTTGATAAGGGTTCAAGTTAACCTGAGAGGAAGGTGTTAGGCACCTCTCAGACTCCACCAAATATGGTTACCGGCCGGACTAAATAATTGGGATTCTAAGCAATTAAAAGTAACTAAGCAAATAAACTAACTAAAAATAGACAAATAATTAAATAACTACTATAACATGTATATAATAATTAAGATTAAATGAAACGGTTCAAATTTACTAATTGGCTTCTTCACCTAGGTGAACCTCAACAAAAAATACCTCGCAAAATGAAAACAAATTAGTTAGTATGTCAATATATATATATAAAAACATTAGTAATGAAAAAAATTAAAAGGTATAGGAAATGTTAATAATATTAAATTATTCGTCATTTTCAATGGCATCCTCTTTAACAATTTCACCGAGAAGCAGCTCGCAAAAAATACGAAAATGTAGTTAGTACGACAATTAATAATAATAATAATAATAATAATAATAATAATAATAATAATAATAATAAAGAAAAAATGAATTTTGTAAAAGTTTAGGCTCAGGTTTGTATGGTGTATCGGAGAGAGGTTATTGATGCGGGTAAATATGCGGAAGCAAATAAACGACACAAGCGGAAGAAATTAAAGAGGATAACAAGAAATAAAGATTGGGGAGGTAAGAATTAAGAAGAAAGAAACGAATCAAACTCACATTCGTGGATTGAATTCAATGGGAGAAAGAGAAATTTGAACCAAATCCTAGATTCATACTAGGATGCAATCCTCGGGTTCCCAAGTCTAAAGGGATACATGAGCTTAAAGCTCCAAACAAGAAGGCAAAGCCTCTCAATGTTCTTCTGATCAATTCTATCTTCAAAACTAGGTAATGAATAAAATGGATAAGTGTGGCATTTACAGGTGTGCTACACTCCTAATGTAATGTCTAAAAAGCCCTCAAATGAGATAAAAATAATACAAGCCTCGTAGGGCCAAAATAGGGATTACACGTAAAATTTCCGTCCAAAACTAAGCAAAATAGTAAGGCGCCCCACCCAGCAGAGTAGGCGGTCCGCCTACTACAGAGGGTGAAAGAGTGGGCAGTCCGCCTGTTTACAGAGGCACCCCGACTTCTTGAACTCCAGAGAGTTGGCCATCAACTAGGCGGTCTACCTGATGCTCTGGGCCGCCTCTTCCGGGGAGGTCCTCAAAATGCACTCTAGGTGCTCCTCCTTGGCCCGTAGCCGGTCCTCCCTCGATGGTGCTTCAAGTCTATGGCTTCAAACCACTCTCGAACCCTCCTTCGGAGCCCTTGACTTGTATTCTTTGTGCTCTCAAGCTTGGCTCTTCATGGTTGGTGTCTTGGCTCGATTTGCCCCGCATCATCCTCCCCTTCTTGAGAAAATTTCGTCCTCGAAATCAAACCTTCAAAGCCTACATTCAAAAACAGGCACAAACAAAGCTTCCCACTACAAGAGTAGGTTAGTGCCAAAAGTGTGAAAAACACAGTACTATGATAGAGCCAAGTATCAATAACAAGTAAAAAGCTTATGTCTCCCAAGGAAACAACAAGTACTTGACTCAAAAAGAAAGCACAACCAACACAAGAACAAGCAAAGAGATCAATAGGATATGGAACATGCAAGATATAGCAATCAATTTCCCTTTGACCCCTAAGCTTACTACCAACACACCAAACCTTCAAGTTAATATTATCACAATGTGACACTTCGGCTTTGGCATGTTCAACGCTCAAGGTGTGATCGACATATGGGATGGAGTAGGCAAAATAGTTCAATCGAAAACTAACATCAAATACTCCACTTCCCTTCTTAGAAGCACTCTTACACATACCAAGAGGTACCTCCTCACCTACAAATTCACCTCCAAGACAATCCTCCTCACTAGACAAGTTACCAAGGAAGGTCCTCGCCATAGCTTCTTCATCATTATAGTCCGCACACTTAAGATTAGGACTACTAGAGGATGCACCATCACAATCAAACAAGAGATTGTCAATAGAGTTAAGCTCTCTAATCCACGGAGGTTCAAACTCACACTCTACTCTAGTTTGATACAAATCACCATTTCCATTGAAATTGCCCTCATACAAAGGATTAGTATAGGCACACTTCTCAAGTTAAATAGTAAGCAAAGGTGAAGTATCCAAACTAGAGACAACATCCCCACTTGAGGAGTCATCGAACACAATTCGATCCATCTCATACACTAGAGACTCCTCAAGGTCACAACTACCCTCACTACGACACATAAGACCACCACCGTCAAGTAAGCAATCAAAGGGAAGAATAGGATATTAATTATACTTATCTTCTCCTCTATCAAATATGTGTGGGGTGTCATAACAAAGTTTACAAACAAGGTTAGCCACAATATTTTCACTAAAGAGAGGTTCAACGAAAACCGAGCTCACATCATGATGTGACTTTTCAATCGTCTCAACTAGTAGTTCACATGCACACACAAGTTGACCATTCGACTCTACACTAGTTGCAAACACATTGTAATCATACAAATCATCAACTAGCATAGAGTTTTCACAAATGTCACAAGACAAGGAAGTATCATGCTTAAGGAAAGAAGAACTAACACTTACACTTGAGTTGCCATTTTGCTCGCTCAATGCATTTGAAGTATCATGGCTAGCTTCTCCACCTTGTAGCTCACATTTGGAATCATCGTCACCTTGTCTTTCCACTTCGGAACATGATTGAGGCTCTATTGGTTTGCCTCCAAGAATTCCTACACAAGAATTCAAACAAGTAGAAGAAAAGATAAAAGGTTAAGGTTAGAATAAGGGGTTCCCTCACTCTCCATGATTCTTTTTCCCTCTCTCTTTTCCCTCATTTTTTCTTCAAGGCTGGGCGTAGATTCGGGTGGTAACAACCCACTCACATCACTCAACACAACCTTTCCTTTTTCCACTCGAGAGTTGTCACCGATCTCTCCCTTACTACTCTCAATCTTTTATCTCTCATATTCAGGTGAGTTGGGACGAGGCCCGGGAATGCCCATAGCCGGAGTAGGTGGACTCTTTACATCAACCCGGAATCTAGGACTTGGAGATTCATCACTTGATGTCTCCTTCTTCTTTGTTGGTGAACCACTTGGTTTTGAAACTTGTAGTTTCGGGTTCACCTTGTTGACACTTGTCAACCCTTCACTTGCACTAGTCCTACTATTTCTTGTGATTGTAGGACTCCTTGATTGCACCATTTCAACCTTGGAATGAAGTTCTCGCCCCTTGCTCCGTTGCATAGTCAAAGAAGGTGCACTAGTAGGCAATTGGCCTCTCGCCCGATAAGGTACAAAGTCATAAACTCTTTGACCTATGCCCACAAGATACGCATCCTTCATAGCACTATATTACAACCTCTTGTCTTCCAACCATGGCTCACCTAACCACACATCAACATGTCGCATGAGATACACATCACACCACACATAACACTTGTAATTCCTATAAGATATGAGTACTCGAGCTTTGTTGGAAACCCACACTCCATCATACTGATAAGGATTCTCTAGCTCACGGCATGGTATCCTTAGCCAATCAACTTAAAGAGGTGCTAATACAGTTGGGATCGGTCTCTTCAATTTTTAGCAAGTTGCCTCCATAACCATTCACCTCAACAACAAACCTACGTCTACCCAAGTTTCGTAGAAATGCATCCAAGAGAGGACTTGAATGCCCACGAGTATCAACACCGACAACTTGGGTCTTCCTTATCCATCCTCTCCTAGCAACATTGCTAGGGTAACATCCACTACCCGTCACTCTTCCAACATTAGAAATGTTGTTGAATGTCGAGGAAGGAACCTTGCTATGGAACCCATAATAACCCCTCGCCTTGGTTCCATTGGCAATAACACTACTCCTACTACAACTATCTAATCCCCTCACGGAATTGATAGAACAACATAATCCCCTTGTAGGAAGAGCATCACCATTTCTCAATCCACCCTTCACATGGGAATTAGGAGCTTTGAGCCGTTTAGCACAAGTAGGATAAGAAAGCTTCCCCTTTCCCATGAAACAACCACCACCTCCTCCCAAACTAATGGAAGGACCTCTACTACTCCCTTGCTCATTTGTGGAAACATCAAGAGAAGACGCAAATGACACATTTCTATAATCAACCTCATTATCAATTCTCTCTGTCACTGTCAATATTTTCATATTCATCACAAGAAGAGTAAGTAGGAACATTGTACTTTGAAGCGTCACCATCTTCGTATTCTTGACTAGAAGAAGTATAAGGATCCACACATTCATCATCATAGGCTTCATAGTCTTCATCAACCTCACGATCATCATAGTGAACCGCTTCATCACCATAGGAGCCATAGTTTCTCGAATCGTCATAGTAATCCCCTTCAACATTGTAGGAACCATAGTCTCCATCATCTCCATACGAGTAATAGCAACTCGCATTATCCCCACACGAGCCATAACCTCCACAATCATCATCTGACATAGTTGCAACAACAAGAGAAAGAACCTCACAAAATTCACTCTCTCTCGTGTATCACTCAATATATAAACACTCAAGGGCAAGGCCTTAATCTCTTAGAAACCATGTTGATCATAACTAGTATGTGATAAGGACCAAACCCCCACAAGACCCTTCACACGGAGCCAAGCTAAGGAGATCCAAGAAGTGCATTTACACTTGGTGAGGGAAGGACTCGAAGAAGGACGCGATTGGAAGCCATTCCGGATGATCAAGGCACAAGTGGAGCAGCCAGGCGCCACGCTTGAGATCTAGGTGCCCCGCCCAGAGAACAAAGGGGCCATGCTCTCCGCCCACCCAGGGGGCGCTCCGCCCAGCCCCCTCCACTGCCTAAATTGGTGGGCGCTCCGCCCGAGACGCTGAGATGCGGGAATTCTAAGCGTGTTAAGACTATTTTGACCCTACGTGGTCTTTTATCTTAAAGCCTAAGTGTGGGCACTTTAGACCTTTTACTTAGTGCTTAAAAACCTCTATAAATAGCTAGATAGCTTATTTTCATTCCTTATTTTTTGATGATTAAAGAACCTTATTGAGAGTTGAACTCTTGTGAATGAATGAACAACCAAACTTGGGACTTGTTCTTCTTCTAGCGGATCTAGATAAATTCCATTCCCTTCCCTGATCATTCTACTTGCGGGTTCTAGTTAGCTCGAGGGTAGGTGCTTAGCGTAGGTGTTTTTTGACGACCTCCCGGGGTTGTATCGGAACTAGTTCTCCGGTGCTACTTGGGATTTTGTTCGAGCTACGTCTCGTTCTTTATCTTATTTTACATTCCGCGTTTGATCCTTATCAGTTTGGTATCTGAGCAAGGCTCGGGTTTTGTCTCTACGAATCCCCGACCCTTGATTCTTCATGCCTACATTAGTTTCTTTAGTTTTCTTGTTGTTGAAGTTATTAGAAAGGAAAAAAATACAAAAAAATAGAAAAGTGAAAAATACAAAAATTGACGTAACTTTTTGGTGTGTTTGATTCTTGTTATTGATCCTTGTTGAAAACCCGTCATTTTGATACCAAAAACACGTGGTTTGGATTGGAATCACGAGATTTGAAATTTTGAAATCCCAAAATTGTTAAACCCTTCTTAAACCCTTATTCTTGATGACTTTTGATTTATTCATGGGTTTGTTGGTTGTTGATCATTGAATTGATTATAGGGGTTTGTTCTACATTGAAAAACAAACAAATTAAAACAAATTTCGTGAGATTTGGAGTTGTATAACATCATGTTTGAAGAATCGAAATCCACTTTGAAACCCTTGCTGAAACCCCAACTTGAAACTTTGAATCATGATTGTACTTTAATTGTTGGTTGTTTGGGGGTGAAAATCATTGGGCTTTGAAGAATATATCAATATTCAACTTTGGGTACCTCAGAATTGTGCAAAACACGTTGGAATTGATCCAAAAGTTGGATTGAAATTGAAGAAGAAAATGGAGTTGGAAGCCCAAGTGTTCTTCACCCAGGCGCTCCGCCTGACCACCCTCACTGGTGGTTTGCCAGGCGCTCCGCCCCAATCCTGAAGGGGTGAATTCGGGTAGTTTTCTCTAGGTTTTCTTATTTCTTTCTTTGCCTAACCTCTAACTAGTGCCTATCTAAGTAATCTTCCTACTTAATTGTCACTAGTCCATTGAGCTTTTAGGTGATTCGTGCAATTAGTTGGAGAGTAGAACTTCAAGAAGATTCGTAGATCCTTTTGACTCAAGTCCTCACGTCAAAGTGCTTAGCGTTCATTGAGTCACATTAACTCCACAAGTGGAGTTGTGCTTGACTCGTGCATAGTTTGCTTGAGTTGAGGGATTGTTATTCATCTACGTGAAGCTTTTGGACTACAAGTCGAGTGAAATATCCACCACCGCTAAACGAATGAACCGAGTGAACACAAGTGAGGGAGTGTGTGAGGTGATTTCCCTAACGTTTTTTCTTCTTGTAGGTACAATGGCCAACGAAGGTGAAGATTTTATAAAGGATGCTTTGGCTAGTCTTCTTGCCAAGATGGATATCATGAACCAAAGGATTGAGTCTCTTGAAAAGGGGGCTTCAAGTACCCAAGGTGATCAAGGGACCCCGAGTGTCCAAGATGAAAAGAGGACCCCGAGGGTCCAAGTTGAGAAAGGGACCCCGAGTGTCAAAATTGAAACCGGTGAAGGTTCAAGTAGTCCTACCTTTACCTCGGAACAAGTTGTTCAGTTGCTTAATCACAACGGGTGAAGGAAGACCGTGAGAGCTATGAACAATGTTGGGCAATACGCAACGAACGGGCATTCCCTACCTAGGGATCAACCCTAACCTTATGGGCAATCCCCAAAGGATTGTTCCTCTTCCAATGGCCATTCGAAATGTGCAACCTCTTGAACAAGTGAGAGAAGCTCAAGAAGGGGAGGAGGAAGAGTATGGAGGTGATGGCTATGGAGCTCCTAATCCAAATGGGAGAGCCATGAATTGGGGACGTAATGTTAATAGGGGTAGAGGCCGAGGTCGAGGGCCACCCATAGGGGTTGATAGGGATGTTGGAGGGAATGCTAGAAGGGATTTTGGTGGTTATGGAGGCATCTTTGGAGGCCAACCGGAACCTTACCAAGGGGATCGAGATAAAAACAATCTTAATAGTGTGAAGCTCACTATTCCTTCCTTCAAAGGGAGTAGTGACCCGGTGGAGTACATCGATTGGAAATTGGCTATGGAGAGAATATTTGACACCAGTGATATGTCCAAAGAGAAGAAGGCCAAGTATACAATATCTTCTTTTGAATCCTTTGCTTCTACTTGGTGGGAATCGGTCAAGAGAAATAGAAGGAGGAATGCTATGCCAATCAATGTGACTTGGGGTGAATTGATTCGTGTGATGGATGAGAAGGACTTTACTTACCAATACCGTGTAGACCAATACAAGCGTCTCTATGAGTTGAAGCAAGGTTACAAGACGGTTGGGGAGTACTTTAATGAATTTGAGCAAATCCGGATGTCCCTAGATTTGGATAGGGAAGAGGATGAGCAAGCCATGATTAGATTTCGAAGTGGTTTGAATCGGGATATAGCTTCACAATTGAAGTTTCACAAGTATGAAGACCACTATGAGCTATGCAAAGATTCGGTTGAAGCCGAGAAATGGCTTAAGGAAGAGAAATCCACTCGCTACAAGAGTAGAACTCCTACTCCCATGAGTAAGCCAAAGGAGTGGAAGACTCCTACTCCAAATACAAGGTTCCCAAATGCAAGTGGTACAAGTGGTGAAAATGCTAGCAAAGATGTGAAGAAGCCGTATGAGAAGTACACACCAAATGTGGGAGGTAACTCTAAAACTCAATTAAATACTCCTACTCCTTCTTCAATTCAATGCCACAAATGCAAGGGGTATGGTCACTTTGCTAAAGAGTGCCCTACGAAAAGGACCATGATTGTTGTTGGTGATGGTGCTTATGAACAAGAGAGTGAACCGGAGGATGAGGGAGTAGAGGGAGATGAGGTGGAAGATGTGGAGGATGATACGGTGGAGGATGATGATCCTTATGCTTTCCTAGTTCTGAGGAGGAGTTTAGGTGCTATGCTTGTGGAGGATAGTGAGACCTTGCAAAGGGAAAACCTCTTCCATACTAGATGCCGAGTCATGGGTGTTGTTTGTTCTATGATCATTGACTCGGGAAGTTGTGCTAATGTTGTTAGTCAAACACTTGTTTCCCAATTAAAATTGCCCACTTTGAAACACCCCAAACCTTATCGTTTGCAATGGCTTAGTGAGTGTCGGGTGCTAAAGGTGGTGAAGCAAGTAATGATTAAGTTCAAAATTGGGAACTACGTGGATGAACACATGTTTGATGTGGTGCCTATGCAAGCATGCCACCTTCTATTTGGAAGGCCATGGCAATTTGATAGACATGTGGTTCATGATGGCCGTGTCAACACTTACACGGTCAAACATGAAGGAAAGAAAACCTTTGACTCCCAAACAAGTAAGTGAAGATTATAAGCGAATAAGGGAGTTAAGAGAGCCGGCAAAGGCTAAGTCGGTTGTGGAGACTAGTCTTTTGGCCGAGAGCTTGGTGGTGACTCCACCATCTTCTACCGGTAGCATATGTGCCATGATGCAACCGGGTGAACTTTTGAGAGGAAATGATGGCAACAAGCTACTCCCTTGCCTAGTGCATAAAGGTATGATTCTTGCATCCGATGTTGATTATTTCACTAACCCTTTACCTAGTGCAATTGAGGATGTTTTGAAGGTATTTGAAGACATGTTCCCGGAAGAGATGCCGAGTAAATCTTCCTCCAGTAAGGGGGATAGAGCACCAAATTGATTTTATCCCGGGGTCTCAAATTCCAAACAAACCGGCTTTTAGGAGCAACCCGGAGGACACAAGAGAATTGCAAAAGCAAGTAGATGACTTGCTCACTAAAGGCTTGGTCCGTGAAAGCTTGAGTCCATGTGCCGTACCGGTCATTCTTGTGCCAAACAAGGACGGGACATGGAGAATGTGCGTTGATTGCCGGGCCGTGAACAAGATAACGGTAAAGTATCGTCATCCTATTCCAAGACTTGATGACATGCTAGATGAATTGAGTGGTTCATGTGTCTTTAACAAATAGACCTTAGGTCCGGTTACCATCAAATCCGGATGAAACCCGGGGACGAATGGAAAACTGCATTCAAGACCAAGTTTAGTCTCTATGAATGGTTGGTGACGCCCTTTGGGCTCTCCAACACACCTAGTACTTTTATGAGCCTAATGAACCATGTCTTGAAACCGTTTATCAATAAATTCGTGGTTGTCTATTTTGATGATATCTTGATGTATAGTAAGTCAATAGATGATCATGTTGGCCACTTGAGTCAAGTTCTTGAAGTGCTAAGAGCCGAAAAGCTCTATGCCAATTTGAAAAAGTGTGCCTTTTATGTGGAAAAGGTTGTTTTCCTTGGGTTTGTTGTGAGTGCCCAAGGAGTGGAGGTGGATGAGTCCAAGGTAGAGGCCATTCGTGATTTTCCTACTCCTACTACCGTGACTCAAGTTAGGAGCTTTCATGGTCTTGCTAGTTTTTATAGACGATTTGTGAAAGACTTTAGCTCCATTTCCTCTCGACTCACCGAATTGGTGAAGAAGGACAAACCGTTTGTGTGGGGAGAGCCTCAAAAGAAGGCCTTCCAAGAATTAAAAGGTAGGTTGAGTACCGCCCCTCTATTGGAATTGCCCGACTTCGGAAAGGCATTTGAGGTTGAATGTGATGCCTCCGGGGTGGGAATTGGTGGTGTTTTAATGCAAGATAGCAAACTCATAGCCTACTTTAGTGAAAAATTGAAGGGAGCCTCCTTGAATTACTCTACGTATGACAAGAAGTTGTATGCCCTAGTGAGAGCTCTTGCTCATTGGTAACATTACCTTTGGCCTAGAGAATTTGTGATTAAAAGTGACCATGAGTCACTCAAATATCTTAGGGGCCAAGAGAAGTTGAACAAGAGGCACGCCAAGTGGGTAGATGTTGTTCAATACAAAAAGGGGAAAGACAATGTTGTGGCGGATGCGCTTTCTAGGAAGTTTGCTCTTGCCACTACTCTTACCTCCAAGCTCATGGGTTTTGAGAGCATCAATTTGATGTATGCTCATGACCCTAATCTAAAGAGCATACATGAAGCTCTAGAGAAAGGAGAAAGAGTTGAGAAATACCAATGGGTTAATGGCTATATCTTTAAAAATGGTAGAGTGTGCATACCCGAGTCCTCATGGAGAGAATTGCTTGTGAAAGAGGCACATTGTGGAGGACTCATGGGTCACTTTGGGAAAAACAAGACCTTGGCCATTCTGAAAGAAAAATTCTATTGGCCAAAGATGGGGGTGCAAGTTGAAAAGTTTTGCACTAATTGCCTTGAGTGCAAGCGTGCTAAATCCAAAGCACACCCCCATGGTTTGTATACCCCTCTCCCCGTACCTACTAGCCCGTGGATAGATATATCTATGGACTTTGTCATGGGATTACCACGGACTAGGGAGGACATGATAGCATTTATATTGTCGTAGATAGGTTCTCCAAGATGGCTCACTTCATTCCATGTAAAAAGTGTGATGATGCACAACATGTTGCTTCTATGTTCATTGATAATATTTTAAAGTTGCATGGTGTGCCTCAAACCATTGTAAGTGATAGGGACACCAAGTTCCTTAGCCACTTTTGGAGAAGCTTGTGGGGTGCCCTTGGCACCAAGCTATTGTTCTCTACGTCCCACCACCCACAAACGGATGGCCAAACCGAGGTGGTAAACCGAACTTTGGGTGCTCTTCTTAGAGCCATGACCCGAGGTAAGGCCGGGACTTGGATTGATAGGTTGCCTCTTATGGATTTTGCATATAATCGTACATTGCATAACATGATTGGCATGACTCCCTTTGAGTGCGTTTATGGTTTTAACCACTCGATTCCCCTTGATCTAACCCCTTTGCCAAGGGAAATGGTTGTTAATTTTGAAGGTAAAACTAGATCCAAGGCTTTGGTTGAACTCTATGCTAAGGCGAAGAAGAACTTGGAGGAAGCTTATGCAAAGGTTGCCTCCAAGAAAAACAAGGGACGCAAGAAGGTGGAACTCAAGAAGGGTGACTATGTGTGGGTGCACTTCCGAAAAGAAAGGTTTCCAAACCTTAGGAAAGAGAAGTTGGCACCCCGAGGAGATGGCCCATTCCAAGTGCTTTCAAAGATAAACAACAACACCTATGTGGTCGACTTGCCAAGTGAGTATAATGTTTTTAATACATTTAATGTTTGTGACTTGATTCCTTTGGATGTAGGAAATGGAGAGGTCGTGGATTATGACGCCTCAATTTCGAGGACGAAATCTTCTCAAGAAGGGGAGGATGATAAGGACCAAACCCCCACAAGACCCTTCACACGGAGCCAAGCTAAGGAGATCCAAGAAGTGCATTTACACTTGGTGAGGAAAGGCCTCGAAGAAGGACGCGATTGGAAGCCATTTCGGATGATCAAGGCACAATTGGAGCAGCCAGGCGCCCCAGGCGCCCCGCCCAGAGAACAAAGTGGCCAGGCGCTCCGCCCACCTAGCGGGCGCTCCGCCCAGCCCCCTCCACTGCCTAAGTTGGCGGGCGCTCCGCCTGAGACGCTGAGATGCGGGAATTCTAAGTGTGTTAAGACTATTTTGACCCTACGTGGTCTTTTATCTTAAAGCCTAAGTGTGGGCACTTTAGCTCTTTTTACTTAGTGCTTAAAAACCTCTATAAATAGCTAGATAGCTTATTTTCATTCCTTAGTTTTTGATGATTAAAGAACCTTATTGAGAGTTGAACTCTTGTGAATTAATGAAACAACCAAACTTGGGACTTGTTCTTCTTCTAGCGGATCTAGATGAATTCTATTCCCTTCCCCGATCATTTCTACTCGGGGGTTCTAGTTAGCTCGAGGGTAGTTGCTTAGCGTAGGTGTTTCTTGACGACCTACCGGGGTGTATCGGAACTAGTTCTCCGGTGCTACTTGGGATTTTGTTCGAGCTATGTCTCGTTCTTTATCTTGTTTTACTTTCCGCGTTTGATCCTTATCAGTATGTCCAAGTATTGGTTCGAAATGGAGTTAATGGGACTCTATGGACGGATGACTATTTGAAGTGCGCACTTGAGGTAAAAGAAAATTCTACGACTCTTCTTTGAATTCTAATCTCCTCTACGCATGAGTGTCCTAATATGCTAAAGAGTTAGTGTCTTTCGAGTAGGCCAATTACCTTAGCAACACTAACCAAGAAGCGCGGAAGTAAAGAACAACGAAAACCTAGGAAACAAAACTACCCGGACACCTTCAGGAAAGGAGGCGCCCTGCCTCTGTAAAGGGGCGGTCTGCCCAGTGTGATTTCCAGAGAGCTGCCCAAAAGTGGGCGGTCTGCCTGAAATAGTAGGCGCACCGCCTGTTCTTGGTTCCTGCAACCTTCAATAACGGGTTTTTGTCTCTTTTGCACCCAAATTTCCAACGTTTTCAAGTTGTTTTGCAATCTAAAGGTACCCAATGGTGTTTTCAACTATCCCTAACAATTCCCAATGATTGTTAACAACACCCAATCAATAACAAGCTCGGATTAAGAATTTGTGAAATTTTTCTAGGGTTTTACAAATTTTGGGATTTTGGATTTTCAAATTTCGATTCACTACACCAAAACATGATATGAGGGTACCAAAATAACGGGAATACAATTTAGAACAATCCCCAATAACTTTAAATACTTGGGGAATAAAATCCAATCCGTTCTATGAATTTTTTTGAAACTTTTCAACTTTTCAATTTTTTTTCTTCTTTTTCAAATAAGAACAACAAGAACACATAAACAACAATAACAAGGATAAAATGCCACGATCGAGGGTTTGTAAGAACAAAACCTAGTCGTGCTCTGATACAAAGCTGTTATGGAGAAAACAAGCGGAAGCAACTAAACGATACGAGCGGAAGCAATAAATGAGATAACAAGGATAAAATGGCACGATCGAGAGTTTGTAGAAACAAAACCTATCCTTGCTCTGATACCAAACTGATGCGGGGTAAATATGCGGAAGCAAATAAATGACACAAGCGGAAGCAATTAAAGGGGATAACAAGAAATAAAGATTGGGGAGGCAAGAATTAAGAACAAAGAAACCAATTAAACTCACATTCGTGGATTGAATTCAATGGGAGAAAGAGAAACTTAAACCAAACCCCGGATTCATACTAGGATGCAATCCTCGGGTTCCCAAGTCTAAAGGGATACATGAGCTTCAAGCTCCAAACAAGAAGGTCAAGCCTCTCAATGTTCTTCTTCTCAATTCTATCTTCAAAACTAGGTAATGAATGAAATGGCTAAGTGTGACATTTATAGGTGTGCCACACTCCTAATGTAATGTCTAAAAAGCCCTCAAATGAGATAAAAACAATACAAGCCTCGTAGGGCCAAAATATGAATTACACATCAAATTCCCGTCCAAAACTAAGCAAAACAGGCGCCCGCCTTAGCAGAGTAGGTGCCCCACCCAGCAGAGTAGGCGGTCCGCCTACTACGGAGGGTTAAAAAGTGGGTGGTCCGCCTGTTTACAGAGGCACCCCGCCTTCTTGAACTCCAAAGAGTTGGCCATCAACTAGGCGGTGCGCCTGATGCTCTGGGCGGTCCGCCTCTTCTTGGGAGGTCCTCAAAATGCACTCTAGGGTCTCCTTCTTTGTCCGTAGCCGGTCCTCCCTCGATGGTGGTTCAAGTCCATGGCTTCAAACCACTCTCGAACCCTCCTCCGGAGCCCTTGACTTGTATTCTTTGTGCTCTCATGCTTGGCTCTTCATGGTTGGTGTCTTGGCTCGATTTGCCCCGCATCAGTTAGGAATGTCGATATGGCTGCAAACACGGTGGCTAGCCGGTTGCCATGCCAAGCACCGATCCCACTACTCCATTGCCGGCTTGTTTTGCAATAAAGCTCATACATGTCATCGTCGCCTTTTTATTTTTGGAGGGACACGTAGGGACATTGTATACAGGACGGGACTTGTTTTGACCTCTAAAATGTCATTGGCTGAATGATGTAGTATCCATTTATATCGGTGTATAGGCCTCGAATAAAATATTTTTGTAGGCTGTAACTGGTGTAGTATCCGTCAAATCATTGTGTAGGCCTCAAATTAAAATATTTTCATAGGCCCTGTAGTATCTGTTCGCACTCAGTGTATAGTTGCCAATTATTTCCATGGGAGCTTCAAAAGAATTGTAATATTTTTGTTGTGTCAACACGGTCAGATCAGCAGCAACACCAACATCAAAGCAAGTTTCAATGCTTCACACACTAAAATAGTTAAGCAAACTTAATGTAAAGTAGTAAACGCAAATAACCCAGTGAAAAAAAACCATCAGTGCCATATAATTGATCAAGCCAACTCCATCACCCAACAACCAATCAAAAATAGCGATAATGAACAGATGGACCCGCGAACAAAATTTCCGGTGAGAAACAGTGACAACATTGAACGAAATCACAATAGAGCGGCAGAGGAGCGACTGCCAATCAACGACATCACTGCTAACCCGCCACTTCCATTTTCATTTTTTCAGTCGCGAATCAACAGTAACGGATGGGTACGACAACGAAACCAATGAAATTTCCGGCCAAGAACTAGTACCAACACTAATTCCATCGTTACCGGTGGCAGCTCCACCACTGTCGCTGTCTCCCAAACCCCCTCTTTGTCCCGATCTTTATATGGGTGTCTGTATATCTATTGCGTATGTAATGGTCTGTGTGTATTGTGTGGTATTGAAGGAATTGGGTATTTGTGTGTGTGTTTGCCGGTATGTTATGGTGTATTGGTGATGATGATCAAGGTGGGTATTGGGGAGTAGGTGGATTCTCGATCTTTCCCTGTGTGAGTGTACGATCTCGTTTGTGGACTGAAGTGGGTGTTGTGTACTGGTGGGTGTAATAGGAGAGGAAGATGAGGGGTGTGATGAGGGTGTGCGTAATGTACTGTATATTGGAGTATAATGAGGACAAAGATGATGGGATTTTTGTTCCTAATCTCTGTGTATACTGCGTGCGTGGATTATGGTGTACCGTTCTCGTGTGTCTCTTGATGGTGTCAATTTAAAGGAAAACTTGAATAGAGCCGTTGGGGATTTTCCAAAATGGGAGAGGAAAATTGGGTATTCTGGTGGAGTGATGTGGGAAGTAGATTAGGGAGTGATTTAAGGAGAGATGGGAGAGAGAATTTAGGGGTGATGTATCTACTATCAAAATAAGGGTAAATACGTTGGGTGTAAAATATTAGGGGATATTTTGGGTATGAGTGAATAAAGGAGTAAGATTTAATTTAAAATAAATAGGAGATGTAGCAAAATTAAGAATTTGGTTAGGTAACTCATCTAGATTCGAGATGAGATTTAGAAGATTTGAACATCGGAAGAATTTATTTGGTTAGATATTTGGTCTAGGTTCAAAGTGAATGCAATTCGATATAAAAGTAAATAAAATAAATAGAGAATTTTGAGAGATTATGGAAATGATTTGGAGATTTGAGAGATTGTCTAGAAAAGGAAAAATTGAATAATTTTGGGTTTTATTCAAAAAATTGGAAGAAAATAGCAACCAATCCCTAATAGAATGGACGTATCTAGACAGACTCTTGTCTAGGTTCGTAGAAAAGATTTCAAAATAAGTGCTTTAAAAGAAAATTTTCATATAATTAAATTCAAAAGAACTTAAATTCAAATAAATATGACAAATCAAGGAATAGAAATGAATTGGTTATTTATTCGGCTAATATTTTACTTAAAGGTGCTAAATAAATAAATAAATATCTATATTGGATGAACAAATAGTAAAATGCATACATAAAAGGAAATACAAATCAAACTAATTAAGTATAAATAGCCACAAATATTTATTAATGATATAAATGCACTGAATTGCACAAACAACCATAATTTTTGACAAATAGCCTAAATGATGTGAAATTACGTAATATAGCCATACTTATGTATATATTTTATAAATAGAAGATAGCACACGTAAATGCATGCTTTCTAGTGCATATTTATTCAAACAGTTAAATTACACATTTAAGTTAAATTATAGCCAATTTTAAGCAAAGGAGGAACAAAATTGGGTGTCAACATGCAATGGCTTGCCTTTTTGTCCGCGCTAATAGGGGTTTTGCAGAAATGCCCCCGTTAAGGTTTAATGAAAAAAAATCTGGATAGAAACACCCCTGTCAGGTTTTTAGGTCGGGGTCAAGAGTTGCCTTTATCCTCTCTGCTTTTCAACACTTATCCCTTCAAGTGTTGGCAAAAGGCAATACTTGCCGTACTAGGTCGTAAGTCTTGGTTTGGCCCCTCTCTATTTGCCAACACTTACCTTAAAGTGTTGGCAAAACACAACACTTGCCGCACTTGGTGGTAAGTCTTGGCAATTTCCAAAACTTGCCCCTTCCAGTCTTTCCCTGCATTTTCACCATATAACTTGAAGTATTGGCAAAACAGTACTTGCCCTTGAAGTATTGGCAATTGCCAAGACTTACAAGATTTTTGCCTTGAAATCTTGGATCTGGGCTAAAAAGAGTATTTTGCTAAAACAATGCTTAGCGCAAAAATTTTTGCAAAACCACTCCTTACGGAGTGCACGTGGTAAAAATTTTTGAATCAAAAGACCTCCGGAAGTTGCAATTTAATTAAATGACATCCACTTTCTTATTCTTTTATTTTCGGCTGCCAAAGTTGTTAAAAGATGGTTTAGGGTGATCGAGGTCTCATTTGTAATATTAAGAAGTTCGGGGTTTTTTAAAACAATAAAGGAAAGTTATGAAAAGTTATGCCCATTACAAATCGATCCAATGTAAACGACCCAACTTTTTCAAATCATCTTCTTACACAACATCCAATATATCTTCTCCTCTCTCCCTCCTGCCATCACTTCCTTCCCACTCTATTTACATTTTCTCTATTTTTTCAGTATTTTCTTGCTTTTTTAAAAAGATCACCTTATTGCAGTGAACATATTCATCAGAAGAAGAGGAGTTGAAAAGTGGAATATTTTTGGTGTCAAAGATTTGATTGTTGACACACGATCAGGTACCTTTTAACCAAACCCTAATGCATGTTAAATTTTGTATTTATCAGTATTTTTTTGGGTAACAACTTTAATCTTTTGTTGATTTATAGTGTTTAGGAGTGGGTTTTTATATTTTTAACCAATAGGTAGATATATTGTATGATTTATGCTGTTAAGGAAGTCAATTTTCTAGATTTTAGTTTTTAGGGTATCATCTTTAGAGCCTTTATCACATTTTGAAAGGTCGTAATTTTTTGTTTGAAAACGATAGGTTTTAGTATTGTTATTGTTTGTTTATAGATACAATGACTACAAAGATGAAGGTAAAGAGTGGACCTCCGGCTCCTAAGGTGCAATATTCCAGTACATCTAAAAGATTGAGAGATGAAAGTAAA
This sequence comes from Petunia x hybrida, assembly GCA_037355625.1. Lineage (NCBI taxonomy): Eukaryota > Viridiplantae > Streptophyta > Magnoliopsida > Solanales > Solanaceae > Petunia > Petunia x hybrida. Next base: position 595,707 of record JBBBVM010001196.1, read on the forward strand.
CAAAGAAATGAGACTCTGACAGGAAGAGACAAGTTGTAAGAGTACAAAAGAAGAAGAAAAAAAGAGGTGAACCCAGTCGAGTCGAACCCCAAGTAGTCGAACCCTAAGTAGTCCAAACCTATGTATATAATGTGGGAACTAGGTTTTTCTTAGTAAATGAACTCATGGCACTGGTATGTATACAGTCTGAGAGAGAAGACACTCAACCCATGGCGCTGGTATGTAGAGAGACTGAGAGAGAAGACACTCAACCCTTGGCGCTGGTACGTATAGAGCCTGAGAGAGAAGACACTCAACCAATGGCTTTGGCATGTATAGAGCCTGTGAGAAGGGAGGAAAGGAGGAAAGACATTGATGATTTATTCGCGCAAATAGATGCTTTTGACGATGATAATGAGGTCATGCAGCCTCAGAGAGATGACATGGGGGATTTTTTGAATAAATGGACTTATGCTGATTTAGGTGTTGATCTTTATGGTGTGAATGGGAATGAGGGTGACATTGGTGAGGGTTGCCGCAATGATATTAGTGCTGATGATAATGGAAATGAGGGTGACATTGGTGAAGGTTGCCGCAATAATATTGGTGTTGATGCTAATGAGAATGAAGGTGATAATTAATCGGAGGTTCAGTCTAATAAATTGGATGGTTCAGAGGATGTTGATTCTGATGAAATTGAAGAAGGAGAGGGTGATTATAGTGAAGAAGACGATTATGATTATAATGAAGAAGAGGATGCCGATTCTAATAAAGATGGTGATGCTAATTTTTATGATTTTGTGTACGAAAAAGTGGATGTGTATGTGGATATAGATGTGGAGTCTGAAGGTAGTGTGGAAGAAGAAGTGGGAGTAGATGGGGATGTGGATGCTGAAGGTAGTGTGGAGGAAGTTTCTGGGGATTTTGGTACTGATATGGACCGCTTGTCGATGGATGAGTGCATAATAGAGATGGACGATGAAAGGTATGGCTTTATCTACTTGGCTTGATAAGATTGAAGCCTTTCCTTCAAAAATATGTACTTGATCCAGTATTTCTAGATTTTTTAAGTTCAAAGTGTTGTTGGAAGAGTTGGACTTAATGAATACATTTAAGCAAAGTGTGTTTGGGTTTTTGTTAAAAATGTCTGAGAATTGGAAGTTTAATGGCAAGCTTGTGCAGTAGTTGCTTATGCGACAGGTGATTTGTAAGAAGCATGAGTTGTGGTTTCTTTTTGAAGGTAAGCCCTTATGTTATGGGCTTAAAGAGTTTGCATTGTTGAGTGGGTTAAATTGTAGTCAGTATCCCTCATAGGAGAATGAGAGGGAGGTTTTATTGGCAGGAGAGAATTTCTTCAAGAAAGTTACAGAAAAGACAAAGGCGTTGACATTCTTTAGGCTTCTAGGGATGATGAAACAAGACAAATTCAATGAGATTGAGAAGTTCAAGTTGTGTCTATAGTGTTTTGTGCATTTGGTGTTGATGGCAAAAGACAGTGCCACTCGAGTCCCCTTGAATTGGTGAAACGACCTCGTTCTGTCGTTTCAGAAGTTAGGACTCCGATTGGCGTACCGATAATTTTAAAATATTCGTAATCTATAAAATTTGAGCTAAATCAAACCTTGTTTGGTAGGCATCGGAAGAAGGTTTCAGATTTTATTATCGATAAATATTAAAAAGAGTTTTTCGAGATCGATTTTGGCGAACGAGCTCCGATTCAAAATCCAAAAGTGTCGTTAGGTTCGTATGATTATTTGTGAATTTTGTGAACTTTCGAAAGTGAATTTTGATGTTGTTCAGCTAGTTTCCGCTAAAATGCCGTAAGTTAAATAATTTGACCTTTTTTCATTTAATTTGTATATTGAGTTTCGGGAGTCCGATTTGAGATCCGTCTTAGTGAGTATGTTACATATATTCTGTATAACTTACTTGAGAAATTTGGGATTATTTCAAATTTCGTAGAGTTCCGTTTTAATTTTCGTAGCGAAAAGAAAAGAAAAGAAAATTAAATAAAAGAAAAAGAAAGAAAGCAAAAGGAAAAGAAAACAAAAGTTAGGCGGTGGTATTCAATATTTAACAAGATAAACGAGAACAGAAACAATAGAGGTAGAAAATGAGAAACAAAACAGAAAGAAAATGAAATGACGGGGAGGAAGAGAAAAATATCATAAAATGAGAAAAGAGCCGGAGAAAAGATAGAATTTTCACTCTGAAACATTCAGGTAATGATCTTAATGCATTATTTGAGTTTATTACGTGTGTTTGAATATATTTTAACGGTAAAAATTAGGATATTAGACATCGTCTTAATAAGTTCAATTAATAGTTTAAAGGGCCAATTGGACCCCGATAATGGAATTGATTATATATTCGTACTCAGTGAGTTATGGGCAACATATAAATGTAATTTATTTAGGGTTTGGTTATGTGACCTTAAGCCCTGTACATAGGCCTGGCCTACGTATTGCGTATGCGAATATGGTATCAGGTTCCTAACCGGATTGCCCTAAGATGTGAGGAATAAAGCCTTTACCTAATTTGATATATTTTCTGCTTATTGAACACAGTGGGATCTTTTGGCAATGAATCCAAAGGACAAAGCTATTGTTGAGTAGCTGTGCTAACTTTGTAACAAGGTAAGTGTTTCTATCCATTTCTTTGGAGGCACCTGGCCTCGTGGATTTTCTACCACGTGTTCCTTACGTGTGTAGCTGCCGATAGGCGTACTCATTACGCCTTAGCTTTGGATTTACATTATATATTATATGTTATGTCCTGTTGTTGGTACTGCATTGAAGATCTGAGCATTGTACCCCGGCTGTGAGTTGGCATCTGCTTCCCGGCTGTCGATGAGAGTCCCGCGCCGGTGTAGAGTTATTATTGCATCATATTGCATTCATATGCATTATATGTCATTCATACGCATTACATTGCATATCATATTGGGTGCATGAGTATTCCGCCCCGGGAGAGTGCATGAGTATTTCGCCCCAGGAGAAGAAGTATTCCGCTCTTATGTCGAATACTGAGTGCAGGAGTATTCCGCCTCAGCTTTACATTATATCGGGTGCAGGAGTATTCCGTCCGAGGAGAGTGAAGGAGTATTCCGCCTCTGGTTTATATCATATCGGGTGTAGGAGTATTCCGCTCCAGTTGGTTATCAGATTGGATTCCCCTCGAATGCAGGAGTATTCCACTTCAGGATGGGATGTCGGGCACATGTGACCCTTTGCATCATATTTCATTTTATTTCATCTCATTTCATACCATTGGGTAGACTTGCGGTACATGACTACTGTTCTGCTTATATGTGCATTGCTTATTTATTGATATGTTTCTGGCTCGTATTCTGGATTGCACGCCGCAATGGTATAAATATATGGGTCGAGTTGCACTCCGCGACAGTATAAATATATGGATCGGGTTGCACGCTATAACAGGATGTATTTTTGATTGTTGATATGTTCGGGATACCTATATGTTCTGGCTATCTTATGTTCCTGGTTGTTAATGAGTTTATGATTCCATACGTGCTTCCACTTATTATCTGGCTTTGCCTTTTTATAATTTAAATAAGAGGAATTTGGTTTATCTGTTTCTTTTGTCCATGGCTAGCTATCATATTCTTTGAGGTGGCTAGTCTGCCCCACTTATTGAGTCCTCTTGACTCACCCTTATTTGTTGTTTGTTTCTTGTCTATCTATTTCGTTTCGGCAGGTTTGCTCTAGGATTGAGTTTGCCACGTTGTGAAGGAGCGAAGACGACTTTAGCAGTCAGGGTGAGCCAGCTTTTATTCTGGATGGCCACCAGTTTATTGTTTATTATTTCAGTTGCATTTTGCTCCCTTCAGGAGGTATCTGTCTTCTTTTGTACTCTTAGATGTCTAGTCTGGATAGCCCTAAACCTAGTATGTCGGGTAGTCAGCTGTAATTTCTTTTGTACAGCTTAGAGGTATCAGTATGTCTGTGTTTTTTTAAGTGTTGTTCTTATTTATGAATTGAATTATATTTATTTTCCTAATTTAATTGGTAAGGGTTCGCCCTACGGGTCTAGGGGAGGATGTCGGGTGCCCGCACAGCCTAGCCAGATTCTGGGTCATGTCAGTTGGTATCAGAGCCCAGTTTAGAGTCTATCCATACTAAGACAGTGTCTAGTAGAGTCTCGCTGATGGGTACGTAGACGTCCGTACTTATCTACGAGGGGCTATAATGGCATTTAGGAAGTTTCACTTCCTTCTTTTCTGATCGTGCGTCGGTCTAGGATGCAAAAGTATTTTCGTTAATTCGTTCGTTGTAACTGTGAACCCTCGTGCGACAAATCAGCAAACGGTAGGAGTTCATGACGAAGTAGTCTAGCCTGGGGCTAGAGCTAGTCAAGCCCCAAGAGTTGTAGATCGTGCTGACGATCCAGTTGTGCAGGCCTTAGTTGTACGAGCTCGCGATAGGCAAGGGAGCAGGGCCTTGTGGTTCCCTTGGTTCTCTACGACGCTTTTATAAAAATCTTGGCAGCGCAGAGACTGCAAGAACCTCCTATTAGGTTGCCGCAGATGCGGATGTTCGGACTTAGAGGGCTCTTGTTCCAGTTCCTGATGTTGTCCTAGTAAATTATGTTCCAGAGTCAGCATGTGTTGCGCCACTAATTATTCTGGTTGGTAAGCTAGCCCAAGTAATAGCTCGGTCCGAGTGTCCGAAGATGCTGCATTATTTTATCTGGTTGAACCTTCCGATATTCTCAAGCCATGCATCAGATAATCCCTGTGTAAGTTTTTTTTTTTAAAAAAATTAAATGATGTCAGCGTATCCTTCAGGCTCTTGATTATATCGAGCGGTATGGTGTTGATTATTCTTCTTTCCAGTTTCAGGGTCCAGCCTTGAATTGGTGGGCCGCTCTCTTATTAGCTAACTTGGTTCGGTTTTTCTTCTAGATTCATGGAAATTTCCTTTCGCGCATCGAGCGAGATGAAAATTGTCGCCAGTTTGAGTGGATTGGATAGGGTAGCCTGTCCATTTTATAATATGAGATCGAATTCTCTAGGATGGCTGGATATGCATTAGAACTAGTCCATGAGCTTTCCGAGAATGTTCGAAGATTTATTGGTAACCTTTCTCCTTCCTTGAGGTCCCAGATAGCTCGAGAGATTGAGGTCGGAATTTCATTTGATATGGTTGTTAATATTGCTCAGAGGTATTAGGCATACCATAAGTTAGAGCGGGAAGAGTCATAGCGGGAGAGAAAGAGATCCCACGGCCCTAGTGGGCACCATGGTACCTCCTTTGGATGTAAAAGTTTTGATTTTTTCGAGAGGTTACTTCCCAGGTTATCTCAGCTTATAGAGCGTGATTCTTAGAGTGCGCCAGTAGCTCGTCAAGATCAGATTCAGTCTTTTCTTTACAGCTATCAACAATCTTTCCATCTTTCATTTTCAGCGAAAAAGTGTTATTATTGTCGTGAGTCTGGCTTTCCTTTGAGGAGTTTCCCTCTACTTCGATAAGTAGGCAGTCGTCCTTTCTCTCGTCACCAGGCACCTGCACAGTCGCAGGGGATTTTATTTAGATCTCAATCAGCCAGAGAAATTCCACCATCAAGTAGAGGTCGAGAACGTAGTGGAAGTGGTTATTCAGAAGGTGATTATCAGGGTAGTGGCTTAGCTCAGCTGCAGAGGCAGTTCTATGAACTGCCAGTCTGGTAGGATACTGAGGTATCCGATGTAGTACACCCATGTGTTTCTTCTTCTATTGTATGTGAGTATGATTTGATTCTTCCGATCGGTCTGGACTTCATTTATCTTACCATGTTTCCATGGCTTTCTTGGATGTCGTTTTTATTAAGAATCGGTTGCATCAGAGGGGTGAGCTTCTTGTATGATTTATTCCTGGCATTTCTGAGATCCTCCTTGTTGATCTGGTTTAAATGTGAGAAATTTGAGAGAGTGTGTCGGTATTGTCTGCTTGGCATCCTGTTGTACCACTTTTTCTTATTCTGTCAAGTCAGTCTATCTCTCTTTGGAATTCAGTGTTGATAGGATGGTGGGATTCTTATTCGAGACGCTTGTAAGTCATGTTATCCTATAAGTTTGTCTCAGTATAAAAGGGTTTTCTGGTAAACTGTCGAAGTTTCCTTTTTATAAGAAGGTTAAATTGACATAGATTTTGTTCCATAAAGCTTATTTAAAATCTATTTCTTCAATTGCGATTCTTCGATTAGGCTGACTCGTAAGTAGTCTAGCTCTGGTAGCCAAAAAAATAAGAAGATTAGCTTCCTAAAGATCTAATTATTTCTATCCTCAGTTTATTGCCATCTCTTCTTCTTCCGACACTAGTGAGCTTGGGTGGTTAGTAGCCACTCGTGATGTTACTTATGTTGAGCCAGAGTGCGTGCCAAGTTAGCCGTGTAAGCACATTGTCGTTTTTCAAGGCTACTAAGGGTAATGAGAGGCGACATTTGATCTTTGATTTTATCCATCAGGCGGTGGTGCTTATAGAAAATGTATGGAGTTGTGACTCGAGAGTTGCAGCTGTTTGGTAACTCGAAAGGGTAGTTGGTAGCTTAGGTCTGCCTACGTTCAACCTTTAGCTAAATCTTCTTTAGTCCAGCAGACTGTGTGGGGATGGTTATTCCTATTCAAATAGTTGCATGATTTTGTGCTTTAAGTGGAGGAGTCTTCCTCCAAATACTGAATGGTAATACTAAATCTCTAAGGCGTTGATACCACTTTTGTCACGACCCAACCTAGGGCCATGACAGAAACCTGCAATGAGTGTCGATCATTGCTAAACCCACTAATAATCTATTAATGCTAGAGATAAGCTGGCAGCCTGATCATATATACGTACCTATCTGCTGAAAGCATAAAGTCTGGAAAGATGACACGACTTTAACTTGTTGGCAATTAGAACACTGAGCCACAAATTCTGCTATATCACACTTCATTCCGTCCCCCCAATAAATCTGCTTAAGATCATAGTACATCTTAGTCGAACCTGGATGAATAGTGTATTTGGAATAATGTGCCTCTATCATAATCTGTCCACGTAAATCTGCGACATCAGGAACACAAAGTCTATCTTTATACATGAGAACTCGTCAGTAGTAACCCTGTATGGTGACTTCGATTTTCTTTTGGCTATCTGTCTGTGTTCAACTAGAACTGGATTATAATACTGACGCTGTTTTACTTCGTGTAAATTTCGAGTTAAGGGTCTAGTGCAGCTTGTTGTCCATCCATCATTGGCATATCTCTTTCACACCTCAACTCTTTGAGAAGTTACTTTGGCGTTATAAGTGCACATGTAATCAACTTTGTTGCTGGTATTCTGCCTCAGCTCATGGTCCAACTACATGTCTCTTTTATTTTCACTTTTTCAAGTCATAATATTTCCAATTCAAAGAGAATACCCTGAAGTAGATGTTTAGTCTGAAGATCATTTTTGGTCTGCATCATACTATCCAGTAGTATTTGCATGATCCTTATCCTGACATGATAGACCCTGTTCAGATGAACCTTTGACATACATTAGGATATGAGTAACTACATTCCCACAAGGAGCTTGCGGAACAACACTAACATCAACTGAGATGTCGCATAGTGCATTCGTAAAAATAATATAGCTTGCATCAAATTTTCTATAGTGTGTAGTGACAAGGTACTTCAAAAGCTCCCCTATTGCATCAAGCGTGAGCTAATTCTTACTTCCATCGACCTATTCTATATCGAAAGGTATATCGAAGAGGTGATTATCGGCTGAATCATGTTAACCCATTCAAAGTTTCGTGTATCTTTGTTTCGAAAATGTAGAACTCTCTTCTCGTAATTAAGGAAGGATCAGCTTTGTCAGAATAAGCTGTGCAATGGTATTATCATATTATCCATATATATTTTATTCCAAAAGTACGATGTGCGTAGTATAATTTTGATCCTGTAATCAGAAGATAAGGCCCGTGGAGTAGCTTATGAAGGTCGTGCAAGTTCTCTTGTTATTTGTGCGAATTTTTTTCTTTTAACTTGGGCTCATTCGAGGACGAACGAGAGTCTAAGTGGAGAGAATGAAACGACCTCGGTCAGTCGTTTCAAAAGTTAGGACTCCGATTGGCGTGCCGATAATTTTAAAATATTCGTAATGTCCATTAGGACCTGTCTGTAAAATTTGAGCTAAATCAAACCTTGTTTGGTAGGCATCGGAAGAATGTTTCAGTTTTTATTATCGATAAATATTAAAAAGAGATATTCGAGCTCGGTTTTGGCGAACAAGCTCCAATTCGAAATCCGAAAGCGCCGTTAGGTTCGTATGATTATTTGTGAATTTTGTGAACTTTCGAAAGTGAATTTCGATGTTGTTCGACTAGTTTTCGCTAAAATGCCGAAAGTTAAATAATTTGACCTTTTTTCATTTAATTTGCATATTGAGTTTCGGGAGTCCGATTTGAGATCCGTCTTAGCGAGTATGTTACATATATTCTTTATAACTTACTTGAGAAATTTGGGATTATTTCAAATTTCGTAGTGTTCCATTTTAATTTTCGTCGCGAAAAGAAAAGAAAAGAAAATTAAATAAAAGAAAAAGAAAGAAAGCAAGCAAAAGGAAAAGAAAACAAAAGTTAGGCGGTAGCATTCAATATGTAACAAGATAAACGAGAACAGAAACAAGAGAAGTAGAAAATTAGAAACAAAATAGAAAGAAAATGAAATGACGGGGAGGAAGAGAAAAATGCAAGAAAATGAGAAAAGAGCCGGAGAAAAGATAGAATTTTCACTCCGAAATATTCAGGTAATGATCTTAATGCATTATTTGAGTTTATTACGTGTGTTTGAATATATTTTAACGGTAAAAATTGGGATATTAGACATCGTTTTAATAAGTTCAATTAATAGTTTAAAGGGTCAATTGGACCCCGATAATGGAATTGATTATATATTCGTACTCAGTGAGTTATAGGTAATATATAAATGAAATTTATTTAGGGTTTGGTTATGTGACCTTAAACCCTGTACATATGCCTGGCCTGCGTATTGCGTATGCGAATAGGGTATCAGGTTCCTAACTGGATTGCCCTAAGATGTGAGGAATGAAGCCTTTAGCCTAATTTGATATATTTTCTGCTTATTGAACACAGTGGGATCTTTTGGAAATGAATCCAAAGGACAAAGCGGTTGTTGAGTAGCTGTGCTAACTTTGTAACAAGGTAAGTGTTTATATCCATTTCTTTGGAGGCACCTGGCCTCGTGGATTTTCTACCACGTGTTCCTTACGTGTGTAGCTTCCGATAGGCGTACTCATTACGCCTTAGCTTTGGATTTACATTGTATATTATATGTTATGTCCTGTTGTTGGTATTGCATTGAAGATCTGAGCATTGTACCCTGGCTCTGAGTTGGCTGTGATCTACTTCCCGGCTGTCGAAGAGAGTCCTGCGCCCGTGAAGAGTTATTATTGTATCATATTGCATTCATATGCATTATATGTCATTCATATGCATTACATTGCATATCATATTGGGTGCAGGAGTATTCCGCCCCACGAGAGTGCAGGAGTATTCCGCCTCTGATTTACATTATATCGGGTGCAGGAGTATTCCGCCACAGGAGCAGGAGTATTCCGCTCTTATGTCAGATACTGAGTGTAGGAGTATTCCGCCTCAGCTTTACATTATATCGGGTGCAGGAGTATTCTGCCCCGGGAGAGTGAAGGAGTATTCTGCCTCTGGTTTATATCATATCGGGTGCAGGAGTATTCCGCCCCAGGAGCAGGAGTATTCCGCTCCAGTTGGTTATCAGATTGGATTCCCCTCGAATGCAGGAGTATTCCGCTTCGGGATGGGATGTCGGGCACATGTGACCCTTTGCATCATATTTAATTTCATTTCATACCATTGGGTAGACTTGCAGTATATGACTACTGTTCTGCTTATATGTGCATTGCTTATTTATTGATATGTTTCTGGCTCGTATTCTGGATTGCACGCCGCAATGGTATAAATATATGGGTCGAGTTGCACTCCGGGACAGTATAAATATATGGATCGGGTTGCACGCTGTAACAGGATGTATTTTTGATTGTTGATATATTCCGGATACCTATACGTGTTCCTGGTTGTTAATGAGTTTATGATTCCTTACGTGTTTCCACTTATTATCTGGCTTTGCCTTTTTATAATTTAAATAAGAAGAATTTAGTTTATCTGTTTCTTTTCTCCCTGGCTAGCTATCATATTCTTTGAGGATGCTAGTCTGCCCCACTTATTGAGTCCTTTTGACTCACCCTTGTTTGTTATTTGTTTCTTGTCTATCTATTTCGTTTCGGCAGGTTCACTCCAGGATTGAGTTCGCCACGTTGTGAAGGAGCGAAGACGACTTCAGCAGTCAGGGTGAGCTAGCTTTTATTCCGGATGGCCACCAGTTTATTGTTTATTATTTCAGTTGCATTTTTCTCCCATCAGGAGGTATCTGTCTTCTTTTGTACTCTTAGATGTCTAGTCTGGATAGCCCTAAACCTAGTATGTCGGGTTGTCAGCTGTAATTTCTTTTGTACAGCTTAGAGGTATCAGTATGTCTGTATTTTTTTAATTCTTGTTCTTATTTATGAATTGAATTATATTTATTTTCCTAATTTAATTGGTAAGGGTTCGCCCGACGGGTCTAGGGGAGGATGTCGGGTGCCCGCACGGCCTAGCCGGATTCCAGGTCGTGTCAATTGGATCAAGTTGGTAGATGATCTTGAGTTTTTCCAAAACTATCCATAGGACAAAAAATATTTTTCCCTCACAATGAAGCATCTAAAGAAGCCAAAAATGGAAAAGCTTCGTGAAACATACCTCAAATCTTGGGGCCATAAAGGGAAGTATGATGGATTTACTCTTTATGGTTTTCCATGGGCATTTCTGGTAAGTATTGAAGCAGTAGCTTTGTTCATTTTTTATTTTGAATAGTTTCCTAACTTGTAATCTTTATGTTCCTTATAGGCTTGGGCGTACGAAGCTATTCTTTCTGTTGGTAAATGGGCTGGAAAGGCAACTAGATCCCCACTGCCAATTCCTCGAATCCTAAGTTGGCACAAGAAGAAGGTGCTTGCATATTCATTTGACGCATTGCATCCACGAGTGGGACCAATCGAGGTAAATATGGTTTATTTAATTAGATATTAAGCTTCTTTTGTTTGTTGTATAGTTTTATTTTATTTTAATAATTATGATTTTATTGGTCAGATTGTGCACCCTTACCTCATTCCCACTGTACAAGAGGTTGGAGCCGAGTTCTTCACAGGCTTTGTTCCATATGCAAGGGAAAAAGAGGGTGAGGGTATGGATGCAATGACAGAGGAATTGGTTGGGGTTACAGCTGTGAGGACAAGCAGTTCTTATGGAAAGGAAAAAGGAAAAAAAGTTGTGGTTGATGATAGCATTGATGGGGATGAGAGTGGACTTTCTGCAGTATATGATGATCGTGCAGGTACATCAAGGGTCGGTCCTCCTTGCGCTCACTGTGGTGGAAATGGCATATCAATGACCGACGTGATGGATAGGTTGGCATCAATTGAGCTGAAACTGGAGAAGGTTGCTAAGGCCGTCAAGAAAAATCTAAAGGCAATCAAGATTATCAAGAGTACTGTAGGGTTTTTCAAGGAACCATGGATGAAGGCAAGGATGCAAAAGAAGGCCAGGAATAGGAAGTGATTGTTTATTTGGTGTTTATGTTGAAGACAATTAGTTTTTGGATAACTGTAATATTGGGATGCCTTTTTTTATGTCATTATCATTTGGTACTTTTTTGTCCAGTGGATGCTAATTGTATATAAGAACACCTTTTTTATTAGGTTCTTCAAATGATCCCTCTGTTCTTCAACTTTTTGCAACTTCATCTTCAGCTGCTCCTTGTCCTTTTCATCTTCTTCCAACTTCATCTTCAGCTGGCCCTTCCCTATTTCACCTTCTTTCAGCATCTCTTTCAAATAATCCATCTATTCTTCAGCTTCCTTTAACATCACTCTAAGAATGTCCATCTCTTCTTCAGCTTCTCTGGCCTACAAAGTATTCCAAACTTTTTGTGTGCACTGTGAAAAGTCCTTAACACTGGGGGACTGCTTGTCGAGTCTGACGATGCAGCATCCTCAAGCCACCTGAAGAGTTCATAACCATCATTGTCTTGTACAAACAAATAGAATTGTCCAAATTTAAAAATAAGAGATAATTAAGTAACATTAGCAAATTGGAAAATTAAGTACTCACTTTAGCAACTTTGCAACAATAAAATCATCGACCAGGGTTCTTTACTGTCCTTGATGTCTTCAAATTGCATGAATGCTGCAATGACACATTAGGGGCTCTACTGGACCACAAGGTGAACTTTGAGATGATTGAGATATTATAATGTAATGAAATTCGGCAAGAACAAAATTAGGGCTTAAATATGGATGGGAACCGAAATAGGAGAAAGAAAGGGCTTTTATTTGGTATAAAGAATTAGGAATTTTAGTTTGAACAGTTGGATCTAAATAATTAGTTAAATGAAACAGTAGGATTTATGTCATCAATCGGGGACCACATAAAAAAAGAGAACACGCGGTAGTTCGAATTTTTTATTTCACGGGCAAGCGGATTTTGGTGTGGTTGATAATTAACTACATACTTGTTGAGAATACACTAAATTTGGATGGAGAACAAATAGGCGGGAAGGCCTGCGCAGTGGCCTCTAATTTTAGACAGTTGGATTTGAAGATATGTGTAATCAAGACCGTTGGATTTAAAGTTGAGTAACAACTTATCAATAGTTGATTATATATCGAGATTGATCAATCTCTAAAAACCAATAATTAAGGATAATTAGCAAGTTTTGAATATTGAAAAAAATAATTAACGATTTATATATATTATACAATTATTATATAGCATAATCGTGGCCAAACAATGTCATAATCAATATTTAGACTAAGAACTTGTGCTTTGTCCAAAGACAGTAGTGACTTAAGTAGAACTTACAAGAATGAATCGGTATAATGTAAGAACAAATGAATGATTCCATTATTAGTTGTGATCACTAATTTGAAAACTTGTTAATATAATGTAATTCCATCATTTTAACAATACATTGGTGTTGATCAATAAATTTAAATGATCCATTATTGATGATTTAATTTGTTTCCTAATCTCTTAAGTAATATTAATTAAGGATAATTAGCCACTTTATTAATTTGCAAACAAGTTATTATTATTTTATGTACATTATAAAATGATTATATAACATAATCATGACTAAACAGCTTCATAATCAATGTTTAAGAGTATTAATGGCAAGGGTTTAGGTATAGGATTTTTTTTAAGCAAATAGTCAGCTAGGCGTTGCACCTAGTGACCAATTTTATAACTAATAAAAAAGTAAAAGCCTCGAAGAGGACAATAAAAAGTAAGGAGGGTCAAACCATATCTTACATCATCCTATCGAGGGAACAACGTCTCATCTAGCATGAATGCATAAAAAAAGAGCTAGCAAGCACCAAATATTCTATCATCACAGTGTTTGGGGTTTGGGGTTTAGGATTAATAATCAACAAAATTGAGTTGATAGTCAAGTAAAATTTGTCCTGCATAAAACAGAGCAGACTTGCATAATAATTATCTATCTTATTCTCTATTTTTCCTTATTTTTTAATATACTTTTTAATATATTTAAATTATTAAATAATATTAATTTAATTATTGATTTTACTTATACTTAAACTTTTAATTTATCTATTGATTGTTTAAGGCAATTTAGTGATTTTTAATACTGATATTTTATTTTTTAATATGTTAATTTTTTTAATTAAACTGTTAAGAAAAACAGTATTTTCGTTTTATTTCATTTGTTTGGGGTTTGGAGTTAGGGTTTAGGGATGATAACCAATGAAATGGTGTTGATCATCAACTAAAATTTGTCCAAGAAGGATTTGAAGTAGACTTGCATCAAAATTATCTATTTTATTCTTTGTTTTCTTTTTTTTTAATATTTTTTATTAATTCATTTATTGATTTTCCTTATTCTTATATAAAATTTTAAGTCTTTTATTGATTTTTAAGGCAATTATAAATTTTCAATTAATTCTTCTTCTTTTTTATGAAGTTTTATTAAATCGGATAGTCCTTCCCTCCCCTTTTCGTTTGAGTCTTCTTCCTCCCCTGTCCAAATTGGTTTTTCTAGTTGCTTTAATTTGGTTGCATTCAACATAAAATCTGAAAGAAGAAGTGCGTGGGCAAAAATACGTCACCTATTATTACATAGGTACAAGTCCAGCTGGCGAGACTAGACTAATCCTACAAGTCACCAAGCACTGAGGATATACGCCCGCTCCTAGAGCCAACAACCGTTTAGGTCGTTTGGCCACAGGGCGCAAGGAACACATCCCGTTACCTAGGGTTTACAGTCTCCTAGTTAGGATTTAGTATACCACCGCAATCTAGTGCAACTGGTAAAGTCTAAAGGATAACATCCTACAGACAAGAGACAAGGGATCGATTCCCCACAAGAGTACAGAGCACTGGATACGCCAACAACTTCGGCTGCTCTCAAGGAATAAGATTTACATTGCTTTTCTCCATTATTGCTTTTTTATTTACTTGTCTTATTTTCATCGTATTTATTTACTTTTCCATCGTAATTTACCGTATTGCTTGTCACCTCATTCATAATTAACTGTTTAACCTAGAAGTATAAATTTAGGCATAAACAGTTTGGCGCCCACCGTGGGGCCCAAGCAATTGTAGGCATTCTACGAAGGAAAAGGCACAATCATGCCGGACAACGGTAGCAGCGTTCCGAAGAGCAACACAGACACAGCAGACGAGTCTGTGAAGGATCTCAGCGATCCCAGCATACAACAGAAGGATCCCATCGAGCACCCAAATGATTATTCTCATGAGCCTACCCTTATTGCTAGCGATGGTGAAGGCGATCAACTGCCAAAAAGGTAATTCTGAGTTCAGAGGCTATCTCTTGGACATCCTTAAAACTGAGTTCGAACGGAACTCAATAGCGTAGCTGAAGGCCTATCCCAGAGATTGGGAGCAATGTTCGCTGGCTCGTCTCAGAGGCCGTTACCCCTGTGAAGACCGTTGCCCACGGAAAACTCGCCAGCATCAGTTCCCAATCGTAGGCTCAACATGGATGCTGCCCCTGGAGGACAATCAATAATCAAGTCCTTAAGGGAATCGCTCAGGATCTCATAAAGGAGATGAAGGCCATCCATGACCGAATCGGTAATGTTTCGGGTGCTCCACCACAAGTTACCATGGTAGATGAGCAGAAATTCTACAAACATGCTTACAAAGCAAGCACAGAACTGCTCCGCATACCAAAGCACTTCCGCTTGCCGGATAACTTTAAGTATGATGGAACGACCGATTCAGACGAGCACATTGCTGCTTACTATACAGCTGTGAAGAGTAACGAGATTACTGAAGAAGAAATACAGTCTGCTCTGGTGAAGAGATTTGGCTCAACCTTGACCAAAAAAAGTCCTTGCATGGTACACCCAGCTATTGATGGGATCCATTGAATCATTCACTCATATGCAAGACCTGTTTGAGAAAGCGCATTGTGGTGCCCGCAAGCGGGAGAAGCGCATGGAAGATATTTTCGAGATACGACAACGTGACAACGGACAACTGAAGGACTACCTCGATAAATTTCAGAAGGAACGTACGGAGCTCCCTCCAATCCCTGATAATATCGCTATGGTAGCCTTCGACAAAAGCCTAAATTCAAAGGGATCTTTAGCTACCCAAGAATTACAGTGGAGTTTAACTCAACACCCAGAATCCACATGGAGTGCGCTACATCAGAGGTATACTGAGAAACTTTGTTTGGAACCAGAACACTCTCATAATCCCGAGGACGAGTGAAGGAAGAGACTGGGAAGCCCTTCCCTAGAAGGTAAAGGGAATGGTAGAAGGATGAAGCCAAAAGTTCCGAATCAAGCGGGCACCAGGCAGCAGAATTCTCGAGCGTCTGGGTCCCAAGAGAAGTTAACTGAGCCTCGAAATTTTAGGGAGTTTGGTCTTCGCATCAATGCTGTGGACCTAGTCGCTAATCACCTTGGTAAACTAGGCCACAGGGTCCGATGGCCACCTAACACGAAGGGATCTACAGGGAGAAATATAACGCTCTATTGCAACTTTCAGCGTAGCGGGGGTCATGCAATGGCCGATTGTCGCACCTTGATGATCGAGATTGAACACTTACTAAATGAAGGCCATCTCAAGGAGCTGCTGGAAGCAGAGCCCCCCCCCCCCCTCCCCCCCCCCCCCCCCCCCCCCGCCCCGATTTAAAGGCCAAGAGTCTGACAACCTGAAGACAATCAACGCAATCTTTGTGGATGAACGACTGGAAACGACCCAGTGGACTACAATAACAAGGATAACATTTGAATCAATCGCATTCGACCTGGAGGAGCAAGTAGACCGCCAAGGAAACCTCGTTGTACCTGTGAAAGTATCTGGCGTACATGTCCAGAGGGCTCTTATCGACTCGGGGAGCAGTACTAATATTACCCGGGGGCAGATGTTATACAAGTTCAGCCATTGTCCTCAAATACCTTCGAGCACTCGAAACATAATGGGTTTCAACGCAATCCGAGAAGAATCCGCTGGGGAACTAGCTCTACCGGTCCATATACCAGGCGTTATGAGCACCAACTTTCAAGGTGATAAATTATAATCTCCCGTACGACGTAATTCTGGGACGGCCATGGATACACGATGTCAGGGGAGTGCCCTCAACACGTCATCAGGTCTTCAAGTACCCGACCCTGCACGGGGTCGCCGACCTACAAGGTGAGCGGCTTCTCCCTGAGGAGTTTCGCCTTACTCCAGACGGGATTACATCTTCCGAGTAAAAAATTATTGAAGCATTAGTGCGAGAGGTTAGGGAGGAACTCAGCAAGTTGCGGGATCGATTTGCGCTAATGGATCAACTAGCCCCAAGAGCGAATGAATTGGTGTGTCGTCTCTCCGAGGTACTACGGAAGCAAGGAGGACCCCTCTGGCTGATACAATGTTATTTGACGATGGCTCAGACGAACATCCAACTCCTGTAGATTCCAGTCATAACCAAGCTAGAGACAGGTTAGCACATATTATTATACGTTTCAATATCTGAGATAGCTTGGAATGCAGTCCTTGTACAAGAAAAGAATGTGCAGCAATTTCCCGTGATGTATGCAAGCAAGATGCCGCAATGCATAGACAAATTCTTGCCCTTACAGCTCCAGCTCATAGCAGCTGTGGTAATGGCCACACAAAAGTTGCGTTCGTACTTTCAGGAACACTCTGTCGGTTTAGTCTCTTCGAACCGGTGCAAGCCATTCTAACTAAGCCCGATTTGACGAAAGATATGTCAAAGTGGGCTGAAGAGTTGAAAGAGTACGGCATCATCTGCCAACTCCGTACGGACATCAACACGCAGGCAGTGGAAGGTATTACCTCTAATTTTGCAGAGAATTAGAATGGGAGGTTGAAGCATCACTCAAGAATGAAGCAGCAATTGAGTACGGCCGTTGGAAAATTCACACGGGAATGAATTCCAACGGGGAGATGATCGATCTCTAGATTAGAATACCGTCTGGGATAGTCTAACACCAGGCCGTGAAAGCTGATAACCACAAAGTAGAGTGTGAAGCCATAATTCAAGCTCTTGACTTAGCCTACACACTGGGGGTCAGGGAGATCGGCCTATACAATATATCTCAGTTGATGGTTAGTCAACAAAGGGAAATCTTATTAGCTGAGGACGTCCATAAGCCGGATCGAAGGAGGAAAATCAGGGCAATCTTGAAAAAATTTCATGCGTGGGAATTCATCCACCAAGAAGAAATCTCAGGAGAATCCAAAGCATCCAAAAACCCAGACGATTGGCAGACGTTAGTTGAGCTAACCCCCGCAGACCTGATGAACCTTGAACTTCAAGATATAGGATCCTTCGCAGGGCAGCGTGATGTGCTGGTTAACTATCTGAGCAAAGGAGATCTTCTCAAAGATAATACAGAAAGCATTTACTTACGGAAACAGGCGGTTCATTATTACTTGATCGGTGAGCAGCTCTACCACAGGGTTGTCAACAACCCCGGGGATGACATTCAAGGCAGGCCCAACTGAATGACCCCGAATCTTTCAAGGATCAAACATGAAGTACCTTTGCTTAAGAAAGTATTTACTTTGTTTTCACTTCGTTTTGGTTATGATATTTATCAAACATGTTACGGGTTTTCACCTACAGCATCACAGGCCTAACAACTCTTCTATCAATAAAACTACTATCTTACTTAGTCAGTTTTACTCATTTATTTAGATCCATCTACGATGCAACTATTCATAGCCCCTGCCAGACCTAACTTGAAGTAATACACTCACTTTTTTGCTACAAAAAATAGAGTACACTATTCGCTTAGGCATTAATCGAGCATTGATCTCGTTAAATCAATCATTGCACCTACACGCCGATGGGGACGCCTGTCTACGTAGTGTCAGAAAGTCTTAAATACTTGAGTACTAAGCGAAGATGTTTTGTCTTAAAATGCAAATGGACCGTTTCCACACAGGCTAAAGTCGTTTCATTGTGGGCGAAAACAACCATCTACTACGGATGCAACCTAGCCGCCGTCTATCGGTGTACAATGGACGTAATTTCTCAAGATAGGCACACTGACACACGTTTTTAAATAAGAACAGTCAGGACGATCGGAAGCCATCTAATATATAGGTGCACAAACATACTGCTTTGTTACACATTACGAAATGCGTAATAACACAAGTACGTATGAAATATTGGTGAACATTCGCTTCATTAATAATAAAAATCCCATAGGCTCATAATAAACATATAGTTCTTAATGATTACAATATTTGTTTATAACAATTATAGAAAAAAAAGGAAAGAAAAGACTAAAAACAAAGAGCTCCTCAAGATTAACATGGCTGAAAAATGCTTTATCTGGATTGTAGCTATACACCATAAACAGTCTGGAGTTCTTCTTTTCTTCTGATGACTCGATATATGTCGGCCCGAGCATTCTTTCAAGGTGTGCAGTCGTTTGTGCAACCAAAGCCTGTCTGCTTGATCAAAGCAAGGGATCTCGGAAGCACCTGAGTATAGGCCTGACCTTCCCCCTATCTTGTCCGCTGAATTCGAAGAGAAACTGAAAGATCAGCAGCGAAGCTCAACCATCCGCTTCAACCTCAACTGGCCAAACTGGAGTGCGCAGCCCTGCAGATCTTCAAGCACAAACAAGAGTTCGCTGAGAGCAGGAAGGCTTGAGCTGGGAACCTACCACAAGGGAGCCTCTTCTCTCGGGTATCCCACAGTCAACGACCGATAGAGCGTTACAATAGCGGTACAGCTATAGCAGATAACCAAGGTGCAAACCATGAACTATAAAGTATTCCGAAGTTCAGTGGCACCAGAATCGCCTGTTGTTGTGAAGCTATTTCCTCTTGCATGTCGTGGGACGAAGCTAAGCGATGGATCCTAAGCCTTGTACCATTGAAGGAACAACTTGGACACATAAGGTATCCTGGCGGAGAAGTCGCACAGAAGCTGAAAGGGCTAAGCGTCCTGACCCCACATGACAACAACAATATCACAGCAACTGATGTGTTAGAAGATGATGAACACATCGTAATCAGTACACGTGCAATAATGAAGACATCCTGAAAGACATTATTATAATTTCGATCAAACTTCGTGACTCAAAGGATTTCATTCAATCCCTCACAGATGATGGGAAAAGAGAAGATTACTGCAGATGAGTTTTCTCCTTCATGTAACATCCATTCGGGACAAAGAAGGTTTTCTGGGAATATCAAACTAGGATCAAAGGCGAACATTTTTAAGGAGAAAAGAGTTTCTTGCTATCATGAGATATTGTTGAAGAAGCGGATTGTTTTTTGAAGAAGAGTTGTGATTTTCCCACCGTCATGAAGTAACTATTTATAGGCAGAAAGGGATAAGGATGAGGCATGAAACGGTAACGCGTCATTATGGCTAAAGATATGAAACGATTTGGAGCAGTTAATGGCAATTCCTGAAAAGGTGCGCGAAATCAGTGTCAGCCAATCAGAAGGAAGCACGCGAATTTCTTGAAGAGTTCAATATTATTCTTGGTCAAAGAGACTGCGAGTCTCAAGGAGTAAGTGAGATATCTTTTCACATCACGCCGCTTTCACTTTCTGACTGCTTACGTCAGCACTAAGCAAGTGGGGGACTAACTGTGTGGGAAAAAATACGCCACCTATTATTACGGGGGTACAAGTCCAGCTGGCGAGACTAGACTTATCCTATAAATCACCGGGAACTAAGGATATATGCTTGCTCCTAGAGCCAACAACCATTTAGGCGGTTTGGCCACAGGGTGCAGGGAACACATCCCGTTACCTAGGGTTTACAGTCTCCTAGTTAGAGTTTAGTATACCACCGCTATCTAGCGAAACTGGTAAAGTCTATAGGATAACATCCTACAGACAAGAGACAAGGGATCGATTCCCCACGAGAGTACAGAACACTGGATACGCCAACAACTTCGGCTGCTCTCAAGGAATAAGATTTACATCGCTTTTCTCCATTATTTCTTGTTTATTTACTTGTCTTATTTTCATCGTAGTTATTTACTTTTCCATCGTAATTTACCGTATTGCTTGTGACCTCATTCATAATTAATTGTTTAACCTAGATGTATAAATTTAGGCATAAACAAGAAGATTAGAGGAATTTTTTTTTCATTCATAATATTTAGAGGAGCTTCCATAACTAGAAGCCCCTCATTACAACATTAAACAAAAAAAGCAATAGAAAAAAAAACTAGGCAGGGCCCCTTGGAGGAGAATTTGGAAGGCTGATGAAGTCTTCCGCATTCATCTTAGTGGCACGGAGGAGTGCCCTTAGCATACATGAAATCCTCCTTATGGGCATCTCCTGTCTGGCATGTCATTGTTCACGGCTTAAATGAGACGGTCGAGATCAGCACGAATAAGGAGAGTATCTGGAGAAGGTCTGCCATAAGGAGACCTTTCGTTGATTTTTCTTGACATTTTTGATGTTTGGTATTTCTACAGATTACTTTTGAGTTTGGATATGGAGATCTTTGAGGATGAAGGCTGTTATTTATAGCAATAAAACAGGTGATCGTTTGGGGTGAAAGTACGTCGTTTGGCCTTCTAATTATTGATTAGTGGAAGGACTAGATCCTGGAATTGCCAATGGAAATGAGTGTTTGTTTGGTAGATGCAAAGCACGCAGTTCTCTGAAGCAATTATGACAGCAGTCGATTAACAACTTCTGGTTGATGGAAATGATAAAAACGTAGACTAGGTAATCAGCTCTATTAACTAGGCAGTCCATATGGGCAAATTAGCTGGAGAAACGGATGGTTTAGTTAATTTCTTAACTGAAATTCAAACTGTGATGTATCTATCTAAAAATTAACCAAATGGGCAACACAATAAATCAAATTGAGCAACACAAAATAAATCAAATTGGGCAACACAAAGTAAATCAAATTGAGGAACACGATCTGAAAATGATCCTCAAATAATAAATACATGAAACTATAAGGGGAATAAAATTTTGGTTCCAATTTTCAACCAAACCACAAAAACAATAATTGTCAACAATACAAATCAAAGTAAGCAAATCGCAGTTGGAAAGAAAGAAAATTCACTGCCTATTCTATGTGGTAGCAGGTGGGTAAGTAGTTCACTTGTGGCCATATTTTCTGCAAACACTGTACTTGTTCCTCTTCTTCTTGAATGTACCAGTTGAAGGAATACGATTAATCTTGCGCGACATAAGAAAACTACCATGATAGCTTTTTCGCCGCAAAACTTTGTGATACTGATGAATTTCTTGCATGAATTAGTTTTCAAAAATATGATGCCGATCCAGGTGGAAATAAATTATTATTTTTTAATTTTTATGAGAAGACAGTTTTCCAACAAAAATTGAGTTCATGGCATGAGAATTAATTTATAACCAGTAGGTCGTGTTCATAGTTCATCCATCCATGAAGTTGGTTTGTATTTGCTACAGTTTCTATCTCATAGGCACAACTATAAGTTGTATTTTTAAGTGAGATACCAATATCGAGAATAAGAATTTTTATTATGAGACAGTAATAAGTGGATAGGGAGACATACAACCTAGAAGCATGGAGGTTCGCTCTAGGAAGACCTGCGCTTACATATAGTATATTCTATAATGACCAGCTCCTTCACGAGCGACTAGGTCAGTTCTACAGGATAGTCAATATTCCATTCGGGTAGGCAGCGCTGGTCACCTTCACGAAAATTTTCATGAAATGTTGATTGGCCTTTTAATCCTTCATAAATGCATTGCATATTAGTTAGATTTTGGATTAACTTTATTTTTTTTATATAATTATGCCATGCCAAAGTCGTACATTGGAAAAATATACTGGTAACTTTGAGATCAGTCAATAGTTTATTATCATTTGTTCAGTACTTGCAATTTTATTCTTCCCCTTCAAAATTTTGGATATTAACTAACACCTTACTACTAAATTATGTCTCTGTCTTCGATATATTACAAAATGAAAGCTGCATTGATCTCTCCACAAGTACCAAATTAACAGACGAATATATTTCATAAAAAACATGATTGTATATTCTTAGCTACCTGTTATACAAAACTTATTTCTTTATTATGCTCCAAGATTACACCTAGCTACCTGTTATACAAAACTTATTTCTTTATTATTCTCCAAGATTACACCTTTATATTTTTTTAATATAAGATATTCTTTTCTAACGCGAGAAATTTTGTTTAGGGTGTTATCTCAATTGTTAATGTAATATCTATTGTCCTGGCATAAACCTTTTAATTATTAATTACGCGAGAGGACACGTGCAACACACGTACACTAAAACTAGTACATATATATATGCACACACACATGTGTCTATTTACATGTCTAAAGAATGGTGATGATTGAGTTTCTTTTTTCAAAAGAACTTTCATATAAGTACTTAAAAGATTTCTTGAATTTATTCCTTTTGTTATATGTATAAAGGAAATTAAAGTACTTAGAGAACATGCCCAAAACGCCACTTTCACTTATATATGTAAGAAAAATGGATGGCTAAGAGAAATCGACAAAAGAATTTGAATTAGACAATAATTCAAAAACTGAAGATTCAAGTGCCGATTGAGCCTAGTGGTGTGATGCAAGCAATTTTTTATACACTTGTGTCAGACTTCTGTTGTCAAGAAATAATTCTATTATTTCCAATCCAACAAACCACTGGCAACACGAAGCAACTATATGATTCAAATGCTACTTTGACATTTCTTGTAACACAGACGGAAGAACTTAGGAGTCATCAGAAATCTACATCTACACAAGCTTAAATTTATTATTTACTTTAAATATGCACACATGCATTAAAAATGATACCGTATAAAGTTTTACAAGAAAACTTTAATATTGGTATTTGAATAAACAATATTCAATTTGTGTAAACATATTGTAGAATGTAGAGCCGCGTTTCACCTCTTTCAATGGGACATTACTAAATTATTCCGTATTTTACCCATAGAGTAAACATGGCCAACTTTTATTTCACCTTTGTATATGTACATCTACACATCATAGGTGTAAGTATAGTTTGATGACAGCTAAAGGACACATATCCTTGTAATAAGTTACTCCCAAACAGACGTGTCACTACTAGTTTGTGTTTGAAAACTATAGGAAAATTTTATATTGAAAAAAAAATTTTAAAATGGCACAAAACATATCAAGTGACATATAACCATCAGTCCGTCACCATGGTGTAGGCAATATTCGAATGGGAGTTAGAATGATAAAATAGGACAATTCCCACGTGACTTCTAATCCCTTTTACAAAATATGTTTTGTTTGAAACACTTTTCATTCTTTTTCATGCGTTGCACTTCTGATTATGAACAAGCACCATTGCACCATTTCTTAGTGATGTCAAGAATGGCCAAGTCAAACACAACACTTTGTTTAACTTTTAAAATTACTTTCTTGCAACATATACAAGAGAAAAGAATCACATGAAAACTTATACACCTTTATGTACAATACGCTCTTGAATAGGATTCTATTCCTATCTATATCATGAAAGCCAAATAAAGCAATCATTTGATAATTTCATTTAAGAGCAAATATTGTAACAGAAACAATTTTGAAGTCCCTCCTAAAAAACAAAGAATACTTAGTCTTTGTTGTACATTTATCCCAACACCTTACCAAAAATTTATAGAATAGTAACTAGTATAATCCTCGTATAGAAATTGCACAAGTTGATTTCTATGAATTTTGGAGTTGGAATGAACAAGGGAATATAATATGGGCACATACGTATGAGACCCATAAAAGTGTATCCAGTGTGTATCCAGTATGGATTCTCACAAAAACTTAAAAGCTTAACAAAATTTTGTCATTATCTCAAGAACAATTCTTATTAAGAAAAAAACATGGGGATTGAAAATAGATTTCATCCCAATCTTATTACATTCCTTCTCTGTGAAACAACACTATGTCTTTTGAAGGGAGATTTTTGTGGAATCTTACTTTCTTCATTAATCTAAGGTTTAGATAAAAAACCTCTCTGTAGTTCATCTCAATGAAAAATAATACCTTTTGTAGTAAATTGGTTTTAATGTATCTGACCATAAAGTCCTTTTTTGTTTGTTTAATTTCACGTGAGTTGGATGGTCTTTCCATTTTGGTGGACTACTTAATAGTTTGAGAGCAGATGTTTCGAATTAGAAATGGAATGGGAGAGGCAAACATATTTGAGGGGTTTATATAGAGATGGCCATGAAGAGTTGCAACCTTAGTGAGAGCGACCACTTAAATTGCGCCAATTAGACTCTGGCACATGCTTTTATTATCTACCGCACAATCTATTAATAAACGCTTTTTTTGTTATATTTGTTTAAAATATTGTCTTGTCTTCATCTACGCACATTTGTCCTATGCTCGAATAGTGTCCAACTCAGCCACTAGGTGGGTATTTCGATGATAGACCTACAAGAGTGAACAATCCATTCTAATTGGAACCAAACAACTAAACCCCATTAACATCATATTTCTTAATAAAACAACTAATCATATCCGCGTTGTGTAATTGCGGAGAATCATCTAATAAGAAAACTACAGCGACGTGATAGAAAACTTGTTGTACACGAGAAAAGTCTTGCGGCAACAGAGAGTCACAACTCACAATGCCGAAGAAAATTTTTCGTGACTCTGTTGAGTCCTTAAAGTATCAAAATTACTTTAATACTAACTAGAAAATAAATGATTGGGCTCTGATACCAATGAAGGATTACACACAATCCAGGAACGTACGATTGCCCAGGGTTTATCCGTATTTATTTCACTAGTCAACAACGTAATCACATGTTATATGAACACGAACTACGCTATATAGTTCACAGTCTAAGATGTACCTGAGTTACAGAAGACTGTTCCGCATGGGAGAAGGCTGCTAATCATCTTCATTAGGAATCTCAATCGAAGTTCTTCACGAAGAAGAAGAGAGTTTTCTATTCCAACTATTTGGGAGAAAAGTAGGTTTGTTTCTTGTCTAGAGGAGGAAGAAGAATTTATCTTCTTTCTGCTTTCATAGAAAAGAAATGCAGGAAATAACTTGGGAGTTCCAACAGTTTAGGGCTTCTTTTTATTAATTATGAGGAGACACAACTCTTCATACTATTTCTAATAGACATGTACTTTCTCTCTTTTCTTTTAATAGATATTCTAATAAATATATAACACATACATATTTATATATATTTAACATGAATCCGAGTTGACCCACATGGGTGCTCCAAATCTAATTTCCAACCGCTAGGACACATAAAACACTAAATGTATATTGGCACTAAGAGGAAGTTGTAACTTACGTGCATCCTTTCCAATTCTCATGATGACATGATAAGGGCAATAAAACTTAGGCCCTATTTGTTCATATAATTTGGGAGCAGTATTTGAAGGAAAAAAATTGAAATATTTGTTTGTTTGTACAATTTGGCCATTTTTTAGAAAACTTAAAATTACAAACTTCAAATACCAAATTATGCACACACCTAAATTTGGCCCAAAAACAGACCATCGGAGCAAATTTAAAAAATGCCCCATACTTTTGATATTTGTAATACTACCTATCACCATTAAAAATTCCAATCCCCCATTAACTCACGTACAGTATCCCTATATGTCCAATTTTCCCCCATTAAGTCACAACCTTATCTGGCTAATTTCCCCCCATTAACTCACTAACTATTCTCTATAAAACTTAAGAAACCACAGGAGAAAATTGTTGTGTCAATCTGTGGCAATTCGTTTTGAAGAAAAAAATTGAAGGTAATTTACAAAAATATGCTAATGTTTTGCTTGATCTGTATGAAATTTCATGATTTATTTTGCTTGGTTTGTTTTTTTTTTTTTTGTTTTTTTTTCTTTTGCGAATTTGTAAACCATAGCTTGTATATGAGGTCTTTCATCTCCTACACTAACTAATCTTTACTTGTAATGGCGGTAATGGTTATCTCTTTGCTTTTTTTTTTCTGGTTGTACTTGATTGAAATAGAGGTCTTAGTTCGACTAAAATTGTAAATCTTTTCTCTCAACTTCGTTGGTTCTATTGTAAATAGGATCTTATTTTTTTAATCATTCAGATGGTGCAGCTAATAATTTGGCCTTGTTTTTTTAAGTCTGGTAATGCCCATAATAGATGAAGCTGGTTTTGAGATATCTGACGAGAATACTGTGACTCTGCCTCGATCGGTTAACAGGGTAAGCATACTTAATGTTTTGTCCTTTTTCTGGTGCTCATATGCCTTTCATATTATTTTTAGGTATTGTTTATAATTTTATGTACTCTAAAGAAAATGAAGTTATGCTAATAATAATAATAATAATAATAATAATAATAATAATAATAATAATAATAATAATAATAATTTCTTCTATTGTTGTTCTATTTTAGAAACGTAAAAGAATGAGTAGACTACGTGGTTCAAGTGCTGATAAATGGATGAAAGAAGAAATGTCGCTCCTTATAACTGTCATATATGATGATGTGAGTAAGCACAAGTTTAATGGTTCTACCCTTAGTGGTCCACGTTGGACAGAGACTAAGAATGAGTTTGTGTCGAAACTTGAAAATAAAGAGAAATTTGACGGATTGCAAACTAAGTCCAAAGTTCAAAGATTAAGGAAAGAGACAAAAACCTTCAACGACCTTCTTAATTCTTGCTGCGGATATGGATGAGACCCTGCAACTAAAACAGTTACCTGTCCAACTGAAATTTGGGATGATTATGTGAAGGTAAGTTTAGTAGATAGTAAAAAGTACATAGCTTCTACCTTAATGCACATTGAATTAACATTCGGCTTCAATTTTTTTCAGTAAAGGAAATTAAAGGGAATATATATTTCCAAGTACAGACACGATGAGCTTAATGATTTTGACCGACTGGATAAGATTTTTGGCAGATCATTTGCCACTGGGAACAATGTCATGTATTGTACAAATCTGATTTTTTCACAATAATCAAACAAAACTAATGCCATGGAAAATGACCTTTTGATTGTGACGACTATGCTGCTGGTATTGAGAACGTTAGCATCCTATGTCTGTGAACATCAGTAGTGGAAAGTGAACTGTTGCGTGTGATATGTTTATGTAGATTGAGGGTAGAACATCTACTAGTCGAAAAAAAGATCGTGCTATAGTTGCAAATGATTTTCCTGATTCTACTCAGGAATACTTTAAGTGGAGTAAAGAGAACGAGGAAGCAAAATAAAGAAAAAAAGCAAGAAAATGAACAAGCACAAGCGGCAAACGAAATTGAGATTGATATCTACAGCGAGGCAGCTGTGACAACCTACTTGTAAAATGTCTTGGATAAGAATGGTTTAGCCGATAGAAATTTCTCACCAGCAGTGGCTCACTTTCTTAACCCCAGCTTTCGCATGATATTAATACATATGAATGAAAAGAATCAAGTTGAATGGTTCTTTAACTTAGGGTCAAATTGAGCTGACCATTATTTTAGTTTGGTTAAGTTGTATTCTAAAGTGTGAAACATTGACTCTAGTTATTTTAGTTGTACTTTGTTATAGTATAGACATGACTGTAATTTGCGTAATGACTATCTATGTGTTATATGACTTTCTATTTAATGAATGAGTTTTTGTAGAATTTTAGATTAAAATGTATATCAGCTATGAATGTGCTTTTCTAATTTTTTTAATCGTGCAGTTCACTATATTTTTATGATTCTGGTTGCCTATTTCTTACTTTCAGTTAAACCAAGGAACTCTAGGACAACAAATATCATCATGAGCAGTAGCTAAATTTGTTACGATGAGTCTCTCTCTCTCTCTCTCTCTCTCTCTCTCTCTCTCTCTCTCTCTCTCTCTCTCTCTCTGACGACCCAACCTAAGGCCGCGATAGAAACCTACACTGAGTGCCGATCATCACTAAACCCAGTAATAATCTATTAATAATAGAGATAAGCTGGCAACCTGGTCATATATACATACATATCTGCTGAAAGCATAAAGTCTGGAAAGATGACATGACTAACACACGCTGACATACATAAAATACTAACAAAACCACACAAAGACACATCTACAGGCCTCTAAGAGCGGTGAATTGAATATACAAAGGACGGGACAAGGCCCCTCCATGCCCAACTAGCTGACTATACACATACCAAAAGATAAGTAACTCCGGGAGTAAGCAGAGTGACTCCAATAGCTGGTATATGGCCTACTAACGTGGCCCAAGCGCTGATCTATCTGTACCTGCACGGTATGAAATGCAACGCCCCAGAAAAGGGCGTGAGTATGATTTGTACAAAGTATGTAAGGCATGATCATATAATATATTATAGCTGAATGAAACTGTAAGGCTAAATATAAATATGTAAATCTATGCTGAGGTATAGCAATGTGGCTGGAAATCTGAAACATGAACTAAACATGATCTGAATATAAACTGAAGTCTATTTGAATCTGAAACTGAAGACTGAGCTGAACTATACTGATAAATGACTGTAATATGACTTATAATTAGTAACTAGAACTGGAACTGATAGCTGTCAACTGATACTGACACTAAAAACTGGTAACTGATAACTGAGAACTGGTAACTGGTACTTAGCTAAAACTGAACTATAATCTGAACTGGTACCTGTCTGGTGTTATGGATTATATCTTCTCAAATCAGGTAACTAAATATCTGAACTAGCCTCATGTATAGTCACATGGTGTACACTGTGGCTATATACGCGTATATAACAAACCTGGCAGGTGTTATGGGCTATGTCCCCCCAGCCAGTAATATCTAGTCTCTCTGGTCAGAGTGTGTGAATAACACCCAGTTACACTAGGTGTTTCAACTCCCGCCTGAACCAGAGGGACTGTGTCCCCCATACGGGTAGTATCACACATGACCGGACTGTGTGTCCAATGTCCAGCCTCTATGGGGGATTCCAAATCATACATAATATGATCATAATATAAGCATAAGCATGTATGAGGCATAACACATGTGGAAACAATAGATATGGACTCAAAGGAATGATAAGAAAACCCGAGATAGAATTATAGACAAAACATATAACTCGGAATTTGTCTAACTCTTTGACTTTTTATGAAAATTTTGGCAGAGTTTCCCCTGAAACTGGATGATCCGCAAAAACAGAACCAACACTATAATATACACGGGAATGGGTATCCGGATAAACTAATAACATAAATAAATTAAATGTATAACAAGATGAGATGACCGGACGGCGTAACAATTCCACGGCTTTACAGAATTTCTGGACAGTACCACTGTCCTGTATTGCATTATAGTTTTCAGGGTGTAGATCAGAGTTATAGACTTCATGGTCTTCATTAAAGTTGTAGATATATGTGTTATGGTTCTATTTAATCTTAAAACATCTCAATATCGATTTTGTACAAGGAGTTATGCTCAAACTACTAACAACTTTCCGAAGATAAAAATAATTTTCCAGATTTTGAAATATTTCGTGCTTCTTTTTTGGACATCTTTCACAGTGGTTCTTAGCACAAAATTAAGCATATATACAGTTACCTTTATGCCATACAAGTTCCCCATGAGAACCAACAATTTTGGAACTAAGACAAACTTCAAAAGATACAGAACAAATGCCTTGTCGAAAGAAAGGTTTAGCCTTACATACCTTTAATATTTCTTCCTTCTAAACGTTGTTTCCCTTGAATTACACACCTTCTAAAGCTTAAACAAGCTATAATACAGCATTTTGGTACTTTACTTAGCCATGAAGTAATTCTAAAACTAAAACTATAAACGAAATTGAAGGTAGCATAACGTGACCTTAATCGCGTAGAGCGTTTTGACGTGATCCGTCTTCAATTTCGAGTTAAGATTGATGTCCTTTCTTCAAAACCTTAAAGATGGCTTAACCACTCAATAAAAAATTGTTTCTCTCTTGATATTTCTGGAAATGACGAGAAGGAAGACGAATTCCTCTTTATACTTGAAACATTTCAGTTTTTAGTCCTCTTTTGCACTTATGTACTTTTTTTTTGGCCTGACTTCTGACGCTCATATCTTTTTATCTAGACATTGTATGAACAAACCATCAAAAGTGTTGAACTATACTCCAAGACTTTCAATTTGGTATATGATATGTCCCTAAAAGACTTTATATAACATACATAATTAATTGCTGAAAAAGCTTCGTTACAAGGCAAATCCTTAGTCGGTTTTTCCGCAACTTAAATCCAATTTTTCTCAAAATTTATATTCAACATATAAACGTCATATATGGTCCTATTATGAATTTAAACTCACTTAAATCATTCTTAACATGTCATTAGAATGATATACCTCACTTTAGACATACGGGGTGTAACAATCTCCCCCCCTTAGGAATATTTATCCTCGAATGTTAAATGAAGTATGTAGAAGCATTAAGCAAGGATCTGTTATATACCTGAAGTAGTAAAGAGATGTGGATATTTGGCTCTCATATCATTTTAAGCTTTCCAAGTAATTTATTCTATATTATTGCTTTGCCATAGCACCTTAACTGAAGGAATGTCTTTCGTCCTTAGTCGACGAATCTACCTATCTAAAATTGCATATGGCACCTCTTCATAAGTCAGCTGCTCTGTGATCTGTACATCCTCTACTGGTACAACTCGTGAAGGATCTCCGACAAATTTTCTGAGCATGGAAACATAAAAAACTGGATGTACCTCCTGAAGGTCTGCTGGAAGGTCTAGCTCATAGGCTACACACCCAACTCGTCAAATAACCTGATATGGGCCTATGAATCTAGGGCTAAGCTTGCCCTTCTTTCTGAATCTCATAGCGCCTTTCATAGGTGATACTTTTAGGAATACCCAATCGCCAATCTGAAATTCTAAATCTCGACGTCGGTTATCTGCATAGGACTTCTGTCTGCTCTGCGCTGCTAATAATCTTTCCTTAATCAACTTGAATTTATCAACTGCTTGTTGGATTAAATCTGGACCTATCAATTGAGACTCGCCAACTTCGAACCATCAAATAGGAGACCTGCATTTGCGCCCATAAAAAGCTTCATATAGCGCCATCTGTATGCTAGAATGATAGCTATTATTGTACACAAACTCTATCAACGGTAGATTATCACTCCAGTTGCCTCCAAAATCTAACACACAAGCTCTAAGCATATCTTCTAACGTCTGAATGGTCTGGTCAGCCAGTCCATCTGTCCGGGGATAAAATGTTGTACTCAGATTCACGTGTGTCCGTAAACCTGCCTGGAATGATCGCCAGAAATTAGCTGTAAACTGTGCGCCCCTGTCTGAAATGATAGATACTAGAATACTGTGTAGGCACACTATCTCTTTGATATAAAGTCTAGCATAATCCTCCGTTGTATATGTAGTTCTAACAGGCAAGAAATGTGCTGATTTAGAAAGCCTGTCAACTATAACCCAGATAAACTCATACCTGCTCCGCGTACGGGGCAAGCCTGTAATGAAATCCATATTCACTACTTCCCATTTCCAGATGGAATCTCTATTTCCTGCAACAAGCCACTAGGTTTTTTATGCTCAACTTTAACCTGCTGGAAGTTAGAACACTGAGCCATAAATTCTGCTATGTCACACTTCATTCCGTCCTACCTATAAATTTGCTTAAGATCATGGTACATCTTAGTCGAACCTGGATGAACAGTGTATTTGGAATAATGTGCCTCTGTCATAATCTATCCACGTAAATCTGCAACATCAGAAACATATAGTCTATCTTTATACATGAGAACCCCATCACTAGTAACCCTGTATGGTGATTTCGATTTTCTTCTGGCTATCTATCTGTATTTAACTAGAACTGGATTCTCATATTGGTGCTATTTTACTTTTGTCACTAGGCAAGTAGTGGTTGTGTTCTGAACTATAACTCCTGCATTCTCTGAATCTATTAATCTGACTCCCATACTGGCTAACTGGTGGAGTGCATGAGCTAACTCTCTTTTGTGGCTGTAAATAAGATAAACTACCGATGGATTTACGGCTAAGGGCATTAGCAACAACATTCGCTTTACCCGGATGATAAAGAATGTCCACGTCATAGTCCTTCAGCAACTCTAGCCAGCTCCTTCTGCTTAAATATGTACTGGAGGCTCTTGTGGTCTATATAAATATCAACATGAACCTTGTACAAATAATGTCTCCAATTCTTTAATGCATGAATGACTGCTGCAAGCTCCAGATCATGGGTACGGTAGTTCTGCTCGTGCTTTTTCAGCTGCTTGGAAGCATAAGAAATTACTCTTCCGTGTTGCATCAATACACAACCAAGACCGATTCAAGAAGCGTCACAGTAAATGACATAGCCCTCAGATCCTTCTGGAAGTGTAAGTACTTGAGTTGTTATCAACATGTTCTTTAGTTCTTGGAAGTTGTGCTCACAAGAGTCTGACTACTGAAATTTGCCTGCTTTCTATGTCAATTTGGTCAGTGGAGCTGAAAGGGAGGAAAACCCCTCCACGAACCTTCTGTAATAATCTGCCAAACCTAGAAAACTACGTACCTCTGTTGGCGTCGTAGGTCTGGGCCACTTCTTCACAGCCTCGATCTTCTGGTCATCTACTTTAATTCCTTCTGCTGAAACTATGTGGCCAAGAAATGCCACTGAATCTAACCAGAATTCACACTTCGAGAACTTAGCGTATAATTGTTGGTCCCGAAAAGTACCCAATACTGTGCGTAAATGCTCTACATGTTCTGAGTCAGACATTGAATAGACGGGAATATCGTCAATAAATATAATCACAAATAAATCTTGATAAGGCCTGAATATGCTGTTCATCAGATCCATAAATACTGCAGGGGCATTATTGAGTCCAAACGACATCATTAAAAACTCATAATGGCCATACCTAGTCCTGAATGTAGTCTTAGGTATATCAGATTCTCTGACTCTAACCTAATGGTAGCCTGATCGCAAATCTATCTTCGAGAAGCACTTGGACCCCTGGAGCTGGTCGAACAAGTCATCAATCCTGGGCAGAGGGTATTTATTCTTGATTGTGACTTTATTCAGCTTTCTTTAATCTATGCACATGCGTAGAGAGCCATCTTTCTTTTTCACAAATAATACTGGGGCTCCCCAGGGAGAAATGCTGGGTCTGATGAGGCATTTATCTAACAAATCCTTCAGTTTTTCCTTAAGTTCTTTCAGTTCTGCTGGTGCCATCCTATAGGGAGGAATGGATATGGGTTGCGTACCTGGTACTACATTAATAGGAAAATCAATCTCTCGCTCTGGAGGAAGACCAGGTAACTCATCTGGAAACACATCAGGAAACTCATTCACTACCGGAACTGACTCAAGAGTCCACGTCTCCTTCCCTGAGTCTCGAACATGAACAATATGATATAAGCAGCCTTTTGCGATTAGCTTCCTTGCCTTAAGGTAAGAAATAAACAGACCCTTTGGCGATGCAGAAACACCTTGCCAATCTATAGCTAATTCTCTTGGAAAGTGAATATGGACTGTCTTTGCTCTACAATCAAAGTTAGCATAATAAGAAAACAACCAATCCATACCAAGAAAAACATCAAAATCAACCATTTCTAGCTCAATTAAGTCAGTTGTAGTGCTATAGTCACCAATCATCACAGTGCAACCTCTATAAACACTTATAGCTACTACTGAATCACCAACAGGAGTGGCTACCTCGAAAGGTCTAATAGCCTATCGTTCTAATTTGAATTTAAATGCTAAAAAGGGAGTAACATACGATAGTGTAGAACCAGGATCTATCAACACATATACATCGAGAGAATTTACTGACAGAATACCCATGGCTACATTTGGTGAAGCCTCTTGGTCATGTCGACCAATAAGAGAATAGGTGCGGTTCTGAGGACCGCCTGCTGTAGGAGCTCTACTTCGACCTCTACCACGACCTGCTGGTGCCTGAGGAACTTGCCCCTGAGGACGTGCTGGTGCTGAGGAAGCTACTGTTGATCTAGTTGGCTGGGCTGCACCACTACCACCTCTAGTCGGGCAATCTCTCAAGAAATGGCCTGCCTCTCGACAAATATAACAAGTATAAACTCCTAACTGACATGGTCCCAAGTGGCATCTACTACAATCTGGAATCTGGGATATGTCTGACCGACCGGTACAAAAGTACCACGATGCTGAAATCCTGAAGTCTGTGATGCTTGACTAGCTCTACACTAAGGAGGTCTATCAGATCTCGAGCCACGGGATTGTGGAGGTATACTAGTTGGTGGCTGTCTAACACTCTGCTACCTACTGGCTCTAGATGTCTCTCCAAATGAACCGGAAAATCTGTCCCTCTTATGTATGGGACCCAGTAAAGACTGGAGGCTCTACTCTGATAAAATCCCTGATCCTGGATCCAACATCTCCCTGGTCATCTGCACTATGCTATCTACTCTGAGCAACTACAACACTGGTTAATAATCTGATGCATCCCTCACTTCCTCGCCCTGACTATCAGGCTGAGGAGCTGGAGGTATGGTAGCTACAGTACCTCTAATATCGCCCTGAACTGAAGGGATCTGTGAGACCTCAAATGGAGCCACGGGTCTGGGCTCCTCACTCTACTCCACCTCAGGTGGCACTCTACTAGTACCCTGGCTGGCAATAGCCTTGCCCTTCTGGGCAGCTGTTAGTTTCTTCGGCGGCATCGCTGTATTGAAAACATTACGGCTAGAAAGCTGAATTCTAAAATCATGGCCCTATCGCATGATCTAGAGAAGAAAGAAAGACAACCATTCTGAAATGCCTTGTAGCCTCCTATTCATAAGTATGGCGCGCAACATACTCCTGAAAAAGACTCTACTAGACACGGCCTATAGACACCCTAGGACTGAACTGCTCTGATACCACTTTTGTCACGACCCAACCTAGGGCGGCGACAGAAACCTACACTGAGCGCCGATCATAGCTAAACCCACTAATAATCTATTAATAAAAGAGATAAGCTGGCAACCTGGTCATATATACATACATATCTGCTGAAAGCATAAAGTCTGGAAAGATGACACGACTAACACACGCTGACATACATAAAATACTGACAGAACCACACAGGGACACATCTACAGGCCTCTAAGAGTACTGAATTAAATATACAAAGGACGTGACAAGGCCCCGCCATACCCAACTAGCTGACTGTACACATACCAAAAGATAAGTAACTCCGGGAGTAAGCGGAGTAACTCCAATAGCTTGTAGATGGCCTACTAACGTGGTCCAAGCGCAGATCTATATGTATCTGCACTGCATGAAATGCAGCGCCCCAGAAAAGGGCGTGAGTACGATATGTACAAAGTATGTAAGGCATGATCATATATATTATAGCTGAATGAAACTATAAGGCTAGATATAAATATGTAAATCTATGCTGAAGTATAGCAATGTAGCTGGAAATCTGAAACATGAACCAAACATGATTTGAATATAAACTGTAGTCTAACTGAATCTGAAACTGAAGACTGAGCTGAACTATACTGATGAATGACTGAAATATGACTGATAATTAGTAACTAGAAACTAGAACTGATAGCTGTCAACTAATACTGACACTAAGAACTGGTGGCTGATAACTGAGAACTGGTAACTGGTACTGAGCTAAAACTGAACTATTATCTGAAGTGGTACCTGTCTGGTGTTATGGGCTATATTCCCCCGAATCAGGTAACTGAACATCTGAACTAGCCTCATGTATAGTCATGCGGTGTATACTGTGGCTATATACGCGTATATAACAAACCTGGGAATGTTATGTTCTATGCCCCCCAGCCAGTAATATCTAGTCTCTCTGGTCAGAGTGTGTGAATGACACCCGGTCACACTAGGTGTTTCAACTCCCACCTGAACCAGAGGGGCTGTGTCCCCCAGAGGGGTAGTATCACATGTGACCGGACTGCGTGTCCAATGTCCAGGCTCTATGGGGGACGCCAAATCACACATAATATGATCATAATATAAGCATGAGCATGTATGAGTCATAACACATGTGGTAACAATAGATATGAACTCAAAGGAATGATAAGAACACCCGGGATGAAATTATAGACAAAACCTAGAACTCGGAATTTGTCTAACTCTTTGACTTTTTATAAAAATTTTGGCAGAGTTTCCCCTAAAACTGGATGATCCGCAAAAATAGAACCAACACTATAATATACACGGGAATGGGTACCCGAATAAACTGATAACATAAGCAAATTAAATGGATAACAAGATAAGATGACCGGATGGCGTAACAATTCTACGGCTGTACAGAATTTCTGGACAGTACCACAGTCCTGTATTGCATCATAGTTTTCAGGATGTATATCATAGTTATAGACTTCATAGTCTTCATGAAAGTTGTAGATATATGTGTTAGAATTCCAGATAATCTTAAAGCATCTCAATATCAATTTTGTACAAGGATGTATGCTCAAACTATTAACAACTGTCCGAAGATAAAAATAATTTTCCAGATTTTTAAACATTTCGTGCTGCTGTTTTGGACATCTTTCACTGTAATTCTTAGCAACAAATTAATCACATATACAATTACCTTTATTCCATATAAATTCCCCACAAGAACCATCAATTTTGGAACTAAGACAAACTTCAAAAGATACAGAACAAATGCCTTGCAGAAAGGTTTAGCCTTACATACCTTTGATATTTTTTGCTTCTAAACCTTATTTCCCTTGAATTCCACGCCTTCTAAAGCTTAAACAAGCTATAACACAACATTTAGGTACTTTACTTAGCTATGAAGTAATTCTATAACTCAAACTATAGACGAAATTGAATGTAGCATAACGTTACCTTAATCGCGTAGAGCATTTTGACGCGATCCGTCTTTAATTTTGAGTTAAGATTGATGTCCTTTCTTCAAAACCTTAAAGATGGCTTAACCACTCAATAACACACTGTCTCTCTCTTGATATTTCTTTAAATGATGAGAAGGAAGACGAATTCCACTTTTGTACTTGAAACATTTCAGTTTTCGTCCACTTTTGCGCTTATGTCCCTTTTCTGGCTTGACTTCTGACGCTCATATCTTTTATCCAGACATTGTATTAGCAAACCGTCAAAAGTGTTGGAAAATACACTCCAAGACCTTCAATTTGGTATATGATATGTCCCTAAAAGACCTTATATAACATATAGAATTAATTGCTGAAAAAGCTTCGTTACAAGGCAAAGCCTTAGTCGGTTTTTCTGAAACTTAAATTTGATTTTTCCCAAACTTTATATTCAACATATAAATGTCATATATGGTTCTATAATGACTTTAAACTAACTTAAATTATTCTTAACATGTCATTAGAATGATATACCTCACTTTAGACATACGGGGTGTAACACTCTCACTCTCTCTTTTGTGGTTTTAATTTAACATTACTGAATTGCTCATCGTATTAACGTTCATTTTCCAATTTTCTGATTTTCTTAAAATACTTAGCAACTGTAGTGCTTTGATGAGTCCAAAGTGTATAGGGTATTTTTGCTCGAACTTGTCAAATTCTAGTATAGTTTATGATGTTGTCCCGCAGAGATTAAGAAATTTATGCTACATACTCGAAATATTCTCACAACTATTTTAGAGAATCAAGCAGATGAAAAGTAAGTTTTTGAGATTTTAGTTAACTTTAATTAAAATAAAAGAACATTCGGAAGACTTTCAATCAAAAAGAGTTGGGAATCATTGATTTCACTTGATAATATTAATCATAACAACCTTAATTTTGACATGTATTTCTCTTAAGAAAAATTGTTTATTGCTATTTCAATTATTTTTTTCTCATAAAAAAAAAAATAATCAATTAATAAAGCTTCGTGAGGTTATGTTAATTAATTGAGTTATAACTAGAGACATTTAAACCGAAGTATTTTTCTTTCCTTAATTGTGCTATAAAGTAGTGAAAACTTCGTGAGAATATTTTTACTAAAAATCAGTAATCTTACCTACTATAATTCCTCTGTGAGAACTAAAACTGAGGCAAGCAAGATTACTGTCTTGGAATGGTAGATTACTAAAAATTACTTTCACTCTACTTATTTATGCATTATCTATTACATATTAATTTTGCTCTGTGAGAATTACAAAATTAATATGATAATAACCTAGAGATAGAATATGTAAGATTGATAGTAAAGAATAATAAAATATCATTCCATCATAGTGTGAAATGTAAAATAGAAAATTTCAAGCCAAGCATGTATTAAAATTGAGATAAGTATTATAAATAATCAATCTTTATCAATTATCCCAACAAAAGAAATTACTCCATTATGGAGTAAGAAAAGCTAAAAATGAATGTAACAGACTTATATTTAATCCTAGTATTATTTTACTACTATCAAAGAAAGAAAAGAGAAAGAGCAACCTTTGAAGAGGAATAGCTATTCTATTAACTTCATATCCATAATATGAGAGATTTTCCCTCTATTTATAGACTTCAAAGATTTTAATGCCATGAGAACATGATGTGCCATAAGTAGCACGCATTATGGAAAAGACGTGAAGCCAGGAAGACGTGTCACAGATTCTTTGTATTATGAAGATGCGAAGCTGGGAGGACGTGTCACAAAATTCTTGCATTTTTGCGAAGATGTGAAGCTCGGAGGACATATCACAAAATTCTTGCATTATAGCGAAAATGTTAAGATTGGAGGACGCATCAGGGAACTCTTGCATTATGGTGGAGATGTGAAGCCATTTTCTTGCATATTGGCATGGATACGTAGAAATCTTCTCTTTCTCCTTTATGTTCTTCAATTTCAACATTCTTCCATTAAATATTGTAATTCCATATGAAGAAGATGTATAATGAGCTTCTTGAATTAAGAAGTGGATGCGTATAAACCTCCTCTTAGTCTTTTTATCATCTCTTTCCAAGTATTCTTTTCCCCGCAAGACTTATTAGAAAATATAGGAGAATTAAATATATTTATTCACGATTTTATTTATAATATTTAATTTTATATACAAAAATGCATGAATAATTTATATTCTTCAAATTCCCCCACACTTGAAATTTTTCCCGTCCTCGAGGAAAAAGTATTTTTTGCTTTTTTTTTTTACATTTTCTTCAAATATTACGACTTTTGTAGGATATGCAATTTATCCAAAATAAATATCCCTCATTATGTTCAATGTAATTATCCTTTTTAAATTCACCATATCCTTTACTTTATGTCTGAATTCTGACTTGATCTACAAAAGCTTACATTCTTCGCCCCTTGAATCTTTTAGAATTGATAGATTTATGATCACTTATTCATTAAGTATCATAGCCTTGTCCATAGGCTTTCTCCTCATGTTTATCTCCACTTATATATAGATACAACACTAATTTTTAATTTTTTTTTCTTGTAATGTCATGCTTTAGGCTGGTAGGGTAAGGATATATCTATAGTGACTTTCTTCTTACAGCTTTGAGCAAACATTTCTTAGCTTTCAGTATAATTATCATTTCTTAGTACTCCTATTTTTTTCCTTTCTTTTGCAGTATTATGAACAATATTTTCTTTTTTATTCTTCAATATTTCTTCCTTTTGATATCAATTTTAGCTCACTCATTGTTGGAAGAATGGTAATTATATTTATATTGCATATATATAGTGGTATATAAATATTTATGAGTGAAATTTTTTTCTTCTTCTCCTTTTTGCTTATTTTCTTTTACTAAGATAAGTATGGTGTTTGAAAACTAAAAAAAAATCAAGGCTCTAAGAAGGATTCTAAGTGGTAAACTATGTATATTTGAGTGAAAATAAAGAGGCTAGATTTTTTTAAGCAAAGAGTTAACTAGGTATGGTGCCTAGGGACCATTTTTATTGATAATAAAACCAAAAACAAAATCAATTTTCTTTACAAAGTGGAATATGTAGAGCTTGACCAAATAAAGAATAAGCCTTGCTAATAAACAAGTAGCAACATGTCTTTATATTACAATCACTTCATTGGGTTGAGAATTCAAGGATACTAATACCACCAATTTGAAATAATTGTAACACTTTGACAAGACGCTTCACAATAATGACACATCTAGCTAGTAAGCTATGCTTAACTATAAGTAAACTAATAGTATAACTAAAGAAGTTTGTCTTGCAGGCACTTGAATGTGCAAGGTTCCTTCGCTGCTCCACTTCGACGTGTGCATAGAGAAGCTGCCTAATTGATGAAGAATAGTCTCTATAAAACATTGCTCCTTCATGCTCAATGAAATATGCCTTGAAACAAGTGTTGAAACTGTTCCAAAATGGGAGAAACAAAGCTGCAACAGTAAATTGGTGAAATAGGTGTTGAAACTGTTTCAAGTCTGACATTGAAATATGCATCGAAAGAGGCTAGAATTGGGAATCAAAGAAGGCCTAAATTTATTTTTCAAAAATCAGTGTTATCCATCATTTCACCTCAAAAAATATTTAGAGCAGGTTCTAGCCAAGTTTATTGACTCTTACTACTTTTATTATCATAACTTTTCTCAATCCCAATGATTTCCTGGTCGAAGATGATTGCTATTGTTTTTACAAAATCAAAATTATACATGGAAATGTATACGCGGAAATATAAAAAGAAATAATATTGAGCATAATGTAAAGAATTTATATTGTTAATTAAATACTTGTAAAAGTCATAATTTAGAAGAAAGTATTATATTTAAAAATATAAATCAAAATAATCTTCCCACCACCTGAACATTTCATTCTCCGGAATGAAAACACGCTTCTACATGAGTGAAAAAGGAGTAAAAAGAAGTTTTTAAAAAAAAAAATTAAAAAAAATAGGATAATTAAAATTGAAAATACTACTTAATAATTAAAATATAAAAATATTTTTAGCTTGCAAATTTACGATCACAGAAGAAAGCTTGAAAGGAACTGTGACCACACATATTCTATGTTTAATACACTGACTAATTAACACCTGCTTAGAATATACACCAGAAAATTACTTGTGTCAAGATTAGATTTGCGCAATTAAATGGTTAACCAACCAGTAACATAGGCATACCGATCATCATAGAGTTACTCCTGTCTAGGTGACTCTTTTTTTTTTAGAGGCCTTCATGAGATGTTCCAGTAGTACAATAATCTGGATATTGACCAGATCAATTGGTTAAGCATTTAATTTGTCTGATCTTTGTTGGACTTATGAGGCTTCATTGCTTCACCCTTAATGGCAACGGGTAAGAAACCTTAGTTCTGATTTTAACGTCATCAGCTCGACATGGTAACTGCGAAACTCATCAGTCTATCATGGTTACTGATTGTTGTTGCTCAAAATGTCCTCCAAAATACAATTTTACCCTGTGGCGATTGACTTTAAACTTGTCTTCCATTAATCTGCTGAATTTCAATTGCTCCATATGGAGTAACATCTGCAACAATATAAGGACTTGTCCACCTAGATTTTAACTTTCCAAGAAATAGCCTGAGTTGGTTATTATAAAGAAGTATCTGATCTCCAATTTTGAAGTTTTTTTATCGGATCAAGTTGTCATGCCATTCTTTTATTTTTCTTTATAAATCTTGGCATTTTCACAAGCTTCCAACCTCAGCTATTCCAATTTATTAATGGCAGAATAGGTTGTTTATCCCCTAAACTTATCACAGATTACCATTTTCACATCTTAACTTTACTGGCATCCATTTACCTCTCTTAACAACTTTCAAGTGATACTCATTCCACCCTAAAAGCTGACATGGCAGAGAGAATATCATTATCTCGTTAAAGAGAGAGTGAGAAGCAAAAATACTGTTTAAAATAGATTAAATTAAACACATGTTAATATTCAATTGGACATTCTATACAAATTAATCCTAATAATAAGTGGACCCTCCTTTTTCCTTTCTATTTCTTTTTTCCTTATTTTCTCATCTTCCTCCCTCCATTCCATCAGAATCCCCAACCTCACCCTTCCCCCGCCGTTTGACACTACCATCAGACCCCCAATTTCACCCATCAAACTCAAGAACAATGCAAATTAAAATCAGAACCCCTCCTTTCTCCTTCCTCTGCCCATTAAACCCAATTTCTATCACACCCCAATTCCCTTCCTCCTTCACCCCCCGGTTCTTTCCTAAATTTTTGTACCAAAATTTGTTGCATCTTCATAGTTAAAAAGACTCTTGGTTAGTCCCTTCATAAATCAACCATTTTGCATAAGATTTTTTTTTTATAAATCGGTTTGGTTGTTATGGGTGGTTTGGTGGCGAAAATTTTTCTAATTAATGGTGGTAGAAAATACATGGATGTGGTGGTGAGATTTTTTTATAGTTGGTTTTGGTTGTGATTTTGGTGGTTTGATGGGGGTTATTTAAGACAAATAGTGGTGAAAAAGTAAATTTGATGGTGGTCCGCCAAGTATGGTGGTGGTGACCCGACGGGTGGTAAATTGATGGTGGTGGTGACGAATTTTGTGGTGGGAGTTGTAATCTATAGTGTTTGTATATGATATTTCGAGATTTTTTTTCTATTTTCTATTTAAATAGTGGTGCAAAGATAGATTTGGTGGTGGGTATGGTTGTGTTGTAGCGGGATTAATGATAGTGAGTGAGGAAGAAGACCTTGGAAGATATTAAAATATATTTAGTTTTTTAACTGAAAAAATATTGATGTGGCTGCCACATGCTGCTGACGTGGCACGAGTGGGATACACTCTCCATAATGCAACTGGGTAAGAGGTAGTGAAGTGGGATATAGTATTACTTGAAAGTTGTTAAGGGGGTAAACGGATGCCCGTAAAGTTAAGATAGGAAAATGGTAATATAGGAAAAGTTCAGGGGGTACAAAACCTATTCCGCCATTTATTAATCTGAAAAAATTTATTTTACCAGCAGATGTTAAATCAAAATTCAGTGCTTTTAATGCCGAAAAAGCTTTGTGTTCTAATTCGACTTGCAAATGACAAGCTTTTCCAAAGACTGATTTATATGTGGATGTTCCAATTGGTATTTTAAATACCGTTTAGTATGCTCATAATGCATCATCTAATTTTAAAGCCCAGACTTTTCTTGAGATTCCAACCGTTTTTTCAAGTATCCATTTTAATTCGCAGTTGGAAACCTCAACTTGCCCTTGAGTTTGAGCATGATATGGTGTTCCTTTTTGTAAGTCACACCATATTTTGTCACCAAAGAAGAAAATTTTCCATTCATGAAATGAGTGCCTTGGCCACTAATGACAATAGTGGTATGCCAAATATGGTAAATATATATATTTTTTGAGAAAATTGCACACAGTTCAAGCATCATTTTTCTTGTAGGAATGACTTCAACGCATCGTGAAATATAGTCAACAGTCACAAGGATATATTCAAATTAATGAGATGAAGAAAAAGGTCCCATAAAATATTATCCCCAGACATCAAATATCTCACAAACATGTATTTACTGCAAAGACATTTCATCTCTCTTAGTGATGTTACATGTTCTTTGACACCTGTCATATTGTGCCACATATGCATGGGCATCCTTAAGTGTTGGCAAGAAGAATCCAGCCTTCAAAACTTTAAAGGTTACCCGATATGCTACATAATGTCCTCCAATTGCTCCATCATGGCAATGATACAAAATCTTGATCATTTTTTCTTCAAGTATACACCTTCTAATAATATTATCTACACAATATTTAAACAAATAAGGGTTATTCCACAGATAATACATAGCATCAAATATGACTTTTTTCCTTTGTTGGTAATAGAGATCTTGGTGTATCCAATTTCCGACCAACTAATTTGCAATACCTACAAATCAGGGTGGTTGAGTCACAATTGAGCTGACTGAAAAGATATGTTCATCATGGAATTCTTATTTTATTCCACAAAACTCGTAAGGAGAGTTATCTAATCTAGATAAATGGTCAGCTGCTTGATCTTCAGTTAATTTTTTGTCTTTTATTTCAAGGTCAAACTCTTGGAGAAGTAAAATTCATCTTACCAATTTAGGTCAGACATCTTTCTTTGCTAAGAGGTATTTAAAGCTGCATGATCAATAAAAACAGTGACTTTGGTTCCTATCAGATAGGACCTGAACTTATCAAAACCAAACACTACTGCCAGAAGTTCTTTTTCTGTTGTAGCATAATTCAGCTGGGCTTCATTCAAAGTCCTACTGACATAGTATATGGGACGAAAAATCTTATCTTTTCTCTTACCTAAAATAGCTCCAACGGATGTATCACTAGCATCATACATGACCTCAAACGATTGGCTCCAATCAAGGGACACAACTACATGGACAGTTGATAATTTATCCTTAACGATTTCAAATACTTCTAAGCAATCAGCTAAAAATCAAACTTGACAC
The DNA here is from genome assembly GCA_037355625.1 of Petunia x hybrida. Classification (NCBI taxonomy): domain Eukaryota; kingdom Viridiplantae; phylum Streptophyta; class Magnoliopsida; order Solanales; family Solanaceae; genus Petunia; species Petunia x hybrida. The sequence continues at coordinate 640,566 of JBBBVM010001196.1, forward strand.
CTTTCATCAAAAAGTTAGTCAAAGATTTCGAAATCTTTGAAAAATCTTTTATGAACAGCATGTAAAAACCCGCATGGCCTAAAAAAATTTTAATGCCTTCCATAATTATGGGAGGGGGTAATTCTGTAGATTAATTTTAGCCTTATCAACTTCTATTCCCTTAGTAGTGATTTTATGTCCTAAAACAGTTCCAACGGTAACCATAAAATGACATTTCTCTCAAATAAAAATTTAATTTGTCTCTTCACATCTCTTAAGAACTAAGATTAAATGGTGGAGACATCTTCAAATATTTTACCAAAAAGGGTGAAATCATCCATAAACATTTCCAAATTTCTTTCAGCCATGTCGGAGAAAATTGTAGACATGCATCGTTGAAATATAGCAGGTGCATTACATAAACCAAATGGCATACTCCTATATGCATAGGTTCCATGGGGCATGTGAAAGTTGTCTTATCCTGATCTTCTGGTGCAATTGATATCTGGTTATACCCTGAATATCCATCAAGAAAACAGTAAAAACCATATCTTGCTACTCTTTCCAACATTTGATCAATGAATGGAAAAGGAAAATGATCTTTTCTGGTGGCATCATTGAGACGTCCGTAATCAATACAGACTCTCCATCATGTAACTGTTTTTGTAGGTATGTGTTCATTATTTTTATTTCTTATAACTATCATCTCCTTTCTTTGGTACCACCTGAACATGACTTACCCAATGGCTATCAGAAATGATGTAAATAATACATGCCATGATAAGCATAATAACTTCATTTTTCACCACTTCTTGCATTGCTGGATTCAATCGCCTTTAGGGTTGAACTGTTGGTTTGTACTTATCCTCCATGAGGATTTTGTGCATGCAAAAAGCTGGACTAATCCCTTTGATGTCTGCTACCATCCACCCTAAGGCTCCTTTTTGTTCTCTGAGTACTTCAATTAATTTATGTTCTTCTTCTGTAGTCAGAAAAGATGAAATTATTACTGAAAATAATTTAGGCTCAAGATAAACATATTTCAAATGGAAAGGGAGAATTTTGAGTTCAATATTTGTTTGAATTTCTTCTGTTTGCATTGCCCCCTCTTCCTCATAATCATTTTCCATTATTTTTGTCTAGTGCCAGATTTGGCCAAACGTCTTTCTGTCGCATCTGAATTCAATTGGTCATCTTTACATTCACCTACAAGATCACTAATTATGTCAATTCGAAAGCAAGAAGATGATGTCTCATCCCTTGAAAATTTTAGAATCTTTTGCATATAAAAGATGACTCTTTCTTCATCAACTCTTAAAATCAAATATCCTAGATGAACATCTATGATTGCTCTACCTGTTGCAAGAAAATTCAACCTAAAATTATTGGTTCATTGAGACATTCTTCCATTTTAAGTACTATAAAATCTAAAGAAAAAACAAAATTATCTACTCTCACAAGAATATTTTCAAAGACAACCTTAAGTTTCTTAGATCTTTGATCTGCAAGCTAAAGAAAAATAGTTGTATCACCCAGATCCAATTTTCTAGAAATAGAAAATGGAATAAAATTTATTGAAGCTCCAGAATCACAAAGTGCTTTTTCAAAATGTAATCCTCCTAAAGTAAATGGAATTTTAAAAACTTCCCGGATCACCGAGTTTCGTGGTAGCTTAGTTAGAAATTGAAGTATAGCACTGCATTTTTCAATAAGCATTACCATATAAACTTCTTCCAATTTTTTTTATTGACAAGATTTCTTTTAGACATTTGGCATATGAGGACATTTGCAATAAAGTATTAGTAAAAGGAAAAATAACGTAAACTTGCTTTTAAATTTTCAAAAACTTTACAAATTGATTATCAAGCTTTTCTCTTTTCAGTTTTGTGGAAAAGGAATTTCCATGGGAGAGGAGTCATTTTTCAACATTTGTAACCGATGACATTGACATGTTCATCATTCTGATGTTTACATGGCATTCATGGTTCTGATAGTTTCCTCCACACATGTCGCAAGTCTCAGAATGGCTTGGTTGTTGTGTATTAACCTAAAAAGATTCAAACTTTTATGCCAAAGAAACAATCTATTGTGTTAGTGTATGTAAAGCATCTGCCTGATTTACCGTAGTGGATCTTTTTTTTTATTACATAATCAGATGGATATTGAATAACATTTTCAGAAATTTCGTTCAACATTTGCAATGCTTTAACTATGATTTTGTCCATTATAACACCTCCTACAGCTGCATTTATCACATTTCTAGAAGACTGTTTTAGCCCGTGATAAAAAATGTACAATTGCATATGTTCAGGTCATGATGTGGATATTTTCTTACAATTATTTTTAATCTTTTCCATGCTTGATAAACTGACTCAGTGTCAGTCTACAAGAAATTAGAAATATATTGTCTTAACTTTGTTGTTTTAGCGGGGAAAAAATATTTATTTAAAATTTTTGAGTCATTTGGTCCTGATGTTAGGCCAAAAATGTATATATTAGTATTTTGTGCTTATATTGGGTGTTTGAATGTGTAGGAATCAAGTGGGATGAAAAAGTATTGAATGTTGATTATTTGGAGCAAAATGAAGTGAATTTGTAAAGAAATCAACCAAAGAGGGGCTGCGGTGTAAGGTGCCAAGGTCGTGGATTAGCCGTGAAAGAAATACAAAGACAAAAGGCTACGGCCCAGCAATCGTAAGGCCATGATTCAGCCATGAAGTCGAAAGCAGAATTTTCAAAGCTCACGGCCTAGCCATCTTAAGGCCATGATCCAGCCATGAAGGCCAAAATTTCTGGCGAAAAGTGCAGGGGGGGCAAACTTTTCCATGAGTTACACATGAAATGTATAAGGTTTTCTAACCTATTTACATCCCCCATGCAAACTTTTTCACGAGTTTTACACGAAATATATAAGGTTTTCTAACCTATTTATATCCCCCATCTTGGCTTGAAAGAGCATGAAACACCATTGTTAAAGCTTTCTGGTGCTTGGAAGAGGCCAGAGTCCATCCTAGCTGAAGATTTGCAGAGTTTCTCTAAAACTTCTCTTTTTTTCTAGTATTATGGATATTGCTTTAACATTAGCTTTTGTGTTCATAAAAACATGAGTAGCTAAATTCCTTTTCTAGGATATTCATGGAAACAATTATCGTGTGAACATATTGATAGTATTTTCTGTAATTGAACCGTGTTATTCCTATTTGTTCAACTATATTTTTCATGTGGTTAGTTGTATGGCCATCAATTAATCTTGCCTTATTGCCTTGTGTTGCTTGGAAAAGAATACAGGGTTAGCTAGTTGTTGAACGACGACACTTCTGAGCAAGAGGTCAGAAGATAATTGCAAGATTTAAAAGCGAGGTTAGGAATAACGAAGCTTTGTTGTGATCTTAGTGAGCGGGCTAAATAATCACCTAGGCTATTTCGGAAGAATAAATTAGGAAACTAGTGTTGTTGATCAGAAGATGTTTATAGTAACTAAAGAGCTCATGATCAATAGGAAGAAAATGACGAGATTATAGAAAACCTGTCAGTAGTTCATCCCAATAATTTGGGGGAATCTATATCCTAGATTCTTTCTTGTTGAATCCTATCGAGTTATTTGCTTGCTTTCTTTATTTAATTGTAATATTTAGTTTTTTTGTCCTATTTGAAATTGTTGCCATTACCAATGAAAAATGTTGAAGTTATTGATTTAGTGATACAAAAGTTTTTTAAGCTAGACGTTTTCTCCTTGTGGGTTCGACTCCAGACTTAAAATCGAATTATATTTGCAATGACCGCTTATCCTTTTTAGCATGAGTTTTGGGCGTGATCAGGTCCCATGTAGATATAGAACCTTGAGGCAAACTTCACAACAAAGTCTTGGCGTCTCCTTTTAATAAAGTGACTGTGTGGATCTTTGCTTTGATCACCGGTGAAAGTGAAAGTTTTTTTAATTGTTTGAATTAGGCCAGTCCTAATTTCAAAGTTGTTGGCTGCAACTGGGGGTTTCCTCACACTAGATTTACAATTGAAGCGGTCTAGACTAGCGTAATCCCTTTGGATTTGTTTGTTGGTCGTGGCGCCACTTCGTCAAACTGATCTTCTACATGGGTTGGCAGATCGACTCCCAGTGAGTTGTTGTCATCTCCTAGTTGGTACTCCATTTTGTCACAGTTTCACTTTGAGAAGATGATGCTTGTATTTTCCTGCACAATCGTAAAGATCTTTCAATTTTAGGATCGTAATTAGTCAGTTCTTTATTAAAAGAATGGGGAGCGGCAACAGCAGCAGTAGCAGTAATAGTAAAATTTAAAAGAAAACAGTAGCTATAGTATAAGAAACAAAACAAAAAAATGATGATTAAAAAAGAACAAAGTATAAAACCATCAATAGAAAAAGAAAGATACTGTAATAATAATAATAATTTATTATTATTATTATTATTATTATTATTATTATTATTATGTCTAGTTAAAAACCATGGTAACTATAACAATGAAATATCTACTAATCAGTGACAAGGTTGGCGTAGCCTCAGTGGCAGAGAAGATGCGAGAAGCAAGACTACGATGGTTCGGTCACGTGAGAAGGAGGAGTATAGATGATCCGGTCAGGAGGGGTGAGAGATTAGCAATTCTGGGTCTGCGAAGAGGAAGAGGTAGACCGAAGAAGAACTGGACCGAGGTGATAAGACAGGACATGACCCGGACCCAGATCACCGAGGACATGATCCTAGATAGGGGGCGTGGAGGTCGAGGATTAGAGTAGAAGGTTAGGTTGTAGTCATATATCTTTTCCCCTTATTAGATGGAGTATTATGCTTATATAGAGGATTTTTATTTTACTCTTTGCCTTTATATCTGCTGTTATTATCTGTTTGTTGGTTATGCCTTAGTTTTAACATTCTCTATAGCATGATATTACTGGCTTGATTGTCAAAGGTGTTTTCTACTATGTTTCTTTTTCTAGCCGAGGGTCTATCGGAAACAACCTCTCCACCTTGGTGGGGGTAAGGTCTGCGTACATCTCACCCTCCCTAGACCTCACTTGCGGGATACACTGGGTATGTTGTTTGTTGTTTAATAATAACAATAATAATAGATACTACTGCTGCTGCTGCTGCTGCTGCTGCTGACTCTGTGTTCCTAATATTGGAGATCTCAGATCTTCTTTGCTACGCAAGGCCCATAGCTCGATGTATTCGGTCATGTGTCTCGTTGCTTGAACTGTCAACAAGTCAAGTACGAGCATAAAAGACCTGCACTTTTGGCTCAGGCTTTACCCATTCCCGAGTGGAAGTGAGAGCGGATCACTATGGATTTTGTAATTGGTATGCCGAAGACCTTGCAGTTCCACGATTCAGTCCGGGGTAATTATTGATAGACTGACAAAATCTGCTCATTTTATTCCAGTAAAGACTACCGACTCGGCTAAGAGGTTGGCCCAGATCTTCATCGAGTAGGTAGTTCGATTGCATAGCACTCCTCTATCTATCATATCTCATCGAGGTAACAGTTCACTTCCCAGTTCTGGCAGGCTCTCCAAAAAGAATTGGGTACCCAGATTCAGCTCATCACAGTATTTCATCTACAGACTGATGGACAGTCTGAGCAGACTATCCAAATTTTGGAGGATATGTTGCGAGCATGTGCTTTAGACTTCAAAGGCCAATTATGATAATCATTTGGCCTTAGCAGAGTTTGCTTATAATAATAGCTATCAGTCTTCCATTCATATAGATCCTTTTGAGGAGTTGCATGGCCGCCGATGCAGTTCTCTAATTGGATGGTTTAAGTCTTATGATATGGAAGTGTTGGGTTCAGAGATGGTACATTAGACTTTGGATACGGTCCAATTCATTCAGGATCATATTCGGACCATTCAGAGCAGGCAAATATCATACACGAATTGGAGGAATCGATAGCTAGAGTTTGAGGTCGGCGACATGGTATTTTTGATAGTTTCGTCGACGCAGGTTGTAAAGAGATTCGGGAAGACAGGGAAGCTAAGTCCTAGGTTCATTGATTCTTTCCGTGTCGAGAAGTGTATTGGTAAGGTGGCCTATCGGCTTGATTTTCCAACATATATACTAGTTCATATGGTATTTCATGTGTCGATGATTCGGAAATGTATCTGGGGTCCTTCCGAGGTGATCGATATAGATACAATTTAGTTAGACATAAATCTAGCATATAAAAAGTCTTCAGTTGCCATTATGGGTAGAGATGTCCGGAAGTTTCGTTCTAAGGAGATTCCGATGGTTAAGGTGCGATGGCACAACCGTCCTTACGAGGAGGACACTTGGGAGCTCGTGTCGAGTATGCATGAGATGTACCTCATCTCTTTAATGATTCAGCTGCAATCTTGATCTCTAAATTTAAGAATTCTTATCGTCTCCTTATAATTTTGATTCTATTATGATGTGATGATATCCATTAAGTAGATAATAAGGGGTTCGTTCAAGTATTTTCTTTTTTGAATATGATCTCTCTGGACTCTGGCTCGTTCGAGGAGGAACGTGAGTCTAAGTGGAGTAGAGTGAAACGACCCTGGCCAATTGTTTTGGGAGATAGTGCTCCCATTGGAAAACCAACAGTCTTAAAAACTCTGTAATGTCCATTAACACCTTTTTATAAAGTGTGAGCCTAATCGGATGGTGTTTAGTAAGTCTTAGAAGACGTTTTCACTTTCTGGTGTTGGTAAAGCTGAATTTAGGTTTTCGAGCTCGTTTTGAGTAAATAAGCTCCATTTCAAAATCCAAAAGTGTTTTTTGGTTCGAATTGTCATTTATGACCTGTGTGAACCTTCGGAAGTGGAATCCAAGTTTATTCATATAGTTTTTTACATATGTTTCGAGAGTTGAAACTTTTCCTCCTTCCATTGAACCCTCATTTTGTGTTTCAGGGATCCGCTTCGAGGTCCGAATTCGCGAGTAGGTCATAAGTGTGTTTTATAACTTGCGTTCAAAGTTTGAGGTGATTCCAAGCTTCGTAAGATCCCATTCGGACCAAACATGCAGCACCAGCTGATGGAGCCATACCTTCTGGGAAATACCCTGCGCGAAGAAGAAGGAGCACTTAGTCACCTTTCGTAATTCGGTGGAGAAGACTCAAGTCGACTTCCTACTTCTTAGGAAGAGCGATAGAGGAGTCCGTGTGGATTGTAAGGTTTTCCCGAGTGAGAATCTCGTAAGCCAGCATAGGCTCTTGGTTATGGATCTAGAGATCCAAAGGGAGAAGAAGAAGAGGGGTTAAGATGTTCGACCTACAATTAAGTGGGGGACCTCGACCAGTGGTAGGGTTTAGGAGTAGGGTGAGAAGCTCGTAGATATGGGGGCTTGGGAGAGTAAAGGAGACGCAAATAGTATGTGATTCAGGACAGCTGACTGTATCAGGAGAGCAGCTAAATAGGTCATAAGGGGGTCAAAGGGTAACCATGCTAGATGATAAATTGACAATATGTCAACTTTATACTCTTTTACACTTTTATTTTTGAGTCTAAAAGTGAACAAATAAGAATCAAATTGATACACTTTTGCTTGGTTTTCAAGTTTGGATATAAATGAACAATAAAGGAATTAAAAAGAGCAAAATACAAGTCAAAATGGAAAATTTGTGAAGTGCAGGAAAGGGTAGCCACCCCAAGTGTAAAGGGAAACCGCCCTTTACCGATTGGCTAGGCAGAATGCTGAAAATGTTGCAAAGGGCTGCCACCCTCTGCCAGGGCGCCCCACTGTCCAATGAACAGGAGGCCACCCCCTATGAAAGGACGACCACCCTTTTTCTGGGCAGCAAGAGAAGGCAACCACCTCCTTGAAAAGGCGCTCCACCTCACCTGCAAGAAGACAAAAGAAGTGAGTCAACAACAACAAAGGACGCTCCACCCCTCAATTGAGGTGGCCACCCTTTACCAAAAAGGAAATTCTGGAATTTGTAAATATTGCAACTATAAATAGGAACCTCTAGGTCTTTTGTATCTACCCTTAACTTGTTGAGCCTCCCATAGCTTAGTCTTAGCTTATTTGACAAGTTTCACCATTTTGAAGAACAACAACAACAACAACAACAATAATTTATAAGGAATCTTTCATATTTATGATTATGTAATTCTTATCTTAATTTATATGTGATTTTTCCTTACATTCCATGAGTAGAAAAATTCTTAGGTAGGGTTACAATCAAACCTTAGTCTAACAACTTAATGAGTCTATTGTGTTAAGCTTAAATCTAGTTGAGAATACTCTATTTTACTATCTTCAAGCTAAAATCTTAACAACTTATGGTGTACAACATCAGTTAAGCCCTAAAGTACTAAATCTACATTGAAAGAGTATTTTTAGGAATGGGTAAGATAGTGATAAGGAATGGGGGGTAGGTGTATAGCGGTTACCCCGGGTTAACGGGTTTGAACACCGTAAGGGGGATAACCTTACTTGAGGATATTCACTTGTACTTTATTCAACACCTCTTTACACTGAAAGGGTGAAGAGGTGTTAGTTTCGTTCACCACCGAAACGGGTGAGTTAGGTGATGTTGTGTGAGTCCCATTGGATGACTCAACATTATATTTAGCTTAACCAATAGCACCCATTAGGTTGTTAAACTAAGTGAATAACCCTAGTCCATTAAACTCATTAGAAAAAAAACAATTAGAAGTCACTTGATACTTAAATTCGTAGCTATACATACAATTTCCTCTATTTTAGGATACAATAGACTAAATCAACAAAAACAACCTACTTAACTACTTTGTGTCAAGCGTGATAGTTCCTTGTGTTCGATCCCTACTCAACGAAGAGGGTATTTGTGACCTCGCTCAAATTGGGCATGTCACTAGACATAGAGGGGACTGGTGGTGGAATGATGCAATCTAAGTAAAAGTGGAGGCCAAGAAGGCGGCCTACCTAAAGCTAGTGGAGAGTAAGGATGAGGAGGAAAAGAGGAAAAATAAGGAAAGATACAAGATTGCGAAGAAAGAAGCGAAGTTAGCAGTTACAGAGGCTAAAACGACAACTTTTGAACGCTTGTATCAAGATTTAGCTAACAATGGTGGAGAAAAGAAGCTGTATAGGCTTACCAAGGTGAGAGAGAGGCAGGCACGCGACCTAGACCAAGTAAAGTGCCTTAAAGACGAGGATGGCACGGTCTTAGTGGAAGAGGCTCACATTAGACAGAGAGGGCAAGAGAATTTTCATAGACTTTTAAGTGAAGATGAGGGCAGGAGTATTAAGCTTGGTCATCTAGAGCACTTAGCGAGCCGTCGCGATTTAGAGCACTATAGGTGCATTGGATTTGAGGAGGTTCAGGAGACAATTCGTAAGATAAGAGGGGGAAGAGCAACTGGGCCTGATGAGATCCCAGTGGAGTTTTGGAAGAGTGCAGGTGAAGCAGGTTTGACCTGGCTGGCTGGGTTGTTTGATGTCATCCTGAGGACGGAAAAGATGCCTGAAGAATGGAGGTGGAGTACTATGATTCCTTTATACAAGAACAAGGGCGATGTTCAAAATTTCAACAACTATAGGGACATTAAACTATTAAGCCACACCATGAATGTCTAGGAGAGGGTGGTGGAGAAGAGGCTGAGGAGGGATGTGATATTTCTGAGAACCAATCCGGGTTCATGTCTGTGAGATCGACCACGGAAGGAATCCACCTGCTGAGGAGGTTGATTGAACTGTATAAGGATAAAAAGGGGACTTGCGTATGGTGTTCATAGACCTAGAGAAGGCTTATGACAAAGTTCCACGGGAGGTTTTGTGGAGATTCATGGAATCTAGTGATGAGGTCCAGCCTGATCAAGCTAAGTTTGTGCCTTCGAGACCATTTACGAGGAGTCAAGTTAAAGAGCTTCATGATGTTCATGTGATTATGTTGAAGAGCTATGATTGTGCAAGCATGGAGGAAGCGGGCAGCTTGTTAGAGATGACAAGAAGCACTGCGGTTAGCATTGGAGAAGGAGGGGCGATTGATGCATGTTGAGGCCGAGACTTCGAGAAGTCAACAAGCTACTCAACGAGCTCATTCTTGGGTGTTGGAGAGCTTAGTATTTTGGGCAGATTTTTGATGCTCTCAACGAGCTCCTACTTGTTATTTTACATAGACAGTCATAGCTAGGTGAATGACACTGTATTGGCCCTGCGTGGTCACTTTAAATATAGCCAGTATATGCCTTTTATGTTAACATTATAGGCAGCTTATCTACACCTATATAAGCATGCCTTAGTCTTTTATTTTAGGGAGCTGACGTACAAAACAAAACGCAGCATATTGCTAAACCTATTTCATGTTGGAAAACACTTTCCTTTTGAGCATAATCGAATTGAACTTTTTCCTTTCCATTGATCGATCAATTTGCAAGTCCAAGTTGTCTTGAGGATTATTCGTTTAGCTTAGGTGCTCCTTGACTGCATCATGAAGGTAAGTATACTAGTACCTACTTATAGTCTTGATAGATCATCGTGTGTCTAGTTTCTATCTCGTTTTCTGAATTCATAGTTTAGATTAGATCAGTTGGTATCAGAGCAAGGAAAGAGATTGTTTCTACAACCCCAATCATGTTCTTTGTGCCTTATGAATTAGGGTTCTTAGTTAGTTTCTTGTTATTTTCATTTTTGTTTAAAAAAGAAGAAGAAGAAAACGTGAAAAAAGAGAAGAATCGGCACGTGATTCTTGTTGTTTGAAGTTGAAATCATGCCTAGGGTTTAAGAAAATTTGAAAAAGAAGAGTTCTTGATTGATTCTTGAAACCCTAGTTGAGTTCTTGAAAGGATTCTTGAAATTTCTTGGCGTGTTGTTGAATTTCAGATTGTTTCTTGCTTGAGTTCTTGATTGCTCTTGAGGGAAGAAGTCTTGAGGCGTGTAGAACCAAGTAGGCATCATAATTCTTGATGTTGTAGGCGTGATTCTTGGCTAAAAATTGTTAGTTCTTGAACAACAACTTGTTGTTCTTGAGTAGGCATTAAAATAATTTGATTTGATCTTGAAAACCATAACCATTGCACGTTGAATTTGTGAGAATTTCTTGCTGAAATTTGTTGTTCTTGAGTGAAAAAAAGCTGCATTGTAGAGGAGAAAAGAATCAAATCCTAAGTCTAAATAAAGAGGAAAACAACTTCCAATTCAAAAAAGAGAATACCCACTTTTCATATAATGAAATTAGTTTTCCTTAGGCTTTAGGAGAGGGAATTACTCGCTAGAATAAGAGGAATTCAGCAAGGGAAAAACGTGTAAAGGTAGGTGGAAAAATGGTAAAAGTTGTCCAAATCAGAGTTGGAAAGCAAGGGAAAAGAGGAAAAATTTGTTCTGCTTTAGGCACCTACTTAAGGGTTGAAATTCAGATTCTTCTTAGGATATCCTTATTTCTTTGTTAACACCACTTCTAATTAGTAATTCTCAAGTAATCCTTCTATTTATGTTAATTACTAATTTTTGAGCTTGTAGAATTTCGTGCGAATTTCAGAATTTCCCAACTTCGAAAAATTTCTTTGGCTTCCTATAGAGTCTCATTAATTCACTCATCCGGAAGAGAACTATTGAATCTTGTGAACTTGAAATGTTGTTGAGGAACTTGATCAATTCGATGAAGCCATTTATGATAAATTTGAGTGAACCTACCCTAAAATTGAGTGATCTCGAGTGTCATTCAATAAGTGAGGGAGCGAGTGAGGTATTTTACTAATCTTAACATATTTTCTAACCTTTGCTTGTATGCAGGTACATGGCTGGAGAAGGAGACAAGACCGTGGGTGTTCCTGAGATCACCTTTGCCGACCTCTTAGCTGAGATGAGGGCAATGAGTACCCGAATAGATAGCATTGAAAGGAAAAAATCAGCTAGTGCTCAAAAAGATGCCGGAGAAGGAACTAGTGATGGATCCACCGTAAGACCTGAACAATTTTGCTGAAGCAACTCGTCAACAAGAGTTGAGGGAAAGGGCTGCTAGAAATGTGAGAGCCTTAGGCGTTCCCCAAGGAAATGTACCACCACTTATGCAAGCCCGGAGACTTGAAGTGCCCGCTGGGGGAAGAGGAGCAGCTCATGATGTAGAACGACCTGAACTTGAAGGATATGAAGCTGATGATTTTGAGCAGCAAACCCCGAGGGTGAGATAAATGCATAAAGGTCGTGGCAACATGAGGGGTCGTAAGTTTAGCCGTGGATCTCGATGGGGCTTTGGGGTAAGGAAGTTGGAGCCTGAATTTGATGCATATGCTGACCCTTATGAAGGGTATCCTGAACCAGCCCGTGATGGTCGTGAGAGTGGTTTGAATAGTGTCAAGGTTACTATTCCTGCATTCAAGGGAACTAGTGATCCTGACAAGTTTCTAGAGTGGAGAAGTCAAGTTGAGAGAATATTTGAGATAAATTACATGACCGAGGAGAAGAAAGCTACATATGACATTGCTGCCTTTGAATCATATGCTTCTACTTGGTGGGAGGTAGAAAATAGATCTAGAGTAAGACATAATAAGCCCGCACGCATAACTTGGGAAGAATTGAAACAAATAATGGCCCGGAAGTATATTAATCCAATGCATAAACAAGAGCAACTCCAGAGAATATGACATAAAACAAGGGCTGAAATCTGTTGAAGAATACCATGATGAGTTTGAGAAAATTCGGCTGGCTCTTGACTTGGAAGAAGAAGAAGAGAACGAGGCTATCATACGGTTCAAGGGCGGCTTGAACTGTGACATCTCCAATCAATTGAGGCTACATAATTTCTTGACAATATATGATGCACTCCTGGCTGCCATTGAATCTAAGAAAATGATGAGAGACAAGGCATCCCGCTATAGAGGGAGCTCTACTTCTACTCCCATGAGCAGAAATAAGGAGTGGAGAACGCCAAGCACTGGTGGTATAAGTATGAGCCGTGAAGTGAAGAAACCAACAGAGAAAGTGACACTTGAAAATGATCCTAAGGGGTCGTGAGGTACTTCTAAAACTCAGCTTAATACTCCTAGTGCATCATTTTTTCAATGTCATAAATGTAAAGGCTATGGACACTTTGCCAAGGATTGTCCTACGCGAAAAACCATGCTTAAACTTGATGATGATACTGTCCGTGAGATGGAGAGGGATGAAGAGATTGAGGAAGATGAGGGGGCTGATGTTGTGCTAATAGAGAAACATGGTCTATGAGGATTAATATAGCCGAGTCCAACTAGGTTTGGGTTGGAGGATTAGTTGTTCTTTTAGTTATTGCAACTTGGAAGAGGCATAGTGTTTATCCCTCAATGAATTCGTAAAGTATTTGATACTGCAAGAGCGACGAATGAGTGATACCGCACATCTAGGCCGCATCCAACTCTTTAGGAAATTTGAAAAAATTCTCGAAAGGGCAACGAGCTCAGGTCTCAACGCGTCTCCATCGCATCTGACTCCGGAACTTGGAAAAATTTTGGTGCACCGCTTCTACAACGTATCTAGGCAAAATTTCAGTAGATTTTAGGTGAAGGGTAATTTTGTTTTGACAACTTTATTGTGATTTTAAGTTTAGGCATGAGTAGCCAAATACTTATTCTAGGGTATTTAATGGAACTTATTGTTGGGTGAATTCATTTGACAAGTTTTTTATATTTAAGCCGTCTTGGATGATTTTATTTGTTCAACTACATGCTTCTTATAATTAGTTAAATAACCCTCAATTAGTCGTGACATTATACTTTGTATTATTCGGGGGAGATTACAGAGTTAGGTAGTTGTTGAACGACGACACTTCCAAGCAACTTATCTCCCTAGTGACCTCTTTTAGATGAGTCAGGCTAATCTAGCCAACGTGACTCAAATCCTTACTAGCTCTATTATCATAGGCCAATTAATCTCGCCAGAGTCTTTAATTAGTTAAATAGGCATGTAACACTAGTGGCGCGAGCACCAAAATTAAGAAGTTAAAGTGATAGAAGCTAGATAATCAACCAAAGATAAAATAAATGAATCTTTGAATTTCAACTATTTTACCATGTTTATACCCCTAGTTATGAGTTTAGCTACTTATACTAGGGGTTGGAATCAAACTATAAAATAAGGTAAGAATCATGTATTAATTATGAAAAAATAAGTTAAAGTTGCTTACAATTGAAGAAATCTTTGTACGTGCTTCCCATGTCTTGCCCAAAGTTGCTAATACTATGATATGGAATAGAATAGTAATAAAATTCTAGCACTTTATAATTATACTAGGTACATTTCAGAATGACAAAACTGCTCATTTCGGGCTAGGCAGCCGCCTAAACACATGGGACAGTCGCCCTTTATGACGTTGGCTGACTTTACTTTATTCTTTGCAGGTTAAGGTGGGGCACATCTTCAAGAGGGTGGCCGCCTGTTCTTTATTTTTCGTATTTGGGTGGCCCTTTCATTGGATGAGGCGGTTGCCTAATAGTGGGGAGTTAGGAACAGGAGACCATGCTATGCATGAGGCGGTCGTCTGTTCTTCAAAGGCGGGTAGTCCAGAAGTTGAGGTGGGATGCCCATCCTGAGCTCCAAAAATCCATGCTTATTGTTTCTTTAGTTGGGCGACCACCCTGAGTTGGGGGTGGGGCACCCTACACTCCACCTGAAATTAATACTTTGGCTCAACTTTTTGCTCTTTTGGTTCCAATCTTCTTTCATTAACACTTGTAACCCGAAACCAAGCACAATATAATATTATACACATAAAATAACACTTTTGAATTCAAAAATAAAAGTAAAAGGTTGTCTTAAAGTTGGTAAAATACCAACTTATCAATGAGCTTGCTTACATTATGTTGTCGGTCGCAAGCTCGGGTAAGGAGGAGAGTTGTGGTAGGCCAGCAAGCTAGCATAACATTTTTTCAATCATGACGAATCCCCATAATGCTCCTAATGATATGTATTGAACTTAAATGAAGAAGTCTATGAGGATTCATATAGCCGACCCTATGGGATTAAGGTTAAGTTGTTCATGTCATTGTTGGAACTTATTTGGCATGAAGATAATTAAAATATATACACTAATTAACCATGTAAGAAGTTTGTATAGGAGGTAGCAAAGGATGAGAGTGTGAACATGTTCCTAGTGGCGCGTAGAAACTTGAGTGCCATGAGTGTAGAGGAATAGGGAGATGTGCAGCGTGAGAATTTGTTTCATGCTAGGTGTAGGATGAAGGGGAAGGTGTGCCCTATGATAATTGATTCGGGTAGTTGCACTAATGTAGTGAGTCAGACGTTGGTGACTCAAGTAAGGCTGCCCACGTTAAAACATCCCCATCCTTATAAACTGCCATGGTTGAGTAAGTGTGGTGAGTTGAAGGTGGTGAAGTAAGTGCTTATCAAGTTTAAGGTGGGAACTTATCAAGATGAGCTCATGTGTGATGTGGTGCCTATGCAGGCTTGCGATTTGTTATTGGGCAGGCTTTGGCAATTTGATAGGGGCGTCATTCATGATGTCAAGGCCAACACTTATACGGCCAAGCTAGAGGGCAAGAGTTAGACACTCAAGCCCTTGACACCCAAACAAGTTAGTGATGATTACAAGCACATGCATGAGCTAAAAGAAGCGGCTAAAGCTAAGTCTCTTATGGGGACTAAACTTGAAGCCATAGATAGTGCTATTACAGTAGCCCTGCCAGGTAATGTTTGCGCCGTGATGCAACCAGGTGAGTATTTACGAGGTACTGACAGTTTTAAATTGTTAATTTGCCTAGTTCATAAGGGTGTTTTGTTAAGTTCAAATGATGAAAATGCTACTAATATTCAACTCTTGCCTAGTGTTGTTGATGATTTTTTTTGCAGGAATATGTGGACATGTTCGCCGAGGAGATGTCGAGTGGGCTGCCTCCATTGAGGGGGATAGAACACCAAATTTACTTTGTCCTCGGGTCACAAATGCCTAACAAACCAGCCTACCGGAATAACCTGGAGGACACCAAGGAGATGCAACGTCAAGTGGATAACTGCTAACTAAGGGGCTGGTTCGTGTGAGTTTAAGCCCGTGTGCCATGCCAGTGATCCTTGTTCCAAAGAAAGACAATATATGGAGGATGTGTATTGATTGCCGGGCAGTCAATAAAATAACGGTAACGTATCGTCATCCCATCCTTAGATTAGATGACATGCTAGATGAGTTAAGTGGTTTGGATAATTTCATTTTCAATCAATTCCTCTCAATCCAAGGTCGGTTTAGGGCAATTCCAAAGTGCCAATATTCATCATAATTATTTAGGTAATGTTTCCTAAACCTTTTCTAATGTATTAATTCAAGGTTGTAGGGTTGGAATTTCATGAATTGGGCTTGAAGGAAAACGATTATACCCTAGACTTGTTAAAATGGGGAATATAGTCGAATTGAACTCGAAAGTGTAATCCAATGGTTTACTTGATATCGTGGGACTATGAGGAGTCCAGAAACATATTGTTTATAGGCATTCGGCTAAACCATCCCTAGGGGAAATTTTGTAAATTTACTTCTTTCTCCATCTATTAGTTAAATATTTCTTTTATGGGCACTTATACGTGCGGTTAACCTTTTATGGCTCAGAGGAAAGTAGTTGAGACATTAGAAAGGGAAAGAGATTGTTCAGTGATCGATTAGGCCCAAGACTCGAAGTAAGTCATAGTATCCATTTCTTTGACAGCCTTTGGCTTTATGGATGTTCTATTCACGCGTTCTTTACGTGAGTAGCTGCTGATAGGGCGTACTTACTACACCGCAGCCTCAAGATGCATTTTCTTCTTGTATTCTGTTATTGTGGGTTGTTATGTCATATTGAGGGCATGAGGATTCCTCCCAGGAGCAGGAGGATTCCACTCCATACATACATGTTATATCATATTCAGAGTAGGAGGATTCTGCCCCAGAGTAGGAGGATTCTGCTTCATTCATTGGACATATGTGACCTCATTGTATCATGTTTCATTCATTTCATATCATTACATGTGTTTGCCAGCTATGTGCGATTGTTGCATTAACTACTCTGTGCATTGCTTAATTATATGTTTTGGTTGCTGTTGGTTTATGATTTCTTAGCTAGCCTATCTATTCTTCGAGGTAGCTAGTTATTCCTCACTTACTGAGTCCTTATGACTCACTCCCTATCTGTTTCTTGTGTTATCTTTTTGTTTCGGCAGATTCTGCTCTAGGACCCAGCTCACAGCGCGATTGAGGAGCGAGGGCGTTCCAGCTACCGTGGTGAGCAAACTTTTGTCCGGAGAGGCCTCCGGCTATAGTCTTTATGTTGTTATACTTATTCTACTACCTTTGGTAGATGTGTATATATCTTTTGAACTTGTAGATATCTGATCTGGAAGCCTCTGAACCTATGTACTTGGATAGCAAGTTGTGTTCTTTCAAGCAGCTTGTATTTATATGCATGTTCTGTCTCTTTTGAGTTCTTTTATGTCTTATGAGTTAGTTTTGTATCATTTATTTTAATTGGATTTAAAGGTTCGGCCGACGGGTCTAGGGGAGGATGTCGAGTAGCCGCACGACCTAGGCGGAAATTTAGATCGTGACAAAATCATAACTATTTTGTTCTTGTGGGAAATCTGAATTATTGTTGTAATTCGGATTCGTTAGCTTTTTAAATCTTGGAAGAATTCAACCACAATTCTAGTAGCAACAAAGTGGGAGGCTTAAATATCTCAAAGGATTATGACTATACTATCAAAGCCGATTTCCATTCTCCCTGCAATAATTGTCTAACAGTTACAACTGGTATTGCTGATGGACAAATTGGTGCAAGAAATGTTTGATCAAGGAATTACTCAGTATTTTGTTTTTTTAAAAAAAGTTGTGCAAAAAACTTAAGACAAAATAATACTACTATGAATCAAGTGAGTATGTGGTCCGTCTATTCAACTACTTCTAGAAACAAGTACAATGAAAAGTTAGATGAGGATATTTGTTTGGTAAAACTTGGCGACCAACTAGAAGCAGCGTGAAACATTATTATCCTACTAATTCAAATGCTTAGGTATAAACGACATAACACAAATTTGTTTTGTTTGAATAGAATAGAAGGCAATCTAGGATGTCTACTTACGCTATCAAACTAGGACCAGGATCAAGATCCTTGTCTTCTATGGATAAAATCATCTTCATATCCTCTTCCTTTTACTTTTTATTTTTAATAATTATTCAATTGTCCAATAATTAACTCCCTGCTAATTCAATCACATAAAACTCTGTACTTCTTCATGTTCACGGTCCAAATCCAAGGCTTTCAATTAAAAAAGAAGAATCTCATTCGTTTGATTATTTGGATTAAAGAAAGTCAAAATATAACAGTCAGATTAGTATTGTTCAGTGGAGAATAATATACTACAATACATAGTAATTTATTTGATCATCAGTCTCACGTGTTCATTAGGAAGAAGTTGCAGAAATAGCTTTTCTACCTTTCTAGAAAAACTTGAGTTCTTTTGGTGGGAGGGAGGAAATAAACAAAGTCAAAGGCCTCCAAGATGTAGGAGCGACGAATAATAAAAACAACAATAAAAGAGGAATCTTAGTCAGAATAAGCTGATATTTTTCTTATTGTTGATATTATTTCTTTCTTCGTATTCTCATTTAATTCCCTCTTTATGTATTCTCACAGTTCCCCTTTCCACAATCCTGTTTAATTGGATAATCTAAGCCGCTTTCTTTTTCACTTTGACAAGTTTGATTATAATCTAGTAATTTAAATCATACGTTAATCAATTGAAGTAGATTAAATGACACATTCTTGTGATATGTAGTTTACATATGCAATAAAGTTTTTCCAATGGAAAGAAGTGAAAGTATACCTATTTTTATCATCAGGTATCTGAAACTCACTAATCCGATTAATTCAGATTCGTCTCAATTACAAACCATTTAAAGCTAGAACCGCTCCCTATTAAAAAATTGTTTGTTTCCTAAGCTAAACCTTTGGTTGAGAATCGAGTGATCTCAATTATTCTGGCACGCTCGTGGTAAATAAGATTAATATTGAGATTCCATCACATTATTGGTGGTAAATAAGACTAGTATTTAGATTGCATCACATCGTTTGGTAAATAAGACTAATATTTCCATTTGCAATAGTGGGAGATCGAGTGTATAACTATTAGGTTCAGATACTGAATATGTGTTGCAAATTCAAGTACTATAAAGTATGAGTTGCAATGAAATGATGGTGGATGCAGTAATTTATAGGCTAATTCAATGTTTGAAAAAAGAAAACAATTTAATGTAACTTAATTTGAATAAAAGTCAAGAGAGGTTGGCGGACCATTTAACAATATATTCACGCAAAAAATGAATAAAAAGAAAGAAAAGAATAGTTTATCTTTTTTTTTTTTTTTTCTTTTTGCTAATGAGAGAAAAGTTGGCATGCAGGAAAAAAGGGAAAAGAATAACAAACTATACCAAAGAGAAAACACATCACGAAAGCAGAGAAGTGTAGAGAGAGAGTTGTAATCTTGTAGTGGAGTACCCAACCAACGGCGAGTCACCACCTAACTGGAGAGAAGAAGATCAAGAATCAGTACATACATACATACTGTGGTGCTCGCCGGGACCATACACACTCCCATCTTTTCCGGTAATAACCATACTTCTCTCTCTGTCTTTAATTATCTGTTTATGTATGTCTTTTTTCTGTCTGATCATTGAGTACTTGGTAATTACAGTATTTCCATTTCTTGCTTCCTGCTTGTTTCCATTTAGTGTGTGGTGAAATAAAGAGATCATTTTTTCCCTTTTTTTTTTTTTTGTGGGGGACAGAACAGTTCCAAGCCCGGATAAAGAAAGAAAGTTACCGTTGCTGGACAAACAGCTTGACAATAGTGCTTTTAATAATACTTGTGTTTGAGTTCGACTGAGTATCTCTGATACCTCCCATCAACATAGTACTATGCTCACCAAGCTTAGCCAGATGAGATGAAATCACCTAGTAGTTTTTGCCTATGCTAGGACTGAATTCGAGTACCTTTATACAGCAGAATGGATATAGGGGATTCATAATGTCAACTGGCAATTGTTTAATCAACCCCAACTATTTGTGATCTAGGCGCACGTGAATTGATTGTTTGATGTGTTTTGCTCGAGAATTCTGGTAATACTTGTAAGATTCTAGAGTAGGGGTTTTTTTTTTCGTACATTAAGTTTGAAAAAAGTCGGTAGGAGATTCTGAATTATTAAATTGTCACCGGGCACCAGCTTGTGGGAACAAGGGTACATTATTTATTTGAGGGAAATGCAGGGGTTGCGGACTAGCCCTACCTTGCCTGGTTTAAGTAAAGTAGTTCAAAGGGATTTTCTGTATAGTGCTTTAAGCTAGAATCACTCACAATGTTCATAGGATTTGCAAACAGGATGATAATGGAGTTATTCAATGCCTTATGCCAATGTTGCTTAGTTGATCAATCTTTTCTCTTCATACATGTGGTGCCCACGGCGGCATTACTTCTCCACACAATTTGCACTAAGAAAGTGTAATTTATGCAAGTAAATGGGCAATCAAATGGAAATCTTAATTATTTGCAAAGAACCGATTACAAGGGCATTGCAATTCTTTCTGATATTTACACCTCATTAAATTGTTACAAATAAATCGATTGCAGCTGTTAAGCTAAAAATATATAATTATAGTACCATTTTCAGGTGAATTTGAGGATTCTGGAATTGCAGACCCTAAAATTTGAGAGCATTCTAAAGTCTCTACTTGTGGAACAATCAAACCTGTTGATTAGGTTTGTGCAATTACTCTCTTTGAGCAGATCTAGATATCAATATCAAAAAGCTTGTTAAATGTCCTTATGTATTTTAATAAATGTTTGTGTTTAGGATTTTAAACTTTATCTATGGCTTCCTTTGTACTTCTAGGATGAGGATTTGTGAGTGTAAATGCTAGTTGTGACCCTGTGTGTGTAATTTGTAAATAGATTTTCTAAGCAGCAGGGGAAGAATTAAGGATGTCTTAAGCGGCAGGGTTAGGAATATGGATGTTTTGAATTTTGAATCATAAAGGATGGCTCTCATCCACCTTTTTTTGGACGTTCGCAGATGTCTTGAATATCTTCGTTCTTGCAGCTGCAGAATAGTGAACTATTGGCCTCAGCCTCATGTCAATATGAGAATTTGCCTGTCTCTTGGCTTCAGGCTCATGACATTTTACAGAAGTCTTTAAATGACTGAATGATTTAGAGAATCTGAGTTTTCTGTTTCTGTTTCCCCTTTTTCTTAACTTTTGGGATAGGAAGGGGAACGCGGGGGGTGGGGGTGGTGGGGTTTGCTTTTAAAGGTTGAGCTTGATAATGTCAAGAAGAAACCAATGCACATTAGTAATTCAGCAACTAACAAGTTAAAGGTGAACTCTTTTGATCACAACAGTGGACTGGAAAGAAGTGTCAATATTAAAGCTTGCCTTCTTGGCTACTGTGAACCTCCGGGCACCGGTGCTGCTAATCATTATTGGCCTTCTGAGGAATGTGACAAGGGAAACTCCTTTCGAAAGAAAGTTATTGGGAGAAAGCCTTTCATAGTTAGTGCAAGACTGTAAGTTCCATTCAGGACATTTTTGAAGTGGAATACATGTCCCCTCTGTTATTTTTCCTGAGAAAAACAGAATTGTCACTTTCCCTGATGTAGGTCTACACTTTGTTATCAAAAGACATTGTTCGAAGTTGTTTTATCAGTGGGTGAGCTAATTAACATTAATTTATTGTTTTAGATTGTTGAAAAAGGCAAACCATGGTGAAATTACCTTTTTACCAGGAGTAAAAGCTTTTTAGTATGATTGACAAATAAGAAATCAAATGATGGACTAGTATGAATCAACATGTGGGAAAAAATGAAGTTATCTACTAATGGACCTTTCATCACTCTTCTTCTTCTTCTTCTTCTTCTTCTTCTTCTTCTTCTTCTTTTTTTAAAGACTTTCATCACTCTTTTTTCTTGTTTTCTTTTTCTATTTTCGTGATATGGTGATTTGCCCAACTTAAGGTTGGAGTTAGAGATGCTTTCCACTTGAGTTCCCTCTGTTGTCGCATTTTCATTAACTTATATGCAACAGTATGATGGCTCTTGGAATTATGTTGAAATTGCACGGAGTACTCCTTTTGTTCCTTGATGACTATTCTCTTGATGCTTGGTCCTAATGTTTTTAGGTTGTTGAAATTGAGCATCTGCCTTTGTGGTTTGACAGGTCGGTGGTCTCAAAATAATGAAGCCGGAGCCGACTGATGATTTAACTAAAGCCAATAGAAATAGTGAGGGTCGCTTAAGCGAAGACAGTGAGTATGTGAGGCTTGTGATAAGAAATGAACAAAGAGTAGCTGAGGCTGATAATTTGCCGTCTCAAATACCAGCCAGAAAAGGGTCTACCTTGTGGTGGATCAAGGCAATAATATGGTGTTCTATCACTGTAATAGCTCTTCTATTCTTCATGAAATGGGGACTGCCCTTTCTTTTTGAGAAGGTATTTCATCTCACTTAACTTATGCTTTTGTGCCTGTGTAGGCAAATTAGCATGTATGGTTAACGAGTATTAACTCAATGGCACTAGAGATTCTGAAAGTTCAGAAATGAAATCAGCTGATTTAGATACACCGTGCTTTAGGAAGAAAAAAAAGAACAAAAGTTAATATGCAATCTTTGAAAAGCTATTAGCAGCACACACATTTATGATTGTATTCCTATTTAACTTTGTGAGCTGCACTGAACAAATCTTGGAACTTGAAATTTAGGGGTGGAAAGCTTGCTGATATTCTTATTGTTATGAGTTGGGAACAACATAAAGATTTGCAGTATAAGTTTTCTAAGAGATTTCATCTTTACAAAATTATGGCATTCGATACTCTGTAAGAACAAAAAAATTTGCAGTATTCTATGAGATTTCATCTCAACAAAATTATAACATATGGTGCTTTGGAAGGTATACATTCTGTATCTCTGACAGTCACTACTCAGCAGAACAGTCTGCCTGCGTTGTACTTTTGTCCGGGGGCACAAAGTAAGGAGCTTTATATAAAAAACTTCACCAAGTTCTAAAAATAGGGACAATTCACTTTGTGAATGATTTATTTTAGGAAGTTTCGTAATCTAGAAAAGATTAATTTATTCTATATGTCTCCGTGTTGTTATGAGAGGACGGTATAAATAAACATGAGTGAGTGCAAGTTTCCATATTCAAGAGTCTTGATGGAGCTTACAAGCGCGTCTGTTCAAATGGCTATTCTCTTTTACTTAGTAGTAAAGTTTCAAAGTTAAGTCAATTCTCCTTCTTTATGTTCCAACTCTGCAAGACTTAGCTTTATCATCTTGATACCATTCAAAGCTCGACTATTATTGTAACTTTTTTCTGCTATTAATTCCTTAATGTTTACTTTCATAGGTTCTCATTCCATTCCTAAAATGGGAAGCCACTGCATTTTCTCGTCCAATACTTGCCCTCGTACTTGTAGCTTCTTTGGCTCTCTTTCCAGTATTCCTACTTCCTTCCGGACCATCGATGTGGCTCGCTGGAATGATCTTTGGATATGGTCTTGGATTTGTCATAATTATGGTTGGAACAACAATAGGGATGATCCTTCCATACTTGATTGGTTTGCTTTTCCAAGATAAAATTCATGTAAGAATGATTTACATTTTATCTAGTCTCTATTGGTTCATCAGTTTTCAAAATTGTTAATTGTCATTTTCTCCTCCTACTATATATGGTTTATGTGATCTCATGTACAGCAATGGTTGAAGAGATGGCCTCGGCAGGCTACCATGGTCAGATTAGCAGGAGAAGGGAGTTGGTTCCATCAATTTCGTGTGGTTGGATTATTTAGGATTTCGCCATTCCCATACACAATCTTCAATTATGCAGTAGTAGTTACAAGCATGAGATTCTGGCCTTACTTATGTGGTTCGGTAGCAGGAATGATTCCTGAAGCCTTTATTTACATTTACAGGTAAAAACCCTGCCTACCCTCTTGCCCCCTTCTTTCGCTAATATGGTCAATGCTTTTGACATTCATTTCGTCTTTCTTCAATTTGTCTGTAGTGGCCGGCTAATAAAGACATTTGCTGATGTCCAATATGGGAACATCCACCTAAGTCCAGTTGAGATTGTATATAATGTAATTTCCTTCATTATAGCAATTATCAGCACAGTGGTTTTCACAGTGTATACGAAGAGGACACTGGATGAACTCGGAAGGGCAGACGAGATGAATGGTGAAGGCTCTGCCATTGACAATGGCAAGCTGGAAATGGGGACTCTACCCACTGGAAAAACCAAGCAACCTGGTTTTCCCTCCTCTTGTTGTAGGAAGGGTCTCAGGCCTGGCTTATCTTAAGGAGCTTATTGTAAAATAATTTGAGATATAGGAGGCCTCTCTAGTTTCCCTCCATACATGTAACTACAAAATGAAAAGGGAAAGAAAAAAGTAAAATGTAGAAAATTTTGCATACTATAGCTGATCTCTAACTTATTGATTACTATATTCTTTTCACCAATAATGAAAATCTCAGTTAAAGAAAACTAGGGTTCCCTGAAAATTAATTAATTTGTTTTTTCTACTAGTCTATGAAAGTTTTGTTTTCTCCTTTTTATGTGCAAGGCTAAGTGGCCAACTGATTATGCGAAGGATTGACTTGTTTTGAATAAAGTTCAGCAGTTGATCCGATGGTGTTATTGACTCTGGTCATCTTATTCACCTTGGATTTTGTTAGTATGGTAAATAAGTGCTCACTTGATCTATCTGCATTTAATTTGACTCTAGATACTTTGAAAAATTACACAAACAAAATATAATAATAGTATTAAAAGGACAATAATTCTTAAATAACCCAATATTTGCAAGCTTCTTCTTTTTCAACAACAACATACTCAGTGTTATCTCACAAGTGAAGTCTGGGAGTGTGAGATGTACGTAGATCTTACTCCACCAAGTGGGGAGGGTATTTCAAGCTTCTTCTTTTTCGTATAGCTGAAAAAGTAAATTAACATTAGGTAATTGTGAAATCTCTATTTTCCTTCACATCGGTTTGGTAAATAAGAATAGTTAGTTGTCATATCTCTATGTTTTTCGGTACATCAAATAGAAATTGCCAAATCTTTTTGACATTTCCAAAGAAATATTTGATAGAACAAGGAGAGGGAAAACGTCAACCGTGTGAATGTTTTTGATGTTGAGATTGTGGAATAAATGAAATCAACTGTAAATTTAAAATTTGTTTGACACTCTTTTTAGTGATACAACTTGATTAACTTTGGGATTACAGTTATCCCACGTTTGGTTAGTGGGATTAACTAATCCAGGATAGATTTTATACCACAAATGTGGTACTATTTTATCCCATAGAAGATGTGGGATTGTTAATTCCGAAATTATAATCCCGGGATAAATTTAATCCCACATTCATGGGATATCCCTTATTTTTTGTCCCGCCAACCAAACGACCCCTTAGAGCACGTTTGGTAGGGTGTATAAGCTTAGGTAATCCATGTATAGAAATTGGTATTAGTTTACACAATGTTTGGTTGCCATTTCAAATTTGGTATAACTAATCCTTGTATAACTTTATACACCAATTGGTGTATTAGCTTATTCCACCACCTACATGGAATAACTTATCCATGTATAGCTAATGCATGGATAAAATATCAAAAAGACAAAACTACCTTTGTCTTTTTTCTAAAAGCCAATTAAAGTAGAAAATTTAAGGGTACAATTTCAAACTCATTGATTTAAAACTTAAAAATAAATTCATATATTAAATAATATCATCTACAACTACTTTTTAATACAATGTACCAAACACATAATAAAAACAATCCCTACATAACTAATCCATGTATTATTAATTCCTACATTACTAATCCTTACATTACTAATCCCTGTATAACTTGCTTTCCTACCAAACGACCCCTTATTCCATTATAGACTTCAATCAGATAGGTACATATATTAGGCTCGAGTCTCTCGTAGAAAAATGTTTGATTATGTAACTTTATACTAGTAATATATAAATCATGGAAAGCTGATAGAAAACCATTTTTTTCAAATGTTTTATTTCTCGAAGTTCTCCTTTCGACCTTTGTTGTTTATTTTTTCTTTTTTGCTGTGTAGTTTTTGATTCTCTAATTCATATAGTTTCTATTTGTTATCTGGTATAACAAGAAGCGATTTGCTCATCTGAGGAACAGATCAGAGTCTCTTTTTGCTAGATGAAAGAACAATCTCAGATTAGATTACTTGAAACTAAAGGATGAGAAAGGATTATTCCTTGAACCCAAATTTAATATTCTCTTGACATAAACACCCTCGCATTTTCTTGATCCATCTTGAATGTAAAAGATTGCCTCTTTTGTAAAATCTCTTACACAGTTCTTACACATCTGAGTTTAATTTCAAAGTATAAATTGGTTGAATTGTAGACTTTACGCCAAAAGTAAACTATTAGGACTTCAGATGAATGACCTCACATCCGCTAACATACTAGCATTTCTGGATCTGTTAGCCATTAGAGAGCATACATTGTCAAAAAGTCTACTAAGTGGACTGCTTCTAAGATGACCATCAACCAACAAATCAAGAGAAAGAAAAGCTGAAATTAGTTTTCATACAATGTTCAGTACTAATAAAGTACATGGTCAACGATACTTATGATGAGAAGTACATATAATCAATGAAATCTAACCGCCTTCAACGCTAATCAAGTACATGTCAATGATTTCCCAATGCAAGGTCATGCCATGTAGTGCCATCAACTTGTTGAGCCTCTTGATCTGCAAACGGATACAATTCAATCATCCAAAGATGGGAACTGATAGAAAGTAATCAACATCTAATAACCAAGTTGAAGGTGGCAAGTCTTCTAGATGAGCAACCACAAAAATTAATTCTGATCTGTTCGTTAACTCATTGATGTAAGCCCTGATATCAAAACTCAATGTGTGGAAACAAGGAAATATTTAAATCATATCCATGTCCAGGTGTGATGCGGGGCAAACCACCACGAGACAATTCACTCGGAGTCAAGCCAAAGAGGTCCAAGACGCTCACCTATACTTGGTTTGGAAGGGGCTTGAAGATGGGAGACTTGGAAGCAATTTAAAGAAGTATAACATGATAACAGGTCCAGGCGCTCCACCCAAAGAGGAGGCGCTCCGCCCAATGAGCTCACTGCCTGAAATGCTAGGCGCTCCGCCAAAGGCTGCTCCGCCTGGCTTAGGCGCTTCGCCTCATCAGCTCACTGCATAAGGAGCAAGGCGCTCCGCCCACCACTGAAGAGACTTGACGGAATTCATCTTTATTTTGCTATGCAATTTCTATTTTAGCCCTACGTGGCTTATGTCTTTAAAACCTACTTAGGGGGTACTTTAGACCTTATATTATATTTAGAGGGCACCTATAAAAGGACCCCTTAGGCTTATTTCATCATTACCTAGCTTTTGAATATTAAAGAACAATTTGAGACATTATCTCTTGAATGAATGAAACCCTTTCTTTTGGCTTGAATCAATTGGTAGAACTAATTGAACCTCATTCCAAACCCGACCGAACCCTTTGCAAGAGCCAAGTGTCTCTTGAGGACCGTTCGTATAGTGTAGGTGATTCTTGACATCGATTCGAGGGTGTATCGAGACTAGTTCCTCGATACTACCTTGAAGGATAGTTCAAGCCTCGTCTTGCTTCTATCTTATTTTCTCGCTTCCGTATTTTACCTGTATCAGTTTGGTATCAGAGCAAGGCTCGAGATTTGTCCTTACAAACCCTCGATCCTTGTTCATCGTGCCTACGTTAGTTTCTAGTTTAGATTCCTTGTTTTTGTTGTTGAAAAAGAAGAAAATACAAAAAAATAGAAAAAGTTGAAAAATACAAAAAAATTGCTAGAACTTCGTGAATATGATGACCCATTCGATGATATGTATTGGGGATTGTTCCTAGATGTTTACGCGTTGATTTGGTACCAATTTTACGAGATTTGGAGTTGTGAAATGAAATTTGAAGATTTGAATCCCAACTTTTGAAACCCTACCTTGAAGGGCTTTGGATCTTGATTGTGATCTTGTTATTGGGTGTTTGATGCTAAAAATCATTGGGGTTTGTTGGGGTTAGTGCAATACAACTTTGGGTACCTTTGATTTTGAAAAAATAAGGTGAAATCATCGAAAAATTTGGGTGGAAATTGATAAAACACGTTGTTGGAAAAGCTGAAGAACACCGTTAGGCACTCCGCCTACATTCTAGGCGCTCCGCCTAAGTGAGTTACTGGTCAAGTTTTAAGGCGCTCCGCCTGACCCTGTGAAGTAGGTTCGGGTAGTTTTCTTCTAGGTTTTCGTATTTCTTTTGATTGCATTGCTTCCGGCTAGTACTATTAAAGTAACATTCCTACTTGATTAGTACTAGTTAATTGAGCCTTTAGGATAATCGTGCTTAGTGGAGAGTAGAACTCAAAGAAAAGTCGAAGAACAATTTGTTTCAAGTCCGCACTTAAAGAGCCTAGCATCCATCGAGTCCCATTAATTCCACTCATCCCCGAAGAGTGCTTGTCTTGTGGATTGTTTGGTTGTTGATTAGGAATGTGGTTCAACTACGTTATATTTTTGGTTCAAGCTTGAGTGATAAATCCCCCACTACTAAACGAGTGTACTCGAGTGACATTCAAGTGAGGTGAGTGTGTGAGGTTATTTCACTAATCGTTTGCTTGTTTTGTAGGTACCATGGCCGGTGAAGGTGATGATACCGTTAAGAATGCCTTGGCTACTGTAATGGCCAAGTTGGAAGGCATGAGCTTAAGACTTGAAAATCTTGAAAGAAGGACCCCAAGTGTCCAACTTGAAGCCGGAGAGGGTACAAGTGACACCCCGAAACAATTTGTGGAATTAGCCGAGCAACAAAGGCTAAAGGATGACCTTGCTCGTAAAAAGCGTGTGTTGGGTATTGCTCAACAAGTGGGCATTCCCCACAACTTGGGCAAGTCCAAATTGGGCTTAGGTCCCAACCATCAAGAGCCAAGCTAGGAGGATGCGAGGAGGCGAGGGCAAGAGCTTCGGAGATTATGCATTGGAGCTCAATTGAAGGAAGGAAGCCTACGCATCAGGGCCAGGCGGAGCGCCTAGAAGCCAGGCGGAGCGCCCAGCTTCAAGGCAACCAGGCGGAGCGCCTTACACTGGGCAGAGTGCCCAAGCCTGGGGCCTCTTTTGGCCAGAAGCTCATCCAGGCGGAGCGCCCACTATGCTAAAGACCTCTACTTTTTATTTGAAGTTCCTATTTTACCCCTAAGTGTTCTCTTATATTTTAACTCACCTTGGGGGCATTTTAGATATTTCACCTTGTCTTGTGAAAAACTATAAATAGGAGACTTGGCCATTTTCTTTCAGAACTTAGAATTTGAGTATAGACATTGAAGAATTGAGAGAGAACAAGAAAGGTCGAGCCTTCGAGTTCGAAGCGGATCGCTTCGTGAATTCTTGTATAAATTGGAACCTATGGAGATTCATCGCTAGAATGAAACCATTGTAAGGTTCGAGATTCATTTCCCCATTTTGGATAATTAAATTCATGTCTTGAATTCGAATTATCCGTTTTTTTTTCTCGTTTCTTGACTCCCCAATCCTTATTTTCCGATATCTTCATTGATATCACGTATGTTATTTTTATCACTTCCGCATATCGTATAAATATTTGCTTCCGTGTAATTTGAATTGCATCAGGATGTATCAGAGCAAGGCTCAGGTTATGTTCTTACAAAACCCCGTTCCTTGTTCAACGTGTTAGTATCATTGTTGTTGTTGTGTTTGTTCTTGAAGAAAATAAGAAAACAAAAAAATTGGAAAACTTGAAAACTTCCAAAAAAATTCATAGATTGGGTTTGATTTGATTCCCCAAGCATTTAAAAGTATTGGGGTTTGTTCTAAATTGTATCCCCATCGTTTTGATACCCATATATCACGTTTTGGTCTTACGAATTAAAATTTCAAAAATCAAAATCCAAAAGTTTGAAAATTTCTTGAAAGTGCTTCAATCTTGAATCGAAGCTTGTTGTTATTTGTTAGAGGTTGAAAAACATTGGGGATTGGTTATAATAGTTGTATACACATTTGGGTACCGTTGGTTTTGAGTATCGGGTTGAAATCGATCAAAAAAGTTGGCCAAAATCACCAAAAACCCGTTATTGAAAACTTCTGAATCGTGCCTTAGGCGGAGCGCCTAAAGCTAGGCGGACCGCCCAACTTTTGGGCAGCAACCCAGCCAGGCAGAGCGCCTGCCACCAGGCGGAGCGCGCACTTGCACTGGGCGGAGCGCCTCCCCCTCTGGGCGGAGCGCCCACCTCTGTAACGTGTCCGAATTGTTTCCGTTTCAAAGTTTTTGTGTTTCAGTTGCTTCCTAACTTCTTGGTTAGTATTTCTAGGGTAATTGGCCTACTCCATTGACCCTAACTATTGAGCGTATTAGGAAACTCATGCGTAGAGGAGATTAGAATTCAAAGAAGAGTCGTAGATTTTTCTTTGGCCTCAAGTGCGCACTTAAATAACCATCCGTCCATAGAGTCCCATTAACTCA
Organism: Petunia x hybrida; assembly: GCA_037355625.1. Lineage (NCBI taxonomy): Eukaryota > Viridiplantae > Streptophyta > Magnoliopsida > Solanales > Solanaceae > Petunia > Petunia x hybrida. Next base: position 671,020 of record JBBBVM010001196.1, read on the forward strand.
ATTCTGAACTTTTACTTGGACATACTAGTTGCGATCATCATGGTTTCTAAGTTATTAAGGCCTCGCCCTTGAGTGTTCATATATTGAGTGATACATGTGAGAGAGTTATTTTTGTGAGGTTCTTTCTTTGGGTGTTGCAACTATGTCGGATGAAGATTGTGGAGAATATGACTCATGTGGGAATGATGCGGGTTGTTATGACTCGTATGGTGATGATGGAGACTATGGTTCCTATGATGATGGTGAGCATTGCTATGATGACTCGGGAAACCATGGCTCCTATGTTGATGAAGCGGTTCACTATGATGATCGTGAGGTTGAAGAAGACTAATATGCTTTTAGGCAAGAATATGAAGATGGTTAACCTCAAGGTACATTGATCCTACTTACTCTACTTGTGATGAAAATGAACATGTTGATAGTGACATAGAGGGAATTGATGATGAAATTAATTATACACATTATTAATTTGCATCTTCTCTTGGCGTTGCTAGTGGTGTACAAGGGGGTAGTAGAGGTCCTTCCATTAGTATGAGAGGAGGTGGTGGTTGTTCCATGGGAAAGAAGAAGCTTGCATCTTCTAGGTACGCTAAGCGGCCTAATGTTTCTAATTCCCATGTGGAGGTTGGTTTGAGAGATGGTGTTGCTTTTGCTACAAGGGGCTTATATTGTTCTATCAATATCGTGGGGGGCTTGGATAGTTGTAGTAGGAGTAGTACTATTGGCTATGGGACCAAGGCGAGAGGCATTTATGGGTTCCATAGCAAGGTTCCTTCCTCGACTTCCAACAACATTTCTAATGTTGGGAAAGTGACGGGAAGTGGAAGTTACTCTAACAATCTTGCTAGGAGAGGAGGGATAAGGGAGACCCAAGTTGATGGTGATGCTACTTTTGAGCGTTCAAGTTCTCACTTGAATGCAAATATACAAAACTTGGGTAGATGTAGGTTCATTGTTGAGGTAAATGGTATCGTAGGGTACTTTCTCAAGATTGATGATACCTATGCCAATTGAATTAGCACCTCTTTGGTGGATAGGCTAAGGATACCATGCCGTAAGCTAGAGGATCCTTATGAGTAAGATGGAGTGTGGATTTCCAAGGAAGCTCGGGTACTTCTATCTCATAGGAATTATAGATGTTATGTGTGGTGTGATGTGTATCCAATGCAACATGTTGATATTTGGCTAGGTGAGTCATGGTTGCAGGACAAGAGTGTGCAATATAGTACTATGAAGGATGCGTATATTGTGGGCATAGGGCAAAGAGTCTATGACTTTTCACCTTATCGGGCGAGAGGCCAATTGTCTACTAGTGCACCTTCTTTGGCTATGCAACGGAGCAAGGACCGAGCACTTTATTCCATGGGTGAAAATGTGCAATCGAGGAGTCCACCTAGATTCCATGGGTGAAAATGTGTACTAGATTCCGAGTTGATGTTAAAAGTCCACCTACTCCGGCTATGGGTATTCTTGGGCCTCGTCCCAACTCACCTGAATATGAGAGACAAAAGATAGAGAGGAGTAAGGGAGCGACCGGTGACAATTCTCGAGTGGAAAATGGAGAGCTTGTGTTGAGTGATGTGAATGGGTTGTCACCACCTGAATCTACACCCGACCTCGGGAAAAAATGAGGGAAAAGAGAGAGGGAAAATGAATTGAGAGTGAGGGCACCCCTTATTCTAACCTTAACCTTTTATCTTTTTCTTCTATTTGTTTGAATTCTTGTGTAGGAATTCTTGGAGGCAAACCGATGGAGCCTCAATCATATTCCAAAGAGGAAAGTCAAGGTGAAGGAGAGTTCAAATGTGAGCTACAAGATGAAGGAACTACCCATGATGCTTCAAGTACATTGAGTGAGCAAGATGGCAACTCAAGTGTAAGTGTTAGTTCTTCTATCCTTAAGCATGATACTTCCTTGTCTTATGGTATTGCTTGTGAAAACTCTATGCTAGTTGATGATTTGTATGATTACAGTGTGTTTGCCACTAGTGTAGAGTCGAATGGTCAACTTGTGTGTGCAAATGAACCACTAGTTGAGAGGGTTGAAAAGCCACATCATGATGTGAGCTCGGTTTTTATTGAACCTTTCTTTAGTGAAAATATTGAAGTTGACCTTGTTTGGGAACCTTGTTATGACACCCCACCCATATTTGATAAAGGTGAAGATGAATTGCATGAATATCCTATTCTTCCCTTTGATTGCTTATATGGTAGTGGTGGTCTCTTGTGTCATAGTGAGGATGGTTGTGACCTTGAGGAGTCTCTAGTAATTGAGATGGATCGAATTGTTTTCGATGACTCCTCAAGTGTAGATGTTGTTTCTAGTTTGAGAACGTCACCTTTACTTGCTAATGAGTTTGAGAAGTGTGCCTATACTAATCCTTTGTATGAGGGCAACTTCAATGGAAATGGTGATTTGTATCAAGCTAGAGTAGAGTGTGAGTTTGAACCTCCATGGTTTGGAAAGCTTAACTCTATAGATAATCCATTGTTTGAGACCTCTCTTGGGAGTTTGTCTAGTGAGGAGGATTGTCTTGGAGGTGAATTTGGAGGTGAGGAGGTACCTCTCGGTGTGTGCAAGAATGCTTCTAAGAAGGGGAGTGGAGTATTCGATGTTAGTTGTGAATTGAGCTATTTTACTTACTCCATCCCATATGTTGATCACACCTTGAGTGTTGAGCATGCCAAAGCCAATGTGTTAAAGGCTTGGTATGTTGGTCATGAGCTTAGGGATCATAGGGGGATTGATTGTTACATCTTGCATGTTCCATGTCCTATTGATTTCTTTGCTTGTCTTTGTGATGGATGCGCTTTATTGTCGAGTCAAGTACTTCTTGTCTCCTTGGGAGGCAAGGGCTTTTTAATTGTTATTGACACTTGGCCCTATAATAAAAGTGTGTTTTCCACACTTTTTGAGCACTAACCTACTCTTGGAGTAGAAAGTTTTTGTTTGTGTTTATCTTTGGATGTAGGCTTTGATGGTTTGATTTCGAGGAAGAAATCCTTTCAAGAATGGGAGGATGATGCAATCCAAATTAGGCTTAGGTCCCAACTATCAAGAGCCAAACTAAGAGGATGCAAGGATGCGAGGAGGCGAGGGCAAGAGCTTCGGAGATCATGAATTGGAGCTCAATTGAAGGAAGGAAGCCTACGCATCAGGGTCATGCAGAGCGCCAAGAAGCCCGGCGGAGCGCCCAGCTTCAAGGCAACTAGGCGGAGCGCCTGTTGCTCCCAACGCACACGCAAGTATACGCGGTCGACAAGTAATAAAGTGAAAGTAGAGTATCGTTCTCACGAGGACTATTCAGACTGACGCTTAACAAATAATTTCTAACTACTACTCAGGGATCTTTTTCCAATAGTGGGTGTTTTAGTAAATAAAGAACAGTAATTAAACTGGTGCAAATTCAGTCAAACAATGGAGCAAACGTTGGTTGTAAACAATATTAAGGAGACGGTCCAGGGTCAGAGTTACGAACAATCCAGTTGAGTTTTCCAATTGATTCCACTTCTCAAATTCTGGATTACTAACTAACAGATTAAATGTACCCGTGAAAACCTTTCGATTCTTCATGGTCTATGCAGGCTACTCCAATCCCTATATGTCTATGGGTTGAATCACGTGCACGCATTAACGAATTCTGTAATTAGTTAAGTTAGGCGAGCAAGTATATGTTTATCCTACTCACAAATTGGTTCCGCGATGCCCAGGTTCACAATCTAGCCCTACTCTTTCTTATTGCGTTCATAAATTCCGTCTTTCGAGTTCAATGTAAAAACCATAGATAATGCCTAATTATCGGGCCCTAATAATTAAACAAATGAAATCAAGAAAGAATAAGTAATCCGTTATGGGATTCAATATATGGAATTCAATCTTCAAACATCAACCTTCATGAAATACTCTAACCCTAGAACGAAAGATTTAGCCACGCATACTCATAATCACAAGGCAATAAATTGATGAATAATGATGAAATAGATTATTAGATGAAAGAATAGGAATTAAACCCTTGTTCAATGAAGTATGGTGCTCTCAATTTGCTCCAAGGTCTGAACTCCCTTCAAAAACTAAGTAAAAGAATATTTATAGTGTTTACAAAAGCCTAGTAATAAGTTACGCCTAAGCCTAGACGAAATAGGAAGTCCAAAAAACGCTCCAGGGGCGCTATAGCTGGCGCCCCGCGCCTCGAAACGCGCACAACTAGGAGGAACCCGTCAAATCCCACACGCAATAGCCACGCTCCTCGCCAGAAAACGCGCCAGAAGGCTGGGCGCCATAGGGGTGCGGCACGCCAGCCACCGCGCCAAGCCAATTTCTGCTTTTCCTTGCTCCGCAGCTCGCTTCGTGTCATGCCTTCGTATGCTCGATCCAATCCTCAATCAAATTCCACCCTTTTCTTGCTCGATCATGCTCTTTAAAGCTCCAATTGCACTTCATAACAACCTACACACATACGACACAAAATCAGTGCAAAATCACATTCATCACATAGAAAACACGCGAATAAAGTACTCAAACGTGAGGAAATATTAAGGAATTATAGGCATAAAATGCCAAACATCACCACCCCACACTTGAACCTTTGCTCGCCCTCGAGCAATCACAAACAACTTCTCAACCTAGGTAGAACAGGTCTGCCTATGACTATGGTTGATACCGATCATTGAACAAATGCACACATGACTACTATGGGTCCAACAAACATGCCAATAATTTATCAAACTCAAAAACATGAGAACAACCACCCCAAGACAACTCAAATGCACAAACTCGACTCATTGTAACCATGCTCCCACAAAGTCACACCTATCTACTCAACCAAGAAGCCACGACTTCACCTACCTCATGCAAACCGTGTGCCCTCACCAAAATGAAGCAAGAGAGTGTCCCCCAAATATCACACACAAAAATGAATATCAAGAATAGAACGGGGACAATAGCATAGAAAGAATTCAATCACTCTCATGAAAAACTCACATGTCACACACGATGTACCATAGGCTTGCCCGTAGTGTAGGACTCCACTAATGTAGGCTCACTCCAATCGGGATTAACTAGGACTTTAGAAGGTTATAATGTAGGCTAAGGGGCTGGTAGGATACATATGGGTAATAGTGACTACCTCCCTAAGCACTTTAATACATCACATTCAATTTTAAGCACGTATCTCATCAAAGCCACCCATTCCACCAAACCAATAAATTTCACACACCTTTTTCAACAAGTAGCAATTTTTTAAGCACAACACTAGCAAAGATGGATATTCTTTTCTTTTTATTTTTCCAATTTTTTTTTTCAGCTTTTTTTTTTTCTTTCCTTTGTTTTTTTTTTCACTTCTTTCCAAACCTTGCCAATGCTTCTTCAACTACTTCACAATTTTATCAAATATTCCCCTCATTGGTTCCACTCAAAAACCTCCCCATATTTCAACCACAAACTCCACAATAATATAACATTATCAATTAAAGTGCTTAAGGAGTAAATGGCCAAAAGAAAGCAATTTAGAACAAGTGGGTAGGCTTGGTGTGTGGGTGCCAACAAAAAGTGTCAATATGGATCACAACAATCAAGTCCAAGGTGTATACAAAAAAGGGTAGGCTAATCAAGAGAAGGCCTGTATCATTTTCCGACTAGAGTAAACCTAGGATTTTGCTTTGCACACACACGGGGCAAGTTCTAGACACCAATATGCAACACGGAGTACAAATAGAATATGCCTCACAACACACATTGCACACGATCCACACAAAATGGCTCCATCACAACTCTCAATCAAACAAATAGGGTGCAACTTGTGGAAATTTAAGCGCTAATGCACAAAGGTTCACAACAAAGTCAAGTGAGTGGACTCAAGCATCTCAAGGGGGTCATTCCATTTTTTTCCTAGGCATGCATCACAATTTAAAACCCAAAAGACACCACAAGTAGCACATGCAATAAGTTCAAGTCCACCGGTATCAAACAAGTCAAAAGCACCTAGCATTCTACCTATTTCTTCGTCTAGGGCCACCTATAACTAACTACTCTAATCCTAAAAAATAAAAACTACCCGGTTCAAAGGCCTCTCCGTGGAAAAGAACCGAGGCCATAAGAAAAACCACGGGGTGGATGACATGTACCACTACAAAAACTAAAACGAAAATCTTTTTGAAAATTTTCATTGGTTTTCTAATTTTTTTTTCATTTTTTCATATATTAAAGAAAGAAACAAATAAAAATAAAGTCAAGTGACAAAGAAAATCCTAACGGTACATGCATCCCTAACCTCAAAAATAAAGGGGAGTTCCCCCACCCCACACTTAAAGCAAGCAGTGTCCTCAGTGCTAAAAATAAAAAGTGCAAGGGTAAAGAAACTTCCCTGAGGGCCAGTCGGCCTACAATGGACGGTGAGGTGGAGTGTGGGCCTCATCCTCCTCCTCACCGTCTGTGGCACCTCCCTCAGCATCAGACTCCACACCATCACTGTCCGGATCACGGTCAACGATGTCCGAATCAGTGTTCTCATCCTCCTCCGGGGGCAGCACCACTGTCTGAGTCATACCCAGCAGGCGTCTCAAAGACTCCAATAAAGGAACTGTGCGATCAAGCGCAGCCATATCCATGCCAGCCTGGCGGGCCATGTGCTCCATCATCAAATACTGACGTGCGGACAAGTTGGCGTCTGTGTCCCGCCACTCGTCTGCTGTCAGTCACACTGGTGCAGTGGTAGTCACACTCTTCACCGTGGCGATATCAAAAGTCTTCTCGATGTCGGAGACAATGCGATCCCCGACCTCATCAACTGGGACACCCTCCCTCTCGAGATACTGGGTGAGAATGTTTCCAAAGTACAATCGGCTACATGTCCTTGAGGTCCTTTGCTGCTTCATCATCTTCAGCATATAATAGCCAATACTGACCGGCCTCCCGGTCATGAAAAAGTAGATCATGCACGCCCGAGTCTTGGTGATCGCGGAATAATGGGACGCAGGTATGATGCGTGCATTGATCAACCTATCCACACTCGAGCTGTCTTCAGAAACTGTGAAAAGAGCATGTGTTTGTGTCTCCCTGTCTCAGATCGCACCCACCTATGAGTGGAGCTCTCGCCACACAATACCTCTCGCATGGCCTTGTAATCAGGCCTCTTAATAAACTCCCTCAGTTCGTCATAGTCGGGGTCCTCTACCTCACAAGAAAGCGTTCAATGCAGTGTGATCCAGTTTCACCTTTTTCCCCCGAATAGAGACCATGTCATCATCTTTCCATGCTTCCATAGGGTCCCAATTGGCATAGAACTCCTGCACCAAGTCGAGGTTAGCATGGCCCGGACTCTCAAAGAACGATTCCCAATGCAAGGCGTGAATAGCCTCTCTCACACCCCGAAACTTCTACGTCAACTTCCTCTCATCAATGGCTTGCTCGGGAATATATCCCGCAAGCCGCACAGTCTTGTACAAAGTTTGGCTTTCGCCCTTCTTCACAAAAGAGAGGCTGAACCTCGTCTTACCACCGGGCCTTGGGATAGGCACCGCATCTTTAGGAACTCTAGCCTTAGCCTTGGCCTTGGGCTTGGGCTTGGCCAGTGCCTTGCCCTTTGCTTTGCTGGATGAGGGCCCGGCTTGGAGTGATCTTTTAGGAGCCGAGGCGGAGGAAGAGCCCGTTTTGGTGGATGTTGTAACCATGGTACCTATATCAAACAAAAATACCAATGTGAGATTTCAATTCAAGCACAAAGGTAATTGGGTGGGTCACCACCCCATACTTGTCGCTCATTCTATGTATCAAAAATTCAACTCATAACCACGAGCGACCCCACACTTAGCAAAAACTAGCATTGCACAAATTGCCACGGGTGTGGACTTCATGATCAAGCTAGTGGGGGTTACAAAATAGCCAATTCTATGCATGTGCGACATCCAATGTTCAACTTAAGCCTAAGGATACCATTGCTACTCAAGAATTCACAAGGTTAAGCATTTTTCATAGTTGAGGCATTTTGTCAAACACTTGGTGTGCACAATTTTCAACTTGCAAATTCAATGGCTAAAGTAGTGTATCAACCCTCCCAAATTGTCGGGAGATCCCTTTTTACAAGTACACAAGCTAAACATGAAGCACAATTATGAATCTAAGTAATTTAAGATCAAATTCTAATCACATGCTTGCATACTAGTTAGGGAATTAAACATGGAAAGAGATTGTTAACTTACATGTAATGGAAAGAGAAGGGAGAGAATTACTTACTTGAAGATGTTAGATTGAGTGGAGAAGAACTTGTGATCAATTTCAAGAATTAGGAATGATGTGGGAGAATTTTGGGAGTGTTTTGAGTGAAAATAATGAAGAAAAGGGGAGGGGGATCGGGTAAAGAGGGGAAAGGGAATCCGGGTCGCGGGTTAAAACCCGTTTGGACCCGAATTTTTTTAAAAAATTTGCCTAGCGCTGTTAGCCTCGCGGCGCGCCACTAAGGCGCTTGACTTTCTGCACTATCTGCTTGTCTAGGCGCGGTAAGGGGCGCGGGGCGCGCCTAAAGCGCCCAAACTTTTGACTCTACTGATCATCCAGGCGCGTTGGGAGGCGCGGGGCACTCCCAAACGCGCCTGAGCAAATTTTTCGTACCATATTTTTGATTCCAAGTGCGAACCCAAGCGCGGGGCATGCCTCAAAGCGTCCCATACCCCTCAATACATCAACGGCATCTCGTTTAGCACTCCCGACACCTACAAAAACGACAAAACAAAACAAAAACTACGTGACACTATAAAACACAAAACAACTACACTATTACAAGGACAAACTCGGGTTGCCTCCCGAAAAGCGCCTTATTTAACGTCGTGGCACGACGAGTATCAACCATGGATCTCTCAAAGTAATGGAGGTACGATGATTCACCGAACCTCCCCAATAATGCTTCACCCTTTGGCCATTCACCAAGAACGTCTTCTCTGAATCGGGGGCTCTCAACTCAACCGCTCCATGTGCGGTAACACGAACTACTTCAAACGGCCCTGACCATCTAGACTTCAACTTTCCCGGAAATAGCTTCAACCTCGAATTAAACAACAACACCAGCTGCCCAGGCTCAAACTGACGACGCTCAATGTGCTTGTCATGCCACTTCTTTGTCCGTTCCTTATATAGTTTTGCATTTTCATAAGCATGGAAACGGAATTCTTCAAGCTCATGCAATTGAAGCATTCTCTTCTCACCCGCCAATGCCATATCAAGATTGAGCTTTTGAATTGCCCAATATGCTTTATGCTCTAGCTCAACGGGCAAGTGACAGGCCATACCATAAACAAGCCTATATGGAGAAGTTCCAATAGGCGTTTTAAATGCAGTCCGATAGGCCCAAAGAGCATCATCTAACTTCATAGCCCAATCCTTCCTCGAGGCAGTCACAGTCTTCTCAAGGATTTACTTGATCTCTCTATCTGACACTTCCACTTGGTCACTAGTTTGGGGATGATAAGCAGTTGCCACCTTGTGGCAAACCCCATACTTGGCCAACAATTTATTGAACAACCGGTTGCAAAAATGAGTACCTTCATCACTGATTATAGCCCGCGGTGTTCCAAAACGAGTGAAAATATTTTTCTTCAAGAATTTTACCACCACACTCGCATCATTTGTTGAAAGTGCCACAGCCTCCACCCATTTAGATACATAATCAACTGCTACAAGAATGTATTTGTGGCCCATAGAAGGCGGGAACGCACCCATAAAGTCAACCCTGCAACAATCAAACAGCTCAATCTCCAGAATATTGTTCAAAGGCATCTCGTGACGCCTAGAAATAGTACCCGTTCTTTGGCAACGATCACACTGCTTAACAAAAACATGAGCATCTCTAAACAAAGTAGGCCAAAAGAACCCAGACTGAAGTACCTTTGCAGCTGTTCGATCTCCACCCAGATGGCCATCATAAGGAGAGGAATGGCAGCTCTGTAGAATCGGCTCAACTTCTTCCCTTGGAATGCATCTCCTAGCTAGTTGGTCAGGGCCTATCTTATATAAATAGGGCTCATCCCACACATAAAATCTGCTCTCATAAAGGAGTTTGCGCTTTTGCTCAGCTGTAGCCCCAGGAGGATACACATTACTCACAATTAAGTTCACCATATCAGCATACCATGGCACCTCGACTGCTGCTAACGCAAAAAGCTGCTCATCAGGGAATACCTCTTTAATCTCAGGCCCTTCATCTACATGATCTCTATTCTCCGGCCTTGACAAATGATCAGCTATTTGATTCTCGGTCCCCTTGCGATCTCGAATTTCAACATCAAACTCTTGCAATAGGAGAACCCATCGAATTAGCCTAGGCTTGGAATCCTTCTTCTCAAACAAATACCGGATTGTGGCATGAACAGTGTAGACAACAACACGAGTGCCAACCAAATAAGATCTGAATTTATCAAAAGCATATACAACGGCTAGCAACTCCTTCTCAGTGGTGGTATAATTGGATTGGGCTGCATCAAGAGTCTTGCTTGCATAATAGATGGAGTGAAGGATCCTTCCAATTCTTTGGCCTAGAACAGCCCCAATAGCATTATCACTCGTATCACACATCAATTCAAATGGCAAAGACCAGTCAGGAGCAATGATGATTGGTGCAGTCACCAACCTTTTCTTCAAATCTTCAAATGCCTTGAGACAAGCATCATTAAACTCAAATTTCACATCCTTCTCCAACAACTTGCACATGGGATTAGCAATTTTGGAGAAGTCCTTTATGAAATGCCTATAGAAACCTGCATGCCCCAAGAAACTACGCACCCCCTTAATAGAGATAGGTGGTGGTAATTTCTCAATAGCCTCAATCTTTGCTTTATCTACCTCGATCCCTTGCTTTGACACCTTGTGCCCAAGTACTATGCCTTCTTGAACCATAAAGTGACATTTTTCCCAATTCAGCACCAAATTTGTTTCTTCACAACGGCTCAGCACAGCGTTTAAATTCTTCAAGCAATCATCAAAGGAATCACCAACTACCGAGAAATCATCCATGAACACCTCAACAAATTTTTCCACCATGTCGGTGAAAATAACCATCATGCATCGCTGAAAAGTGCCAGGGGCATTACATAATCCAAACGGCATCCTCCTAAATGCATAGGTGCCATATGGGCAAGTAAAGGTAGTCTTCTCTTGATCTTCAGGGGCTATCACAATCTGATTGTAGCCCAAATACCCATCCAAGAAACAATAATACTCGTGCCCAGCAAGTCTATCCAGCATTTGATCAATAAAAGGAAGTGGGAAGTGGTCTTTCCTGGTGGCCTTGTTCAGCTTTCTATAATCAATGCAAATTCGCCACCCTGTGACTGTTCTTGTAGGAATCAATTCATTATGCTCATTCTTCACCACTGTCATGCCCCCTTCTTTGGAACACATTGCACTGGACTCACCCACTTGCTGTCAGCGATAGGAAAAATAATGCCATCATCAAGCCACTTGATAATTTCTTTCTTCACTACCTTCTTCATGATTGGATTTAGTCTCCTCTGCTGCTCTATAGATTTTTTATGGCCCTCCTCCAAAAGAATTTTGTGCATGCAGAAAGAAGGACTAATCCCTCTAATATCAGCAATGGTCCAGCCAATAGCTCTCTTGCGCTCTCGCAGCACTCTCAACACCTTTTCAACCTGCACATCAGACAACAAAGAAGAAAGGATCACGGGCAAGGTATTACCCTCACCCAAATAAGCATAACGCAAATGAGCTGGTAAAGGTTTGAGTTCAAGAGTAGGAGCCTTCTCAATAGACGGTTTAGCAGGAGTTAAGGTCAACGGTCTATCAAGCTCCTCAAATTTCTTCCACCCTGGGATGAATTTACTCTCCATATTAAGAATCTCCAAATATTCTTCAATGTCATCATCCTTCAAGATATCATCATCATCACATAAGAGTGCCTTTTCCAGAGAATCAACATTAGAGGCCAAGAATGACCTCTCATCAGCAGTCAACTCTTCATCTACCACTTTCACCATGGACAACTCTTCATAATGGGAAGGAAGCTGGGTAGCTCTGAATACATTGAATACAGCCTCTTCATCATTTACCTTCATAATCATCTTTCCAGCTCTAACTCTAATGACAGCATCAGCAGTAGCCAAAAATCCTTTTCCCAAGATGAGAGGATCCTCAGGATCAGCTTCATAATCAAGAATAATGAAGTCAACAGGCAATATAAACTGACCCACTTGTACAAGCACATACATAATAATCCCCTCGAGGCATGTCAAAGATCTGTCAGCCAGCTGCAGAGTCACAGTAGTTGGTCGTGGTTCACCCCGGCCTAGCTTTCTGAAAACTGATGAAGGCATTAAATTCACACTAGCACCCAAGTCACACAAAGCTCGTCCAACCTCATGCTTCCCAATTTTCAAGGGAATAGTAAAACTGCCAGGATCCTTCAATTTCTGAAGAAGCTTGCTTCTATCTCTAGAACTGCACTCTTCAGTAAGTACAACTGTCTCGAACTCAGTCAGTCTTCTCTTGTTAGCAACAATATCCTTGATGTATTTAGCATATTTGGGCACATCCCGCAAAAGCTCCACCAAAGGAATATTTACCTGAATCTGACTCAAGATCTCCAAAAATTTCTTGAATGCTGCATCAACCTTCTGCTTCTGAAGTCTCTGAGGGAAAGGTGGTGGTGGTCTCACAATAGCAGGATCGGGCTGCTTTTCAATCACTTTCTGAGCTTCTTTCTCCACCTCTCTATCAGCATTAGGCTCTAACTCACCAACAGGCTTCCTTGGCTTTGGGGGAACTTCTTCTAAAGCTCTTCCATTCCTCAAAGTAACTACTTGCACAAATTCTTTAGGATTTTTCTCTGTATCACTTGGCAAAGCACCCCGAGGTCTGTTATTCTGTGCTCCAGCTAGCTGCCCCATTTGTCTCTCAAGATCTTTCTGAGCATTGGTCAAATCTTTTATTGTTTGTGCCTGAGCTGCTGAATCATCCATGAGTTTTTGCTGCCCTGCAAGAATTTTTCGGAGCATATCTTCAACTGAACTAGGCTGCTGTGGCTGACCTGCGACTGTGACCCTGCGGTTGTGCATTTTGAAAATTATTTTGTGGTCTGTCATTGGATTGTGGCTGCTCACGGTTATCCCTCCAAGAAAAATTGGGGTGACTACGCCAATTAGTGTTGTAGCTATTACCATACTGATTGCGATTCTGACCATGTGGCCTGTTCTGATTACCCACATAATACACTGACTCTGGATTAGCTGGACAGACATCAGTAGCATGATCATCTCCACAAACCTCACAAAAGACTTGAAGTTGTTGCACTCGAGCTGCCTGTTGTTGAGTCTGCGGCAGAGTTAGCTTGCTAATTTGATTGGAAATAGCATCCATCTTCACCCGCAGCTCTGAAACTGCATCTAGCTGAAGTACCCCAGCAGATTTCTGTATAGTAGCTCTAGCATCTCCCTACCAATCAGGATTGCTCTGCAAAAATTTGTCTAGTAATTCATAGATCTGGTCAAAGTTTAAGGCCAGTACTTGGCCTCCAGCAGCAGCATCTACAACGATCTTAGTATGTGCAGTCAACCCTTCAACAAAAGTATGTGCAAGAACCTCATTGGATTGGTTATGGTGTGGAAAATCTCTCAGTAAAGCTTTAAACCGCTCCCAGGCTGAATACAAAGACTCTCCTTCTACCTGTCTGAAGGACATAATTTCACTCCTCAGCCGGGCTGTCTTGGCAGATGGATAAAACTTAGCTAAGAACTTCTTAGCCAAATCCTCCCAAGTAGTGATAGACCCAGGCTTTTCAGCCTTTAACCACCTCCTTGCTGCCCCAATCAGTGAAAACGGGAACAATGTCAAGTGGACATAATCAGTAAGAACTCCCGTCGGTGTATAAGTATCACTGATCTCCAAGAAGTTCTGAATGTGTTGCTGCGGATCTTCATGAAGTAATCTAGCATATTGCCCAGTCGTATGTAGCAACTGAATCATACCAGGCTTAATCTCAAAGTTCCCAGTGATAGCGGGCTTTACAATGCTAGACGCCACTCCCCCCATGCTGGGAAGAGCAACATCTCGCACCGCTATTGCTTGTTCTTCTGCCATTTCAGTGGGCAAGGAAGAAAGTACAAGTGCTAGTGCTTCTCGGTCTCTCGCTTCTCTTCTTACCCTTCTCAAGGTCCTTTCAGGCTCGGGATCAAAAGGTTCGAGTGGTTCGTTCCTTCTATTCCTTTGCATGCAAAACCTGTTGCCTGAAACAGCACAAGAAACTCAACACAAAATTAAACCTGAATAGATAATAAGTAATCGTTCAAAAAGTAGAGTATCGTTCCTTTGCATGCAAAACCTGTTGCTCCCAATGCACACGCAAGTATACGCGGTCGACAAGTAATAAAGTGAAAGTAGAGTATCGTTCCCACGAGGACTATTCAGACTGACGCTTAACAAACAATTTCTAACTACTACTCAGGGATCTTTTTCCAATAGTGGGGGTTTTAGTAACTAAAGAACAGTAATTAAACTGGTGCAAATTCAGTCAAACAATGGAGCAAACGTTGGTTGTAAACAATATTAAGGAGACGGTCCAGGGTCAGAGTTACGAACAATTCAGTTGAGTTTTTCAATTGATTCCACTTCTCAAATCCCGGATTACTAACTAACAGATTAAATGTACCCGTGAAAACCTTTCGATTCTTCACGGTCTATGCAGGCTACTCCAATCCCTATATGTCTATGGGTTGAATCACGTGCACGTCAAAGCCGTCAATATGGGTTTGGCCCGCTGGGCCGGCCCGGCCTGGCCCGTAATTTAATAGGGTTGGGCTAAGATTTTTTTAGCCCACGAAAAACTGAGGCTTTTTAGCCCGGCCCACGCAAGCCCACGACCCGTGAGGCTTGGGCGAGGCCGGGCTGGGCCGGTCCGTGGGCTTAGTTAAATTAAATAATTTAAATAATAAAATAAGGACCAGTCTAAAAATAATGAAAACAGAGCTTCCAGTTTTGAATATTTTGTTGCAATTTTTCAGTACTTATATTTTGACAAATATTATATTATTGGTATCCTTTTTATGTTTTCGTTTTAATGTTATTTGGAATGCGGGTTCTTGGAGAATAACAATTTATCAAATGTGTGTAGTGACTTATCAAAAGTTTGTAATTCTTTTTCTGATTATCTTGTGTTAACAACAGTTAATGATATCTGAAATTGCTCCTGGAATTTTATGAAATTAAGATTCTCTTTTAACTAATGACAATTGAAATAAATTTTAAGTTCACATTAGATACTTTTTCACACCAAAGTTTGTACTATATTTTTGCTTGTTTACATTATCTCCTTTATAAGAATTGTTCAGTTGGATATCATGGTAATATTTGGTTTGCTTCTAGTATATACTGTTATTAAAAATTCAAAAATCAAACTAACATTATTAAGAAATAATTAATAATAAATAATGGTGGGCTGGCCCGGCCCGACCTGCAGCCCACTTAGGGCTGGGCTGGGCTAATAATTTAATGGCCCGTGTGAATTGTGGGCCGGCCCGGCCTGGCCCGGCAAGTTGCAAAGCACACGTGGGCTGGGTCGGGCTGGGTCGGGCCGGCCCATTTTGACAGTACTAGACTGCACGCATTAACGAATTCTATAATTAGTTAAGCTACGCGAGCAAGTATATGTCTATCCTACTCACAAATTGGTTCCCCGATGCCCAGGTTCACAATCTAGCCCTACTCTTTCTTATTGCGTTCATAAATTCCCTCTTTCGAGTTCAATCTTAAAACCATAGATAATGCCTAATTATCGGGCCCTAATAATTAAAGAAATGAAATCAAGAAAGAATAAGTAATCCGTTATGGGATTCAATATATGGAATTCAATCCTCAAACATCAACCTTCATGAAATACTCTAACCCTAGAACGAAAGATTTAGCCACGCATACTCATAATCACAAGGCAATGAATTGATGAAATAATGATGAAATATATTAATAGATGAAAGAATATGAATTAAACCCTTGTTCAATGAAGTATGGTGCTCTCACTTTGCTACAAGGTCTGAACTCCCTTCAAAAACTAAGTAAAAGAGTATTTATAGTATTTACAAAAGCCTAGTAATAAGTTACGCCTAAGCCTAGACGAAATAGGAAGTCCAAAAAACGCTCCAGGGGCGCTATAGCTGGCGCCCTGCGCCTCGAAACACGCATAACTAGGCGGAACCTATCAAATCCCACACGCAATAGCCACGCTCCACGCCAGAAAATACGCCAGAAGGCTGGGCGCCATAGGGGCGCGGCGCGCCAGCCACTGCGCCAAGCCAATTTCTGCTTTTCCTTGCTCCGCAGCTCGCTTCGTGTCATGCCTTCGTGTGCTCGTTCCAATCCTCAATCAAATTCCACCCTTTTCTTGCTCGATCATGCTCTTTAAAGCTCCAATTGCACTTCTTAACAACCTATACATATACGACACAAAATCAGTACAAAATCACATTCATCACTTAGAAAACGCGCGAATAAAGTACTCAAACGTGAGGAAATATTAAGGAATTATAGGCATAAAATGCCAAACATTAGCGCCTAACACTGGGTGGAGCGCCCAAGCCTGGGGCCTCTTTTGGCCAGAAGCTCATCCAGGCGGAGCACCCACTACACTGAAGTATCGTCATGATCAACTCAAACGGCTTTATGAGTTGAAGCAAGGCTACAAGACGGTTGAAGATTACTATAATGAGTTTGAGCAAATCCGTATGGCCTTAGACATGGATGCGGAGGAAGATGATCAAGCCGCCATTTGATTCAAGAACGGCTTGAACCGAGAGATAGCCTCTCAATTGAGGTTTCATAGGTATGATTCTCCTCATGAGCTATTTGAAGTCGCGGTTGATGCCGAGAGATAGCTTAAAGAAGACAAGTCCATCCGCTACAGAAGTACTACTTCTACTCCCGTGAGTAAGCCAAAGAAATGGAAGAGTCCAAACACAAGTGGTGCAAGTGCAAGTCGAGATGTGAAGAAGACTTATGAGAAGTCAACACCAAATGTGGGAGGTAATTCTAAAACTCAATTGAACACTCCTACTTCTTCTATTCAATGCCACAAGTGTAACGGGTATGGTCATTTTGCTAGAGATTGTCCTACTCGAAAGACCATGGTTGTTATGGATGGCGGGTTGGTATATGAGCAAGATAGTGAACTCGAGAATGAGGGAGTAGAGAAGGGCAAGTTAGTTGAGGGAGATGAGGAAGTGGAAGGAGATGACACTAACATGTTTCTTGTTGTTAGGAGGAGTTTTGAGTGCCATGCTTATAGAGGAGAGTGAAAATATGAAAAGAGAGAATCTCTTTCATGCTAGATGTCGTGTGATGGGGCAAGTGTGCTCAATGATCATAGATTCGGGTAGTTGTGCTACTGTGGTGAGCCAATCATTGGTCTCACAATTGAAACTACCCACTCTTAAACACCCAAACCCCTACCGTTTGCAATGGTTAAGTGAGTGTGGGGAGTTGAAGGTGGTAAAGCAAGCCTTGATCAAGTTCAAAATTGGGAACTACTAAGATGAGCACATGTTTGATGTGGTTCCAATGCAAGCTTGATATCTCTTGTTTGGTAGGCCATGGCAATATGATCAAAATGTGGTACATGATGGTCGTGTCAACACCTATACGATTAAGCATGAGGGGACAAAGTAAGTGATGACTATAGGTGTATGAGGGAGTTGAAAGAAGCCGCAAAGGCTAAGACACCCGTGGAGACTAGACCTTTGGCCGAGAGCCTAGTTGTGGCTCTACCATCTTCTACCGGTAGCATTTGTGCCATGATGTAACCGGGTGAGCTTTTGAGAGGAAATGATGGCACCAAATTGCTCATTTCCCTAGTGCATAAAGGTATGGTTTTATCTTCCGAATGTGTCATTATTCTTCTAACGCTAACCCTTTTGCCCAGTGCTATTGAAAATTTTTTGAAGGTATTTGAGGACATGTTCCCGGATGAGATGCCTAGTGGTCTCCCTCCATTGAGGGGGATTGAGCACCAAATTGACTTTGTCCCGGGTCCCAAATTCCAAACAAGCCGGCCTATAGGAGCAATCGCAAAGATACAAGGGAGTTGCAAAGGCAAGTGGATGAATTGCTTAATAAGGGCTTGGTTCGTGAGAGCTTAAGTCTGTGTGCCGTGCCCGTAATACTTGTCCCAAAGAAGGATGGCACATGGAGGATGCGTGTGGATTGTCGAGCGATCAACAAAATCACAGTAAATTATCGACATCCCATACCTCGTTTAGATGATATGCTTGATGAGCTAAGTGGTTCTAGCATCTTTTCAAAAATAGACCTTAGGTCCGGTTACCACCAAATCCATATGAAACCGGGTGATGAGTGGAAGACCGCATTCAATACCAAGTTTGGTCTATATGAATGGTTGGTGATGCCATTTGGCCTCTCCAAAGCACCTAGTACGTTTATGAGGCTAATGAACCATGTGTTGAAACCATTCATCAACAAATTCGTGGTCGTCTATTTTGACGATATTTTGATATATAGCAAGTCAATGGACGACCATGTTGTCCATCTAAGGCAAGTGCTTGAAGTGTTGAGAGCCGAAAAGCTCTTTGCTAAATTTAAGAAATATGCCTTTGGTGTTGAAAAGGTAGTCTTTCTAGGCTTTGTTGTGAGCGCCCAAGGAGTGGAGGTCGATGAGTCCAAGGTAGAGGCCATTAGAGATTGGCGTACTCCCACTACCGTGTCTCAAGTGAGGAGCTTTCATGGCCTTGCTAGCTTTTATAGGAGATTTTTGAAGGACTTTAGCTCCATTGCCGCACCACTCACCGAGTTGGTGAAGAAAGACAAGCCTTTTATGTGGGGAGAGCCTCAAGAGAAGGCCTTCCAAGAATGGAAAAGTAGGTTGAGTATCGCCCCTCTATTGCCATTGCCCGACTTTGGAAAGGTATTTGAGGTTGAATGTGATGCCTCCGGTGTGGGAATTGGTGGTGTTCTCATGCAAGATGGGAAACCCATAGCCTACTTTAGTGAAAAATTAAAGGGTGCAACCTTGAATTACTCTACGTATGACAAGGAGTTTTATGCCCTAGTGGGAGCTCTTGCTCATTGGCAACATTATCTTTAGACTAGGGAATTTGTGATTAAAAGTGATCGTGAGTCACTCAAACATCTTAGAGGCCAAGAGAAGTTGAACAAAAGGCATGCCAAATGGGTAGAGTTCATTGAGAGTTTCCCTTATGTGATTCAATTTAAGAGGGGAACCGAAAATGTTGTGGCGGATGCACTTTCTAGGAAGTTTGCTCTAGTCACCACTCTTGCTTCCAAGCCCATAGGTTTTGAGAGTATTAAATTGATGTATGCTCAAGACGCTAAGCTAAAGAGCATTCGTGAAGCTCTTGAGAAGGGAGAAAGAGTTGAGAAGTACCAACGGGTAGATGGTTATATCTTTAAGAATGGTAGAGTTTGTGTGTCCGAGTCCTCATGGAGAGAGTTACTTGTTCGCGAAGCACATTGTGGGGGCTTGATGGGTCACTTTGGGAGAAACAAGACCTTGGCAATTCTTATGGAAAAATTCAGTTGGCCTAAGATGGGGATGCAAGTTGAGAGACTTTGCAATACTTGCCTTGAGTACAAGCACACTAAGTCCAAGTCGAACCCCCTGGTTTGTATACTCCTCTCCCCGTACCTATTAGCCCATGGATAGATATTTCTATGGATTTTGTTATGGGATTACCACGGTCTACGAGGGGACATGATAGCATTTATGTTGTTGTGGATGGGTTTTCCAAGATGGCTCACTCAAAAAAGTTGTATGATGCACAACATGTTGTTTCTTTATTCATTGATCATGTGTTAAAGTTGCATGGTGTGCCTCAAACCATTGTGAGTGATAGGGACACTAAGTTCCTTAGCCATTTTTGGATGAGTTTTTGGGGTGCTCTTGGCACCAAGTTGTTATTACAGATGGGCAAACCGAGGTGGTGAACCAAACTTTGGGTGCTCTTCTTAGAGATATGACCCGAGGTAAGGCTGGGACTTTGGTTGAAAAGTTGTCTCTTATGGAGTTTGCATATAATCGTACTTTGCATAGCATGATTGGTATGACTCCATTTGAGTGTGTTTATGGCTTTAATCCTTTGATTCCACTTGACCTAACCCCTTTGCCCAAGGATGTGATTGTTAGTTTTGAAGATAAGAGCGGAGCTAAGGCTATGATTGAGATCCATGCCAAGGCAAGGAAGAACTTGGAGGAAGCCTATTCCAAGGTGGCCTCCAAGAAGAACAAAGGAAGGAAGAAACTAGAGCTCAACAAAGGAGATTGGGTACGGGTGCACTTCCGCAAAGAAAGGTTTCCAAACCATAGGAAAGCGAAGTTGGTACCCCAAGGAGATGGACCATTCCTAGTGCTTTCCAAGATCAACAACAATGCCCACGTGATTGATTTGCCCGGTGAGTATAATGTCTCAACTACTTTCAACATTGCTGACTTGACTCCTTTTGATGTGGTGATGGTGATGTCGGGAAGGAGGATGCCGTGATTTCGAGGACGAAATCTTCCCAAGAAGGGGAGGATGATGCGGGGCAAACCACCACGAGACCATTCACTCGGAGTCAAGTCAAAGAGGTCCAAGACGCTCACCTATACTTGACTTGGCAGGGGCTTGAAGATAGGAGCCTTGGAAGCAATTTTAAGAAGTATAACATGATAACAGGTCCAAGCGCTCCGCCCAATGAGCTCACTGCCTGAAATGCCAGGCACTCCGCCCAAGGCTGCTCTGCCTGGCCTACGCGCTCCGCCTCATCAGCTTACTGCCTAAGGAGCCAGGCGCTCCGCCTAGGCTCCAGGCGCTCCGCCCACCACTGAAGAGACTTGACGGAATTCATCTTTATTTTGTTATATAATTTCTATATTAGCCCTACGTTGCTTATGTCTTTAAAGTCCGTTTTGGGGTTACTTTAGATCTTATATTATGTTTAGAGGGCACCTATAAAAGGACCCCTTAGGCTTATTTCATCATTACCTAGTTTTTGAATATTGAAGAACAATTTGAGACATGATCTGTTGAATGAATAAAACCTATTCTTTTGGCTTGAATCAATTGGTAGAAGTAATTGAACCTAATTCCAAACCCGACCAAACCCTTTGCAAGAGCCAAGTGTCTCTTGAGGACCGTTCGTATAGTGTAGGTGATTCTTGACATCGATTCAAGGGTGTATCGAGACTAGTTCCTCAATACTACCTCGAAGGATAGTTCAAACCTCGTCTTGCTTCTATCTTATTTTCTCGTTTTTGTATTTTACCCGTATCAAGTTGTGCGGCTTAAAAGGAGAAATATGGTTAGTAAGGATTCATATAGCCAACCCCAACTTGTTTGAGATTAAGGTGCAGTAGTTCTTGTTGCATATCTATGTATAGGTGTTTCTCTCCGTCTACGCCAAAACCCATTTGAAGTAACCCCAACTATATCCCTTCAAGCTCTTTTCAATACATTTCAGCAAATAATGACCTTAGGAGTGGATTAAACAAGGGCTTGATTGAAGTTTAGGTGAGCTTGGTATGGTAGAGCTTGCTAAAGACATCTCAAAAGATGACTTTAAATTTCAGGTTTCTTTTTGAAACCAATACGACCACATATGACGTGCTCATAGAATTTAACTGAGCAACTCCCGTGTTGTAAAATACTTTTACCTAAGGCACAGCACCCTTATAAACAGATGAGCTACTAGCTAGAAGACAAAATTGCTACTTTACAAACTTTCTATTACAAAGGTCCATAGCGATAAATTACTTGAAGTCTTACGGTATTATCTTTCGATTACAGATTCGTTATCCAAACCATTTATTAAGCGAAAAAACATCAGCACATTGAATATTTTCCAAGTGTATGAATACTGTGTATATCCTAAAATTCGATTTCAGGTATTACAATTAAATTTATATTTAGCTGAGCCTTAGGCGGCTGTTTTGTATCAAAATTCGATCGGTTGATCAATGGTCTTACATGCACAAGGTTGATCATTCTAACAAACACTTAGTCAAGTTGGTGATACCGATTGATTTGAGCAATAACAACTATGTGAGGTAAACAATGATAAAATCGAGGACAAATACAATAGATAAACAAAGAGAGTGGCTAAAGATATGAATGTGATAACCGAAAAAATCAAATTTTTTGATTCCAAGAATTAGAGCAAGTAATTATGAATTATCGATGGCGATTTATGACCGATTGCAACGACACAAAAGTTGTTTACGACTGTCTTACTCTTGAATAAATTAAACGAACACGCAAGATGCTGATGTTTTACAATGACTTAACAAGTAACCGATCGCTAATTAACATTTAAATTGGATGTATGATCTCAGTGATAATTAAACGATGATTTTACTTTAACAGGATTTCGATCAAGATATGGTACTGACTAAATAATAGCAACAACGATAGATGAACAAACTAGGGCAAATAATCGGTAATCAAGCAATAGATAGGAGGCAAGTTAACGAGCAGTTGATCAATCAGTAACAAACAAATGAAGTAAGTAGGCAATAATAAGTAAATGAAATAAAGTAAAGCTTATTGTATTCGTAGCCGAAGATTAGCGCTTCGTTGAAAGAGATGAATTCCTCCTCCAAAGCAAAGTCATACAGTGGTGAAACAACGACTGTGCAACGATAATGGTGGTGGTGATATAAGAATAGTGGCGGCTAAGAATAATAACAATAATAAGATCTTAAGGGGAGGTTATTGTTCAGAAGAACGTAACCTTACAATGGGAAATGAGGAATCTATTTATAGGTGGAGAGTCAAACCATAATAGGACTCCACAACTTGCACGTCTCTCCACGATCTGATAAGGTCCTTATCCACGTCTAACGACTTCCGAAAATAAAGGGATCAGATAACTCACTTTTATCACAACGTCATCCTATGTCTTCGGGGAAATTACTTCGATCAACAAAAATGAACGGTTGTCTTTGATAATCACTTCTGCTCAACGGCGTCTGACTTGTCTCCGATTTTGGCACTGATCCTGCCACGTCGCCGAATACGTGGCGGACGATTTTCGACCAATACAGATAGTCCCCCCAGTTGCCGAGAGAGTATTCGTGTGAACTTGGCAAGTGGCATGAAAGTTTAGGAGGGAATACACCGGCTCTTACCTTCAAAACTAACAATCACATCCTTGGGGATAGATAAAGTGGAATCAAAGGATTAAAGCCATAAACACACTCAAATGGAGTCATACCAAACATACTATGCAAAGTACGGTTATATGCAAAGTCCATAAGAGGCAACTTTTCAACCCAAGTCCCGGCCTTACCTCGGATCATAGCTCAAAGAAGAGTACCCAAAGTTCGGTTCACCACCTCAGTTTGCCCATCCGTTTGAGGGTGGTGGGACGTAGATAACAAAAACTTGGTGCCAAGAGAACCTCACAAACTTCTCCAAAAATGGCTAAGGAACTTAGAGTCCCTATCACTCACAATGGTTTGAGGCACTCCATGCAACTTTAACACATGATCAATGAATAAAGAAGCAACATGTTGTGCATCATCACAATTTTTGCATGGAATGAAATGAGCCATCTTGAGAACCTATCCACAATAACATAAATGCTATCGTGTCCCCCTCCCCTCCAGACCGTGGCAATCCTATAAAAAAATCTATAGAAATATCCATCCACGGGCTAGTAGGTACAGGGAGAGGAGTTTACAAACCAGGGGGGTTCGACTTAGACTTAGCATGCTTGCACTCAAGGAAAGTATTGCAAAGTCTCTCAACTTGCATCCCCATCTTAGGCCAATGGAATTGTTCCATGAGAATGGCCAAGGTCTTGTTTCTCCCAAAGTGTCCCATCAAGCCCCCACAATGGGCTTCACGAATAAGCAATTCTCTCTATGAGGACTCGGGAACACACACTCTACCATTCTTAAAGATATAGCCATCTACCCATAGATACTTCTCAACTCTTTCTCCCTTATCAAGAGATTCTTGAATACTCTTTAGCTTAGGGTCTTGAGCATTCATCAATTTAATACTCTCAAAACCCATGGGCTTGGAAGCAAGAGTGGTGGCTAGAACAAACTTCCTAGAAAGTGCATCCGCCACAACATTTTCGGTTCCCCTCTTAAATTTAATCACATAAGGGAAACTCTCAATGAACTCTACCCATTTGGCATGCCTTTTGTTCAACTTCTCTTGGCCTCTAAGATGTTTGAGTGACTCATGATCACTTTTAATCACAAATTCCCTAGTCCAAAGATAATGCTGGTAATGAGCAAGAGCTCTCACTAGGGCATAAAACTCCTTGTCATACGTAGAGTAATTCAAGGTTGCACCCTTTAATTTTTCACTAAAGTAGGCTATGGGTTTCGCATCTTGCATGAGAACACCACCAATTCCCACCCCGGAGGCATCACATTCAACCTCAAATACCTTTCCAAAGTCGGGAAATGGCAATAGAGGGGCGGTACTCAACCTACTTTTCAATTCTTGGAAGGCCTTCTCTTGAGGCTCTCCCCACATAAAAGTCTTGTCTTTCTTCACCAACTCGGTGAGTGGTGCGGCAATGGAGCTAAAGTCTTTCACAAATCTCCTATAAAAGCTAGCAAGGCCATGAAAGCTCCTCACTTGAGACACGGTAGTGGGAGTAGGCCAATCTCAAATGGCCTCTACCTTGGACTCATCGACCTCCACTCCTTGGGCACTCACAACAAAGCCTAGAAAGACTACCTTTTCAACACAAAAGGCACATTTCTTAAAATTAGCAAAGAGCTTCACGGCTCTCAACACTTCAAGCACTTGCCTTAGATGGACAACCTTATCCATCTAACTTGCTATATATCAAAATATCGTCAATGTAGACGACCACAAAATCTTGTTGATGAATGGTTTTAACACATGGTTTATTAGCCTCATAAATATACTAGGTGCGTTGGAGAGGCTGAATGGCATCACCAACTATTCATATAGACCAAACTTTGTCTTGAATGTAGTCTTCTACTCATCACCCGATTTTTTACGGATTTGGTGGTAACTGGACCTAAGGTCTATTTTTGAAAAGAGGCTAGAACCACTTAGCTCATCAAGAATATCATCTAAACGAGGTATGGGATGTCGATACTTTACCGTGATTTTGTTGACCGCTCGACAATCCACACACATCCTCCATGTGTCATCCTTCTTGAGGACAAGTATTACGGGCACGACACATGGACTTAAGCTCTCACGAACCAAGCCCTTGGTAAGCAATTCATCCACTTGCTTTTGTAACTCTTTTGTATCTTCGGGATTGCTACTATAGGCCGGCTTGTTTTGGATTTGGGATCCCGGGACAAATTCGATTTGATGTTCAATCCCCCTCAATGGAGGTAGAACACTTAGCATCTCATCCGGGAACATATCCCCAAAAACCTTCAAAACATTCTCAATAGAACTAGGCAAAGGGTTAGAAGAATAATCAAATTCGGAAGATAAAATCATACCTTTGTGCACTAGGCAAATGAGCAATTTGGTGCCATCATTTCCTCTTCAAAGCTCACCCGGTTGCATCATGGCACAAATGCTACCGGTAGAAGATGGTGGACCCACAACTAGGCTCAGCCAAAATTCTAGTCTCCACGGATGACTTAGCTTTTGCCGCTTCTTTCAACTCCCTCATATGCCTATAGTCATCACTTACTTGCTTGGGTGTCAAGGGCTTGAGCACATACTTTTTCTCCTCATGCTTGACCGTATAGGTGTAGACACGGCCATCATGTATCACATTTCTATCATACTGCCATGGCCTACCAAACAAGAGATGGAAATCTTGCATAGGCACCACATCAAACATATGTTCATCTTGATAGTTCCCAATCTTGAACTTTATCAAGACTTGCTTCACCACCTTCAACACCCCAAACTCAACCATTGCAAACAGTAGGGGTTTGGGTGTTTAAGAGTGGGTAGTTTCAATTACGAAACCAATGATTGGCTCACCACATTAGCACAACTACCCGAATCCATGATCATTGAGCAAACTTGCCCCATCACACGACATCTAGCATGAAAAAGGTTCTCTCTTTGCACTTTTTCACTCTCCTCCACAAGCATAGCACTCAAACTCCTCCAAACAACAAGAAACGTGTTAGTGTCATCTCCTTCCGCTTCCTCTCCTCCCTCAACTAACTCACTCTCCTCCACTCCCTCTTTCTCGGGTTCACTATCTTGTTCATATACCATCCCATCATCCATAACAATCATGGTCTTTCGAGTAGGATAATCTCTAGCAAAATGACCATACCCTTTACACTTGTGGCATTGAATAGAAGAAGAAGTAGGAGTGTTCAATTGAGTTTTAGAATTACCTCCCACCTTTGGTGTTGGCTTCTCATAAATCTTCTTCACATCTCGACTTGCACTTGCACCACTTGTGCTTAGAGTCTTCCATTCCTTTTGCTTACTCACAGGAGTAGAAGTAGTACTTCTATAGCGGATGGACTTCTCTTTTTTGAGCCATTTCTTGGCTTCAACCGCGGCTTCAAATAGTTCATAATGAGAATCATACTTGTGAAACCTCAATTGAGAGGCCACCTCTCGGTTCAACCTATTCTTGAATCGAATGACGGCTATTTCATCTTCCTTCGCATCCATGTCTAAGGCCATTCGGATTTGCTCAAACTCATTGTAGTATTCTTCAACCATTTTGTTGCCTTGCTTCAACTCATAACGCCATTTGAATTGATCATGATGATACTTTTGAGTCACATACTTTTCATCCATCACATGTTTCAATTCATCCCAAGTAAGCTTCACGGGAAAATCATTCCTTCTCCTTGACCTCTTGGCCGATTCCCACCAAGTGGAAGCAAAAGATTCAAAGGAAGATATAGCATATTTGGCTTTCTTCTCCTCGGCCATGTCATTCGTATCAAACACTCTTTCTATTGACACCTTCCACTTAAGATACTCAACCGGATCACTACCCCCTTGAATGTAGAAATAGTGATCTTCATACTATTGAATTTATTGTTGTCACGACCCCTTCGGTAAGGCTCCGGTTGGCCCCCCAAATGGTCACCATAAGCATCATAATCCCCTCTCAAATTCCTCCCACCATACCCCATTTGAGGTCCTCGACCTTGAGCTCTAGCCCTATTCAATTCCCGGCCTCCATTCATTGCTCTCCTATTCGGATAGGGAGCTTCAAAGTCATCATCATCAAGTTCGGGTTCCTCCCCTTCTTGAGCTTCATCAACTTGCTCAAGAGGTGCAACATTCCTAAGGGGTCTAGGGAGTGGAACAACTCCTTTGGGATTGCCCAGGTTGTGGGGAATGCCTACTTGTTGAGCCATGCCCAACACACTCTCCCTAAGAGCAGGATCATCCTTTAGCTTTTGTTGCTTGGCTAGTTCCGCAAATTGTTCTGGGGTAATGGTTGAGCAACTTGTACCCTCACCGACTTCAAGTTGGACACTCAGGGTCCTTCTTTCAAGATTTTCAAGTCTTAGGCTCATGCCTTCCAACTTGGCCATTATTGTAGCCAAGGCACCCTTAATGGGATCATCACCTTCACCGGCCATGGTACCTACAAATTAAGCAAACGGTTAGTAAAATAATCTCACACACACACCTCACTTGAATGCCACTCGGGTATACTCGTTTAGTGGTGGGGGATTTATCACTCAAGCTTGAACCAAAGGTATCACGTAATTGAACCACGTTCCTAATCAATAACCAAACAATCCACAAGATAAGCACTCTTCGGGACGAGTGGAGTTAATAGGACTCGATGGACGCTATGCTCTTTAAGTGCGGACTTGACACAAATAGTTCTACGAGTCTTCTTTGAGCTCTGCTCTTCACTAAGCACGATTATCCTAAAGGCTCAAATAACTAGTACTAATCTAATAGGAATGTTACTCTAATAGTACTAGCCGGAAGTAATACAAGCAAACAAAACACGAAAACCTACGAAAAATAACTACCCGGACACCCTTCAGGTCCAGGCGCCCCGCCTCTGCATAGGGGCGGTTCGCCTGCCTTAAAGCTAGAGAGTTGTCACAAAAGGGGCGGTCTGCCTCCCAGAGTGGGCGGGTCCGCCTACTGTGTTCTTCAGCACAGTCCAAAAATCGTGTTCTTGGTATTTTGGCTCCCAATTTCCAATATTTTCAAGGTGTTTTCCCAATCCAAAGGTACCCTAATGTGTTTTCAATCACTACAATCAATTCCCAATAATTTATATCAACACCCAATTAATAACAAGTCCAAATCAAGAAATTTCAATCAAATTCAAGGGTTTTTCAAACTTTGGGTATTTTGATTTTAAACTTTTGATTCTCAACTCCAAAACGTGTTTTGAGGGTACCCAATCAATGAGAATACAATAACAAACAATCCCTGATAACAAACATCAAAGGAATCACCAAAACCAAGAATATCTAGCAATTTTTTTGTATTTTTCAACTTTTTCTATTTTTTTGTATTTTCTTCTTTTTCAACAACAATAACAAGAAACTAAATAGAAACTAACGTAGGCACGATGAACAAGGATTGAGGTTTTGTAGAGATAAATCCTGAGCCTTGCTTTGATACCAAGATGATAAAAATTAGAAATGGAAGCGAAAATAAAAAGATAGGAGCAAGACGAGTCTTGAACTCCCTTCGAGGTAGCTACGAGGAACGGGTCTCGTAACACCCTTGAATCGTGTCAAGAATAGCCTATACTATACGGATAATCCTCGACAGGCACTCGACTCTTGCAAATAGCCCGGTCGGGTTTGGAATGAGATTCAACTAGATCCACTAATTGATTCAAGCCAAAAGAAGGTTCATACATTCAAAGAGCAATCATCTCTCAAGTTTTTGTCTTCAATGTTCATAGTTAGCTAATTGAAATGAAAGCCTAAGGATCCTTTTATAGGTGCCCTCTAAACATAATATAAGGGCTAAAGTACCCCAAAGTGGGTTAGAAAGACATAAGCCACGTAGGGCTAAAGTAGGAGCTACATAGCAAAATAAGTAAAAATTCCCGTCAAGCTAAGAGAGGAGTGGGCGGTCCGCCCATCACACTAGGCACCCCGCCTCTGTATAAGCTGATGGAGTAGCACAGGAGAGTGGGCGGTCCGCCTCCTTGAAATCCAGAGAGCATGCATTTTATAGTTAATCGAATTTTCACCCATTTTGAACTAAGCGGTCCGCCCCTTCTAGTAGGCGGTCCGCCTCATCCTGGAGCTTCTTGAGGAGCCTCAAAATGTGCCTTGGGTGCTCCTCCTTGTAGCCTAGGTGGTCCTCCTTCCATGGTACTGCAATGCATGATATTCAAGCCTCTTCCAGAGAATCATCTTTCATGCCCTTCCATATCAAGTGGAGGTGAGTATCTTGAATCATTTTGGCTTGACTTCTAGTGAAAGGTCTTGAGGTAGTTTGACCTGCATCAGTTATGAATGAAGTTTTCTCTTGATCCTCTGGCTCCATTAGTATCAGATTGTATCCTGAATATGCATCTAAAAAACCTTAGCATCTCGTGCCCTACCGTCGAATCAATCAACCGATCGATGTGAGGCAATAGTAACGAATCTTTGGGCATGCCTTGTTTAGATCGGTGTAGTCAACACATACTCTCTACTTCCTGTTATTCTTTGGGACTACGACCGTATTAGCCAGTCACTCATGATATTTTACTTCCCTTATGAATCAATTTTTCAGCAACCTGTTTACCTCATCATCGATGACTTTCCTTCTAAATCCTTCATTGGGTCATTTTTTTTGTTTCACCGGTCGATGTGATGGATCGATGTTCAACTTGTGAGTAACAACTTTCGGATCTACTTTTACCTAAGGTACAACACCCTTATAAACAGATGAGCTACTAGCTAGAAGACAAAATCGCTACTTTACAAACTTTCTATTTTAAAGGTCCATAGCGATAAATTACTTGAAGTCTTACGGTATTATCTTTCGATTACAGATTCGTTATCCAAACCATTTATTAAGCGAAAAAAACATCAGCACATTGAATATTTTCCAAGTGTATGAATACTGTGTATATCCTAAAATTCGATTTCAGGTATTACAATTAAATTTATATTTAGCTGAGCCTTAGGCGGCTGTTTTGTATCAAAATTCGATCAGTTGATCAATGGTCTTACGTGCACAAGGTTGATCATTCTAACAAACACTTAGTCAAGTTGGTGATACCGATTGATTTGAGCAATAACAACTATGTGAGGTAAACTATGATAAAATCGAGGACAAATACAACAGATAAACAAAGAGAGTGGCTAAAGATATGAATGTGATAACCGAAAAAATCAAATTTTTCGATTCCAAGAATTAGAGCAAGTAATTATGAATTATCGATGGCGATTTATGACCGATTGCAACGACACAAAAAGTTGTTTACGACTGTCTTACTCTTGAATAAATTAAACGAACACGCAAGATGCTGATGTTTTACAATGACTTAACAAGTAACCGACCGCTAATTAACATTTAAATTGGATGTATAATCTCAGTGATAATTAAACGATGATTTTACTTTAACAGGATTTCGATCAAGATATGGTACTGACTAAATAATAGCAACAACGATAGATGAACAAACTAGGGCAAATAATCGGTAATCAAGCAATAGATAGGAGGCAAGTTAACGAGCAGTTGATCAATCAGTAACAAACAAATAAAGTAAGTGGGCAATAATAAGTAAATGAAATAAAGTAAAGCTTATTATATTCGTAGCCGGAGATTAGCGCTTCGTTGAAAGAGATGAATTCCTCCTCCAAAGCAAAGTCATACAGTGGTGGAACAACGACGGTGCAACGATAATGGTGGTGGTGATATAAGAATAGTGGCGGCTGAGAATAATAACAATAATAAGATCTTAAGGGGATGTTATTTTTCAGAAAAACGTAACCTTACAATGGGAAATGAGGAATCTATTTATAGGTGGAGAGTCAAACCCTAATAGGACTCCACCACTTGCACGTTTCTCCACGATCTGATAAGGCCGTTATCCACGTCTAACGACTTCCGAAAATAAAGGGATCAGATAACTCACTTTTATCACAACGTCATCCTATGTCTTCGGGGAAATTACTTCGATCAACAAAAATGAACGGTTGTCTTTGATAATCACTTCTGCTCAACGGCGTCTGACTTGTCTCTGATTTTTGCATTGATCCTGCCACGTCGCCGAATACGTGGCGGAAAATTTTTGACCAATACAGATAGTCCCCCAGTTGCTGAGAGAGTATTCGTGTGAACTTGGCAAGTGACATGAAAGTTTAGGAGGGAATACACCGGCTCTTACCTTCAAAACTAACAATCACATCCTTGGGGATAGATAAAGTGGAATCAAAAGATTAAAGCCATAAACACACTCAAATGGAGTCATACCAATCATACTATGCAAAGTACGGTTATATGCAAAGTCCATAAGAGGCAACTTTTCAACCCAAGTCCCGGCCTTACCTCGGATCATAGCTCTAAGAAGAGCACCCAAAGTTCGGTTCACCACCTCAGTTTGCCCATCCGTTTGAGGGTGGTGGGACGTAGATAACAACAACTTGGTGCCAAGAGCACCTCACAAACTTCTCCAAAAATGGCTAAGGAACTTAGAGTCCCTATCACTCACAATGGTTTGAGGCACACTATGCAACTTTAACACATGATCAATGAATAAAGAAGCGACATGTTGTGCACCATCACAATTTTTGCATGGAATGAAATGAGCCATCTTGAGAACCTATCCACAATAACATAAATGCTATCGTGTCCCCCCCCCCCTCCAGACCGTGGCAATCCCATAAAAAAATTCATAGAAATATCCATCCACGGGCTAGTAGGTACAGGGAGAGGAGTTTACAAACCAGGGGGTTCGACTTAGACTTAGCATGCTTGCACTCAAGGAAAGTATTGCAAAGTCTCTCAACTTGCATCCCCATCTTAGGCCAATGGAATTGTTCCATGAGAATGGCCAAGGTCTTGTTTCTCCCAAAGTGTCCCATCAAGCCCCCACAATGGGCTTCACGAATAAGCAATTCTCTCTATGAGGACTCGGGAACACACACTCTACCATTCTTAAAGATATAGCCATCTACCCATAGATACTTCTCAACTCTTTCTCCCTTATCAAGAAATTCTTGAATACTCTTTAGCTTAGGGTCTTGAGTATACATCAATTTAATACTCTCAAAACCCATGGGCTTGGAAGTAAGAGTAGTGGCTAGAGCAAACTTCCTAGAAAGTGCATCCGACACAACATTTTCGGTTCCCCTCTTAAATTGAATCACATAAGAGAAACTCTCAATGAACTCCACCCATTTGGCATGCCTTTTGTTCAACTTCTCTTGGCCTCTAAGTTGTTTGAGTGACTCATGATCACTTTTAATCACAAATTCCCTAGTCCAAAGATAATGCTGCCAATGAGCAAGAGCTCTCACTAGGGCATAAAACTCCTTGTCATACGTAGAGTAATTCAAGGTTGCACCCTTTAATTTTTCACTAAAGTAGGCTATGGGTTTCGCATCTTGCATGAGAACACCACCAATTCCCACCCCGGAGGCATCACATTCAACCTCAAATACCTTTCCAAAGTCGGGAAATGGCAATAGAGGGGTGGTACTCAACCTACTTTTCAATTCTTGGAAGGCCTTCTCCTGAGGCTCTCCCCACATAAAAGGCTTGTCTTTCTTCACCAACTCGGTGAGTGGTACGGACAATGGAGCTAAAGTCCTTCACAAATCTCCTATAAAAGCTAGCAAGGCCATGAAAGCTCCTCACTTGAGATACGGTAGTGGGAGTAGGCCAATCTCTAATGGCCTCTACCTTGGACTCATCGTCCTCCACTCCTTGGGCACTCACAACAAAGCCTAGAAAGACTACCTTTTCAACACAAAAGGCACATTTCTTAAAATTAGCAAAGAGCTTCACGGCTCTCAACACTTCAAGCACTTGCCTTAGATGGATCCATCTAACTTGCTATATATCAAAATATCGTCAAAGTAGACGACCACAAAATCTTGTTGATGAATGGTTTTAACACATGGTTCATTAGCCTCATAAATATACTAGGTGCGTTGGAGAGGCTGAATGGCATCACCAACCATTCATATAGACCAAACTTGGTCTTGAATGTAGTCTTCTACTCATCACCCGGTTTTTTTACGGATTTGGTGGTAACCGGACCTAAGGTCTATTTTTGAAAGCAGGCTAGAACCACTTAGCTCATCAAGAATATCATCTAAACGAGGTATGGGATGTCGATACTTTACCGTGATTTTGTTGACCGCTCGACAATCCACACACATCCTCCATGTGTCATCCTTCTTTAGGACAAGTATTACGGGCACGACACATGGACTTAAGCTCTCACGAACCAAGCCCTTGGTAAGCAATTCATCCACTTGCTTTTGCAACTCTTTTGTATCTTCGGGATTGCTACTATAGGCCGGCTTGTTTTGGATTTGGGATCCCGGGACAAAGTCGATTTGATGTTCAATCCCCCTCAATGGAGGTAGAACACTTAGCATCTCATCCGGGAACATATCCCCAAAAACCTTCAAAACATTCTCAATAGAACTAGGCAAAGGGTTAGAAGAATAATCAAATTTGGAAGATAAAATCATACCTTTGTGCACTAGGCAAATGAGCAATTTGGTGCCATCATTTCCTCTTAAAAGCTCACCCGGTTGCATCATGGCACAAATGCTACCAGTAGAAGATGGTGGAGCCACAACTAGGCTCGGCCAAAGGTCTAGTCTCCACGGATGACTTAGCTTTTGCCGCTTCTTTCAACTCCCTCATATGCCTATAGTCATCACTTACTTGCTTGGGTGTCAAGGGCTTGAGCACATACTTTTTCTCCTCATGCTTGACCGTATAGGTGTAGACACGGCCATCATGTATCACATTTCTATCATACTGCCATGGCCTACCAAACAAGAGATGGAAATCTTGCATAGGCACCACATCAAACATATGTTCATCTTGATAGTTCCCAATCTTGAACTTTATCAAGACTTGCTTCACCACCTTCAACTCCCCAAACTAAACCATTGCAAACAATAGGGGTTTGGGTGTTTAAGAGTGGGTAGTTTCAATTACGAAACCAATGATTGGCTCACCACATTAGCACAACTACCCGAATCTATGATCATTGAGCAAACTTGCCCCATCACACGACATCTAGCATGAAAAAGGTTCTCTCTTTGCACTTTTTCACTCTCCTCCACAAGCATAGCACTCAAACTCCTCCAAACAACAAGAAACGTGTTAGTGTCATCTCCTTCCGCTTCCTCTCCTCCCTCAACTAACTCACTCTCCTCCACTCCCTCTTCCTCGGGTTCACTATCTTGTTCATATACCATCCCATCCATAACAATCATGGTCTTTCGAGTAGGATAATCTCTAGCAAAATGACCATACCCTTTACACTTGTGGCATTGAATAGAAGAAGAAGTAGGAGTGTTTAATTGAGTTTTAGAATTACCTCCCACCTTTGGTGTTGGCTTCTCATAAGTCTTCTTCACATCTCGACTTGCACTTGCACCACTTGTGCTTGGAGTCTTCCATTCCTTTTGCTTACTCACAGGAGTAGAAGTAGTACTTCTATAGCGGATGGACTTCTCTTTTTTGAGCCATTTCTTGGCTTCAACCGCGGCTTCAAATAGTTCATAATGAGAATCATACTTGTGAAACCTCAATTGAGAGGCCACCTCTCGGTTCAACCTATTCTTGAATCGAATGACGGCTATTTCATCTTCCTTCGCATCCATGTCTAAGGCCATTCGGATTTGCTCAAACTCATTGTAGTACTCTTCAACCGTTTTGTTGCCTTGCTTCAACTCATAACGCCATTTGAATTGATCATGATGATACTTTTGAGTCACATACTTTTCATCCATCACATGTTTCAATTCATCCCAAGTAAGCTTCACGGGAAAATCATTCCTTCTCCTTGACCTCTTGGCCGATTCCCACCAAGTGGACGCAAAAGATTCAAAGGAAGATATAGCATATTTGGCTTTCTTCTCCTCGGCCATGTCATTCGTATCAAACACTCTTTCTATTGACACCTTCCACTCAAGATACTCAACCGGATCACTACCCCCTTGAATGTAGAAATAGTGATCTTCATACTATTGAATTTATTGTTGTCACGACCCCTTCGGTAAGGCTCCGGTTGGCCCCCCAAATGGTCACCATAAGCATCATAATCCCCTCTCAAATTCCTCCCACCATACCCCATTTGAGGTCCTCGACCTTGAGCTCTAGCCCTATTCAATTCCCGGCCTCCATTCATTCCTCTCCTATTCGGATAGGGAGCTTCAAAGTCATCATCATCAAGTTCGGGTTCCTCCCCTTCTTGAGCTTCATCAACTTGCTCAAGAGGTGCAACATTCCTAAGGGGTCTAGGGAGTGGAACAACTCCTTGGGGATTGCCCAGGTTGTGGGGAATGCCTACTTGTTGAGCCATGCCCAACACACTCTCCCTAAGAGCAGGATCATCCTTTAGCTTTTGTTGCTTGGCTAGTTCCGCAAATTGTTCTGGGGTAATGGTTGAGTAACTTGTACCCTCACCGACTTCAAGTTGGACACTCAGGGTCCTTCTTTCAAGATTTTCAAGTCTTAGGCTCATGCCTTCCAACTTGGCCATTATTGTAGCCAAGGCACCCTTAATGGGATCATCACCTTCACCGGCCATGGTACCTACAAATTAAGCAAACGGCTAGTAAAATAATCTCACACACACACCTCACTTGAAT
Organism: Petunia x hybrida; assembly: GCA_037355625.1. Taxonomy (NCBI): domain Eukaryota; kingdom Viridiplantae; phylum Streptophyta; class Magnoliopsida; order Solanales; family Solanaceae; genus Petunia; species Petunia x hybrida. The sequence continues at coordinate 706,731 of JBBBVM010001196.1, forward strand.
GTCACTCGGGTATACTCGTTTAGTGGTGGGGGATTTATCACTCAAGCTTGAACCAAAGGTATCACGTAATTGAACCACGTTCCTAATCAACAACCAAACAATCCACAAGATAAGCACTCTTCGGGACGAGTGGAGTTAATAGAACTCGATGGACGCTATGCTCTTTAAGTGCGGACTTGACACAAATGGTTCTACGAGTCTTCTTTGAGCTCTGCTCTTCACTAAGCACGATTATCCTAAAGGCTCAAATAACTAGTACTAATCGAATAGGAATGTTACTCTAATAGTACTAGCCGGAAGTAATACAAGCAAACAAAACACGAAAACCTATGAAAAATAACTACCCGGACACCCTTCAGGACCAGGCGCCCCGCCTCTGCACAGGGGCGGTTCGCCTGCCTCAAAGCTAGAGAGTTGTCACAAAAGGGGCGGTCTGCCTCCCAGAGTGGGCGGGTCCGCCTACTGTGTTCTTCAGCACAGTCCAAAAATCGTATTCTTGGTATTTTGGCTCCCAATTTCCAATATTTTCAAGGTGTTTTCCCAATCCAAAGGTACCTTAATGTGTTTTCAATCACTACAATCAATTCCCAATGATTTATATCAACACCCAATTAATAACAAGTCCAAATCAAGAAATTTCAATCAAATCCAAGGGTTTTTCAAACGTTGGGGATTTTGATTTTCAACTTTTGATTCTCAACTCCAAAACATGTTTTGAGGGTACCCAATCAATGAGAATACGATAACAAACAATCCGTGATAACAAATATCAAAGGAATCACCATAACCAAGAATATCTAGCAATTTTTTTTGTATTTTTCAACTTTTTCTATTTTATTTGTATTTTCTTCTTTTTCAACAACAATAACCAAAAACTAAATAGAAACTAACGTAGGCACGATGAACAAGGATTGAGGTTTTGTAGAGATAAATCCTGAGCCTTGCTTTGATACCAAGATGATACAAATTAGAAATGGAAGCGAAAATAAAAAGATAGGAGCAAGACGAGTCTTGAACTCCCTTCGAGGTAGCTACGAGGAACGGGTCTCGTAACACCCTTGAATCGCGTCAAGAATAGCCTATACTATACAGATAATCCTCGACAGGCACTCGACTCTTGCAAATAGCCCGGTCGGGTTTGGAATGAGATTCAACTAGATCCACTAATTGATTCAAGCCAAAAGAAGGTTCATACATTCAAAGAGAAATCATCTCTCAAGTTTTTGTCTTCAATGTTCATAGTTAGCTAATTGAAATGAAAGCCTAAGGGTCCTTTTATAGGTTCCCTCTAAACATAATATAAGGGCTAAAGTACCCTCAAAGTGGGTTAGAAAGTCATAAGCCACGTAGGGCTAAAGTAGGAACTACATAGCAAAATAAGTAAAAATTTCCGTCAAGCTAAGAGAGGAGTGGGCGGTCCGCCCATCACACTAGGCACCCCACCTCTGTATAAGCTGATGGAGTAGCACAGGAGAGTAGGCGGTCTGCCTCCTTGAAATCCAGAGAGCATGCATTTTATAGTTAATCGAATTTCCACCCATTTTGAACTAAGCGGTCCGCCCCTTCTAGTAGGCGGTCCGCCTCATCCTGGAGCTTCTTGAGGAGCCTCAAAATGTGCCTTGGGTGCTCCTCCTTTTAGCCTAGGTGGTCCTCCTTCCATGGTACTGCAATGCATGATATTCAAGCCTCTTCCAGAGTCATCTTTCATGCCCTTCCATATCAAGTGGAGGTGAGTATCTTGAATCATTTTGGCTTGACTTCTAGTGAAAGGTCTTGAGGTAGTTTGACCTGCATCAGTTATGAATGAAGTTTTCTCTTGATCCTCTGGCTCCATTAGTATTAGATTGTATCCTGAATATGCATCTAAAAAACCTTAGCATCTCGTGCCCTACCGTCGAATCAATCAACCGATCGATGTGAGGCAATAGTAACGAATCTTTTGGGCATGCCTTGTTTAGATCGGCGTAGTCAACACATACTCTCTACTTCCTGTTATTCTTTGGGACTACGACCGTATTAGCCAGCCACTCTGGATATTTTACTTCCCTTATGAATCAATTTTTCAGCAACCTGTTTACCTCATCATCGATGACTTTCCTTCTAAATCCTTCATTGGGTCATTTTTTTTGTTTCACCGGTCGATATGATGGATCGAAGTTCAACTTGTGAGTAACAACTTTCGTATATATTCCTTTCATGTCCGCGTGGGACCAAGCGAAACAATCAGCATTGTCTTTGAGAAATGTGATGATTTTCTTTTTTATATCAAGGTCCAATTCTGCTCCAACATATACTTTCCGTTCTGTTTTGTCTTCAAAGAGGACTACTTCTTCCAAATCCTCGATTGTCGAGTCCTCAACTTTTTGTTTGTTCGGCTCCCTAACACATACCGGAATTTTGGCGAAGTCCTGATCCGTTGGACTTGGTTCTGTTTCATCATCCTTAGCCAAAGATTCCGATGACTGTAATTGCTATTTCGAAGTATTCGAAGTAGTGCCCTCTTTCATGAATACTAAATAATATTCTCGGATAGTCTGTTGTTCACCTCTAACTACTCTTATTCCCCATGGGATAGGGAACTTGACAACTTGATGCAGATTCGATGGGACCGCTCCTATAGCGTGGATCCACGGTCGACCCAAAATTACGTTGTAAGTCATCTCTCCCCCCATTACCTGAAACAAGGTCTCATTCTCAACTCCTTCGGCGTAAGTCTTAATCATAATTTCACCTAACGTCGTTTCACTCGAATTGTTAAACTCCGATAGCACTGTAAACCTGGGTATTATTTTGTCAGTCAATTGCAATTGCTCAACTACTCTTGACTGTATTATATGGACCGAACTGCCGGCATCGATCAAGACTTGCCTCACATTGGCGTCATCCACCCTCATTGTGACGACCAAATCATCGTGATTAGGATGTATCCTTTCATCGAAGTCATAATCCCCAAACACGATGTCATCGCTCATAGTCTCCCGCATCTATTTGTCTTTAGTGAATGATACTTTCGAATACTTCTTCGTAGTATATGTCACCCCATGAACTTCTGCTCCACCAGTGATGACATTAACCATTTTCCTCGGGGCTGGAGGCTTCGGTGGCTGATGATCATCTTTTTTTTTTATTAAAGTTCTCCTTTCCTCTTTTTGTCAAGAATTCCGCCAAGTGTCCACTCTCGAGCAATTTTGCTGCCTCATAACGCAAAGCCTTACACTCTTCGGTCATGTGTCCATGATCATGATGGAAAGCACACCACAAGTTGTCATCTCTACTGTTCAGATTTGTTTTCATGCGACTGGAAAATTTTACCACTTTATCACCCATTCCCCTCAATGCATTGACCAAGCTTGCTGTTGAAACACAAAAATTATGCTCTGGAATTTTTGGGGGCAGTGGTTCCCTTGGAGCTGCAGATGGACCCGACTGCTCCTTCCTCGGCTGACCCTTCGAATTGCTAGCTTCATATCCGTTCCCGTTTTGACCAGGGAAACCGTAGGGTTCGAATCGCTGCTGTGCATTGTGATTTTTCTTGTCGTTTTCGACCATTCGTGGAGCTGCCCTCTCATACCGTTGATTGTGAAGAGCTAACTGCAACTCCTCCTCCTCAGCTCTGATCTTTGGTTCACATTCACGATGTAGATCGTCAAAAGTACACGGAGTAACTTCCCTCAACCGATCTTTAAACTTCCTGCATGCCTCCATTGAGTCGTTACTCTGATTATTTGCAAAGGACAAACAAGCCCACCTTTCTTCGACATTCGGAATATTTATCTTCTCATCATTAAACCGCTTCAAAAACTGTTTGATCGTTTTATTGGTTCGCTGCTTAATGTTCAAAATATCCTCCACTCTCCGTTCTATCTTTTTAGTTCCAGTATGTGCCCGAATAAATTTGGCTGACATGTCATCAAAATCTGATATTCCATTTTCAGGCAACTGTATATACCATTTCAACGCTCCTCCCTTCAACGTTTCAATAAATTTCTTCAGACTCACGAAATTGATCTTATCTTCTGTCAAATCATTCGACTATACTGCGATTGAAAACATATCGATGTGATCCCTTGGATCTGTAGTTCCATCATATCTCAAACTCTCTGCTAGCTTGAAAGTCTTTGGAATTGGTAATGGGGCTGCACTTGGAGGGAACGACCGCTTTGAGATCGACTTCTTAGCGGCTTCCTCCGTTAATTTTGAAACTCCTGGCAATTTTTCCATAAAATATTTCATCTCATTGAATTTCTTCTCCACTGTATCATTCAACAACATCTGCATCATAGCCAATATCCTCGCTTCTGTCACGACGGAGGTCGGAGCTCCCTTAGCCATGGCGGCCGAACCCAATCCTCCGAGCTCCACCCCAGCTTCAGGTCCCCCTATTACTGCGCCCTGTGGAACAGAGATCGGAGTGCCTGCGGGGGGCATTACCGGGGAGGCATGTGCTCTATGACTTGTAGAGCCAGACATAAGTTGAAAAAATCCACTTACTCTCTCCATCTGTTCATTCTGCTTAACCAAAAACTCTTGCAACAAAGTGTTCGTATCGGCCGATGTTACCTCGACCGCGGGTTCCTTACCGGGTCGACGTTCTCGATTGACATTCGACTGAGAACCGTTCAAAGGGGCATTCAAGGGCGGATCCCGTTCACGGTGGGACGATTCATCAACCCCTTTGGCGCCTGAAAGCTGGGCCCCATCTGTGGGGTTAGGCTAAATATCATCATCTCTAACGGTGGCGTTGGCGTTGTGAGCATTCTTGCTCTGATCATCTGCCATTGCACACAAAAAAAATGTAAGTAAAATCAATGACAAACTTCGGAACAAATCGATTGCCTAGGCCCCACGGTGGCGCCAAACTATATATCCTAAAATTTGACTTCAGGTATTACAATTAAATTTATATTTAGTTGAGTCTTAGGCGACCGTTTTTTATCAAAATTCGATCGGTTGTTCAATGGTCTTACGTGCACAAGGTTGATCGTTCTAACAAGCACTTAGTCAAGTTTGTGATACCGATTGATTTGAGCAATAACAACTATGTGACGTAAACAATGCTAAAATCGAGGACAATTACAACAGATAAACGAAGAGAGTGGCTAAAGATGTGAATACGATAACCGAACAAATTAACTTTGTCGATTCCAAGAATTAGAGCAAGTAATTATGAATTATCGATGGTGATTTATGACCGATTGCAACTAAACAAGAAGTTTTTTACGACTGTCTTACTCTCGAATAAATTAAATGAACATGCAAGATGCTGATGTCTAACGATGACTTAATAAGTAACCGACCGCTAATTAATAATTAAATTTGATGTATTATCTCAGTGATAATTAAACGATGATTTTACTTTAACAAGATTCTGATCAAGATATGCTTATTGACTAAATAATAGCAACAACGATAGATGAACAAACTAGGGCAAACAATCGGTGATAAAGCAATAGATAGGAGGCAAGTTAATGAGCAGTTGATCAATCAATAACAAACAAATGAAGTAAGTAGGCAATAATAAGTAAATGAAATAAAGTAAAGCTTATTGTATTCGTAGCCGGAGATTAGCACTTCGTTGAAAGAGATGATTTCATCCTCCAAAGCAAAGCCAAACAGTGGTGGAACAACGACAATGGTGGTGGTGATATAAGAATAGTGGCGGCTGAAAATAATATCGATAATAAGATCTTAAGGAGAGTTATTGTTTAGAAGAACATAACCTTACAATGGGAAATGGGGAATCTATTTATAGGAGGAGAGTCAAACCCTAATAGGACTCCATCACTTGCACGTCTCTCCACGACCTGATAAGGTCGTTATCCACGTCCAGCGACTTCCGAAAATAAAGGGATCAGATAACTCACTTTTATCACAACGTCATCCTATGTCTTCGGGGAAATTACTTCGATCAACAAAAACGAACGATTGTCTTCGATAATCACTTCTGCTCAACGGCGTCTGACTTGTCTCCGATTTTGGCGTTGATCGTGCCACATCGCCGAACACATGTCACCACGTGTTCGGACGATTTTCGACCAATACATACTGGTAACACTTACTTGAATCTTCATTATCATCACCCTTTGGAAGCAGTATGGGTGGTAAGGGAGAACTGCAAAAATAGAGCAATAACATTAACTTCTACTATGAGCGTTAGAAGCAGAGCCCGAAAATTATTCAATGGGACTCAAAGAAGTACTAAGAATGTCATATATAGAATTTAAACTAATACTCTAAAGCAATTCTTGAAATATCTTTATTACTTTAATAGAATTTTTCCACAAATATTTACTTTGTTACTCAATTTACATAGACTAATTTTTCAACTTGCTAAGGCAGAGAGGTGGCCAGAAGCATGAGAGTTTTTTTTTTTCGAAAAAAAATCTTTTAGAACCATTTTTAGATATGATTTAATTGAAATTTGGGAAAAAATGAATTCGAAGTAAAAAAGGGCAGTTGAAATTTAAAATTGTGGTTATGCAAAAATTTAAATATTTAAAATAATATCTATAAACAAACTATGCCTTACATTTTACTCATTACAAAGAAAAAGAAAATAATAAAAAAACAACGTATAACAAGGCACCTAATTTCAAAAGTAAAGAAAGGAATCCTGATTCCTTAACCATTGGAATTGGTGCTGCAGCAACCAATAAAATATAAACTTGTGCTCTTGGAAGATTCTAATCTAAGACACTTAGGTCAAAACCTTTGACCCATGACCAGTGACACCATGAGGCATTTAGTTTTAGCGGATGCCACTTTAAATTCTTTACATTTTTTCCAATATATATACATATATGTACATATGCATACGTGGCACCTGCTACCCTCTATGTAGATCCGCTCCTGACTATGCATGAATTCTAAACTAGTCAAGGGGAAATAGACAAATGCAAAATGAATCTCTAATTGCCTCAACTTAACATTATTTAGTATTAGAATGAATTAATTGGTTCAACTTAAAACAGTTGGAGCTAGAGACGAGGATGGCACCATGAATGCTTAGCCAGAATTGACTTCCATGAATAGACTGTTAGGTTAAGACGAATAGGTTGGTATTGATCCCACCTTTAAAAGAGTGGTTTTGTTCTGTCAATACAGCTTATCAACCTCATGTTCCCTATAGAACAAAGCTAATAGGCCAAATACATCGCCAGCCTCTTGAATTTGATATTATATTCCACTTAGACACTCCAACAAAGGTCTTTTCCAGTTGAGCACTTGAACCTTTTTTATAAGTATCCATCTAGACACTTTCCACCGACTCTGTTGAAAAACTCATGTGCGTGTTTGCACACGAGTCTTATGTCGATAAGTGACCCATTTATATTCTGCCACGTGCAATAATTGGATACATCATGTAACACAATACATCCGGATGATGAATTAATGACCTGATCCGCCTCAAAAGTTGACCCTATCTCATAATAAGGGTAACCCACAACTCATTTCTCCAAAACCCTCATAATTCAACCCATCTGTTGGACTTTGGCAATCAAAAGCTTACAATTCTTCTTCCTCTCAAATCGACTCTATTAAGAAACTCCAACGAAATCTCTATATCATCAATCAAACCTACTTCTAAAATGCCTATAAACGGGTCACTTATCCACGTAAGACTCGTGTGTAGACACATGCACGGATTTTTCAACAAAGTTGGTGGAAAGTGTTTAGATGGACATTCTTGAAAAAGGTTCAAGTGCTCAACTAGAAAGGGCGTTAGTTGGTGTGTCTAAGTAGAATATAGTGTCAAGTTCAAGGAGCTGACAATGTATTTGGCCTAGATAATAATATACTAATAATTAATGGAAGAGAGTAGTACTATCATCTGGGAGAGTATCTTGCATCCATTCCTCATCCACCACATCTATGAGGATTCCCAAGTTGAGGATCTGCTCTCCCATGTTTTGCTTTTTCTTTTTATACACCATATGTAAGAAATAAGTACTTATCAAATAAAGACATTGTAGAAAC